>CM060123.1:16847119-18047119 GCA_030522415.1 Channallabes apus
ATTTGAATTCTACATTTGTACTGTAATTTTAGTACTGTGATTATGAATTCGTTTAACTACAGTGTTTCACTTGATTTTATCTGCTACAACGTGCAGTTCTAAAGGAGCTAATCCTGCAGAGAATGAATTAAGGCATGAGGCGTCAGTCTGTAGTTATATACCGCCACTCAGTGGTAAAAGCCAGCAAACGCACAAACCCAAATGCTGCCGCCGAGCGCCATGAGGGTAAAACCAACATTCCGATTAGGTAACTACTGTAGCCTTCTATTTGAACACAACTAAGTGCAGAATCTGTAATCATCCTAGTTAATCCTTCACAAGCAAGTCAGATGACATCACTAATCTTGTGCACAATGTCTTGTAACTTCTGGTCAGTTTTCACATTCTGAATATACTGTAAGATACAGTATACAATGTACAATCTACAAAATGTCTTGTGTTACTATCTCTATCTATCTATCTATCTATCTATCTGTCTATCTATCTATCTAATAACTGGAGGAATGTCCATTCAATGGTTGCTTTGTAGCTCTGGCATAAACCTTCCATTTCACATAAATGGATTTGAATCGTTGTTCCAGTTTTCTTCTCCTTAAGCCTTTCAACCTTCACAGTAAACTTACACACTCTTTCACTACTTTTTGGCTACAGCTGTCTGTCATCAGCGGTAGTTTGGCATCTGCAGAAGCTAATTGTGCTTCTTCACCCATCTGGGATTCTAGCTGTTGCTGCTGCAACTTATCTACATCTCCAATATGACTCATTGTGTCATTTTAATATTGGTTGAATGATCTTACGTTCTAAAATATGTAAACTAAACCAATTCATTTTCATTTGTTTGTGGTTTCTCTTATCACACTTTTAGACTGAACTAAAATTATTCACCACTGTTGTTTAAAACAAATGTGCAGTGAATCCAAACACTTAGACTTGTGCATTATTTTAAAAAACAAAATCTTCGCTTTCTTAGCAAACAGGAGTGCATATGCTAGCAACGACTTATAAACTCTTTAGATTTCACTTACTTGAATTTAAAGGGTATATGAATTCACAAATTTGGAAATGAGTAGTTCTCAATTACCCAGTAGGTGACTGAGTGGGGGACAAGGTGGCTCTAAGAAAAGCATAAGCCAAACTGTCTTGGGCCATCAGAGAGCACATGGCCAGAGAATTCAAAATCACTTCAGGGACAGCAATGACACAGCGCATGTGGCGGGCAAATAAACCATCACCAACAACAGGAAACAACGACGACGGCTCCAGATGCACTAAACAGCTTTTGACATGCAGAACGACGTGACTGCAAGAAAGACCACCCCTCCTACCAGGTGACCAGGTGCTGTCTCACCCCAGCTTATGTGAAGAAAACTCTATGCAGTCAACACGCATAAAGCTGCTAGAACAGACATTATCCCTGGCAGGGAGTTCAGAGAATGTGATGAACAGCTGGCAGATGTTCTAACCAACATCTTCAACACCTCTCTGAGCAGCGCAGTCATTCTCACATGCTTCAAGTCCACCACCATCATCCCCGTGCTGAAGAGGTTTTCAGTGTCCTGTCGCACTCGCACATGAAGTGCTTCGAATTCAAGATTCAAGATTCAAGATTCTTTATTTGTCACATGCATAGTTATACAAGTACAACACGCAGTGAAATGTATCCTGAACCGCTCCTACTTTGTGCAAATAACAAGAAACAAAAGAAATAATCTATAAATAGAACTAGAAATTGAAATTAAAAAAAAAAAAAAAAAAAAAGGTGCAAATGTAAACATAATAATAAAGTGTGTATCTGAGCAGGATAAAGATGTTAGTGCAAGTGATGCTTACAGTCCAGACTAAAGTGCAGTGTGCAGTGTGGAATGTCAGCACAGCAGTGTGTGGGTGAACTGTTACCAGTCCTATGAATGGGAGAGTGGCCCATCATGGTTGAGGAGTCTAATCGCCTGTGGATAAAAACTCCTCCTGAGTCTCTCCGTTTTGGCCATAATGACCCGGAACCTTCTGCCTGAATGCAGAAGTTTGAACAGTCCGTTATTGGGGTGCGACAAGTCCTTAATGATACGAGCTGCCCTGGTTTTACATCTCCTGGTGTAGATGTCCTGCATGGAGGGGAGAGTTAACCTGCAGCAGCGTTCAGCTGCCCGGATCACTCTCTGGAGGGCTTTCCTGTCCTGTACACAGCTATTCCCAAACCAGGATGAAATGTTCTGTGTTAGGATGCTCTCAACAGCACCCGAGTAGAAAGCCTTAAGGACAGCAGGGGAAACCCCAAACTTCCTCAACTGCCTCAGGTGGTACAGACGCTGCTTTGCCCTTTTCGTCTGAGCACAGATATGCTCAGTCCAAGTCAGATCCTCGGAGATGTGGACGCCCAAGTACTTGAAGCTGCTCACTCTCTCCACTGGAGCTCCATTGATGATGAGGGGTTTGTGGTCCAGTTGTCCCCTTCTGAAGTCCACCACCAGCTCCTTCGTCTTACTGACGTTCAGTCGGAGGCAGTTTTCTTCACACCATAGTGCCAGGTTCTCCACTTCATCTATGTAGGCCGACTCATCGTTGTTGGAGATGAAGCCCAGCACCACCGTATCGTCAGCAAACTTAACGATGGTGTTGGAGTCGAACATGGCCACACAGTCTGAAGTGTAGAGAGAGTATAGCAGTGGAGAGAGAACACATCCCTGTGGAGCACCTGTGTTGATGGTGATGCTGCTGGAGAAGCACTTGCCCACTCTCACCGCTTGAGATCTGTCCGAGAGGAAGTCCAACACCCAGGCACACAAGCGTTTGTTAAGTCCTAGATCTCTCAGCTTTGTGAACAGTCTGTTAGGCACTATTGTGTTGAAGGCAGAGCTGTAATCTATAAAAAGCAATCTCACATAGTTACCTTGCATCTTGTCCACGTGGCTGAGAGTGGTGTGCAGAACATGGGAGATGGCATCCTCTGTGGATCTGTTGGGGCGGTAGGCGAACTGAAGTGGATCTATGGAGCTGGGGATGGAGGAGGAGATGATGTTTTTTAGCAGACCCTCAAATACCTTCATGACCATCGATGTCAGTGCAACAGGCCGGTAGTCATTCAGGCATGAGGGTTTGTTGGTCTTGGGCACGGGGACAATGGTGGATCTCTTGAAACACGCCAGGACCACAGACTTCGCCAGGGACTCATTAAAGATACAGGTGAACACACCTGACAGCTGGTCAGCGCAGCAGCGCAGCAGGCGCCCAGAGATGCCATCTGGACCCGCCGCTTTCCTGGTGTTCACTCTCCTCAGCGCCGTGCGAACGTCGTGCTCTGCGATGCTGATGACGCAATCCTCGCTGATGACGTCATCACTCTCAGTCAGCAGGCTGCTAGCATTAGCCGCCTGGCTAACCTCGAACCGGGCGAAGAATGCGTTCAGCTCGTTGGCGAATGCAGAGTCGGCGACGATCGTCGTGGTGTCTTTGGCAACCTTGTAGTCCGTGATTGTGCGTAATCCGTGGAAGTGTGATTCAGTTCGCTGTCGGAACCGCCCCTTTGCTTCCCTCACCGCTCGCCTGACGCTATAAGAAGCCGCTTTGTATGCGCTCATATCGCCGCTAATGAGTGCGGCATTATAAGCAGCGGTCCGGGCATTCACAGCATCGCGGATCGATCGGTCTACCCAAGGCTTCTGGTTCGGAAACGATTTGAACCTCACTGTCGGGACAACTTCATTTACGAGCGTGCTAACGAAGCTAACTGCTACATCCGCAAACTCGTTGATGTCTACTGCGCAGGCTCGGAACATGTCCCAATCTACGTCATCGAGCGCGTCCTGTAGCGTAGCTTCTGATTGGGCAGACCAGCGTTGCACCTCCCTCATGACCGGAGCTTCACGACGAAAGCTTTGTTGATATTCCGGTATGAGGAAAATGGCGTTGTGGTCTGATTTCCCGAATGCTGGATGTGAAACAGCTTTGTAGCCCCGCTTGTATGGTGTGTAACAGTGGTCCAGAATGTTGAGTCCCCTTGTCGGACATGTAACATGTTGGTGAAAGTTTGGCATAACCTGTCTGAGGTTCGCTTTATTAAAGTCACCTGCTACAATGTGCGCTGCGTCCGGGTGTTTGTTTTGGAACTCACTCAGCACATCATGTAGTTCAGACAGAGCAGTGCCTGTGTCCGCGTGGGGTGGGATGTAGACCGCCGTGGCAATGACCGAGGTGAACTCGCGAGGCAGGTAGAAAGGACGACATTTAACACTCAGATATTCCAAATGAGGCGAGCAGCTACTGGAGAGAATGGAAACACTCCTGGCATCGCACCACTTCTTGTTGACCATGAAGCACACACCTCCACCTTTAGCTTTGTTAGACTCTGCCGTCCTGTCCATGCGGAACACAGAGAATGAGTCCGGTGGGGTTACGACTCGGTCCGGCACAATGGGGGTCAGCCATGTTTCTGTAAAGCACAGAAGATTACAATCCCTGATATCTCGCTGGAAAGTAACTCTGGCTCTGAGGTCATCAAGCTTATTCTCCAGTGACTGTACATTAGCCAGCAGGATACTCGGCAGAGGGGTGCGATGAGCTTGTTCTCTCATTCTGTTACGGACGCCGCCGCGTTTCCCTCGACGCTTCTTTGTTCTTCGCCGCGGGTTAGCGTCCCGTCCATTGTTGTTGTCGTCTGAGCAGCGTAGTATCTCAGAGGGCCACGACGGGTCAGGCTTAAAGGTGGTATAAGTAAGCGCCGAAATCTGAATTCCTATATCCAGTAGTGTTCTACTGTCATAGGTCACTAAACCTGAAGTACTCTTAGCGAATGAAAGTAAAATAAAGAAAGAAAGAAGGAAAAAAACGCACAGTTTGTACGGAGCGATCAGGAAGGCGTCTGGACGTGGCCGCGCCATCGAGTCAAAGTTCATCATGAGACATCAAGAGAATGGTTCATCATGAGACATCAAGACCTTGCTGTCCCCCTCACTGAACCTATTGCAGTTTGCGTATCGTCCTAACCGTTCAACGGACGATGCCATCTTTACCACACTCATCTGGCCCTCACACACCTAGACAAGAAGGACACCTACGTATGAATGCTGTACATAGATTTCAGTTCAGTTCTGCATTTAATACCATCATCGTCCAACACTTGATCGGTAGCTGATCAACACTTTCCTCTGTAACTGGATCCTGGACTTTCTGACCGGAAGACCTCAGTCAGTGAATACTGGGGCCCCCCAGGGCTGTGTGCTCAGTCCCCTGCTGTACATTCCTGACTCAAGACTATGTAGCGACACACAGTTTCAACCACATCACAGTTTGTCGATGACACGACCGTGGTTGGACTGTGGTTATAATCAGCAAGAACGATAAGTTAGCATACAGAGAGGAAGTGAAGAGGCTAACAGACTGGTGTAAAGACATTAACTTGTCTCTGAACGTTGCTAAAACAAAAGATTGTTGACTTCAAAAGGACACAGATCGACCACTCTCCGCTGAACATCAATGGCTCCTCTTTGGAAATGGTCAACAGCACCATCACCAGGTCACTCATTAACAGCTCCTTGCAGAAGAAAGCCTCTTCTTCCTGAGAAAGCTGAGGAAGGCCCAGCCTCCACCACCGATCCTTACCACCTTCTTTAGAGGGACTATCGAAAGCATCCTGAGCAGCTGCATCACTATCTGGTTTTTGGAATTGCGCCATCTTGGACAGCAAAACCCTACAGCGGATAGTGAGGACAGCTGAGAAGATCATCAGGGTCTCTCTTCCCTCTGTCGAAGACATCTACACCACATGCTGCATCCGCAAAGCCACCAGCAACTGATCGGACATACCCATCACACTCACCCTTCACCCTTCTGCCATCTGGAAAAAGGTACAGAAGCATTCAGGCACTCGCATCCAGACTGTGCAACAGCTTCTACCCACATGCTATCCATCTACTCAACAAGAAAGATCTGGACTGATACACACACACCTATACTCACTCAGATAAACATTTACCTCTATAAAATGGTTCTATAACCATCCAGCCAATTCCTACACCAACTTGAAATTGTTTTTGGCATAAATATTTATAATATTAGCTGCTATTTGCACAATGACTCTCTCTCTCTCTCTCTCTCTTCTCTGCTGCTACGTACAAGAATGTTTTCTGTTTTTTTTTTATCCATCATGCCATTAACTTGCACTACCTTAATCAACTATTACAGTATATCAGTTATTGCATTGTCATGTTGCTGCTCCTGTTTTTAAATTTGCACGTGCTTTTTATGTTGTCTTGTATTATCTTTTGTATAGTACTTAGGAATTATTTTTATAATTTATGGTGTAAATGTGGTTTGTCAGTCAGCAAATTAGGTGTCCTAGTTAGCTAGTTAGTTGGTGTTAATTTATGTTGCATGTATGTAGCACCTTGGTCCTAAAATGACAATAAAAGCCTGCATGACTTGACTTGACTTAAATGCATTTGTAGTTGACGCGGCTAAGTCAACTTCTTAATTTAACCTAGCAGTGCTTATAATAAATGCTATGCTAGAATAATACTCCTTATTGCTATGTTAATCATGTTTGCACAGTCTTATCAGATGGATGGGATGATGTTTAAACTTGACGTAGTCCTACTTGAAAATGCCAATCAACATCTCCAACATACGATGAGAAGCCAAAATCTTTATCAAAGCTACAGTACAGTACGTGGACAGAAAACCATGTTCTAGGAATCAAGTAGGCTGCATTCTTGCTGCTATCAACAGTTATTCTTCCAACATCTCAGTGCTGGAAATAAGTATGGATTCTTCTCAGTGCTAGCATCAGGCTCTTACTTAGTTCTTACTAGAACACCCTACAGGTAATAACAGCACTAGGAGTTTATTTTTACAGGCTGCTCTTTGACTTGTAGAACAAAGACATAACTCGTAGCCTTATCCTTACAATTGCAATAGATTTGGTTAGCCCGGTGTCACGGCATGTGCCTCAATCTGTTGTTGCTCCTCGTTCATTCCGTAGGCTCACTAGGAAGGTGGCCTCCCCTTCTGCATGTGCGCAAAGGGGCGGGAGCACGGGAAATGGGCACGGCTGTGACGTAATCAGTGCTAATGGATAGCGGGCTCCTCCCCATGTTATAAAAGCAGGGCGGGGACTGTAGCTCATGGTCTGGACTGATGCTGAAGATACAGAGATATTTGAGAGTGCGAGTGGGGTGATGTATCATGCCCCAGGGACCAAAAGAAGTCATTTGATTGCTGTGTGAAGGACAGCCAAATGAATGCTGCATTCGCATTCCCACGCACAGCCAGGGTTCGGGATCCTGCCGCCGAAGAGGGAATAAGGCAGCTGTAAATCCGCATTAAGTCCCCTGTTGCCAGCCAGAAAAGCCGCCCAGTCATCGAACGTCAAAAGGGACTCCTGTGGCCTATGAAGCTCTGGCCAGGTCAGCGGGAAACACGTGCCCATGGAGAAGCAGGAACTACTGCCCACGGAGGCCCACACAGGCCCCCTCTGCCCACTGCCATTGCTCACCAGCCCGCTCACATACTTCATATTCATGCACACACCATCACATACTTTCTTCCCATCTCTTTCCTCCCTCCTTAAACCCTTTTCCATCCATTTTAAAAGTAAATTAAACCAATTACACTTATGGAGAATGCGAGCTTTGGGGCACCTGGCACGGACCTTGGGTTGAAGTCTTTATCACGAATAGGTACTGCCAGCAGTGACCGTGAGCTCTGAGAGAGGTCCACTGTCATGGCGCGCGCCTGTGATGTGTGTGCACCTCAATCTATTGTCGCTCCTTGCTCGCTTCGTAGGCTCACTAGGTCGAAGGCCTCCCCCTCTGCTGGTGCGCAAAGAATCGAGGCCGTGGGAAAGAGAGATAATTGATTGCGAGCTTTTCCCTGTGTTATAAAAGCAGGGCGGGGAGTGTAGCTCATGGTCTGGTCTGATACTGAAGATCCACAGAGCAGAATCACACAGAAGAGTGACATGCACACCTCAACACAGGACTAATAACATCTTTTAAGCTCACAACACTGACTGGACAATCATGGACACATTCATACACACTTGCACTAAATATTTATACATCTGGACAATTGCACATGTCACCTTTCATGCATATTTGCACAACCAATGACACTTTAATTCTATATACATATATACTCTATTTGCAATATTTTATTATGCCCTTATTGTACAGTTAATTTTACTAGTTAAAATTATTTCTTTAGTATTTCCTTTTTATTGATTATTTATTTTAAGCTTTTATTTTCTTTTTAAGGTCACTGGCGGTCGTATAAGCATTTCACTGCATATTATACTGTGTATGACTGTGTATGTGACAAATTAAATTTGAATTTGAATTTGCAAGCGGGGTGATGTAACACGGCCCAGGGACTTCAAAGCAAACAAAACCGAAAGTAGTTGTTTGATCGCAGTGTGAAGGAAAGCTGCACAAATGCTGCAAACCCCCGTTCCCAGCATGGAAAGCCGAAAAGGGACTCCTGGATGTCGGAAGGGACATGCCCTATAGAAAGCTGGGAGGGGGCGGCTGGCCAAGTCAGCGAAGTCACACAGGAGTGCCCATGGAGACGCTGCTCAAGCGGGCTCAGTCTGCCCCTCTGCCCGCCACCATCACTCGCCAGCCTATGTCTGCATGCCAGCAGGCACTGCCACCAGACTTGCACTTGCACACACCTTCACATACTTTTCTTCCCTTTGTTTCCATCCTCCCTGCTTAAACCTTTTTCCTACCCCATTTGTGTAAATAAAATTTATAATAAAATTTTTTCCTAAGACCTTGCCTCGTGTCTGTGTTTGTGGTGCTGCCCATGATTCAATCCTGTTACAACTGCTAGTAACCTGCTGTGAAAACTAAAAATTAATTACACACCATACAAATGGCAAAGGTTCATGATTTGTGGCTTCAATTATTCAATTCAATTCAATTAAATTTTATTTATATAGCCCTTTTAACAATGGTCATTGTCTCAAAGCAGCTTCACAAAAATTAAAGAAATTTAACAAAAAAAAAAAATAAATTATATATATATATTATATATAAAATAATTATTTATAAAATAATAAATAAATAAATAAAATTATATTAGAAAATAAATAAATAAAAACAAATAATAATTATAGAAAAGAAAATAATTGGAAGTGTGGATGTGTGAGAAAAATGTGCAGATAATAATGAGACGAATGAATGAAATTTCTCTGATGAGCAAGCCAAGGGTGACGGCGACAGTGGCAAGGAAAAACTCCCTGAGATGGCATTAGGAAGAAACCTTGAGAGGAACCAGACTCAACAGGGAACCCATCCTCATTTGGGTGATAACAGATAGAAATGATATAACATCTTGTGTGTTGTGCAGGTGAAAATTCAATATGACAGAAATTATTTAAATTGACATGAAGACCAGTTCAGCATAGGGACGAGTCAGTAGGTGCAGAGGGCAGATGAGGTCTGGATCACTGGAAGCACAGGAGCAGCATGTGTAGCTCCAACCATCATAAAGCTGAATCCAGCTGGAGCTGGTCCTTCTCTGGATGCCTCAGGAACCTCGCAGGGTCTGCCTTTGTCTACTGAAGCTGGCAAAATCTCCCGATGCCTCGGGATGGGTAGAGAAATACAGAACAGATGGGGAGAATTAGCGTAGTTGCCATTCGGTATAGGTGTACTGGAGTATGAGTACTGGGATGAGTTATGTGTATGCCAGATTAAAAAGATGCGTCTTGAGTCTACTTTTGAACTGAGAAACCGTGTCTGCTCCCCGAACACTGTCTGGAAGGCTATTCCAAAGCTTTGGAGCTAAATATGAAAAAGCCCTACCCCCTTTTGTAGATTTTAAAATTCTGGGAACTACCAGAAGTCCGGAGCTTTGTGATCTTAAGGCGCGTGGTGGATTGTAGCACATCAGAAGACTGGTTAGGTATGTGAGAGCTAAACCATTTAAGGCCTTGTATGTAAGTAATACTATTTTGTAATTTATTCTAAACTGAACAGGTAGCCAGTGCAGGGATGATAATATTGGGGTTATATTATCATATTTTCTGGATCTAGTGAGAACCCTGACAGCTGCATTTTGGATTAACTGAAGCTTGTTTATTGAGGATGCAGGACAACCACTTAGTAATGCATTACAATAGTCCTGTCTGGAGGTCATGAATGCATGAACTAGCTTTTCTGCATCAGATACGGATAAAATGTTCCTAAGTTTAGCAATATTTCGAAGATGGAAAAAGGCTGTTTTTGTGATATTTGAAATGTGATTTTCAAAAGACAAGTTACTGTCTAATATTACTCCCAGATCTTTTACTGCTGAGCTGGTAATAACAGTACATCCTTCTAAGCGCAAGCTGAATTGTGAAAGCTGTTGTGTGCTGGTTTTTGGGCCAATAAGTAATATCTCTGTCTTATCTGAATTTAATAAAAGAAAGTTATTGGTCATCCAATCTTTTATGTCCTGAACACACTCAGTTAATCTAGACAACTTAGGTATTTCGTCTGGTTTAGTTGAGATATATACAGTAATTGGGTATCATCAGCATAACAATGGAAACTAATCCCATGTCTTCTAATGATGTTACCCAAGGGAAGCATGTATATTGAGAACAACAGAGGTCCTAAAACTGACCCTTGTGGGACCCCATATTTCACTGGCATTACACCAGACGGTTCTCCATTTAGATCTACAAAATGGTAGCGATCAGACAGGTAAGATCTAAACCATTTTAATGCCTGTCCCTGAATACCTATATAATTTTGTAAGCGATCTATGAGAACGCTATGAGAATTAAGCAACAGAAGATCTTAAATATTTTTACTGTATGGCCCATGGTTTCACATTAACACCTCTCAAGTCCCAGATTGCACACTGAGCCAACAGCAGTGCATACATTGGGCCAATGTTGGCATCAGTGGTTGGCCCAACGTTGGATCATTGGTGGAGCCAAAGATAAAGTAGGTTGGCCCAATGTTGGCACAACGTTGGTTCAGTAGATAATGGCAAGGTTGGAAATTAAATTAGACTCTTTTCATCATTCCCAATAATACGAAAACACATTTATATCTCCTGAAATTTATTTATTAATTTAATTTTTGGTAGAAATGATTACAAACTAAGAAAATATACAGTAACCATTATGATGATAAACTACAAAATAAACACCTAGTATATTTTGGTGCTAGCAGGCACGTGGGGGGGGGGGCAAAGGGTGCTTGAACACCCGCCCTTTTCCTCCAAGATGCCTCAAGTGCCCTTTTCTGTTTTTTTTTTTTTTTTTTTTTTTTTTGTTTATGTGCGTATGGAGCCCTGTCTTTGCCCCTCAACAATAAAATGTAACTATTAATCTCAATTTTGCTAAATAAAAGGATCTGGCTTGCATCAGTCACATGACTGCCATTAACCAATGCTCGCCTTTGAGGGCAGAGTGCGCTCGTTACGAACCGGGTACGAGCTCGCAAAGTGCACACGCATTTTCTGCAGGCTGGGTGGTGCGGAGCTGGAGGAGAAGCAGGAAAATTAATTGGAAGGTGCAGACTGCAACAAAACAGTAAATAGGGTGTACAGCGCACAATATAGTCTATAACAACAAATGAATTTAAATAAATGAGCGTGCTGTTTGTGCAACAGCGCGACAAACATTACCTGCCCTTTTATGAACTGCACAAGTAGTGGTGGTCATTAACTGCTACATAACTGGGTAAGGGGGTTACAAGGGGTAAGGTCCCTTCTTTTCTGGAGGGTTTTATTTCACTAAAAATTATTAATATGGATATCCACATAATTATGAATTATTATATTTATGATATAAAAAAAAACACAGTCTCAGAACAACACAGCCCTGCCCTCCAGCACTATCAGCAACAGGAGCAGAAGTAATCCCTCAACAGCAATATTGTACGCCATCAGGTAAAACATTTGCTTTGCATTGTCCCCACCTGATGACAGTCATACAGTATGATGTTCCATATTAGATACGTCATGAATGTGAGTTGTTGTTATTCAGCCTGTTCTATCTTTTTTAACTTTGAGCACCCGCCCCTTTAAACGTCTCTGTATGGCCCTGGGTGCTAGTATGCTGGTGACCATCATTATAGTGCCACAATGCTGGTGCTGGAATACCAGCGTACCAGCACCAAAACACAACATATGCTGGTATAATTGCTGGTTTTTCGACAACCCAGCAGATATTTAATAAATATAAAATACTATTTTCAGTACTAGCTATTAAAATACAAGATGATGAGCTAAAATGGTAACTAATTTTAACTACCAAAACCTTGCTGGTGGTCCAGCATATTGTACAATAAAATGTACTTCAAAATATGTTCTTCGAAATATTCCTTTTCAACCTGGGAAATGATAAGAGAGAAAAACTAATATTTTCCACATTTGGCTCAACTTCAGTTTTACAGCACATGCATTTTTTCTCCAGATGAAACAAAGTAAACAGCAATTCAAACAGTAAATAACCTAGCAAAATTGTCAAGTGATGTGTTTTACATACCAACTACCTTAGTACATATATTCAACAACCGCATAAACACACAAAAATGCAAAAACAATATGTACTGTATATTAGCCCTTTAACGTTTCTGGCACATATTATGTCAACAATCTCCATGGTTCTAACCTCACTATGGCTCCATATGCTACAGAAATTATTGACAACATGTCGATTAGCCAAGCATAATAGTGCATAGGTAAACATCTTTCTCACCACATTACAGCAAATCTACTAACTGTATGCTTTTCATGTTACCGCCACAGATTCTCAACACTCTATGTTACTCAAGGATATTTAAGAGGCACGAAACTTTAGCTTGTGTTTTGCTTGGCTGACTTAATCAGCAGGACCTGGCCTCCGTGGGGCTTTAGGGTCCTCCCAGCGATAAGCGCCATCTAGTGACCTGTTTGACATTGTTCACAGTTGAGCACTAAGTACAGTACAAAGAATTTAACATTTAGAATTTTAGAAAACATAAGAAAATAAATAGAAAAAATTGACTACTTAGCCCATGGGACGTACAGTATGCACTGCCGTTTGCCCAACTTTGGCCCAACATCAGAGCAACAACAAAAGGTTATCATAACCAAAAGCAGTGCTCTCTGGGGTGTATTCATGCATTGAGGCCATTTGTCAAGATTTTTTTCCACTTTAAAATATAGTTTGTTAGTTATTAGCACATTAAATGATATGTAATCCCTTTGATCCAATGGTTTTCCACTTCTGCTGTCATTCTGCTGTCTACGCAGGTATAGCTTGCTTACATATATTGAGGCAAAGGGGAACTGACAGCAGATTTTAATTAGTGTGAAACCAGAATCCCATGCTGTTTCTTGACCGCCCACCGAAAGAACACCTGAAAAATCATCAGAATTAGAAACCATGTTGTGCTTCTGCAGCCTCAATGGATTCTCATTGGTTTACACAGCTGCACTCATTCACCTAAGTGTGACATTCACTACAGAACTAATGCTTTATATAAATCTCTCTCTCACTCTCCCACACTTTCTCTTTATTTTATAGAGACAGAGAGATGGAAGAGCACCCTGGCATTAAATTTTTGGCTGAGCCCTCAAACGCACACTCCATTAGGGACTTCATTGTTATTCAGTGATGTTTCATAAGCTGCAACATGAGTTTTTAAGAAAAGATCTTTGTAACAATGGGTAAGGGACCTCATAGAGTGACATTGTGTATGCACTATTTCACTATGTTGCCATACACAATGTCTCTCTGAGGGTGCTTTCACACCTATAGTTCAATTGCTTTAGTCTGCACCAGTCAGAAAAATGTTACAATGTAGTAATCAGACATGGGTACGGTTTGCTTTCACATATGCAGAGTTCTAAACGAACCAAAATAGACCGCGAAGCCCATCGGCACCGGAAACAGACTATTTTCAGAAAATCGCGCCACTTTCAATAATCATGGAGGAACAGCTTTGATTTGCGCTCATGGCGCTGATCCTCGCGCACTACATTGTACGTGCAAATCTGCGACTCCAAACCATTTTCCTGGTTTATTCATCTCGCCGACGGCGCATTGCGCACTACTTCAGGGAGAAGAGACGTGCCCTCCTCCTTAATGATCATTTTGTTATTAGACGGCGATCTTCCTGCAGATCCATCAGGTAATCCGTTGTCCGATCAAAACAGCCCAGCCACACATTTTTCATCTTTAATGTGAATACAGAGAGGCACTTAATTTCTTCGGCACTCTACGTTTCTCCTCGGTTTGATTTCATCGCGAGTCGATAGCTTGAAAAATTTAATGGAGTCAACAGGAAGTGAAAGGAATTTTACCCACAACCGTGTGTCTCTTTTACCCAAAGTGCGTTAAACTATACCATTTCGTCAGATTTGGTTTGGTTGCTTTCACACCAGACGAACTGTACCAAAGTAGAGCAGATAAAGCGGTACAAAACCACCCATTCAGGCAGGTCTCGGATCGATTGATTTGGTGCGCACCAAAGTACCGAAATTGCATTCACATCAACACAAACGAACCGGACCAGGGGACCAAACACGTTTGGTGCGCACCAAATGCTGTAGGTGTGAAAGCACCCTGACATTACGAATGGCAACACAGTGAATCGTTGCCATTACCTTTGCATTGAGCATACATTTGAACTTACAGTAATCTGCAGTTTTACCAGGATACATGAGCCTATTTAAAGCCTATAAGACATGCTCTTAAGCATATGCTGCATTCGTAACGACTTCGTCTTATAGCTGACTACTTCTTTATATACTGTAGTTGTGAATATTTGTATTTAGGTTGAAAACTGACAATTTTGAGTGTGAATGTATAGATTTGTATAGATTTAAACGCAACATCTTCTTATTATTAGTAATAGTAGTGGTAAAAACAATCATCTACGGTACATCATAGTATTCATTATTGAGACTTACTATTTCATATTCTTTTACATAATAATCTCAGAGTCTGCCCTGTCTCCTGGCCTTATGGTGATTGGACTCACATCAGGTGATCGAGGTGAAAATCTCATCACTGGCTTTTGAGTCCCTGCTCAACCCAGTAATGGCTCTCCAGGAGTACTGCTCTCAGCCTCTTTCACATCACAGGGATAATTATCTACAATCAGAGGTTGCTGGTGAGGAAGAAAAAATCAATACGTGCTTTAAACACCTCCTTGCACAGCTGCTTTTCCCCCTGCTGCTACATGCTTTCACTGACCTCAATCTCGTCTCTTAGTACAAAGCTTCAAAGAAAAAAAAATAAGAACGTGGTTAGGCTTTATTTATTGGAATTTTTAATTTCTGCCTGGAGAGACATGGTAACAGAAACCATTGTTGTATCAGTGGCACTGTCATCTTGGTTCTTATCCTCAGATTGTTTGTATACTATTGTAAAAAGGAACTCATGTGTAACGTTCTCATATACAACTTTTTTGAAGTTGAAACTCAAAGTTGACACTACAGTGGTACCTCAGCATATGAATTTAATCCGTACCAGAGGTGAGTTCTTAAGGCGGAATTTCGTATTGTGAAACGCATAGAATAGAAAACATAGAAAACAATGTAAATGCAAATAATCTGTTCCAGTAACCCAAAAATAATATTATTTGCATATAAAAATAATAAAAACATTTAGAAAAGACGTGTAAGTTAACAAATAGACATTAAACCGTACTTAACATTAATTTATGATTCCTCTTGGCACTGGATACTTAAAAAAATTAAACTGAAAGTGGCTCCCTTTTCTTCCTACTACCGTATTTGCTAACATTCTTGGGACCCATGGTGCTATGCCTTCACTAAATCATGCAGAAAATGCAAAAAAAAAAAAAAAAACACACAATAAAATATGTACAATAAGCTGGCTTTCATGGACACAAACAAGTTTTGACTGGCTCCTGGACATATACACAACTTAGCAGGCATTCAGTTTGGCTTGCTTCATCCAAAAATACGCGAGGAAAATTTCTTGCAATATTTGAGTATTTAAGGTGGAAATTCATGAGGCAGGGCATTTTTATGCCACTGCATACAAAAGTGGTTAGCTCTGCTTCCAAGGTGGTAGCGTTGTGATTTAAATTTGTGATTTTTTTTTTGTGTGTTTATAAAAAAAAAACTTGTAGCTTGTACTAAAATTATAGTTAATTTTAACCAGGGACTTGCAAAGGACGAGCCCCCACTTGTTAACCAGTGACTGGCAACGGACGAGCCCCCACTTGTTACGACCCCCGGTCTAGGGTCAAGGGACGCAACAAAGAAAATAATAAATTGATTATAAATAAATATTCTTGCAACTAAGATTTTGTGCGTGGTTTTTATTTTAACACACACGCACATACACATACAGGAAGCTCTGGGCTTCAGGATTGGGCCAAGGCCAAAACAATAAACAAAACCCCCCCTCTATCTCCTCCCTCAAGCTAGCTAAACTACCAAAAAGAAAAACTGAAATCAAAATACAAAAACTAACTAGCTTCCTAACTACTTACAAAAAAACAGGAGAAAACAGGGGACAACAAAAATGGCACCCAACCCCTACTGCTTCCTTGCAACTATGTACAAACAAAAAGAAAAGAACAAAATATATATACACAATATTTACAACAAAGAAAACTATATACAAAAGCGGGAGGAACACTTCCATCCACGCTAACACAAACAAACAAAAGAAAATCCAAAAACAACAAAAGGGAAGGAGAGAGGCAAGGCGCGACACACAGGCTCTCTCTCCAACCAAACAAACAATAACACACACACACCCACACAGTCACTCAAAAACAAATACAAAATAACAAACAAATACACAGTCACACTTCAACATACAACCACTCAATCAATCACTCAATTAATCACACAATCCAACAACCACACAATCACAATCCAACAATTCACCAATTAACCAATCAACAACGGAGCACGGAAGTCACACACAAGGTATAAGTCGCGCACTTCCTGCTTCCACTCGCGAGCTTAAGAAGGCGTGCAGATCCACCGTCAGCCAATCACGGCGCACGTCACGGCACGTTCCATCGGGGCAGGGCTTCCTGCGAAAAGGAGAGCGGGAGAGAGAAAGGGGGGAGAGATCGCGCATGCGCCGCCGTCGCGCATGCGCACATACCCGCGCTACCCACACACACATACGTGCATTACTTCTGCACGTAACACTACTTTTTGTGTATGAATTGTAAGAAAGGCAAATTAGTCAAAGAGCACCAGATACTATAGAGGCCAACAAGGCCATATTTGGGTTCTTGTGAGTTAACTATATTTTTTTCTTCAGTAAAGTGGCAGTGACTTTTACAGTCCAGCAAACAACAAATATTTTGACATAGGACAGAATGTGATGGACCATGAGAGAGTGGCATGCAAGTGGGGCGAAGTGACGCGCCACAGGGACTTTTTTAAAAAAGGACACTGGAATTTGGAAAAGAACTGCGTAAGCTTGAAAACAATGCCAACAGAGGAGTGTTTCCATGTGTGTGTGTGTGTGTGCGTGCGTGCGTGTGCGTGTGTGCATGCATGTGTGTATGTGTGTAAAGACGAGAGAGGAGAGGAGGAGGGAGGGGGCTACTGAGGAGCATGACTTTCACACAAACACACACATGCACAATAATGGAAACACTGCTCCGTCTGGAAACTTCTTTAACAAGGAAACTCTCTAATGGCACTCATGCACACACTAATGCAATCATTGCTTTCTGACAGAGAGACTATGGATCTGTAACAAGTAACTCTCTAATGACACTTGCATTTGCTTTACAATATGTGCGCGCACACACATGGTCACAATGTTATAGTAAATAGTACACATGTAAACAGTAAACATGCGCATGGATGTTGACTATACGTGTGATGCACGCCCAATTAGACTGAGCATGGAAAATGATAAACCACAATCCTGCATCGCGCGAAAGAGAAGAACCATTGGCTCAATTGTGATCACGTGACACTTGGCAGACAAAGTGTGGCATACCACTCGTATATCGAGACCTCGCTTGTTTATTAAGTTAAAATTGATTTAAAAATTTAGCTTGTCTTGCAAAATGCTTGCAGACCGAGTTACCCGTAATCCAAAGTTCCACTGTATATACAATTCTACTTTTTCCGCTTTAAAAATATCAGCTAACTTCCATGTTTTCTGGGTTGAATCCCTTACAATATATTCACTTTTTCCAACAGCAAGGAGTGCCTGTTATAAGAGATTAGAAAGGGATTTGGGGTTCATCCTTGTGTTAAAAGCTAGTTTTTTTTTAGCTTGCGTTAGCCATGAACGAGACAACATGGATGATTTAGAGGAAATTCAGATCAATGTGGAAGCAAGAGCGTTGCTTAAGATGATTTCAGAAACTTTTCTTGCTGAAAGTGCTTCCATGACTGGTTTAATTGTGGGTTTTGGCAGGCAGCTGCTTTTCTATCTTACTTTCACCCATGCTGGTAACTGATAGTGTTATTAAGGATTGTTAGAACACCTGTGACATGTTATGATACATACAGTGGTGTTCAAAATAATATCAGCGTTTTGAAAAAAGTGAGAAAAGCTCAATATCCATATAATAACTTTTATTTCAAATCACATAAATGCATTGGACACTCTGCACATTCTATTCTGAATCACAACATAAAGAAAAATGTGCTAAATGTATTATTAGTTGTAAGTGAAGAAAAACAAATATTTGTCTGAGCAAAGGGTGGCTATTTTGAAGAACTAGAATATAAAACATGTTTTCAGTTATTTCACCTTTTTTTGTTAAGTACAGTGGCTTGCAAAAGTATTCGGCCCCCTTGAACTTTTCCACATTTTGTCACATTACAGCCACAAACATGAATCAATTTTATTGGGATTCCACGTGAAAGACCAATACAAAGTGGTGTACTCGTGAGAAGTGGAACGAAAATCATACATGATTCCAAACATTTTTTTACAAATAAATGACTGAAAAGTGGGGTGTGCATAATTATTTAGCCCCCTGAGTCAATACTTTGTAGAACCACCTTTTGCTGCAATACTGGCCGAATACTTTTGCAAGCCACCGTAACTCCACATGTGTTCATTCATAGTTTTGATGCCCTTAGTGAGAATCTACCAATGTAAATGGTCATGAAAATAAAGAAAACGCATTGAATGAGTGAACGTGTGTCCAAACTTTTGGCCTGTACTGTACAGTATATATATACAGTATATATATATATATATATATATATATATATATATATATATATATATATTGTATATATAATCAGACAGCAACAATATATATATATATATATATATATATATATATATATATATTGTTGCTGTCTGATTCTTGAAATGTGGCACTGCTCTAATTAAGATCTTGAACAGGTCTACACGTTTGAATGCATTGCAATGCTAATCACTGTAATCATCAGGCCAATTGGGTAACCGGTTTCAGTCAGCATGTCAGAGAAGTGGTGATGGGGGAGGGGAAGAGACATTGGCTCGTATTTACAGTAGATGTGCCTTTGTGTGAAAGGTGTTGCTCAAGCAAGCCAAGGGTTTTATTAATAGAAAACCCCTCATTACTAAACTAGTAGTTTTAATTTTCCAATGTACATTAAAATAGAAATAAATTTGGAGCATATATAAGCATGTATCACACACATTGCTTGATTAGGTGACATTAGCTGTACAATTTATCCAAGGTGACTGGCATTCATTTGTCCCCCTTAGAAATTTGTATAATAAGGTGTTGATTTGTGTAACAGATTTTCTTGTAATGGGATAATACATTGCATGCTGTGAATCAAAGCACAAATTGTAACAATGTAGTGGTATGTATTTTCATTGTCTGCACACATGGTTGTCTAGTAAAAATATTTTGTTGAAAATCACAAAATATTTATGTATATTCATATATATTTATGAAAGTAGTATTTACAAAAGAAAATTAGAGAGATAATGCTACACTCAGGAGGTGTGTGATCACTTTTGTACAAGAGACATGAGATATGCATCAAAACTCGACACTTTTTTGCTTGTTGAAGGTTGTGCTTTTTAAAAATAAATAAGCTACTGTAACACTGCTATTGACACTAAACTGCTACATTGCTACAACATATTTACATCACAAAAAATGCAATTTTCCTGTAATACAACCTTTTGCACAAAATGGAGCTATCATTTGGCAGCTTTTGACAATTGATACTGTAATTCATATACCTAACAAGCCAGTGCTCATACAGTATGTAATAAGTATGGTTAAATTATTTTCCCCTAACTATAGTAGGACTGCAGTTTTCATTCATTTCATTTCCCATCTGGCTCAGATAGCAATTGCTCCGCTGAAAATAATTACTCAGAAGTGAAGACCACAAAACTCATAAAATAATCTCCTTCAATAGAACCATTTATGTAGTCAAATGACCAGTCACCCTTTATAGTCACACCTTTGCTGAAATCCCTGAAATCACTTTATCTTCTAAAACGCGTCATTAAGACCTCCCTCTCTACCGGGTTTGTTTATTTATTTATTTATTTATTTTCCATTAAAGTTGATGGTCCTTATCAAACATGCAAAGGCTATATTCTATTTGAAGAAAATGCTAATTTCTATTTAAAGAAATTAAATATTCATTACCACTCAAAGGTTTGGGATCACTTTCTAATTCCATGGTTGTTCCTGATTTTTATTTCTTTATACATTGTAAAGCAATGTTGAAGGTGTCCAAGTATGCAGTAATCTCCTTTAAACAGGTAATGTTGAGATATGTCTCCTACTCATAATCTGTAATGCCTTCATAACGGTTTTAATTTGAGGTGCAGTTAATTTGTGATTTTTGAGGCTGGTAACTCTAAATGATCTTCTATGCAGCAGAGGTAAGTCTTATTCCTGGGAAGGTCTTCTTTAAGAGACTCAGTTTCATCATGGTGCTTAATGGGTTTTGCAAAATAATTATAACATGAGAAATGGTGAACTTCCAATGAGTCATGTATAAAACCGGTTTTGTAGAACCAAAATGGCTGTTCTTTGTCAAAGCGCAAAATCTTGACTATATCCCAACTCTTGAAAAAACACGTTGGTACTTTTTTAACGTAAAAATTTATTCAGTTTTACATTATCTTTTAGACGCAGGTCTAATAACACAATGTAGGAAGCCCTTTCAAGTACAGTATGTTTGAAAACTCCTATCTAACTTACATCCAGAAATGATACTGGCTGAGTTGTGTTATAACACTAGTACAAGAGGCATCATGAAGGATAGCCCGAGGAACAGAGAGAGCATTCCACCCTCGCATCACACAATGGTTCGGCATTATTGTTTGTTTTTTCATTATTATGAATATTTCTAAACCTTTATTATACAAAAACACAAATAATAATAATTACTGTTGTTTCTGTTAATAATAATAATAATAATAATAATAATAATAATAATAAGAGCATCCAGTTTAAAAGCCTGTGTGAAATTGTGTGTGGATTGGATGGTCCACTGTTGTGACCCTCAATGAGAGCAGCCGAAAGACCCTCAACCTACAGCCGAAAGACCAATATTATTATTATTGTATTATTAATTTTTTAAAATATAAATAATGCAGATATAACATATAATATTAGCACACCATATTAAATCAGACATAAAAGTAAAAAAAAAATCTTTTAAACAAAGAAAATAAAGATAAGACACTGACATTTTATGACAATATTTTAGTGTGAACCTATTCAAATATGCATAAAAACTGAGAATCTCCATTTTTTGTTTATGTCCCTTACAGGAAGAAAATATATTTCTCTATATATTAACTGTCAATATATCGAATGACTTAGTGTTCTGATCTAAATATATTTACAATATACAGTATAATATATTGTATTAATATATTACAATACAATACATAAGGAAAAATACATAAGGAATTGCCGCTTTTCATATATTGAGAAATATATTTAAATATATATCTTTATGTATGTAATGTTATATTTTAAAAATATACTTCATAATATATTGAATTATATATATATATATATATATATATATATATATATATATATATATATATATATATATATATATATGCTTATGCATGAAATACAAGAGACATATGAAAAATCCTCAAATAACAGCATACAGTAATGCGCCACAACCAAACACCACCTGAGACCAGTCAGTGTCCATACTGACCCCTGCCGACCGCAACATTAAAACCAGCAGGTTAACAATAATAAAAATATTAGTCTACTATTACAAATATTCTGTAAATCAAGACCATGCGTAACAACAAATACATAAATGTAATAAACTTAAATGTACAAACTACAATATACAGTTTTCATTGTGTAATAAATGTTCAATTTACGCAATATAACAGACACCAGCAAAATCTGGCAAATCAAGACACTAAATGATACTGATACAAAATGTTACACAACCTGACAAAGATATTAAGTGTCACACTGCTCAACTCAAAGTATGTTTTATTCAGGAGTTACACAAAGTCATTCTGACAATCTTCCAGTGAAAAGAATCAATCAAAAAAATCAATCAGTCCTCTCTTGTAGTGGATGTCCAACAACTCCTGAAGCTGCTTAGTATCTTATGGAACAAAAAAAAAAGTATTAAAAGTATCAAAAGAGATTTACCTAAACACCATTCAGCTAACTGTCTGAAGGTTGAGAGGTGAGCTTGAGCTTGCTTGTCAGCTGCTGGTTACCTGACTGATGATGTGGTGCAGATGGAGACTCCGGAACATTCTCCTGTTGTTTCTTTGTTTAAATTCTTGTACTCCTCGAATGCTTTTGGAAAGAACCCAGTTAAAGCAAAGTGTATATACTGTAATTATAAGATAACCTTTCCACAAACAAACATATTGGTCTTTATTTCTAGAATATAATTAATTGAAGTCTCTTACAAGTTACACGGTCTGGTAACTATTGTTAAACCCTGAACACTCTATAATAAAACTACTGATTTGCAAAAACCTATCATGCAGTAACATTAACTTACTATCTTTAAAAAAAAAAAAAAAGGTAAAAAGTAACTGAATATGTCAAAACACACTGGTTAACTTAGGACCAGCATAATAATAATACTGTAACCAGCTGACTATTTTTTACCATTAAAAACAAATAAAACTAGTGTTAGTTACTGTATGTAGACATGCCACCCATCCTTTTGCAATTTAAGAACAAACGTACAGTAACATAAGCCATGTAATTTTCAGCTAAATTATACATGTTTTTTGGCCACAGACTCTGTGGTTTTTACTTTTAACATTTTATCGTTTTTTAACATTTTGTTAGTCAATAATAACTAAGCACTTAATTTTAAATTCGGCGCAAAAAAAAAGTAAAAACTACCTTCACTAATGATGGGTCGTTCATGAACGATTCGTTCTTTTTGAACGAATCTTTAACATGACTCAGATGAACGAGTCGTCTCAGAGAGTGATTCGTTCATTTTCTATTGGGCGCGCAGCGCAAAGGATCGCAAAACCTCCGTATGTTATATACAGGAAACAGAAATGAACGATTCTCAGCAATGAGTCTTCATGTCTCGAGTCGTTCGTTCGTTTGACACGTGACTCCCATAGACGCTGTGCAGTGCAATAGATTCAAAAAGAACGAACGACGAAGACTGGAAGATATAAGAGGTGAGTTACTCATTCTGTTTATTATAATATGTTCTTAGTTGCATTGTAATATTTTCATAACTGGAACTATAGCCAAAATTTGTGTATGTTGACGTAATGGGTGTATTTTTATTGAAAACGCAACATTTTAATTTATTTCTGATCAAATTAACGAAATGACTCAAAAAAATGTTGTTCATTTCGATGAACGAGATTCAAAGAACCGAGTCACTAAAATGATTCGAACTTCCCATCGCTACTTTACTGGCCATTTTATCTTCTTCTTCTTGGTTTTCTTCTTCATTTGATCTGCGGCAGGCAAAGTAGGTGGTTGCCCTACCGCCCCCTAAAGGTCTGGATGAATAATGCTTAGTAAAGTGGTCTTTGCTGACTTGACACGAGGTCTGGCAATAGGGCTGCACATTTCTCTAACACACTGGCCACTTAAACATTTCCAGGCTTAGACCATGTGTGGGAGAAATTGTGGGAAATTATGTCTTTATTAGAATCTACATGTATGGTAGGCACAAATTGGGTTGGCCATGAGAAAATGTTGAACATTCAGTCATGAATGTATATTCAAAAATAGTTTTGGCCTTAAATGATAGGATACAGAAATCACTGAACACAAACATTTATCTCGTTGCCTCACTTTTGGATAAAAAGAATATTCTGTATATTGTATTTTAGTTCTTTTTTGGAAATGACATTAGTACAGAATGTAAAGTAAGTTTGCCATTTGCCAGTTTAATTTTATAAATTAAATATTATTTAATAAATACTTTTCAATAATGTTTCAATAAAACAATTATAAGTACAGTATAATTGCGATGTTTTTTTGTCTGCATTGCAGTATATATGTCCATACATGGTCCATTCATATATTGCAATATATTAATAAATAAAAGCACTAGTTTCCTATATATGGAAACGTATTATTTAATATATTGCATTATATTTTACAATATATTTGCCATATATATTTTTTTTACCATAAGGGATGTCCTTTTTTTAAGAACTAAAAATGTCAAATTGCTCTTAGCTTTTCCATAGGGTGTGTTTTATTGGTGTTCTGGAACCTAGTTTGTGCACTATTGCACATTTGGGATTCAACCATAAAAAAAGAGTGACACTACTAAGCAATTAATGATGTAAGGGTAACAATGTAATGTCAGTTATTGCAAGTTTTTTAAACTTGGTTAAAGGAATTATTGAATAATTTAGATATCAGGCTACACATAAAAAATTGCTAAGTTACATACAGTATGAGTCTTAGAACAGTACTTGAAAAAGTGTTTCCATATGTTAAATCATTGTCCACATAGCTTTTTCTTTACTTTGGATTCAGTCACTTCCTGGTTTTTCTTTGTTACCTTAGGTACTATATTATTGCTATCTTGCTTTTTTGTGTACAGTATGTGTGTTTGTGTTCAAAAACACTTAAGTTGTTTTGTTTTTTATACATACCATGTGCTTTGAACATTCATTCATTCATTTTCTATACCGCTTAATCCTGTGTTCAGGGTCGCGGGGGACCTGGAGCCTATCCCAGGAGACTTCGGGCACTAGGCGGGGTACACCCTGGACAGGGTGCCAATCAATTGTTTTGAACATCTGTTACAAAATATTACATAATACCTATTTCTGGAAGTTCCATTCTTAGTGTATGTAAATGAACGTGGAAAATGTTTTCAAGTTTGTATGCAAGAGGCCATACTGTATCAAATGAGAAAACTCTATCTCTCTAGTAAAGATTTGTAGAGCTGTATAAAGCTGTAGTTTAAGTTTCTTTTTGCAGAAATCACCAAAAAAAAATAT
The DNA here is from genome assembly GCA_030522415.1 of Channallabes apus. Lineage (NCBI taxonomy): Eukaryota > Metazoa > Chordata > Actinopteri > Siluriformes > Clariidae > Channallabes > Channallabes apus. The sequence goes on from CM060123.1 coordinate 16,872,486, forward strand.
TATGAGAATATAATTCTTGTATTTTCACTGCTTTAACCAATAAGCAACAATTATAGCAGCAAGGGAAGACAGAGTGAAAAGAAACAGAACAAATCAAAGGTATAGAAACTTGTTTTTTTTTTTAACATTCACTAGAACAAATCTGTTGTTGGTATCTCTTTAATTTCCACAAAAGTGAAAATTCCTTCCTCCTGAGCTCCGGAAACTACATAAAATGGTGGATACAGGATTTCATGGAACATCTACCATGTGCCTGTTTCCTGGAGATCTTTTCTCTCTCGGCTGTGAACAAACAGGAGGGGTATTTAATCCCTGATGGGAGAACATAATGTCTCACGCCTGGGAAAAACTGCATTTGTCAGCACCACTGTTTCCTTCCTCACTTAATTGCACTCTGTTGTTATAGTAGTGTAGCCTCAGGTTTTGCATGGCTTAATAAAACCCTACTTGGCGTGCAGGAAAAGGTGAAAAAAGACCTACTGTGAGTAGATAGTATACATATAATGAGTGCCTACATAGTATCTTTTACGGTAGGCGTATACTGTAAATGAATATTTTTTAAGAAAACAGGTTGTTGCAAAAGAAGTAAGTAATGGCCAGGGGTAGCTCAGTGGTTAAGGCATTGGACTACGGTTTGGAAGATCCCAGGATCAAACCCCACAACCACCAAGTTGCCACTGTTGGGCCCTTGAGCAAAGTCCTTAACCCTCAACTGCTCAGATGTGTAATGAGATAAAAATGTAAGTCGCTCTGGATAAGAGCGTCTGCCAAATGCCTAAATGTAAATGTAATACAAACTGACAAAGCATAAATAATATCAAATATCAAATTTGACAGCACCTTATCATAGAAATTCATCACTGCTGGAGTAATTACAATGTCTGTAAAAGACTATAAAACGTTTTCCTGTAAATGTATTGCATTTTGCTATGAAATGCAGTTGTTCACTGTAACATTTCTTTCTTAAAAAAAAATTAATTCTAAAACTCTTAAAATAGACATATAGTGGTTTAAAAAAGAATAAATGTTTTGTTCTTTTTTTGGGTGCCAGAGGAAAAAAATATGACAGATCTAGTGAAATTCTAAAGATATATATATTTATTGCAATAAATATTTATTTATAGATTGACTTTATATATACTGTATTTGCCACTATGGAACTAGTGTTCACTGGTTTCAAAATAAGCTAAATTGCAGTTCCATAACAGTTAGTGTAAAACATATTATAATAACATATACAAAGCAATATAAAATGCATATACTTGTTAAGCCTGCAGATCAATAGGACCCATTACAATCTTCTAATAACCAATGTAATGCGTTTACTTTTTTCTTTCACTGTTCTCACTTTACAAAAACAGTGTATAGAATATGAAGTCTACAATTTCTAACAGTGGGCATTCCTAAAAAAAAATAAAAAAAAATCTGTCACATACCTGTTACATACTTTATACCTGTTACATAATTTATTCCACATCCCCCTTTGGCCTCGAAGGCTTTATGAATACAATATAGCTAATCAAATATTAGGCTTGTATTTATCTATTGTTTTTTTCATGATCAACTTAAATATTTTTTAGACATTTAAACATCAAAGATTTGTTGACATATTTTAATATGAATTAAATCCTCAAAAAAAAACAGTGGTCTCTAGAGTGCTACTAAAGATCATTGATAATGCCTCAGTAATCAGGCACAAATTGAAGTCTTAAAATGACAAATAACCAGATAACCAGTAAGCTTTTAGTAGAGAATTGCCTGAGGAATCCTCACTATGACTGCACCATTAACTTAATCTACTTTAAAGTGCTGTCCCAAGGGAGTTATTAGAACACTCAATTCAATCCAAATATGTAAAAGTCATTGCACACGCACATTTTCCCCACAGTGGGAACAGACTAGGCACAAAACTAACTCTAAATACTCAAAACAAATATATATATACAGGTCCTTCTAAAAAAATTAGCATATTGTGATAAAGTTCATTATTTTCTGTAATGTACTGATAAACATTAGACTTTCATATATTTTAGATTCATTACACACAACTGAAGTAGTTCAAGCCTTTTATTGTATAAATATTGATGATTGTGGCATACAGCTCATGAAAACCCAAAATCCCTATCTCAAAAAATTAGCATATCATGAAAAGGTTCTCTAAACGAGCTATTAACCTAATCATCTGAATCAACTAATTAACTCTAAACACCTGCAAAAGATTCCTGAGGCTTTTAAAAACTCCCAGCCTGGTTCATTACTCAAAACCGCAATCATGGGTAAGACTGCCGACCTGACTGCTGTCCAGAAGGCCATCATTGACACCCTCAAGCAAGAGGGTAAGACACAGAAAGAAATTTCTGAACGAATAGGCTGTTCCCAGAGTGCTGTATCAAGGCACCTCAGTGGGAAGTCTGTGGCAAGGAAAAAGTGTGGCAGAAAACGCTTCACAACGAGAAGAGGTGACCGGGCCCTGAGGAAGATTGTGGAGAAGGACCGATTCCAGACCTTGGGGGACCTGCGGAAGCAGTGGACTGAGTCTGGAGTAGAAACATCCAGAGCCACCGTGTACAGGCGTGTGCAGGAAATGGGCTACAGGATGCAAATTTTGCATGTCATTCGGAAATCAAGGTGCCAGAGTCTGGAGGAAGACTGGGGAGAGGGAAATGCCAAAATGCCTGAAGTCCAGTGTCAAGTACCCACAGTCAGTGATGGTCTGGGGTGCCATGTCAGCTGCTGGTGTTGGTCCACTGTGTTTTATCAAGGGCAGGGTCAATGCAGCTAGCTATCAGGAGATTTTGGAGCACTTCATGCTTCCATCTGCTGAAAAGCTTTATGGAGATGAAAATTAAATTTTTCAGCACGACCTGGCACCTGCTCACAGTGCCAAAACCACTGGTAAATGGTTTACTGACCATGGTATTACTGTGCTCAATTGGCCTGCCAACTCGCCTGACCTGAACCCCATAGAGAATCTGTGGGATATTGTGAAGAGAAAGTTGAGAGACACAAGACGCAACACTCTGGATGAGCTTAAGGCCGCTATCGAAGCATTCTGGGCCTCTATAACACCTGAGCAGTGCCACAGGCTGATTGCCTCCATGCCACGCCGCATTGAAGTAGTCATTTCCGCAAAAGGATTCCCGACCAAGTATTGAGTGCATTACTGAACATAATTATTTGAAGGTTGACTTTTTTTGTATTAAAAAAACTTTTCTTTTATTGGTCGGATGAAATATGATAATTGTTTGAGATAGGGATTTTGGGTTTTCATGAACTGTATGCCACAATCATCAATATTAAAACAATAAAAGGCTTGAACTACTTCAGTTGTGTGTAATGAATCTAAAATATATGAAAGTCTAATGTTTATCAGTACATTACAGAAAATAATGAACTTCATCACAATATGCAAATTTTTTGAGAAGTACCTGTGTGTATATATATATATATATATATATATATACTGAAGTAGTTCAAGCATTTTATTGTTTTAATATTGATGATTGTGGCATCTAGAGTACGGGGTTATGGGATGAGTTACGTGTATGCCAGATTAAAAAGATGCGTCTTGAGTCTACTTTTGAACTGGGAAACCATGTCCGCTCCCCGAACACTTTCTGGAAGGCTATTCCAAAGCTTTGCAGCTAAATATGAAAACGCCCTACCCCCTTTTGTAGATTTTGAAATTCTGGAAACTACCAGAAGTCCGGAGTTTTGTGATCTTAAAGCGCGTGGTGGATTGTAGCATATAAGAATAATGGTTAGGTATGTGGGAGCTAAACCATTTAAGGCTTTGTATGTAAGTAATACTATTTTGTAATTTATTCTAGACTGAACAGGTAGTCAGTGCACACTGTAAAAAATAAAAAGTTGCCTTAACTTAAAAAGTTAAGGCAACCGGCTGCAAAGCAATTTTAATTTCACTCAACTTCAGTGATTGAAGTTGTGCCAAATCATTTAAAAAAGTTAATTGAAACTGATGTTTTAAGTTAGTTATACCTTCCTACAAAAGTACATCTAACTAATCATTATGAGCTTGTTTTAAGCCGAAAAAGGGGTTCAGTGAATTTTAAGAAATTAGTAGTTTCAGTTAGCAGATGCTCTTATCTAGAGCGACTTACATTTTTATCTCATTATACATCTGAGGGTTAAGGGCCTTGCTCAAGGGCCCAACAGTAGCAACTTGGTGGTTGTGGGGTTTGAACCTGGGATCTTCTGTACTTTTTTAGGAAGGTATAACTAACTTAAAACAGCAGTTTCAATTAACTTTTTAAAATGATTTGGCACAACTTCAACCACTGAAGTTGAGTGAACTTAAAATTGCTTTGCAACCGGTTGTCTTAACTTTTTAAGTTAAGGCAACTTTTTATTTTTTACAGTGCAGGGATGATAATATTGGGGTTATATGATCATATATTCTGGATCTAGTGAGAACCCTGGCGGCTGCATTTTGGACTAAGTGAAGCTTGTTTATTGAGGATGCAGGACAACCACCTAGTAATGCATTACAATAGTCCAGTCTGGCGGTCATGAATGCATGAACTAGCTTATAAGATGCTGCTAAGTTTGGCAATATTTCTATATTTGTAATCAAATTATTTATACATGCAATTTTCAGAATTCTAAACTAATAGAGTTTTCTTGGAGCATCAGTGCAAAACTAATGAAGGAAACTTGGCTGATTGGTTATATTTGGTATAAAATTTCAATTGTGTAGAATTTCAGTAAAAAGAAATTATACTAAAATGTATACTTAGGAATACAACATCATCAAAAAGTGACCATAGTACATTTGCTGTGCACTCTTGCAGCAGACCACGGATATCATCTTCTGCCTCCAAAACCTCCTTTAGTGTTCTTAATGAATTCCCTATACACTGTTCCAGAATCAACAATTTCATTAAATTGTATTTAAACCAATTTTAACCCATTAAATCCAAATTTTACTTCTTCTTTTTTTAATTCTTTTATTTAGAAGTTTATGAACATTTTACTGTGATATATTACTGTAACACATTTCTGTGCCTGGCTGTTTTTCTTAAAATAAATAAATAAAATAAAAAACTATTGTAAAGCCTTTCTCTATTTTCTTTAAATAAATGGAAATTATAAAAACCAGCAAATTACTAGGGTGGCATTAAATTTTGTCAACTCCAGGAGTTCTGTAGACCTTTCGTAAACAATTATCCTCATTTGACTCACACACATCATTGAATAAGGACCTTATACAACATAAATAAGAATAGAGAATTCCATTTCTTCAAAGGCTATGACATAAAACACAACCATATCATATTCTATATGTTTATATGTTAGTTTCCATAAAGTAATTTGATAAGGGGCATTTAGTGAGTGATGATATATAATAGAGGTATAGAGTACAACAGCATTGCAAAGTTTAATTATATGTATCTCTGGTGTTTTAATAATTGTTAATTACACTAAGTGTTGTTCGCCAGTGTAACAATACATTACTAATATGCTCATTGTTTGTGTTGCATAGCAACAGTCAAGTCCCATTCCAGTTGTGGAACTATTTTTGTTGGTAGAGTCAAATAACTGATTAAATAAACAAAAAAAACATTGATATCTGTTGATGTGCTTTTTGGAACTGTTGTATTAAAGCAATATCTCATTCAAGGTCGTGCTGTTGTGCAGAATATCAGCATGGTTATAGAACTTCCGCGCTCTGCCTGCAGCCACACGCCTGCGATGGAAATAATGATTTTGCTGTAGATAGAGTTAGTGGATAGTTTAAAGTATTTACAACGGCATCTTCCAAAGAAAGGTAATTGACTTTCATCAGGTCTTGGTGATTGTTGGATTACAGGACACAAAAAGACTAACAAATTGAAACTGTTAAAATGTAAAGTAATATATAGACAATGGAATAATTAAGTGCTATAGAAAATTGTGTGTGTGTGTGTTGTAATGGTGTACTTACAGAAATACAATCTACAATCCTTCAGGAAAAGTTTGGTTGGTAATGAGCTCTGACTCATTACTATTAGCTTGTGCTAGTAAAAAAAAAAAAAAAAGCAAATTTTAATGGAAATAAAAAATAATCCTAAATGCATAATTTACATTCATTAGTAAGGTTTATTAACATCCAAGATGTGGGTTTCTGAGACGGGGAGAAAGGGATACATGATAGTCACATTGAAACAAAAGATCAGCTTATTGAAAAGGTAAAAAGCAGGTGTGACTCCTACTCAGTTGGAATTAAAAACCTGCACCCACACAGAGCCCTAATGGACCATGACAATGACTTTTTGAAAAATCTATTTTGTTGTTTACATGGAAATACACACTGCCCAGACAAAAAAATGTCTCTGATATTTTGTTGGATTGTCTCTTGCTTTTATTATGGCAATGTTTTTTTCTACTGACAGATAATTTTGCTAGTTTTTAGGAATTAATTTCAAGACATTTTATTCTAATATAATGTTATTAAACTAACACATTTCTGGGTCGGTTTCCTCCGATTTCATCCCTCAGTTAAAAGCCATACAGGGTAGGCTAATTAGCATTTCCAATGTTTATATAGTATGTGTGTATGTGTGCTTGGGTGAGCTTAGCTGTTTTATTTAATGTTGCAATGTTAGCATATATAATTAGCAAATACGCTAGAGGCTAAAAAATATACATTTCATACATTCGTTCTGCTGGACACAGTTTATGGTAAAGTGAGACCTGTCGTACACATGTTCTAATGTTATTTTCTATCTGCATTTGCAAGGCAACTGACATATACAGTATATCTTTCACTGTAAATAGTTTACACTGATCAAACATACATATGTTACCTCCAGTATGTATTTGTTTCAAAAGCTTTATGTTGTGAAAAAGTGAGATTAGGAAATTTTTTTTGTTCCTTTTTTTGCTATTATTTGATACATTTCACTGCGTGTTGTACTTGTATAACTATGCATGTGACAAAGAATCTTGAATTTTGTAAAGATATTTAATCTACTATTTATTTTTATTACATTTTTCTTTCTTTTATTTATTTAATTATTTGTAAATTCCAATGTGTACATTTGATCATTTTGTCCGGTTTGCTTACATAATTTCTAAAGAAATATATCAGACATGAAACAGTTACTCAGTACATGAGTAGTCTTTTTACCAAATACTTTTTTACTCTTTCTTAAGTAATATTTTGGATGACTTACTAATATTATTTTGAAGAACAGCAACTCCTACTTGTGTATAATTTTTGAATACTCTACCTACCTCTGCATTTCTCTTAGGTTGGCCCTTTGTGAAGGTAAATTAAAAAAAAGCAATTGTATTTTATATGCTAAATGTCCTTTTTATACAAGATTAATTCAGTGCAAATTATTTATAACCCATACACTCCTTGGCTACATCCCCCACTACCATCCGTCTAACAGACACTATGATCTTTGCCATGATCCCAATTTCAATCTATTTTTACTAAGCCACAAAAAAGCATTTGGATCCTGCTGATGATGTGGTGTGCTCAGTAGTGTTTTCCAGAGTTTGCAATTTTAGTATTTGTCACAGTATTATGGGTTTAAAAAAAAACTAGAGCTTGACATAATTTCCATGTCATCTGTTCTGGGGCTAAATAACCCAATGAGAGAAGAGTGCATTCATGCTGAAAATATAACAATGAGAGGCTCCAGATTGGCAGGCTTGATTACGATGTGGGGGGAGGGGGGGCGGCACCTTTGTTTGCAGACTGCATGTGCAGAACCAAGATAATACATTTCCAACATAGGGTGCAATTATGTAGGTTTTGTGGATTCAAGGTCAGAACAGCTAATTTTATCTCTCTGGCGACCACTGGCCATTAAAGTGGGCAGTGCTCCAGCAATCATGACACATATGCCGCCCATACTCACACACCAACAGGCATAAAACACAATCAAGCAAAGTTGATTCATTCTAACAGTCTGCAGAAATCCACACCTTAAACTGTAATTAGTTTGAATTCTGGTGCATGCTCGGCTGTCTGTATTTACCTTGTGAAGGCTTGAGTATGAGCTCAAAGGCTGCTTTCATGAGGCAGAAGAAAGCACACACTCCTCAATCAATGCAATTACTTTCACCAAACAGGAAAGGATGATTGCTACACTCGTCCTCAAGTCTGTTGGGCTCTTGACAGACAGAAAGCCTTGTGATTGTCAGCTGATTTGTGTGAAATAACCAATCAGTCTCTACAGCCTGTTTGAGGCATTCTTTAGAATGTGAGGTCAAAACAGCTTCTTGGGAGGACATTTCTTTATTATGTATACCAGTGGTTCTCAAAGTGGGGTCTATGTAGACATCTTCAAAATACAATTTTATTACAGTATAGTGGTAAAAGGCTGTATGGTGGTATTGTGGCCTTGCACCTCCAGGGTTATAGGGTTTGAGTCCCACCTCGGGTCTGTGTGCATGGAGTTTCATTTTCACCTTGTGCAGGTTTCCTCTGGGTTCCCTCCCACATTGTTTAGAAATTGCCCAGAGTGTGTGAATGAATATGTGCCAAGCTGGTGCAGCCTGCTATAGACTGGCACCCCATCCAGGGTGTCCTGCGCCTTCTTTATACATTTACAGTATACAAGTTTGCAGCTGTTATTACTGTATGTTTGCATGTTTAGAATCACAATTCCTGAGCATAAACCCATTAGCTGAGAAGGGACTACCATAGGTCCATTAAAAGTATTTCTTACATGGTCAAATATTATTTAAATAGAACTACAACCTAAAAGGAGTGATAAAGGGAGAAAATTATTTTACTTGTGTGTTCAAAACTAATTTATTATACCACAATCCATATAGACCAGCAAACAATTATGTCAGATACTAACTTCAAAATAAAAAAGATTATGTGGGAATGTGTAACTAGCAAATGGCCATGAGACTAGCCACCAAATGGCCATTTGTAACTAGCCACCAAAAAAGCAGACTAAACAAAACGAACAAAAAAATAAATAAATTACAGACCAGTGTATTTGTGCCTTGTATGTGAACCACCATAATCCCTAGAGGAATTCTAACATGATTAACATTAACATGATTTCTAACTGTGTATATGGTGGCTGTGTCAGCTGTCTAGTATGTGTATGATTTTTATAATCTCTACAAATATTTGTCATAACTGAAGAGATATCTTGAAAATATATTAACTGAACCTTTGTATAAGCAGTTTTGTACATCTCAAAAACCACACAAAATACCAGGAGAAAAATGGGGATGGTGGCGGAGTATGTGCTTTTTCACACCTTTGTGTATCTCACGCATATGTTCATCTTGTACATCTAGTAATACTAGTATCTTAGAAATCTTAGTATCTTAGTATTTAAGAAATCCAAGTAAATGTATTTACCTCTGCTTGGATGCATAGAAGATCTCTTGGCTAACGCACAAGCTGGAGTGATACTAGTCAAAAGTTTGGACACAAGTCTGGATTTATTGTCGATGTTCTATAATAATAATACTGGATTTTCAAAACTGAAATAACTTTTTTCTTTGCATTTGCAAAACCCATCAAGCATCATGATGAAACTGGTTCTCATGAAGACCAGGAAGGCAAGACTAAAACTTACTGTACCTCTACTGCAGAGGAGAAGTTCAAATAGAATTACAGTACCAGCCTCAAAAATGACCAATTAACAGCACCTCAGATTAGAGCCGTTATGAAGGTTTCATAGAGAATAAGTAGCAGACACATCTCAATATCAATTGTTCAAAGGAGATCATTGCATATTGTGGAAGCCAGTATAGAAAGGAATATCAGAAAAGACTATGGAATTAGAAGCTGTGTCCAACCATTTGTCTGGTAATGTAAATCAGTATTTTTCATATATGATAATGTTTGTAATTTCAAATCTGATCATGTGAAAATAATGTGTGTGCATTTTAGACCATCATATGAACAATGTGTGGTCACATGGAAAAGAATCATTCATGTGAAAAATGACATTTTGTGAAAATGTGTTGACATTTTATGAACACAATGAAACACACAAGGGTAGTCATTTCATTACTCCCGCCTCACATCAAGTGTTCCTGGGATGAGCTACAGATTCACTGAAATCCTGATCAGAATAAGATTTTACCATGGGTTTTTTTTCTTTAACAAATAATGGTTAAATAATTAAGTCTTTGTAATTGCAAAGTTTATTCCTTCAATCAACTTCTGTACTGCTTATTGCAGAATAAGCACTTCGGGCCATTTGGGAGACATTTATTTCAAATCAGTCTTAGTATTTTCACACATAGTTCAGGCATATAAAGCTATACTATGGACAGAAAAGTAATCCTAAAAAGTCAAGTTAATCCCCCTCGCAAGTGAAGCGAAAACGTAAATAAATAAATCTACTCACCAGTTTCATCCATCTACATAGTAATGCAATCAGTGAGTGCAGTGGTAAGTTGTTTGAGAGGGCCGCATGCTAATGGTACTTCATTTGAAATTTAAATTTAAAGCTGAATGATGGTACATTTATGGAGAAATTACAACTTCTCCAATATGTTCAATGCAGTACATGAAGAGTTTCCACTTCAGTGGACTATTTATAAATGTGCTGAGCTGCACTGATTACTAAGTAAAGTCTTTATGAGAATAGTTTAGACAAACATTACATGTACCCCCCCCCCCCCCCCTTTTTTTTTTTTTTTTTTTTTTACCTGCAATGTCGTTTAGGAGTCTAAGTATGTTTTGCGGTCAAAACTTGCTTCTTCAGTTTTGCATTGTAGCTTCAAGCCTATAAGACTTGAGTCAGGTGTGTGTGTGTGTGTGTGTGTTAATCACTTGTATCTGCACAACACACAACTGTAATCTAATTTGTATGTAAACTGTTTCCTAACATATAAAAACAACCACAAAATAATAATAATAATAATAATAATAATAATAATAATAATAATAATAATAATAATAAATAAATTATGAATAAATATCAGTGTAGAACTACACGCCATCTAAATCACTTCTAACAAAATTCTACCCTCAGTTTTTTGCCCACCTTCAATATATTGACTTCATAAACTTGACATACTTGTAAGTAACATACTGTTGGCCTTGCAACTTCACTACAAAACCAGATCCAATAGAAGTCTTGGATGTGTCAAGATTTTTTTTTCTTAAATAAATGTTTGTTTAATTATATTTTTTGTCTAGGTCTGGAATTTTATTTATGTGTGTTCATGTGTAAAAGATTTAGATATGTTTTGGTTCTTGGTACCATGTAATCATAAAAAGCTTATCTATTTCATACTTTATCACAAGGCAGTTTCATCATAAAAGGCAGAAAAATATAATGCACTATTAAATGTTTTATACTTCAAAATGGCATCAAAGCAGCCATTAACTATCTCGATTTTGTCAGTTGTCCAAGTGAAGTTGTGTGGAAGTCATGAAAACTGGACTTCTTTCTACTGGTTCAAAATATTTCACTACTCATCCAAGTAACTTCTTCAGTCTGATTGCAGTCCGATTGCCATGACTCAACTCACAGACAGTAAACCTCCTCCCAAACACAGCTTGTTGTCTCCATGATTGCCTTTGTCTATCTGTAGAACCTTTTTAGATTATGCACTGTTCTAACACAATGCAAAACAGAACTTCGTGTAAATTCCCTGGTCACCCTGCTTTGACTACACTAATGGTATCCTGGTGTTCCCAAAAAATCCAACCACACTGGCAGCCTGTGTCTCATCAGACAAACAATAAAATATTATTATTAATATTCTACAACCTTCACAATCTCAACCTCACCTATATCCAGACCTTCTCCACAGTTACACTGCCTTCCAATCTCTACTTTTCTCATCACAAGGTTTACTTCCTATACCCAACTTCAACCACAGCAATATGGATACCAGGGCCTTCTATTACTGTATGTGGCACCAAAACTTTGGAACTCACTTCCCAATCACATTTGTTTACTAGTCTCCACTGCAAAATATGAAATTGCTCTTAAAACATATGCTTTTAAGCTGGCAGATTCAATTTTTAATTTTTGGTTTACATAGTGGCTTGCTGTCTCTTTCTTTTTATGCCATTCTTTCAGGTGGCAGTGGTGTCTTAGTGTGTTAAGGCTCTGAGTTGCTGATCATACTAATCACAAGAAGCTGGGATATGTGCAGACTAAGAAATCTCACTGTGCATTAATGTATATGTGATGAATAAAGGTTGAACTTATCCTAAAACATTATGGAAATAAATGGCTCAATTAAGAAAGTATGTCATCCATGGATTGATCTTCGTAGCAATCTGCATGGACGTAAAAAAAAAAAAAAAAATGCCTTGTCCATAAACTGGCTTCTGGATTCTGCATGCAGTAATGTTGATGACATTTGCTAGACGGAGCTTGCTCTTGGCACACTTTATCCTTGCATGACTTATCCTGTAAATCATTATGCTAATCCGCTGTGCCACGTGCTTTCATACCCAGCTCAAGCATAATTACTCAGATGCACCCTGATGTTAAAAAGTCCCAAAGGGAGGGTGCAGGGAGTTTGGCTCAGGGCTGAATTAGAGGCTGAAGTGTCGAGCTGGGTTGAGTGGTGGTTAACTCAGACATAGATTTCTATGTCTAGATCCTCATCATCTCCAGCTGTCAGAGTCTCAAAAGGAGGGGTGCTGATTGATAAGTGGGTATCTGCTCTAGCAGTTAGCTTTGTCATTGAGATAATGAATTGTGTGGAACAGAGTAACAAATTACACAGGATGACAACCATGCCATTCAGTATCGTGTTTTTTGTTATATCACAGCATTTACTTCCGACACCCCATTATCAAAGAAAGTGATATTATGTGGCATTTAAAACTACAGCTGGCAAGTGTTCTTGAGTTATTAGTGGTTGATGATACAGAATTTGTATTTTTTCATTTATTGAGATTACCGAATAAATTTTTATATTGCACAAAGAAAAACCAAGTAAATACAAAATGCAGTTTTAAAATGATGATTCCATTTATTAAGGAAAAAAAGCTGTCCAAACTTACCTGACCCTATTTGAAAAAGTTATTTCCTGTTTGCTAAATCATGAATGAACTGTGTTTTTTGGAAAGCTGAGTTAAATTTCACTTGCCACACCCAGTCCTGATTACTGTCAGACCTGATAACTTTAAAAATCACTTCAATAGAACCTGTATGACAAAGGTAACAAATGCTAAAAGATCTCAAAAAGCAACATGATTGAATGAAATTCAAGAAAAGATGAGAAACAAAGTAATCAACATCTATCAGTTTGGAAAGGGTTACAAAGCCATTTCTAAGGCTTTGGGACTCCAGTGAAACACGGTGAGAGCCATTATCCACAAATGGAGAAAACTTGGAACAGTGGTGAACAAGCAGTGGCCGGCCTACCAAGATTAGTCCAAAAGTAATACAATGACTCATCAAGAAACTCATAAAAGAACTCAAAACAGCATCGAAAAGGACTGCAGGCCTCATTTGCACCAGTTAAGGACAGTGTTGCTGATTCAACAGTAAGAAGGAGACATTCAACAGTAAGAAAATGGCATCCATGGGAGAGTTCCAAGTTTTTTTGTTTTTTTTTAAAGGGCCACCAGGAGTGGCACAACCGTGCAAAGGGGCCATTTAGGTTTGGACAGCTTGTTCCCCTTAATATATTAATTAATCATGTACAAAGCATTTTACTGTATCTTTACTTTGGTTATCATTATGTACAGTAACATCCAAATTTGTTAGATGATCTGAATCAGTATGAGAAATAATGCAGAATAAAAAAAAATTAAAAAAAGAAACTTTTTCATGTCACTTTTTTTCATTGTACTGTTATTAATGGTCTCAGCCTGAGCTTCAGCCAGTCATTTAATTAAAAGCCTATGCCTCTGTGAAAATCTAACGGCAATTACCTGGCAATTTTGCTATTATTAGCCCTAAACCTTTTGAAAACACATCCTCAAACCAGCTTGACAGAAATGGTAGGAGGAAGATGGGATTTGACAGAAGGAGCTGAAAAGCTTTCACTTCCATCTCTGACCCACACCTCTGAATGCTAGTTGCCGCTTCACTAATGCTAGCATTACCTGCAGTTTGGAGCTCATCAACTTATAACACACTCCAATGAGCCGCTGTGCAACTGTATCAAGCCATGACGAGGAACACGATTTAGAGCATGACTCTTACAATACCTTATATGAGATACATTTGCATCAGTTACCTTGTTATAATAGATTAGGAAATTTAAACCTTTCAAAATGTAAGATCTGGAGAATAAGCAGAACATGTGTAAAGAATCAATAACCTGTAATTAAACCGGGCAGATTATTAAAACAGCCATGTACTGTATTGTTTTATATAAGATAGAATTATAAATAAGTTTCTTTACTTTTTTGAATTTACCATTTAAACTAGAAGTTAAAATATGAAAACTGTAGGAAAATACAAATTCCAATGATTCTGGGAACATCTTCAGTCATGTTACTCGAATCATCAGGTATGTGTACTCTGTTCCATGTGGCCCAAATGAAGCTGATCAGACCTCTGCTGGGGTCCAGATGGCTAGCAAACTAACTTGCCAAATAGTTCTTTCCCTTTTAGCAACACCCATCTAGAAGTTAACTGAATCAATTGGGTAACATCTTGCCCTCCACATGCTAGATTGCACTCGCTCACCCTTCATTCTTTCAGAAGTCTCATCCAAGTGATCATCTTTAGGGTATGATAACATGCCACAAGAATGATGCGTGGTCTCAAGTTGTTGACAACAATGTGCTGAAGTAAGCTGGAAGTGAAAGGGAAAATAACACCAATAATATTTAAGAAGTCAGTCAAAAATACATGCAAAACACGAACAGTTTGGTAGCAAACTTAGAACATTTTTAATAAAAATTAAAGCATTGCAGAGATTGATAGAGACGTTTGTGAATGTTTTCTATATGTATCAAATTTATATGAATTTGGTTTGATTTTGCAAAACTCTACAACTTCACCTCACCTTTTGTTCCAATGGATCAACCTGCAGTTGTGCTTGTGGTAATTTAAGTATGTAAGTTTTAATCAGGCAGCACTGTGGCCTCATGGTTAGCACTGCACCTCCAGGGTCTCAGTTTTATTCCCACCTCGGGTCTGTGTGCATGGAATTATTTTTTTTGCTGTAAAGTTGCTTCATGTATGTCTTAGAACCTAAGCAACTTTAATGAGCACTTGCACAGTTTCTCACAAAAAGAATATTAAGATGCTTATTATTTTTTAGGCGTAAAGATGAATGCCTCAGAATTCAGTCCAGCACTGCACCACTTTGGATTTGTGAAACGCCGTTGATCAACGTGGCAATGTTAAACTGTCCTGTCAAGAAAACCAAACAAATCGACAAAAACTTCCCAAATTCACATGCACTCAAACACAAACTCAGCAGGACACTGTCAGGGAAAACAAATTTGCTCTGCATGTCAAGGCTCTCTGTAATTGTTTCCCTCTCCCTTAAAGACAAAGTGTATAAAAGGGAGCAATGTTACAGTAGTTAAACATAGTTAAACATAAAGGTGTCATTAATGAAATAACTCACTCCTTTTCCAAGATTACACACTTGATTTACAAATGGTGCTTGTCCGAATCCATGCCACCATATACTGTACACTTTATTTCCTCACTTGATAATTATTACATAAACAGAAAAAAAAAACACATAAATAGTGCTGGCTTCCTGCTTAGAACTGTTTACAGTGTATTTATTCTCAGATGTGTCAGTCTGGAAACCAGTGGGTGGAAACAATTCATGTAGTAGTCATCATCCTCAAACTAAAAGCAGAGCATGGAATGTGGCAATGGGCTGGACCTGAAATACAAAACATATCCATATTCCCGTGGTTCTCAAAGTGTGGAGTGCGCCCCACTAGTGGGGAATACAGACATGACAGGTGGGGCGCAATGAACGGGAGGACATTAGTGGAAAATAATCGGAAAGTACCTATTCTAATTCATGCTTTTCTTTATTGACAATGAAGAGCGTACGCTCAAAACTAAACAACCACACACAAAGAAATGGATCATTAAAACAAGTAAATTAAAATAACATCAGTTGGGGGCCGGAAGTAAAAGTGGAACCATAGTGCAACAATAACGGTTTAACGTCGGCATGTTAATTGCAGAGGAACAATATAAGGAAACTTTCGGTATTAAATATGTAATTATCATTTATTCCAATGTGTATACTGATGTTTCTGTATTTTTGTTCAAAATAATATTTTCTCAAGCAGTACTAGTCTGGCATTTCTAGTTTCCAGTGTGGCAGCAAAGTTGCTTTTTGTTCCTTCAGGCGCTGAACAAAAGGGAAGATCCAAATCGTTCTACGCTTTTTGTTGGTGTGCGGCATTTGCAATGATCCCTAAATCATTGTTGCGCTGTAGAGAATAACGATGTTTAAGCTTTCAAACATGTATAATTTAGTTGCTTAATCGAGAAGAAAGGCGGGTGTAGCTTAAAGACAATGCAGAGAGGTAATGTATGTGGGTATCTTATTTGCGGGTTTATTTACGCAGCTATTGAAGCAGGAGATGTGAATATGTGAATATAAAACTAACTTTACCGCGGACACAAACCGGGTCAGTAGCGTACTGTATGTAGTGGGCATAATAACGTCACTGGATACATTTGTTACATGGACCACAAAAAAGCAGGCGATTCAGCACGATCTGCCTAATCAACCAAAATGCCAGCCGAAAAGAGAATATGATGAAGCCGATCTTACGCTTGGATTCATTGTGGGAATGGTGGAGGCAGAGGAGAGTGTGTTTTGTGTCTTAAACTGCTGGCAGCAGACAGCATGAGACCCAACAAATTAGGAAGACACTTAGGCTACGTTTACACTGCAGGTCTTGGTGCCTAATTCTGATTTGTTGCCTACAGTATATCTGATTTTTTTTGACCGTCTGTTTACACGTTCTTTTAACTATGACTCATATCTGATACACGTGTTTACACTTGCCATACCATCTGAAACATTGTGCATACTTAAAAGGAGGTTCTTGCGCTACACACTAGCCAAGATAGACGAAGGTGAAATATGCTTAACGCTACAGTAGCTCTGTGATATATGCAAAGTTCGCGAAACGTCTCCGTGGTTTTAAAACAGGGGAGGAGGGGAAAAACGCCATAATTGCAGCCTGTGCATATGCTTCATTCACCAAATACTGATTTCTTAATGTTATTTAGCCCAAATAAGCATTAACACAAGGCGGGGTGTGTGTGTGTGTGGGGGGGTATTTTCTTTTTCCATGTCACCTGCGATGTTATAATTCCACTCGCGCTTCTACTTGGGAATAACATTACGCCATTAAACCGCAACGATATCTCGAAATATCGGAATGTATGCATTTTTTTCCTGTTTACACGGACATAGAATATGTGACACATATGAGCAAAAAATCTGAATTGGGTCACATTTACCTGACAGTGTAAACGTAGCCTTAGAGACAACACACTCCAGTCACGTTAATAAGCCACCCGACTTCTTTCAAAGAAAGCTGGCAGAATACAGACAGCAGGATAATCGCATGGTAAAATCTAAATCAGTGGACAGCAAAGCACAAATGGCTTCATTCAAAGTTGCATGCAGAATTGGCCAGTGCAAAAAAACTACAAACGATTGCTGAGCAGCTAATAAACATGGGGTCAATTATGCAAAGATAAGTGACAATATAAGCCTTTTATAACAATTGCACGTGTATTTTATCTGCTTTGAACTTGTTGTTATTTAATCTTATTGGTTTAGAAATTGATATTTCAATAAACAGTAAACTTGGCCGATTTCGTTATCATTTTGTTGACAAGTGGGGCTTGAAAATTCGCCCATCCCCTTAAGTGGGGAATGACAGAAAATGTTTGAGAACTACTGCCATATACCAATATAGCCAGATATGAAAAAGAAACACAACAACAACAACTATGATCATACAGTACCAACTTGGACCGATGTAGCAGCAACACTACCAACTGCACCACTGTAGCATTAGTATTTCTTTATTTTGTTCACAGTCATGTTAGGACTGGGCGGCACGGTGGTGTAGTGGTTAGCACTGTCGCCTTGCACCTCCAGGGTCCGGGTTCGATTCCCGGCCATGCTCGATTCCCATCTCTGTGTGCATGGAGTTTGCATGTTCTCCCCGTGCTTGGTGGGTTTCCTCCGGGTACTCCGGTTTCCTCCCACAGTCCAAAGACATGCAGATTAGGCTAATTGGCGTTTCCAAATTGACCATAGTGTGTGAATGAGTGTGCTCTGCGATGGATTGGCACGCTGTCCAGGGTGTACCCTGCCTTGCGCCCTGAGTCTCCTGGGATAGGCTCCAGGTCCCCGCGACCCTAATACAGGATAAAGCGGTATAGAAGATGAATGAATGAATAAATGTTAGGACTGCTAGTAGAAATTGTAGAAAGAGTGAGAATTCTGTCCATTTACAAGCATTATTGATTAACTTTTTTACATTCTGAAATACCTTCTGTATGATTCATTAAATATGTCCAGAAAGGAAATCTATAAAGGCCCTACCTGTCACTAAGATGGATTGAGCACATTACAATGTATTTACTTTACCATGATGACCCTTTGTTTTTATTGGGCCACAGGGGCAAAAAATGTCAATAGTGGGCAGGTGGGGGTTTAATAGCAGGGTAAGGCCAATCTGTAACCTTTCATTTTTCCATTTGTAGCACTCCAGTCTGCTATTGGGTGATTGTTGTGCAGTGTTAGAGGACTGTATTACCTAAGATGGATGTTCATATACAGTAAATGTATATGTGTATATGTGTATTTTTTTAATGATTGTTAAGCTGTATTTTTCCAGCTACATATAAGTAAATTTTGATAATTTGATATTTTGATGAAAAGAAAACAATATACAGTACCTATTCTAAAAGCTATGATAATTAACTCATATCAAATATGGTGCTATCATAACTTGCAGTTGTAGTATCTTGTAGTATCCTTACTATAAAAATTTTTCCTGAGATGTAAGTTATAAACCCTAATGAACATGTCTGGCACCATCATGGCATTTCCATGTATACACAATATGATAACAAAAGAGTTCCAGCTAGTGCCACCATTTGTCCAAGGCTAGTTTAACCACAATGAGGTTTCTGTTGCCTACATCATATTTGTATTCAGCTGGGGTCATCAACTGTAAGACGAAATGAGACCAAAGGGGGCTTGGGTTTTCTCTAACCATTTGAAAGAGGACAACACTGACTCTGTCATCTGAAGCATCCACCTCGATGATGAAAGGGTTAGAGAAGTCAGGCTGTTTAAAAATGGGAACTTAAATGAAAGCTTACATGAATTTCTTAAAGGATTCAGTGGTATCTGGATTCCACTGGAGACACTGCATCTACTTCTTAAGGAATTATGTCATCATGCCATAATGATGAAGCCCCAGAGCAAAATAGCATTAAAAGTTGGTAAAAAAAAAAAAAAAAAAAGACTGTCACCAGCACTACAGTCCTTTATCCTGGTCCATGAGCATCCCTCTGGCCCAATGATGTAACCTAGGAACAGCTATGTTTCTGGCATTAAGGGGAATAAGTACCTTTGTAGAATGACATTTGCAATTTACACCACCATGGTTTGGGTCTCTTTTTGTGAAAAAGGGTACAGTCTGTTGTAGAGGGGCCATGGTTCTCTCTAGGAGCTCAATGCTGCAGTCATAGAGACGGTGTGAAAGGAGACTGCCGGTCTTGGCTCTGCTGAATCATTTTTGAGTATTCAATGGCAGTTCAGTGCCTAAACTTCTAGGGAATGTGTTAGCAGGACCTTGGTGTAGATGGTGCGTTGATTAATTTTCCACTGGCACCAGATTCGGTCAATGCTGTAACATACAAATGTTCCCCTGAGTGCATGATCTGTACAGGCAGCATAAAGTTAGGGTGACAAACAAAGACGTTATGAGGGAGAGGGAGACTTAGATGCTTTGGCAAATTGCCTTAGATGTTTGGAGCTGCTACAGCAGAAAGATACAAGTAGATGCTTGCAGCATCAATGCTGACACCCCATCCCCTTAATCTGCCTCAGCTGAATAAACTCTGAGGAGGACACTTCAGGAACTATAGGATTTTTTATGAGTCATCAGCTTTGGTGCAAGTTATCAATGCAAATGGACATGCTGATCATCTTATCAAAGGAGATTTGATAATCTGTGCATTCCAGTTTGGTAAGCAGTTTAATGCTAAGCCTTTGAGAGAACTGGCTCAGCCCTTGAGTAATGGCTCATTCCATTCACTTCTGCCTGCTGGGGTGTAGAATCTCAATGCATATTTGTCTTCGCTTTAGTGCATACTGCCCTATCCCAGATGAGAGCCTTGTCAGTCAGGAGCTTGACAAACTGGGTGATCTAGAAGCATTTAGAGTGTCCCTTCTGGCTCACAAAGTAGAGGAAACCATTACACTCAGCTGGCTCTCAGGAATACTTCCCTGGTTGTGCGATGAACATGGATACAGGATGAGACAGTGGTGTGGACTGTGCTAATGACTTGGCATAGTCCTGTGCCATCTGAGTGATGATATACTTGATTTGTTAGTGATGCCCTCCAATGTTGCAAACATTGTTGCAACTGGAAACAAGATAATAAAAAACCTGGATAACAATACAGAATAAGCTTTGGTACAGTAACTTTCAATAAAGACATAGAGCATAGAGTTCACAACATGATTGTGTTGTGAGAGTCCTTTTATGCATGTGCGTGTGTACAGTCAGTAATGACACATCCATTTACTTACATGGTTGGCTGACTGTCACTCATCAAATAGACCATAACATCAGCCTCATTAGCTCTCAGTAACATCAAGCAAATCAATAAATAGATATACATATTGTTATTGATGAACCTTTTTTGAAAATAAACATTTGTACAAACAAAGTAGCTGGATCATCCAGTACAACAGGTGCCATTTTAGTTGCATTAACATTATATTTGATGCAACCAAAATGGCAACAGTTTTACCTTTGCATTATCGTTTTATTTAAGTGCTTCATCCTTATCAGGTCCTTGGCTGGTCCAGATCCTATACTGGGAACACAGAAAATGAAACAGGAATAAATGTAAGTTAGTGCGGCGCGGTGGTGTAGTGGTTAGCACTGTCGCCTTGCACCTCCAGGGTCTGGGTTCGATTCCCCGGCCAGGCTCGATTCCCGTCTCTGTGTGCATGGAGTTTGCATGTTCTCCCCGTGCTTGGTGGGTTTCCTCCGGGTACTCCGGTTTCCTCCCACAGTCCAAAGATATGCAGGTTAGGCTAATTGGTGTTCCTAAATTGCCCGTAGTGTGTGATTGGGTGTGTATGTGTGTGTGCCCTGCGATGGATTGGCACCCTGTCCAGGGTGTACCCCGCCTAGTGCCCGAAGTCTCCTGGGATAGGCTCCAGGTCCCCCGCGACCCTGAACACAGGATTAAGCGGTATAGAAAATGAATGAATGAATGAATGAATAAATGTAAGTTAAAAATGCACATTAATTCAGTTCTGTTCTAAACCTCAAGCTGCATTACTTTTGTGTTTGCTCAGACACATTTGACAGTGACACATCTTTGAACGGGTTGGGTCTGATCCCAGAATGATCACGAATGAGGTCAGTGAGTAAGACCTTAACATCAAGACCAATGTAGGACAATCTCTCACACACATTTACGATGCCTTTTGCCTTTTCTTTCAGGTGCATCAATCAAATCAAGCTCAATCTCCAGAATCTGATGGATCTGTGAATGGGATCATTGACTCTCCAGGGCAGTTTGGGAAACTAAATGCCTTCTTGTCACTATGGAGCCAAACTTCTGTCTTTGTTTAGCCGTTCCTTTGCACTTCAGGCAAGATGGATGCCTATTCATTCCTTACATCAGTCTTGTCGACATAAATCACTGAGAAGTAGGCCAAACAGGAGGCACTGGCTTCAGACCGATGGGAAAAATACATTACTCAGGGCTAGAGGATGAAATGGATGCTAATGGACTTATCTTAGCATATTTAGTTGTTGGCAAATTAAATGCTTGATTAATTACATGGGGTATCTATTTGAGATACTGTTACAAATAGCTTGGGACAAACAAGACACTGAGTGCAAAAAGTGAGGTGTGCACTTAAGTCAAACGATTTGTCTACACCAGGAAGTGGTAGACAAAAACTACAGTATAATCAAAAGAGGACACATGAACTTAAACTAGAAAGAATATCAAGAAGATTTATATGCTAAGACAGAATCATAGAAACAGCATCATTAGATTTACTATTTATAATCACTAATGTTTAGCAAGGAGGTAGAGCAATGGAATCACAAAATGATGCTGAGGAGCAGAGGCAATGTGCAGCATTGAATTCTTATAGAGGCAAAAACTGGTTTGCGTTGAAACTCTCAACCACCAATCCGACCCTCAGCATATCACACATAGTATTTTTAGAATTTTCTTTTCAATTGTTTAAAAAAAAAAAAAAAAAAAAGAATAGTAAGCTTCTGTAATAACAGGTTCTGCATCCATGGTGTATTTCAATCACAGTTAACCCAAGATCTGCCACAACCCTAACCGGAAAAAAAAAATGGTGCTGCACTGATGATGTACGAATGAGTGAATATTAGACCTGCATTCATATGCTAAGTAGTTCATCACAGGGACGTGCAGAGACATTCTGAGGGGCAGTTGCTCAAACCTGAAAAAACGGCAACCCACTTGTATAATTGTGTAAAAATCGTCATTTAATTAACCTCAAATTTTTTTATTCATTTCAATTTGAACGTTTAATTACAATACAAAATACACACTACATACATTTGCAGACAGTTTCCCGTAAACTAGTTCAAGCGGTTATATGATTTTGTGTTTTAGAAAAGTTTTTTGGGGAAAAAAGGGAAAACAATATACAATAGAAGTGTTCTAGTCAAACCAGGACTTTTGAGTGTCCAGAACAACAGAATACAGGTATGAGAGTAAAACTACTGTTATTTCTGTATATAATCTCCTGCTACAAATCCCGCACTCATCCCAGTGTTTCACTAGCGTAGAGTGAAGAGTTTTCTCAGCATGCCGGTGCAAGGATCAGACATCTTGCTTCACATCATCATTACAGCTGAAATGTTGGCTTTGCAGGAATGCTTTTAATGACCTTAACATTAATGGAAAAAATGCACAATCTTATCCTGCCCACTGTCCACTTGCACATTACAGGAGCTCAGCTGGGAGTTACTGCTACATCCCCAGTACAGTCTTGACCTCGGTCCAAGTCATTTCCGCATGTCTGGGCAGTTAAAGGAGTCATGGTTCTGGTGTACTGAGATAGGATAGAATAGGAGGAAGACACAAGGGTAAATAGAATTTGTGGCATAGCAACCAGAATTATAGTGGCATCTGTTCAACATATACAAACAAAATATGATAAGAGAAAAATATCCTAATTACATGCGTTAATGTTGAAAAATGCATATGTTTTTGTCGCCTCATTTTCTGCAAAAGCTTGAAATATGCTGAATTATGATATAAGCAAAACATTTTATCCCAGATTTTAGCTGTATCACCCTGTACTAGTTAATTAGTTCTTGTACTAGTTAATTTGGTTTTAAACCATTGTCCTTGGGTTTTGTTTCGTGTACAGATATGTATTCTCACTCTCATTCCCTCATCTTCTATACCGCTTTTTCCTGTATTTAGGGTCTCGGGGGGCCTGGACCCTATCCCAGCAGACTTAGGACACAAGGCAGAGTCCATCCTGGACAGGGTGCCAATTCATCACACACATACTGCATGCAGGTGTCTCGTATAAGGCTCCCTACACTACGTCCTGACAAACATCTGGCAAACGAGCAGAAAACTGTCCAGGAGGAGGCTCATGCCAACCAAATGCTAATGATAATAATCACCAAAGTATATAAAGTGAGATAAGAGGGTGAATCAGTGGCGCCATCTGCACATTATCCAGCAGCATGCAGAACAATTCATAATTGAGTTGGACATTTGTATAGCCATGATCCTAGCACAGCACGCATGCCTTTTGGTGCAGTGGACATTCCGCTGGTCACAGCAGGTAGTCCTCACCCTAGCCTCAATGATGTCATGTGTGTGCTGCACCCAAGCTTCAATGACATCTTGCTTGCACCAACACATGGATTTGCTTGAGTTTTGTTTCTCTGCATCCTAGCTTTGAAGATGTCAAGCTCGTCCACACCCTAGCTTCAGTGCAGTCGTGCTGGCTTGGCATTAAAGACCGTTTTTATCGCTACCCAAATTCATACGTGCGACCACTCCAATTCCAGCCCCATGCCCCTGCCAAGTTTCATCCCTATGCATCTATTAGGTTCTGGTCCAGTGCCCATCCTAAGCTCAAAACCCCACCTAAGTTACGTGTCCTGCCCTTGATAAGTCCCAGTCCAAACCCCATGCTAGTACAAATTGCAGTTCCCTAGCTATGTCCTGGCCCAGATTGATAACCAAGTCCCAGCCCAACATGTATCATATGTCTCTGCTTAGACATTATTTTAAGCCCTGTTGACCCCTCTAAGCCCCCATTCAACACTTATGCCTTACATAACAGCAATGGAAGAATGTGTCGTAAAAACTAACTGAGAATGGGGGGAAGGGTGTCTTGGTCCACCAGGAGTAGCACTTGTTTTTGGTTACATGTTAACTTGAGTATAAATTCTTTGAGAAATCTGTCTGATTTTACAGTCTGGCCTCATTATTCCTGAGAAAATAGCAAACACTGCTGTGATCACACAGTCTAAAGCCACCTTTAATTATGTAATTTGAGGGCCAATATTTGGACCAAAATATTTTATGCTTTGACTTCTATATGACATGTCAGAAAAGGGTCACATGATCAAATTTTCAATTAGCTAATCAGGATCACTTGGATTTGCAATTTGTTTTCTCAATTTTTTGTTACAATTCTATTAAATATTACCAACGCATTATGATTTTTTAAATGATTTACCAGCATCTGTGAAATCTGCATTTTTTTTTCTTATGCTGACTTTTGCTATTGTTTCTCCCGGTATGGAATTTACATATAGATGACTAATGTAGATAAAATTCACAATGCTATCTCAACCCAACCTCACTATTTATAAAGATGACAATGAGATTAAGGCGGGGTGGAAAGTGTCATGCTTGCTTGCATCCATTTCATATCACATACATTAAATAAAACCGGGGTGAAAAAAAAGCCAAAAGGAAATTGATTAAATGAGAAGAAAAACTATTTGAAATAAATTAAAACAATTAAAATCTCCCCAAATCCTAGATGTTAAAAAAATATCATCTATTTTATTCACACCAAATAAAAATGTATGGGGCAGTAATATAAAACAATATTCATTTATGTTGATATTTTTTCTACTCTGTCCTCCATATTTATGCTCATTTCGCTCCAGCAAAAAAAGGAATCAAAAGAAGGGATTTAAACAGGACGAAGCTTCCTCCCTCCCTCAATTCTGTCCTCCTTCTTTCCATCCTCAAGGTGCTCCATGCGATAAAGGAAGGCCAGATGCCGACGGGTTTGTGGGGATTTGCATAACTCTAACGCTGGGAGCAGCTGAACACTGCCACATAATGGAAAGAACATAAAATTACACTGATAGCACACAAACACACACACACATACATACTGTGCACACACAGTTCATGATTTATGCAGCCCAATCGACATGGGGAGCTTTACAAATTGTTATGTCTGGGAGACAAAAATGTACTGTATATGAAACAAATTTAGTGCTATTCCCATATGACTGTCCAAGAGTGAGGGAGAAACAGGAGAATTGACGGTGTATATTGTTAGGGATGGTGGTATGTGTTACGTCTGGGGAATAAGCACTGAAGGTCACATGCTTTGACATAATGTTTGCATTGTCATGTGTGTACATGCACATGTTTATACAAGAGCGTGTCACTGTCTAGCTCATGGACAGAGGGAGGATGTGCACGACAAAGAGATGTCTCCGTGTGTTTAATGTACTGATTATTGTGTTGTCTGTAAGGATAGGAATGAGAAAGATGTGTTTATATATAGACCAATTTCTTCACTGACAGGCTGGTAGATGAGTTTTGGATGGTGGTGATGGGTCTCCATTTCCATGAAATTCAGAGGAGAGAGAATCAAAGAAGCAGCGAATGAAATAGAAAATAGAGGTCAATGGAAGAGGATGGAAATGTCCTACACTGCTATAGAATAATGATGCTTATGCTTATTTATTTTTTATGCTTATTGTCTGCATTAAAGCATGTGCTGATTTGACACAGGTGGCTCATTTCCCTTCAACAAAATTTGTATATGTAATACTGTAGCGAATTATACTGTGTAATAGTTTAATATAGATAGCAAGCTACTCAGGTATCTGGTATCACCATAATTATTCACTGAATATTAGCTAACTTGCTAGTGAACTATTCTAAAGGTATATATACAGTGGAACCTTGGATTACGAGCACAATTCGTTCCGGAAGTGGACTTGTATTCCAAAAAAATTTCCCATAAGAAATAATGGAAATTCAAATTATTCATTCCACAGCCCCAAAAAATAAATACATAAAAATTATTAACACAAAATATAAAGTAAAAATAAAACAAATTAACCTGATATTTACCTTTAAAAAAAAGTAAAAAAAAAAATCCAGACAGATAAGCGTTTCCATTTATGTGCACAAGCACTGTGTGTGGTTTTTTTTCTCTCTCTTGCGCTGCCGAGTGTGTGTGTTATGTGTGTGTGCGCGCATAATTTGACACTGTGCTCGTTGTGTGTGCGTGAAGCACCCCCTCTCTGCTTCACACACACACAAACACACACATTAAAGGCGAGAGAGAGAGTGAACCGGCACGGTGTCAAATTACGCACCCTGACACTGACGCACATTAAGACGGATCAGAGAGGGGGTGCTTCACTCACACACAACATAACAAACACTTCGCAGCGCAAGAGAAAGAAAAACACACACACACGGATTTTGATTAAAGTGACGCTCTCACTTGTGATCACGTGATGCTCTGCGTCAAATCAAGAAGTGCATGCGTGATACGATACTCGGTATTCGTAAACCAAGACAATGCTCGTTTTCCAAGTCAAAATGTATTAAAATGTTTTGCTCATCTTGTACATATATATATATAATACGTGGATACGGTCTCCTTCTATGACGAACTGGCAACCGAGCTTCGCTGTACTGCGCGGCATGACCTTGTCATCCTCGCTGGCAATTTCAACGCTCAAATTGGCCCTGAGAGGCGAACATTTCAGCGCACAATCGGCCCACACGGCTCGGCGGCGGCAACTACTGTAATGACAACGGTATACGCCTTATGACCTTCTGTCAGGCACAAAGAATGGCGACCGGTAACACCTACTAAAAAGATCCACACAGCGATGTGGAAAGCTCCCGGCACTAAAGACGTATGCAATGAAATCGACTACATCTGTATTTTGAAGCGCTGGCGGTCGTCCCTCCTCGATATGCACAGCTATAGAGTTGCCAACATTGGCACCGACCACTTCCTCCTTGGTGCAGCCTGTCATATCCACCTCAAGCGCCAGTTCGCCCTTGCTCTACAGCCAAAACCGTTTGGCGTCGCCTGCCCTCGGTACCCGGCCCTAGCCCAACAATACAACGTCGCAGTCCAGAATTGTTTCGACCTGCTTACCCCGTCTGACGACCTTGAGTCACAGTGAGCACAATTTCGGGATACACTCGTTGCCTCTGCGGTGGCAAAGATTGGTCGCCATCATGGCACCTTCAAGGAGCGCTGGATCCAGGGATGATCCTGGACACTGATCGACGAACGAGGCCGCGCAAAACAAGACCGGGACCAAGCGCATGATGGTGCGACTCGCCAAGCAACAGAGGCGAGGTACAGCGACCTGGACCATTGAATCAAACGAAGTAGCCGGCAAGACAAACGCGAGTGGATAGACCGCAAGGGCGTCAAGGCGCAGGAAGCAGCAAACCGAAAGGCGATCTTTCCAAATGCGACACTCTGCTGTCAGTGCCGGGCAAGGTACTCTCCATCATCCTTTTAAAGCTCCTGCGACGAGCAGTGGACAAGCACCTCCACGAGCAGCAGGCAGGCTTCCGAAGTAGCCATTCTTGCATTGAGCAAATCTTTGTCCTCCGGCAGGTAATTGAACGTCTTTCGCTGAATTTTGTGGACTTTGTCAAGGCCTTCAACTCGACCCACCGCGATACCTTGTGGAAGATTGCCCGAATGTATGTGTGGCGGTGTGGTGCGGTGTAACCTTCCCTACTGTATGTTGGGAAACAAAATTCCCCTTAACCAACCTTAAAAGAATAATTTACCGATTACGCCACCCAGGATTGGTTACCCGGGAAAAATGTAGGACACAGGTTCAAATCTCTCATTAAGAACACAGGGACATGGATGCAAAAATAAGCATACAAATCTTTATTCATACAAGAAATTTAAAACAAGGCATATCAATATAATCTAAAATCACAGACTAAAACATCCCAGACAAAGAGAAACAAACAAGGAAATTGGAGCTGGGAACTTAACGGTAGAGGGGCAGGCTAGGGATGGGGCTACACTCCTGCCTGATAATAATAAATGATCATACATGCACCAAACCACTCACACTAGTGAACATGTAATACCACTCCACACTGTGTAAACATGAGCACACCACTTTATAAGTGTCATGTTGGCACAGAGTAAGGACGCAAATGCAGGGTGAACAGAAATCAGGTGTCTTTATTTACACACTCCAACGCACAGAAGATCCACTTTGTTCAGAAACACACACAAAAATCCCCAAACGAACATGACCCTGAATCCCAAAAAAGCAGCTGGTGTGCTGAGCACCTTAGTCCACAGAGGCCGCGTGACTGGGGCTGTCTTAGTCCTGGAAAAAACATATGAGAACAAAACATAAAGTTCCTCTGCGAAAAGGCAGCTAGGAATGTGACGAATCGCGTCGGTAACGAGGCACTCGCAAAAACACGTAAGAAACTCTGAAAGATTATAACTGTGGACGAACAGTGGGCTACGGGGTCGGCTGGTTTAAATAGACACGCACATCAGGAAGACACAGGTGACACTAATTAGTGATTGTGACATGACATACACACGCAGACACACTAGGGGGAGACGGCAGCTCAGTAGTCCGGGGAACCGGATCTTCTTCCCTGAGGCCGTGCTGGCCCAGATGTTACAGTACCCCCTCCCCCAGAACCGGCTTCCTGAGGGAGGCGGGAGCGACCCCCACGCGCTGTAGGAGGGAGCGAGGCTGTACCTGTGTGCCGGCATTGCCGGTGGGCGGGGCGACCCGGCGGCCGCGGAGCGGGGCGATCCGGCCTGGCCCTATGGAAGTCCATCACGAGTTCTCAACTCAGTACATCTCGTGCCGGAACCCAGCTCCGCTCCTCCGGACCGAATCCCTCCCAGTCGACTAAATATTGCAAAACCCCTGCTCTCCTCCGTGAGTCCAATAGCTTCTTGACTCGGAACGCTGGGTTGCCCCCTATGTCAACGGCCCCAGGGAGGGAAGGTTCCGCTGCTCCTTCGTCCAGCGGGCCCCGGACCACTGGCCTGAGAAGGGAGACATGAAAGACAGGGTTAATGCGTAAATGTGTGGGGAGAGTGAGGCGGTATGATACAGGGTTTATTTGTGCTGCAATGGAGAAAGGACCGATGAACTTGGGAGAGAGTTTCTTGCAGGGTTCGGTAATTTTAGTATAGGCGCCGTAGTAAATGCGGTTTTAAGATGTATAAACGCCTCGCGAGCTTCCACTGGGAACTCGCGCAGGTGTTTCGGCTTACCTTTCAGTAGTGAAGTGAGCGGTGCTGCCACCATGCTGAAGCCCCGAATGAAACGCCTATAAAAATTAGCAAACCTCAAGAATCTCTGTAGCTCCTTCACTGTCTTGGGTTCGGGCCATTTTTGCACCGCCGTGACCTTAGCTTGCTCCATCTCGACCCCCAGTGGCCCTATGTGGTAACCGAGAAATGACACCTCCCGCTGATGAAATGTGCACTTCTCCGCCTTCACATAGAGCCCGTGTTTGCGCAGGCGATGAAGGACGGCTGTTACATGAAGGACGTGCTCCGAATATGACCGCGAATAAACCAGGATATCATCCAGATAAATTATGACAAAGCGGTTGTACATATCCCGGAACACGTCATTCATGAACCCCTGAAACACCGCAGGTGCGTTTACCAATCCATATGCCATCACGTTATACTGGTAATGCCCAGATGTAGTGCTAAACGCAGTCTTCCACTCATCACCCTTGCGCACACGAACGAGGTTATATGCGCTGCGGAGGTCGAGTTTGGTGAAAAGGGAAGCGCCTCGGAGTTGGTCGATTGCGGCCGGAACCAGGGGCAGCGGGTGCTTGTACTTCACTGTGATGGCATTGAGCCCCCTGTAATCAATACAGGGCCGTAAGCCCCCCCCCCCCTTTCTTCTCTATGAAAAAAAAACCTGCCGATGCTGGTGACGTGGACCGGCTGATGAGCCCCTGCTGGAGTGCCCCGCTCACATATTCCTCCATGGCCCCGGTTTCTGCCAGGGACAGTGGGTAAACGCGTGCGCAAGGAGGTGCTTTCCCCAGCAACAGCTCTATCGCACAGTCCCACGGGCGATGAGGGGGGAGTCGTGCTGCTGCCCTAACACTAAATACATCCTTAAACCGCTGATACTCAGATGGCACATTAATTTCACATTGGGCATTCGGACTTTCTATAGTGGTGGTTTGGACCGCCAATGTGGGCGGTTTGCATTGTTTTGCGCATCTCGGGGACCAGGACGAGACACGAGATTGAGCCCAATTGAAATTAGGGTTATGCGCACAGAGCCATGGCAGCCCTAGCACGACGGAATGACCAGACTGAGGGAGCACAAAGAATTTTAACTCCTCAGTGTGATCGGGGAAAGTTAATC
Source organism: Channallabes apus (assembly GCA_030522415.1). Taxonomy (NCBI): domain Eukaryota; kingdom Metazoa; phylum Chordata; class Actinopteri; order Siluriformes; family Clariidae; genus Channallabes; species Channallabes apus. The sequence continues at coordinate 16,903,330 of CM060123.1, forward strand.
GCAGTGGCGCTGTTATGGAAGAAATAGGCGATTGTTCTAATTCTCGGCCATCTAGAGCTTTAATCGTTATCGGCTGTGGTAGCTTCGACACGGGAGCTCGCAGCGAGGAAGCTAAGGAGGAAGAGATGAAGTTCCCAGCCGCCCCGGAATCTACTAAGGGGAAGACAGACAAAACATAATTATCATATTGCAACTGTGCTTTTAGTACAAATGGGTGATGTGTACGGGGCGGTGTGTGCGACATTACTTTCAGCAATGGGCAGTCTCTGATCTGGTGATTTTCCCCCCCACAGTACAGGCACAGCCCCGAGGTGAGGAGTCTTCTCCGCTCTGCGACCGAGAGGCGGGAAGTGCCTACGTCCATGGGCTCTGGCCGGGCAGGATCTCCGACCTCACGAGGGGGTGGTCGTCGTGAGTCAGAGGAGCGCGATGGTGCCACCCTGGCAGATGCGCGTGGGCGCTGACTGCGGAGGTGCTGGTCGAGCTTGATGGCGAGGTTAATGGTCTCATCTAGAGAGAGACCGGTGTCTTGGCACGAAAGCTCCAGCTGGATCTCCGGCTGCAACCCATCCCGGAACCGTGCGAGCAGACTCCTCTCACACCAGCCACTCTCCGCAGCCATCACGCGAAACTTGATGGCATAATCCGCCACTGGGAGGCTCCCCTGTCTCAGTCTCATCAGGCGTTGTTCTCCAGAACGCCCTTGGTCCGGATGTTCAAACACCGCCCTCATCGCGGCTACAAACCTTGGATACCGGCTCGTGAGCTCTCCGCCGTCGCTCCAGATGGCCGCGGCCCAATCCATGGCCGGCCCGGTGAGCTGTTGGATCACGAAGCGGATGCGTTGCGTGTCTGTCATGTCCGGGTATTCTGACAGATAAAGCTCACATGCCAGGAGGAAGCGTTTGCATCCTTCCGGATCACCTGCATACCTCTCTGGGGGGGGGCGGGTCTCGGCAGCGAGGGCGTGGTACGTCTCGGTGCTCCAGCTGATGCAGCTTCGGGGTCGGCTAAATGCTTGACGCAGTGCGCCAAGTCGCTGACGGCGCGCGCCAGACCTTCGATCTCCTTTTGCTGCTTTTGAATGCACCTCATCGTGTGATCTCGGGTTGGTAGCGGAATCCCTGCTGCGTCTGGATGGGTTCGTCCATCTGTCAGGTTGGCACAGAGTGAGGACGCAAATGCAGGGTGAACAGAAATCAGGTGTCTTTATTTACACACTCCAACGCACAGAAGATCCACTTTGTTCAGAAACACACACAAAAATCCCCAAACGAACGTGACCCTGAATCCCAAAAAAGCAGCTGGTGTGCTGAGCACCTTAGTCCACAGAGGCCGCGTGACTGGGGCTGTCTTAGTCCTGGAAAAAACATATGAGAACAAAACATAAAGTTCCTCTGCGAAAAGGCAGCTAGGAATGTGACGAATCGCGTTGGTAACGAGGCACTCGCAAAAACACGTAAGAAACACTGAAAGATTATAACTGTGGACGAACAGTGGGCTATGGGGTCGGCTGGTTTAAATAGACACACACATCAGGAAGACACAGGTGACACTAATTAGTGATTGTGACATGACATACACACGCAGACACACTAGGGGGAGACGGCAGCTCAGTAGTCCGGGGAACCGGATCTTCTTCCCTGAGGCCGTGCTGGCCCAGATGTTACAATAAGCAGCTAGCCTGCCTTCTCCCCATTCCCCGCTCCTAAAGAAAAAAAAGAAGGAAAAGGAATACAAATCAATACACAATGATTAATTACAAAACAAACAAAAATAATATATAACAGAAAAAAACAAGAAAAATGTAGCCGCTGCGCACCCTCCAAACTGGGAGAACAAATAACTAAATCAGCCAGAAAAGTTATCAGAACATTGGCCACCAACACCTAGCACAGCAGCATACACAAAACAAAATATATAAAGAAGCCAGCCCCAGAGCAGCAGCACAAGCAAAGCAACGAACTGCTGGAAGAAGGCGAAGCAACAAGCACAATAAAGAAAGAAAACAAAAGTAACAGTCACAAGGACTAAAACGAAAGTAAGACAAACAGTAAAACTCTAGGCTGGAACAGAGCAGTCTAATAAAAGAAAACAATCCACCGGAGCAAAACAGCAGTGCTGAAGCTGCCCATCAAGCTGTAAGCACTGCACAGTGAAGAGAAGCACCCTCACCAGCCGATCAATTTACCTAAAATTCAAAAGAACGTTAAAGTAAAAAGAAACGGCACATACCTGTATGGCGGCCGCCAAGAAAATAAGTCTGACCTACCACGTGATGCAGACCACATCCATCTGGCAGCCAATCCTTCAACAAATCAAAATAGCACAGACATACAGGTCACATCATCTGCGTAACGATCTTAAGCCTGTTATATGAAGAAACAAATAATCGGCGTACCAATTATACGATAGCATTCGTCTCCTGCAGTACACGCGCACAACGTGCGCAGTTCTTTTATAAAGGGTAGATATACATAGATGGCAATAAGCTGCTTCTCCGCTGCCTCGGGTGCAATAAAGAGCTGAGAAATCGCCAGTTTCCCGAAGGAAATCACTATTAGCTAGATAATAACATTTACAAATAACCAAAAGTTCAGCACTGTTCCAAATTATCATGCACAACAGAGTTTAAACATTTTATAGGTTGTAAAGAACTGAAAATGGGCTTTTGTTGAATTTGCAGCTTTTGGAGGTCATATTTACTGAAATCCAAAACTATTTCAATCAAAAACATCCTAACAGGGCATGTTATATCTTATCATAGGACCCCTTCTTTGATATCACCTTCACAATTCTTGCATCCATTAAACTTGTGAGTTTTTGGACAGTTTCATCTTGAATTTCTTTGCGGGATATATCTGCCTGCCACCCTCATAGATCTTTTGAGGATTCTCCAAAGGTTCTCAATGGGGTTGAGGTCAGCGGAGGATGGTGGCCACATCATGAGTTTCTCATCTTTTATGCCCATAGCAGCCAATGACACAGGGGTATTCTTTGCAGCATGAGATGGTGCAATGACATGCATGAAGATGATTTTGCTACGGAAGGCATGGTTCATGGAAGAAAGTAGTCAGTCAATATACTTTGCAGAGGTGATTTTCACACCTTCAGGGACCCTACAGGGGCCTACCAGCTCTCTCCCCATGATTCTGGCCCAAAACATGACTCCGGCATCTCCTTGTTGACGTCGCAGCCTTGTTGGGACATGGTGGCCATCCATCAACCATCCAGGGTTGCACGAGACTCATCAGTAAACAAGACTGTTTGAAAATTAGCCTTCATGTATGCTTGGGCCCACTACAACCGTTTCTACTTGTAGGTTTAGTAGGTTAATAGTAATAATAGAGCTTGCATACAACTGCAAGCCTCTAAAGGATCCTACATCCTACACGTTCTATCGCCGATGCGCTTTCTCCTGGTTATTGATTTCGTAGGCCGTCATTCAATCAACCAAGCGATGCTGGGTGTTACCTGAGCCGATGGACAGCTTCTGTCGTACTCGGTCCGACCCAAAACGCCCTCAACAACCTCACCGCGATCCTGGAATTGCAGTTGGCCAACGTCGGGCTTAGAATAAGCCACCAGAAGACCAAAGTTATGCAAGTTGGCTATGCACATGCGCGGGTCCCAGTCACCGTCAATGGAAGCGCGTGGAAGAAGTGATGGAATTCACTTCAGCTCGGCTGGGGACACGGCGCGCAATGTCACGTGTCGTTTGGCAAAGTGTCTGCCACGTTTCAATGTCTCCGCCCCATCTGGAACTCCCCGCAAGTCAAAAGTCACTTTCTATGCAAGTCAAACTCCGTCTCCTCGCCTCCATCGTAACAGCCACGGCGACATACGCGAGCGAGATGTGGAAGATCACGACGGCTGTTGCCCGGAAGCTAGACATTTTCCATCAGCGATGCCTGCGACGCATACTGAGGATCAGTTATCTGGACCATATTACGAATGAAGAGGTCTATCGCCGAGCTAACACTCGACCCCTCTCGGCAACTGTCAATGAACGCAGACTTCGCTTCGCCGGTCATGTCCTACGTCGGCCTAACCACCGGCTGCCCAGAATGGCGATGCACTGGCAGCCATCCCGGGGCAAACGCAAACAAGGGCGGCCAAGGACTAACTGGCGGTGAACCTTCGAGGACGACTTGAGAGCTGTTGACCTCACATGGGATGAAGCCGAAGCTGCGGCTGCTGATCGAACACAATGGAGAACACTCATTGCCCTATGCATCGATCAGCGCAGGAGGCCTTAAGGATTAAGGATATATATATAATATTTAATCACTCCCACAACAGCTATAAACTACTAGTTGGCTATCATGCTAGTTGCTGTAATATAGTACTTTACTACACTACAGCAACTACAGTATTCTACAGCAACTAGCATGATAGCCAACTAGTAATTTATAGCTGTTGTGGGAGTGGTAAAATGCTAAATATTTGTATGAATAACTTTATAATAGTTCACTAGCAAGTTCACATACAAATATATATTTATATAGCAGCATTTTTATTTATTTATTTATTATTATTATTTATTTATTATTATTTTTTTAGCACTCCCACAACAGCTATAAACTCCTACTGTAGTTGGCTATCATGCTAGTTGCATATAAAGTACTATACTACAGTAATTAGTATGATAGCCAACTAGTAGTTTATAGCTGTTGTGGGAGTGTTAAAATGCTAAAAAAAAATGCTATCTAAAGATATATTTGTATGTTGCCTTTAATGTTCAACTCAAATTGCCTAAAGTAATATTTTAGTGTAATTATGACCTACTAACCCTAGGATTCATTAAGTTGTTATTAGCTCATTTTGGTTAGTGATTTAGCCTTTAGTAATCAAGTCTCTGAATATGATTAGATCCCAGCACCTCCAGTTTGAAAAAGCAGAAAATTGTCTATGAATATGGAAAGCCTCTCATGGCAAAAAATGTCATCAAAACTGCCACCGCAAATCCAAATGCTTTTGTGACACAAGATTTTAGTCTACACAAATGATCAAGACTGTCAAAATAGCATGTTCACTGGACACAAACATAAATCAACTGTGAGCTTGACACAAATATTTTATGTAAGATCAACTAGTTTTGATTTTTTAAATAAATGTTGCTACCATTTAGAGATCCAATATAGCTTAATTTATGAGTATAGCTTAATTTATGTGTATTTTTCTGCATCTAGCATATATTTTAATATTTGTATAAAATTCTAAAAAAAAAAAAAATTTACACAATGTTTTTATGGCTTTCAGATATACCACTTCGAGGACGATCTTGATTAATCTCAGAAATTAAGCAGAATCAATCCTGATTAGCATTTTAGTGGAAGTTTATTTGGATCAAAACCATGTGTTGGAGGTAGATCCCAATTGTGGTGAGGCTAACCCTGCCATGTCAAACCTATAGTGTTATGGTGTTAAGTCTTGCCTGCAGTCTGTGTGCAAAAAATATACAAGTTCTGCCTTTGCTTTGTTGTAGGTTGATTGCTGTTTCCTAATTAGCTGTAGAGTGTGATTGGAGTGTGTTTACTTGTGCCTTGTAGTGACTTAGCACCCAATCCAGTGTGGATCCAGTGCTTTGTGCCCTAAGCTTCCTGAGATAAGCTCCTATGGATATTTTTATGTTTATTTGATAGTTTTATGTATGTCATTACTATGCAGTGACTTCCTGCGCCTGAACCAGATTTCAGAGTTCAACATATACATCAAGTGGTTAGGAATGGCCTGGTTCATTTAAACTCTGGACCTCAAAAAGGGAACTGGCAAGGGTTTAGCACAAAGAAATTCACACTAGCGGAACAGTGCTATGCGACAGTGCCAGAGGCCCATGCCACCAAACAGGAGCTATATTATTATCTGTTGCGACTGCACATCAGACTGATCACAGACCATGAGCTCTTGCAGGGGATTGCAAGGGTTAAAGACACCAACCTTAGCATCACTCACTGGTATCTTTCACTGCAGGATTCCTCCGTCTCCATTCTGCACTGATCGGGGGCTCAACAAAGTAATGCAGATGGACTTTACTGACATTATTCATTGCTTTAAAAAAGTGCATGGTTAGCACCAAGGCCAGCTCCACTACAAGTGCTGAAGAATTGGCGCACCATAAATTGCCACATATGTCACCAAATTTCCCTAACTGTTTTTCTGACAACGTCCCTTTAGGATCACAAACCATCAGACCGCCATAAAGGTATCCCGGGTGATTGCTCGTGAGTCTTTGAGACCTTTGCGAGAGGCATAATTTTATTTTTTATTTTTTTGTGATTATAATACACACTTTTCAGTATTACAAGTAAATGCTATAAATAAATATTTTCTGATTTGTAAAGATATTACTGATTGAGTTTGAGTGTTTAAATTGAGTGTTAAAAAAAATAATTCGCGACTCAAAGATATGACATCACTGTGCAGCGACTGGCTCACTAGTTATTGCTACAGCGCACAACTGCACGTGAAAACCGCAACTGCCGAGATGGATACATTTGTTATTCGCAAATCTAAAAATGTTAAGGGGCGGCACGGTGGTGTAGTGGTTAGCACTGTCGCCTTGCACCTCCAGGGTCAGGGTTCGATTCCCCGGCCAGGCTCGATTCCCGTCTCTGTGTGCATGGAGTTTGCATGTTCTCCCCGTGCTTGGTGGGTTTCCTCCGGGTACTCCGGTTTCCTCCCACAGTCCAAAGATATGCAGGTTAGGCTAATTGGTGTTCCTAAATTGCCCGTAGTGTGTGATTGTGTGTGTGAGTGTGTGTATGTATGTGTGCCCTGCGATGGATTGGCACGCTGTCCAGGGTGTACCCCGCCTAGTGCCCGAAGTCTCCTGGGATAGGCTCCAGGCCCCCCGCGACCCTGAACACAGGATTAAGCGGTACAGAAAATGAATGAATGAATGAATGAATAAAAATGTTAAGGAAATTGTTTGTCTGAGTCATCGGAACCATGTACATCGACCAAGCAAAAGAGCAAGACCCCGTCAGACCAAAGTAGGAAACGTCGGAAATATGAGGAAGAATTCATAATGTGCAGTATCAGTATTCAGTAAGTTGCGGTAGTAACCGAATACACGAGTTGTCCCGTGCAGCAGTGGATGTATTGCTTCAATGTGGATCTACATATTTGTGTGAGCAGTATTTTTCCGCTGTTACATATAAAAAAATAAATACAGCTCACGTCATGATGTTGAAGATGATATGCGGGTAGCTGTATCCACCATCAGGCCACGAATGAAGCTTTTGTGCTGCCAAAAACAAGTACATCCTTCCCACTGAACGGTAAGCCAAAATTATTTAGATGTACTGTATAGTAAATGTGGTCAAAGTACTATGAATAGCTTGTGTTTATTGCTTGTTTTTGATAGTGGGGGTCGCGAGATCTTGTCGATCTTGAATTAGGGGTCGCTGGCTCGAAAGTTTGAGAACCACTGCTCTAGAGGATCCCCAACCCTGGGAGCCATGCAGAGCAAGGGCTGCCGACTTCATTTGGCCACCTCATCAGCAACCACACCTTTAGCCTCTACTGACCTCAACAGCCAAATAACCTTTCCTCTCTTTTCGTCCAAAGACTAAACTACTTCCAGAAAGACTTCCACTCTCTTCCCCCATCTCGTTTTTACATTTTTCTAAATAAAAGAGCTTTTTTTTTTTTTACTAATCCATGTCTCCTTTCATCTATGTCTGGCTCACCCTGCTGTTATATCTCTACAAGCTTACTGTATAAAGTACCCTGCAAAAGTCTTGAGAATTTGTTACATTCACTGTACATTTTCTAATCATCATTTAACATAATTCACAGACACCAAGGCAAGGTTAGAAGTTAGCCTAAACATAAAAAAAAATCATGTTATGTTGGGAAAATATATTTGTGTTTTTCCTTAAGGAAAGATGTCAAGTAAAGTATTGGCAGAAAACATAATTTAAGTCATTTAAATTAAATGTACTTGTGTAGCACTTTTAACAATGGACCAGTTTGCAAAGCATACAGAAATAAGAATTCAGGATAAGAAATTAAAAATTTATTAATTTATAGCTTCATCAGTTCAAGGGAACCCGTACTCATAGTGGTGTTATAAATCCTTTCTGTAACTCTATGCTATAAAGTCAAACATTCAATTGTATAACAAGTAATGGGTGTCATTTACATGAAGTCCAGTTTGTTGAGCTTAACAACTGTTCACTGCTGAAGGCACAAGCCATTACAAAAAATTGTTGTTCTTCCATAGACATCTTGATGTATGATGATAATTTTCTTCAGTTTCCAGATTTATCACAGCAAAAACTGCCACACAAATAACTAAGAAAGGACTTGGTTCAGATAAAATTACACCATAATTACACTTATGTAACATCTGGTCAGAGGCAGGACTAAGGCAAACCATTTTTTGTCATCACAACCAATAGTGAAGGTTAATAAACACAATACTTTGCAACAGGATAATCAATATTCAGAATGAAATTGCAGATGCAAGCTAAAAGCAGGAATCATAAAAGAAAGGTAAAGAAGCAATGTACCGTAAATGTACAAAGAAACAAGGGAGTACAAAATGACAAACCCATCCAATGCTAAAGTAAGAGTTGGTGCACAGACAAGGGAACAAACCAGTGAGGGAACAGGAGGGACCCAGGACTACAGTAGAACACGAAACAAACAGGAGCGATCACTATAAAAGGCACAAAAAGGAAACCAAATAACATTGGCTCCAACAAGTTATTATTTTCCACATTTACAAAATACCTTCTTTTCATTTCAGTTTCCAAGTAAATCCAATAGAAATCGTGTCTAACACTCTTGTATCACTGTTAGAATTAAATGACAAATATTCTCAGAATAGTTTGCAATTATTTTTATTTTATGAGTCTAGACAGAAAGTGTTTTCTAATGCCAACATCTGGCATCTTATCTTTTTAGGAGTTGCAGGAAGATGGAGTGGGTTCAGCTGTCACAAGACTGCACTAAAACTGTCTTAAAGAATTATTATCATAATAATGTTAGCTGTGTTTACATTATGTGAACTGAACTGAATAGTGTTCACATATCTATCAGCACCCTGTTATTCTCAGTGTCATAGTTTATGGGGTTCTTGCTAAATACTTCTATTTTATTTTATTTTTTTCATATTCCGGATTTCTGTTTATAGAATTTAAGTGCAATTTTAAGAATTGATGTAGATGATATGACCTGGACCTTCTCCTGTAGTGACTCTCACTGGTGTATGTTGTTTATGAGTATTTAGCATAACCACTTATAGTCAGATGCTTTCTGATTGTGTATGCGCTAGTGGAATGGACTGATTGGATTTCGTCTTAGGAGAGGCCTAGCACAGACTTCTCTGTAAATCTTTTCCTGTGCATATGGTACATGCTTAATTTTAAAGCAATGTTTCAAATAGAACATACAGTAGATCAGCCCAATGTATGCAGGTTCCATCGCAAGTGTCAAAATGGCATCAGACATCAGAGCGGCGTCACAGATTCCTGTATTGTTGTAACACAGCACCCCCTCTTGGTAATGATCTGTTAAATCTCTGCACGGTCACCACGGAATTAAAATTCAGCAGTTCACCTCACACAGCTTTCTATTTGGGGGCATTGTTTAGCCCATTACACACAACTGACTAGAATCGGCGACTGAATGGGCATTTTGTTGCCAGGCACGCCACTCAGTACACATTTATATCAATAGCGGGTAAACATTCACAACATTATTATGTCTGTTGAAAAAAGGTCGTAGAGCTTTCCATTCCCAAAATAAAATTACGTTATTTGTGGGATGTGATTTCCACTTGTTTAAATGTATAAAAGGTGGAACAGTAATACATGGAAATAACAACCCATGTGCATGTGACATCACTGCACTATGTCGCTGTAGCCTGCCTTGGTTAGATGTTTCTAAAATCCTTAGTACGCAAAATCCACAGCGCACAGTCTCATGTATAATATTTCTAAACTGTCTCATATGTAGGATTATAACTGTATAACTCTTTTTTAAATTGCCAAGCATCTCATTCTCCAGTCTATAGGAGCCTGTTGTAGCCTCTCTTTTGTACTAGTGTTCGGGCGCCTAGGTTTGACCCGTGCAGGATTTAAACATGAATTCTCTGGCAGACAAAGTCATCTGCCGATACGCTTGCCTTGCTGTTTTGGTGGTCAAATGACTGCATAAGGTTTCTGTCAAATCTCCCAATTTTGTCATTGACCAAGACAGTGATGCTGTGAGGTCCTTGATGTATACATATTTTGTGGTAGCATTTGATCCACATCACATTTAGCTGATCTTAACACAATATGTTATTCATATGCATGTTAGACCTGGATGCTTCATTTTGTACAAAGAGGTTAGTGGTCTACTGTGACCTGCCATGCTGCCTGCTCCTAGTATCCATTATCTAGTACATACACTGCACTGGAATGCTTTTTTCCTTCCTCAATTTGTTTGTGTATGTAACAAAGATTTGAGGTATTGAGGTGCGATTTTTTTTCCTAAAGGCACAAACGATTTCTATTCCAATGAATAAAATGGTTCTTGGTACTGTAGCCTCTGTGAATGCTGTGATGGTGTGAGGAAGGAATGGAGGGAAAAGGATAAAGCAAGGGGAGGGCAGGACTCCATCATGTGGAGTAAGAGTGAGCGCCTGTGGGGGAAAAGAACATTATGTAACACCGGCTCCTCCTCACGTGGGTGTCTGGGTGACTTCCAAATGCCAAAGAGATAGAGTGACAAAGGAAAAGAGTGAAAGAGAGGGAAGGAAAAATAGGGCGGGGGATGATGTAGAGGGAAATGGCGGGGAAAGTGGGGTAGAGAGTGACAGAAGAAAAAAAAAGGTTGCAAGAGGAAGAGATGTGTAGCATGCACTTTGAAATATCAATTGGGATTTAAAGGATCCTTTTAGAGATATAAATATATTTTACACATTGTGAACAGCAGAGCGTCTTTAATGTAGGGACAGAGAAGAACATGCCTGTAAACATGTTATGTGTATTACATAATTGGATCTTACAAGGCTTACCTTTCAAGGCTAAATAGATGGTTTATACCTTTGAGATCATAAATACAGTCATGTGTAAAGGTTAGTGTCCCCTCTTTTAATTCTATGTGTTTTTGTGTAAAAACATAATGGAAATCATCTGATCATATCGAGTCCTAATGTTAGGCAAATACAATCACAGACAAACAACAACATATACATGTAATGTTTTTTTACTGTGCCAATATTTTTCTTAACACAAATGAGACCAAAAACGAAAAGGAAATAATGTGGGCGAGACTAATTACCCCTGTGATTCAATAGCTTGTATATTCACATTTAGTAGCAGTAACTTGATGCAATCGTTTCCTGTATGACTTTATCAGCCTCTCACATCATTTTGGGTCATTCCTCTTTACAACATTGCTTCAGTTCTTTTGGGTATTCACTTATGCACAGCTCTGTTAAGATCCCATCACAGCAATTTAGTTGGGTTGAGGTCTGGACTTTGACTGGGCCATTCTAAAACCTTAATTTTTTTTTTTTTTTTTTTTTTTAGCCATTCTGATGTAGATTTACTGCTGTACTTCGGATCACTGTCTTGTTGCATAACCCATTTTTGGACCAAATTTAAGCTGTCGAACAGATGGCCTCACATTTGCCTCTAGCATACTCTGGTATACATAGGACTGCATGGTCAACTCGGTGACTGCAAGGTGCCCAGGTCCTCTAGCTGCAAAAACAAGCCCAAAGCATCACCACTCCATCATCGTGCTTGACAACCTGAGCATTTGAGGATGACTTTGAGGATATCCACTCTAAGGAAGAACGGCAGCTGTCTTAAATGCTTTTCACTCATGAATAATCTTTTTCTCTGTAGAACGTTGAACTCCAAATTGTTTTGAATTGGTTTTACTGTATAATGCTTTCCAGATTGATGTGCATCAACAATTGCTTCTTTAAGCCCATTGCTTATGTCCTAACCTTTTTTGCATTGTGTTAACACACACCTGAATACTCCAGACCAGCAAACTGACAAAACTTTTACAGTGGTCTGCATACCTGCTGATCAGTTAATCAAGGTCTAATGAGTAGCAACACCTGCCTGCCTGCAACCTGCAACTTGGCTTATGAAGTAAAAGGGGAGCCTGCAGGGAGTATTGCCTGCCTGTTTTTTTCCTGCATCACTTTTGTTAAATAAATAAAGGCACAATGAATAAAAATATATATGTTGTTGTTTGTCTGAGGGTGTCTTTGCCTAATACTAAGACCCACTATGATCATGTTATGTTATGTTATGTTATGTTATGTTATGTTATGTTATATTACAATATGTTATGTTATGTTACAGTATGTTATGTTACGTTACATTATGTTACAGTATGTCATGTCATGTCATGTTACGTTATGTTATGTTACGTTATGTTACAATATGTTATGTTATGTTATGTTATGTTATGTTACGTTATGTTATGTTACAGTATGTTGTTATGTTATGTTATGTTATGTTATGTTATGTTATGTTATGTTATGTTACAGTATGTTATGTTATGTTATGTTACAGTATGTTATGTTATGTTATGTTATGTTATGTTATGTTATGTTATATTATGTTACGTTATGTTATGTTGAATCTCATTAGAAGATTTATTGCTTCTACATAAAAAACATAGAATTAAACTTTAACTAATTTTGACATGACTGTATATCTGCAATTTGTTTGACATTGTATACTATAAAATTTTATATTGTAAACATTAAATTATGAAATTTATTTTGTGCATTTACTTTAAATAAAACTACTTTGACTACATGCCTGTCAGAAGGTGAAGTTGCACACACCAGCCAGTAGATGTCCAGCTTGTCCTGATTACAGTTATGTACATACATTATGAAGAAAAAGGCAACCATGGTGGTACATGTGTTTTTTTATAAGTATATTTTCAGATTAGGGTTATATTTAGGATATAAGGCAATATTAAGGTCATATTCAGGTTAAGCTCATAAGATTACTACTTCAGATCTATAAGTGGTTGTGAACTATGAATCTACTTACCACCTTGTTGACAACATGAAAATGAGCTAGCATTATGATTTTTATCCTAAAGACAATACCTTACTGTCCACTTTATTAGCAACACCTTCACATCCAATCATTCATGTGGGGGGGGGGGGGGGGGGGGACTGCTACAGGTCAAGAACTTCAATTAATCAAAATTTAAAATCTCATCAGCTTAAAATGGGAAACAGTATGGAACACCTGAAGATTACACCCATGTGAGAATGTCCCTGTTACCACAAATGATAATCATGCAATGTTATTACTATTTCCCTTCAGTGGTGGACAGTAACTCAGTATTCTTACTTCATTACTGTATTTTTCATCTATCTGTAATTTCCACAATATTAGTTTCACAGCATTACACAGCATTAGTTGGGTGTGGGTGGGTGGGTGTTTGTGTGTGTGTGTGTGTGAGATTTTTTGTGTTTTATTGTTCCGGGATGGCACCTTAATTTCATTGCGCTCGTTACAATGACTATAAAGACTTTCCTAAATTCTAAATTCTATTACTAGGTACTTTTAACTTTTTTCTCATGTAGAAATATTAATGGAGGATGTAAACATTTATCTGAGTAATATTTAACCTGGGATATCCACATTTACTCAAGAATTTTTATACTTTATCCACCATTGCTGACATTTTCATCATTGCAATGATCCTGTGAATAAAGCAAGCCCAGTAACGACATGGTTTGTCCAGGTGCATATTGAAGAACTCTATGTGGTGTGCATGGATGCCTGAGCTCCACTCCACTAAACACTTTTCAGATGAATTGCAATGGCACTTGGGCACCAGGCCTCCTCACCCAACATCACTGCGAGGCCTCACAAATGTTCTTGTGGCTAAATTACCAGGCAGACTCCCAAATCTAGCGGAAAGCCTTCAGAGAATAGTGGCTTTTAATGTAACAGCAAAGGAACGGACACATATGGGTGTGATGGTCAGGTATCCATACAGTATATGTTTGGCCAAATACTGTAGTGTTTATTACAGATGATGAAAGGGAGTACAGCCAACAGGCAATACAAGTATGTTAGCAACATGGAATTTGGAATCGCATATCTTTTTAAAAGTAATGAACGTTCATAAATGCAAGGATAAAAATTTCATACCTGTGATTTAAACAAAATTGCTAGAATCTGGCTTTTTGCAGAAATGCACAATTTTTTGGGGTCAAAAATGCACTATATTTATCAAGGACACATACACATCATCATATCACATACAGTATGCACCAAAATAAACCTTTTCTATAACCAGTACCATTTTTTATGTAAAAAAAAAACCTGCCTAAACGACAAACTACATAACAGTATTACAATACATAAGAAGTAAATTAGATTTTTGTCTCAGAATAATTTTCTGTGTGCGTGTTCGATTCCCGACCAGGATTGATTCCCGTCTCTGTGTGCATGGAGTTTGCATGTTCTCCCCGTGCTTGGTGGGTTTTCTCCAGTTACTCTGGTTTCCTCCCACAGTCCAAAGGCCTGCAGGTTAGGCTAATTGACGTTCCCAAATTGCCCGTAGTGTGTAAATGAGTGTGAGTGTATGTATGTGTGCCCTGCGATGGATTCGATCCCAGTCCATGGTGTACCCAGCCCTGTGCCCTAAGTCTCCTGGGATAGACTCCAGGCCCCCCGCAACCCTGAATACAGGATAAAGACGATATATAGTATAGACGATGAGTGAGTGAATGAGAGTGAGTGAGTGATGACTAATTTTCTGCCATTAGTTGATCGTTGTTTGGTTTTTATATCACCTTATATATAATTTTCATCAAATCAAAAAGGGTATAGGAGTATTAGCTATAACTGTATCATGGCTGCTGTGCAAAAAAAATATAAAAGGAAACACTGGATACCAATCACGATTTTTGCTTTCATCAAACCATTCTCCTGTGTCTGTGTCCAACACATACATCATTTAGCCTTTCTAATGCAATATGGCTGCACAGCAATTGAGCAGAAAGACCCATATACCCATATTTATAGCAATCTGGAATCTCTGAATAGAGACAAATGGAAACCTAAAGAATGTTTCAGACTGTTTTTAAGATTAAAACAAACACGACATTAAAAAGATTTTACAATGAGACCATACCATTAAAACAAATAATTATTCCATTTGTTTTTGCTATATTCTGTTGAAAATGGAGACAGAAAATAACCTAATGTGTCTATTCTCTCCCCTTTGAATAAACATAAATGAATTACATTTTTGTGAGTATTGCTACAATATAACATTCTCAAATTAAATCTTACGTTCAATATCCACTTTCATGAAGTGACGCATAAAACACTGATATTATATGATTAAACCTGAAGGTGGCTCATGTTAACCCAATGAGTCACTCTGTGTTAGTTACAGAGGACATTTGGTGCAATGTATAATATGTATTTCACAAGTTTGTGTGAATATTCTGTTCCTTATGCATGTGTGAACCTTGCCAATGTTTTTTACTCAATCAAATATGACATTTTAACAGCAGTGATGGTACGGCAGAAGGAGCAAAAATAAATAAAAATGTTGGGGTAGAGTTTGATTAACTGTTCATGCTGTTGAAATCAGGCGTCTTCTCCCCATGAGGATTATTTGCATGATGTTTCATGGATATCAGACATTTTTCTAGTTATACAAGCTTTTTTAAATTATTCGACACCTACATACTTTCCTATGAATTCTGCAAGGTCTCTGTGGGTAATTGGGTATTCTCAAGTGCATGGTATAAAATAGATAGTTAGCATGTAAAGCCAGTCATATGTAAACTTGATTGCTGTAATTATCAATGTTTGGAAATTTCACAGAGTTTGATGAGATCGCCTGTGTGTGCATACAAAAATAGATTGACTGACCTGGATTGAATTATCCCTTTTGCTTTTAAAAAGAAAAAATTTGTAGGTTTTTAAATTAGAAATTTAAAATGCAAATAAACTGTTCCCAAATTAAAAAACACATTTCTTCTGCATTGTAACATAATAAATCTTATGCAAAGAAAAAAAAATAAAAGGAGATTTTATTCATTTTCATCACACTTAAATTCATTTCCTCTTCTGCTCCTCAATCTGACCTGCTGCAGACTCCAGGCTTTAGCTACACTGCTTGACTATGAGTCACTGAATTTTAACCATTGGTGAAAAGTCTTAATATTCTTGACGGGATCATGAATAACAGTTTATTTAATTTGCAATATGAGAGATTGGTTTCTATTTAGCATATACGTACTGTACACCGCTCAGCCATAATGCAACATGCAAAACATAGGGGCATGACTCTACAAGACCTCTGTGTTTCATGATGTCTGGCAACAGGAAGTTGGCAGTGGGTTCCTTTGGTTTAGCGGGTTGTGGAGTGGAGCCTCTGTGGAGCAGACTTGTTTGTCCGCCACATCCCATGGGTGTTCAATTGGATTGCGATCTGGGGAATTTTGAGATCTTATGCTCTTTCCCTGCTGCGAGCCATGCTCAGAGAGATGTGGTGTTCTGGGTATTCTGGTGCCTTTGTATTGTAGCCAGCATTGACTCTATTTGGTGTTTTTTGTTTCGTTGGGTTTTCTGTGGTATTAGACTGGACACGTTGCCCTTTGTTTCCCGTAAACAAGGGCGAGCCTTGGGTGTTCATGATCCTCTCACCAGTTTACTGGTATATCGTTGATAATCAATGTTAATGTGTTAACGTTTTGTGGTTAATTTTGTAATTTTGTAATGTTATGGCTGAACGACAGGATTATAACAATGCTTCCGACTAACAATCCCACATAATTAGTACATGTTTAATCTTTATATATAAGGATTTTTTCTGGTCCTATTTCTGGGCCACTCTCAGAAGTTTACTCATTAATAAACCTAAAAAGTATGATGGATATACAGTATATCCAAGTGTCAAAGTTGTCATTTTGACATGATAACATAACACCATCTATAAATTCATCTATTGATCTTCAATTGGTCTTCCAGGCAAAGATGTTGTCCTATTCTGTTTCAGTTCATCTTCCTTAAGGTCCAACCTTTTGTTTGCCATTAGACTGGGCAGTGAAAGTATATTCATCATACTGTAACTTTATGATATAGTTTCACTTTAATATAGTGTGTAGTGTCCTAGAGTTTAAAAATGTGTATCGCAACCAACTTTTTAAATCTGCAAAAATCATTTGAGTAAAGCAAGGGTCCATAATTGACAATTTGCATAACCTTGGTCCGGTGATTTCTAAAGATTTTCTGCAAATTAGCCAGGCTTTGTCCACAGGCTGCTATGGATTGTTCTAGGCTTTGCTCATGCCTGACTCCCTGTCTGCCATTTTGGTCAATAACTTGCTATGGAGATCTCCACGAATGTTGCTGTCTTGGTCCATTGCATTTTCCAGATGTCTGCATGTCTTGGTCATTGGGTAGCAATGGGTTTCTGAAAGATTTAGTTTAATTGGCAGTCATGGATTTCTATGCCTTATTCAACATTTTCAAGCTTAATGTGCATTACATTGTATTTCATGAATATTTGTGACCAAGACTTTGGAACCATGAAGTCAGCACTTTCAGAGTAAAATAAGCAAAACCTGGTTAAACATCAGTCACCATATATGTGCCATTTTCATCATTGCATTTGCTTGTTTGGAAAAGTAATATCACTGAATTTCATTCCATTCATATTTCTTTATTTGCAACTGAAATTGGACAGGGAAAAAAAATCATTATTGTCTTTGCACTCCACAGTAAGGGGTTGCTTTGTCAGGGGTTTACAAGTGATTTTAAGGCATTAAAGTGTGTGACTAGTAGTATATGGTTACTCATGAGTTAATTACAAGTGATTATGTTTTGTTTTATAGTGATTGACCATGGAAGACAGTTGACTCAACCAATTAAACATATTTATAACATAATTATGCTCACAAGCCATTATCTCAGTTTGGCATTGAGACAAGAGAAGGTTAAATGAAGCAAATAGTCTGTAAAAAATGTTCTGCTTTTGTTATAAAATCTTTAGCCATGCGGCGCGGTGGTGTAGTGGTTAGCACTGTCGCCTTGCACCTCCAGGGTCTGGGTTCGATTCCCCAGCCAGGCTCGATTCCCATCTCTGTGTGCATGGAGTTTGCATGTTCTCCCCGTGCTTGGTGGGTTTCCTCCGGGTACTCCGGTTTCCTCCCACAGTCCAAAAATATGCAGGTTAGGCTAATTGGCGTTCCTAAATTGCCCGTAGTGTGTGATTGGGTGTGTGAGTGTGTGTATGTGTGTGCCCTGCAATGGATTGGCACCCTGTCCAGGGTGTACCCCGCCTAGTGCCCGAAGTCTCCTGGGATAGGCTCCAGGTCCCCCGCGACCCTGAACACAGGATTAAGCGGTATAGAAGATGGATGGATGGATGGATCTCTAGCCATAAAGCTAGTTTCTGGGCTGATGACCTGCCTACAGCTAAATCATTTATTTTAATGCAGGATAGCCTGCAACATACAGTACCACAACAAGTTACAGTAGTTTGTCACATATTTGCGAAAGTCCAATGAAATGCTTTAGTGCTGTCTGGGTCAGCATCTGGACTATGGTCTCCCGACCAATGATCCCTGGAATAAAAGTCAACATTACATTTATATCAACATTGAATGGTGTATAATTCAATTCAATTCAGTTTTATTTGTATAGCGCTTTTAACAATTGACATTGTCTCAAAACAGCTTTACACAATCAAAAGAACTATTTAAGTTTGTGTGGAATGTGAATGTGTATGAATCAAAATGTTCAGATAGTCCCTGGTGAGCAAGCCCGAGGCCGACAGTGGCAAGGAAAAACTCCCTGAGATGGTAATAGGAAACCTTGAGAGGAACCAGACTCAACAGGGAACCCATCCTCATCTGGGTGAAACAGATAGCAGGAAATGATCTGCATTTATACAGTGTTAAGTGTTAGGTTCAGCTATAATAGTTGATGTTAATTGATGTTATAATAGTTGATGTAAAATGGAGTCCAGTAGTTATTGGAGACTCAGATAGACTTGTAGAAAGTTCCAGTCCTGAACTATCGAATTGTCAAGTCCTCAGAGAAACAGCTGACAACACCAGTCGAGGCCAGAACCATCTTCTAAGTAGATAGAATCATCCCCAGACACCAGACGCATCCTAAAGAGACACACGGGGCATCCATGCGACGAGACCTCCAACCACAAGCAGGGCACCAGGATGGATCAGACAGGTCCAGAGGGCAGAGGGAGTCTGGATCACTGGCAGCTCAGGAACCACATGTGTAGCTCGACAGAGAGAGAGAGAGAGAAAGAGTGAAAGGGGGAGAGAGGAAAGAGAAAGAGGGGGAGGAAGAGAAGAGGAGGAGAGATTGCAATTAGGTATGGTCACAGTCACAATGTATAATGTGAATGTATATTTACTGTAGAATGCAAGCAGGGACTCCGGCAGGACTAACTACAGTATGACAGCATAACTAAAATGGAGAGCCAGAAGAAAACACAAACATGAGGGCTCCCTGAGATGTAAAGCAAACAATCACCTCACCGTCAACAAACCTGAGTGATCAAATGAGACTGAGGAAGACAGCATCTAAACATACCAGTTCACCATAATACTCTACGTCCATGAGTCCCCCAGATCTGCTCCTTTACCTTATGGCAAATCTATTTATAAAAATGCTTGGCTAAATAAATAGGTTTTTAGCCTAGACTTAAACACTGAGACTGTGTCTGAGTCCCGAACACTATTTGGAAGACTATTCCATAATTTTGGGGCTTTGTAAGAAAAAGCTCTGCCCCCAGCTGTAGTTTTCATAATACGCGGTACTGACAAGCAGCCTGCATCCTTTGATCGAAGTAGGCGTGGCGGATCGTAAGACACTAGCAGTTCGCTCAGATACTGCGGCGCGAGACCATTTAATGCTTTATATGTCAAGAGTAGTATTTTAAAATCAATGCGAAATTTCACAGGGAGCCAATGTAGTGAAGATAGGATAGGGGTGATGTGCTCATATCTTCTGGTTCTAGTGAGGACTCTCGCTGCTGCATTCTGGACTAGCTCAAGCTTGTTTATGCACCTAACTGAACAACCAGACAGTAAAGCATTACAATAGTCCAACCTAGAAGTGATAAAAGCATGAAATAGTTTTTCTGCATCGTTTACCGACAATATATTTCTTATCTTGGCAATATTTCTGAGGTGAAAGAATGCTATCCTGGTGATATTATCTACATGAGCTTCAAATGAAAGGCTGGAATCTATAATCACACCGAGGTCTTTTACTGTTGCACTTGATGGAACAGAAAGGCCATCTAAAGTTACGGTGTGATCTAAGATTTTACTTCTAGCTGTATGCGGTCCTATGACTAGAACTTCTGTCTTATCCGGATTAAGCAGAAGGAAGTTAATTAGCATCCAATTTCTTATGTCCTGCACACATTGCTCAACTTTAGTAAGATGGTTTTTCTCATCAGGTTTTGTTGAGACGTATAGCTGTGTGTCGTCAGCATAACAATGAAAACTACAGTAATACCATGCTTACGGATTATGTTGCCCAGAGGAAGCATGTAAAGGGAAAAAAGCAGTGGGCCTAAAACTGAACCCTGCGGAACGCCAAACTCCACTAGAGAACATGCAGAATAATCACCATTTAAGTCTACATACTGATAACGATCGGTCAAATAGGATCTGAGCCAGGAGAGGGCTGTACCCTTAATTCCTACTACATTTTCTAATCTGTGAAGAAGAATAGCATGATCAATGGTGTCAAAAGCTGCACTGAGGACGAGTAATACAAGCATACAGTAGTTACACAACCCTGATCAGAGGCCAATAGGAGGTCATTTACTACTTTAACGAGTGCTGTTTCTGTGCTGTGATGAGGCCTAAATCCTGACTGATACAGTTCATGTATGCCATTTCTATGTAGATATGAGCATAGCTGCTCTGCTACTATCTTTTCCAGAATCTTAGAGATAAAGGGGAGGTTTGATATTGGCCTGTAATTGGACAGCTGACAGGGGTCGAGGTCAGGTTTCTTAATTATTGATTTGATAACTGCTAATTTAAAAGATTTTGGAACATAACCAATGCTGAGTGAGGAATTAATTATTCTCAACAGCGGTTCTGTTATTACTGGTACTATATGTTTAAGAAAATGTGTCGGTATAGGATCTAATATACAGGTTGATGAATTTGCAGAAGAGATGAGTGAAATTAGTTCATTCTCTTCAAGGGGAGTAAAGTATTCTAGGTTTGAATCTGACATGGCTAGGTTAACATCTGTATCAATTACATTGTTCGGTTTCAAAGCCTCAATTTTATGCCTGATATTTACAATTTTATTATTAAACAAGTTCATGAAGTCCTCACTATTGCATGATGTTGTTGTGGAGATTTCTGTAGTGGTCTTTTTTCTGGTTAATTTGGCTACGGTATTAAATAAAAATCTAGGATTATTTTTATTTTCTTCTATAAGAGTGGAGAGATACGTTGATCTAGCTACACTAAGAGCTTTCCTATAGTTCAGGATGCTCTCTTTCCATGCTATTTGAAATACTAACAATTTAGTTTGACGCCATTTACGCTCTAATTTCCGAGCGGTCTGTTTTAAAGTGCGCGTGTGATCGTTATACCAGGGAGCGAGTTTCTTATCTCTAATAATTTTTCTTTTAGCTGGAGCTACATTATCTAAGGTACAACGAAATGACGACTCTAAATATTCAGTCGCCTGATCGAGTTTGTGGGGTCAGACGGTGACCTAATCGAAGTTGATAACTCTGGGAGATTACTGATAAAACTCTATGTGGTAGTTGATGTGAAAGTACGTTTAATACGGTAGCGCGGTGCTGTGCGCACATTATCACTGTGACACACTTGAATGGAGACAAGATAGTGATCTGAGATAATTTCAGACAGTGGAATTGTGAATACATTTCCTTATACTTAATCCGAAAAATATTATTAAGTCTAAAGTGTGACCTGCTTTATGAGTGGGTCCTACTACACACTGATTTACGCCTACAGAGTCCAGTATGGACATAAATGCTGTTCTCAGAGGGTCTTCTGGATTCTCAAAATGAATGTTAAAATCTCCGGCAATTAACGCTTTGTCTACAGAAACGACCAGGTCTGAGATGAAATCTGCAAATTCACTAAGAAATTCAGAATACGGCCCTGGAGGTCTGTAAATTATAATTAGTGGAATCGACTGAGCTGACTTAATATACTTAAGTATACTTATGTTACTATAAAGAATTTCAAATGAGTTAAATTTGTGTCCGTGTTTTTGTATGATAGACAGATTATCATCATGAATAACTGCGACGCCTCCTCCTCTACCAGTTAACCAAGGCTGGTGTATGTAGCTGTATCCAGGAGGACTAGTTTCATTTCGAGCTACATACTCATCCTGTTTAACCCATGTTTCAGTTAAACAGAGTATATCAAACGCCTGATCTGTGATAATTTCATTAACAATAACTGCTTTTGATGCGAGAGATCTAATATTTAACAATCCTAGCTTCAGATCAGAGGTGCCGGCTGCGCATTCAGTATGATCGGAGTTTGTGGACTTTATGTTAATTAGATTATTGAAACAGACTTTCTGAGTCTTTCTATATTTTTTAATAAATCTGTATAATATCTGTATGTATCTGTATAATAAATAATATAGTCAAAATTGCCTCCAAAAACCCTAATTGGACTACAGAGGTTACTAGATGGATGAATATACAGTATGGATGGATGGATATATGGATGGATGGACGATATATGGTTCTGTCAACTTAGCATCAGTTAGACTTGATTTCTCTCTGTGTGTACGTACATGAAGATTTTATTTGAAATTATTGCAAAATATATATATTTGGTTACAGATCTTTGGACATATGCCCTTATTTCCACTGTCCTTTTTCCTAACAGTGTCCTCTCTTGTGTGTTTCTATTATAGAAACCTGTGATTTGTCACGTGAGTGATCTTGAGTTTGTCCCAATACCTTTGAACCATATCATTTTGACCATCAGTTGATTATATAAAAGGACAAAATGCTTTATCACTAAGCATCAAACAATGTTGTAAATCAGGCTAATTTTATTACCCTAAGGAAGACAGAAATAAATCGAGAATGGAGATGGAGAAAAAAATGGAGCAATTATTCAGCACAGGCCACAAATACTTCATTAGCAAATGTCTGAAGTGAAGAGCTTTTTTTCTGCCTCTTGAATTCAGGCATCATACAGTCAAATTTGGAGAAAGAGTCCCTTTCAGCTTTGTGCGTAGGAAGAGCAACACCACTGGCAAGTGAGACATTACAATTCAAGAGATCCACCATGTTGGTGCTGCAATGCATTACAAAATAAACATTATCTTTTCATCTTTAAATCTTACTTAATTCAATCATAGCAATGAAGTGTTTACCCATTATACTGACAATCTTATTCAGTTGACAAAGCATCGAATTGTGAAAATCTGAGTTGGTGATCATTATCCCGCTTCTTATCCGGCTTCTCATTTTTATTACACATTAAATAAATGCATTTGCGGAAGTGATAAATTATCATTCCAATTCATTCCAATCCATTCACAATTATCAATTATCATCAATTATCAAAATTAATTAAAAGCTTCAATACCTAATGCACAGTAATGCATGATGACATAAGTTATTCAGCACTTAAAACTGCTAATGACTTAACCAAGGCACTTAAACTCCCCAATCTTCTCCAGGTGTTCTTCATAAATATTGAGTTTCCAGCTTTTTGTTTGACATGGTAGCTCACCACTTTTTTTTTCTGATATGCAATTCTTCGTCAAGTGAAGTCACTCTGCCTGATGTCAGCAATTCAGCCAGCAATATGCAAAGGTGGTAATAGAATTACACACTTGTAGTTTACTATATGGCCAAAAGTATGTTGACACCTGACCATAACACCCAAATAAGGAAAAATTTCTAATAAGGAAACTGTTGCCAAAGGTTAGAAACACACAATTGTCTAAAATGTCTTTGCTGTAGCTTTTACATTTTCCTTCACTGAAACTAAAGGCACAAAACCTCTTCCATCATGACACTACTGCTGTGTGCAAAAAAAGCTTCATAAAGATGTGGCTTATGAAGGTAGGTGTAGAGGAACTGGAGTGGCCTGCACAGAGCGTTGAGCTCCTCACTCACCAATCAGAATTTGAATGAAAAATATAGGCTATCATATTTACCATTTACACTTATACAAGGGGTATTCTAGTCAAACAAGGACTTTCATTTTGCATAATAACAGAACGCAGTTAAAAGAGTAAAACCTTTATTTCTATATATTCATCAATGTACTTATCCTAATGTTTCACTAGTGCTAGGATACCATCAAATTACACAATTTCTCAGTAAGCCAGAGCCATGATCGGATTGCCTGCTTCTTGTCTGAAACGCTGGCCTCCCAGCAACTCCTTTAATGGCCCAAATGTGGAAGTAGCTTGGATCAAGGCTAGGACTGTACAGATGATATGGCTATTACTCCCAGCTGAATTCCTGTAATGTACAAGTGATGTTCATCAGTTCCCACATACATTCTCCATATTGACAACAAGTTATCCATTCAATTTCAAAGGTAAGGCGTTTCACTCCCTGAATATCCATGGAACAACTGCAGTAGGCTCCAAGTGAATTTAGCTGGGATTGTCATTCACAGACATACAGCCTTCTGTTAAACAATTGAACCATTCAGATGTTTTACCGCAGCTAAGTCCCATCACAAGTCCCGGTTTGATTTGAACGCTTGTAATATTTAAAATGTACACACAACTTTAAACCATTATTTAATAGAAAAACACTATGTTAATGTATTATAGTGACTGAGAGATTTATCCTTTCTCAATATATTGTAATTATATATATTGTACTTATTATATGTAATTATTTAATTATACTGTATCTATATTATATATATAATAAATATTGTTAGATTTATGTCTTGATTTTGGCCTTTTGGTCTGCTGTTTCTTTTACTAGCAAATTAGTAAATTAGTATACACTGTAAAAAAAAATCATAGTTTTAACAGTAAAATATCTTATAAATGATACAGAATAATTTCACAAAATTTGGGATAACCGTAGAATTGGTGGCAGCCCGGAGGGAGCTGATGGGTACCGGCAGGCCAAGCGGAATGCAGCTTCGGTGGTTGCTGAGGCAAAAACCTGGCCGTGGGAGGAGTTTGGGGAGACCATGGAGAATGACTTCCAGATGGCTTTGAAGAGATTCTGGTCCACCATCCGGCGTCTCAGGAGGGGAAAGCCGTGCACGGTCAAAACCGTGTATAGTGGGGATGGTGCGCTGCTGACCTCGACTCGGGACGTTGTTGGTCGGTTGGGGGAGTACTTCGAAGACCTCCTTAATTCCACCAACATGCCTTCCAATGAGGAAACAGAGTCTGGGGACATAGAGGTGGACTCTTCCATCTCTGGGGCCGAGGTCGCCGAGGTGATCAAAAGGCTCCGTGGTGGCGGGGGCCCGGGGGTGGATGAGATCCGCCCGGAGTTCCTCAAGGCTCTGGATGCTGTAGGGCTGTCATGGTTGACACGTCTCTGCAACATTGCATGGACATCGGGGACAGTGCCTCTGGACTGGCAAACCGGGATGGTGGTCCCCCTCTTCAAGAATGGGGACCGGAGAGTGTGTTCCAACTACAGAGGGATCACACTCCTCTGGAAATTCTATTCAGGGGTCCTGGAAAGGAGAGTCCGTCGGATTGTCGAACTTCGGATTCAGGAAGGAGCAGTGTGGTTTTCGTCCAGGTCGCGGAACAGTGGACCCGCTCTACACCCTTAGCAGGGTCCTGGAGGGGGCATGGGAGTTTGCCCAACCAGTCTACATGTGTTTTGTGGACTTGGAGAAGGCATTCGACTGTGTCCCTCGGGGAGTCCTGTGGGGGGTACTCCGGGAGTATGGGATATCGGATTCCCTGTTAAGGGCTGTCCGGTCCCTGTACAACCGGTGTCGGAGCTTGGTCCGCATTGCCGGTAGTAAGTCGGACCTGTTTCCAGTGAGAGTAGGACTCCGACAGGGCTGCCCTTTGTCACCGATCCTGTTCATAATTTTTATGGACAGGATTTCTAGGCGCAGCCAGGGCGTTGAGGGGGTACAGTTTGGTGGGCTCAGGATTGGGTCACTGCTTTTTGCAGATGACGTTGTTCTGTTGGCCTCATCATCCTGCGACCTACAGCTCTCACTGGATCGGTTCGCAGCCGAGTGTGAAGTGGCTGGGATGAGAATCAGCACCTCCAAATCTGAGGCCATGGTCCTCAGCCGGAAAAGGGTGGAGTGCCCTCTTAGGGTTGGGAGTGAGATCCTGCCCCAAGTGGGGAAGTTTAAGTATCTCGGAGTCTTGTTCACGAGTGAGGGTAAAATGGAACGGGAGATCGACAGGCGGATTGGGGCAGCATCTGCAGTGATGCGGGCTCTGTATCGGTCCGTCGTAGTGAAGAAGGAGCTGAGCCAAAAGGCAAAGCTCTCAATCTACGTTCCTACCCTCACCTATGGTCATGAGCTGTGGGTAGTGACCGAAAGAACAGGATCGCGAATACAAGCGGCCGAAATGAATATCCTCCGCAGGGTGTCTGGGCTCTCCCTTAGAGATAGGGTGAGAAGCTCAGTCATCCAGGAGGGGCTCAGAGTAGAGCCGCTGCTCCTCCGCATCGAGAGGAGCCAGATGAGGTGGCTTGGGCATCTATTTAGGATGCCCCCTGGACGCCTCCCTTGTGAGGTGTTCCGGACACGCCCCACCGGAAAGAGACCCCGGGGAAGACCCAGGACACACTGGAGGGACTATGTCTCTCGGCTGGCCTGGGAACGCCTTGGGATCCCCCCGGAAGAGCTGGAAGAAGTGGCCGGGGAGAGGGAAGTCTGGGCATCCCTGCTGAAGCTGCTGCCCCCGCGACCCGACCTCTGATAAGCGGAAGAAAATAGATGGATGGAAACAGTAATTATTTTTACAGAGTAAGACCTTAAATTTAACAGTTAAAAACAAATGAAAATATGGTTTATTGCAGCAAAATTTATGATATACTGTATTTATAAAAAGGAAACTCTCAGAGAAGGTATTTGTTACTAATATCATGAAGCATGAGTTTATATTTTACTAAACCTTTGTTGAGTTTAACCTTTAAATAGAGTTTAAAAATCAGAAAAATATCTGCTCTGTAAAAAATAAACCGTGAATTTTACGGTAAAAAACTAGCAGCTGTGGTTGGCAGAAATTTACCATAACAAATATGGTAGCAACGTTATTGGTTATAAGGGATTGCACACATTATACTGTATATTTTACGGATTTTAATATTTTTTTCTACAGTTTATAGCCGTCTAATTTCCATTAACCAAGGACTTCAAATTCGTGAATGGTATTCCGTCCTTTGATCACTGTGGCAAGGACAGCCGCTGACACGCGCCACTTTGCCTGCCGCCACCGCTCACCAGCCTGTGCCCGCATGCCAACAGGGCACTGCCCACCAGAACTGCACGTGCATACCTTTCCTTCCCTTTATCCCTTCCTCCCTCCTTTAACCCTTTCCTTCCCTAAGTAAAATTACCCCTTTTCCGTAATACCTCGTCCGTGTTTGTTGTTGCCCCCTTTGTGCTAAACCCATTACAAAATACATAAACATATTTTACACCCCAGGACAGTGTGCACTTAAAAACCACAATGCAGGACAGAGGACATAAACAATTTTAACATGTGTGTAATAAAATCTTTTTTTGTGTAAAGTTGCAATAAAAGTCCTTCTATAAAATTGTCTGCCCAAAAAGCTTAAAAATGTCCACCCTGACATTTGTATATTTGATTTTGAAATTTAAAATATTGTTTTGCTGTCTTTATTAAAAAATACATGGGACCATGCTGATATCCGAGTCTTGAATAAATTGTGATGGGTTTTGATTTAGGTGTGTATTCATCAATTAGTATAAAAGTACTCTTAATAGTTTCTTAACAGTAAAATCCTTATGCTTAGCAATGTAACTTATTTCTCTTTTAGCTCCCAGCTAAAAGAGTGTGACAAAATTAGGCTTTCACAGAATTGCTGAATGAATTCACTATGGTTAAAAAAATAGTCCAACAACAACATCAATTGTGTAGCACATTGCACCTCAAAGGCCCTGGTTCGATTCCCAGCCAGGCTCGATTCCTGTCTCTGTGTGAATGGAGTTTGTATGTTCTCCCCGTGCTTGGTAGGTTTCCTCCAGGTACTCGTACAACCAGAAACATTGCTACCATATTTTTTACGATAAACTTCTGGCAACCACAGCTGCCATTTTTTTACCGTAAAATTTATGGTTTTTTTTTTTCCACAGTGCAATAACGGTGCTACCGTTTTTTTACGGTAGAATTCTGGCAACCACAGCTGTGTAACACAGCTGTTTTTTACAGTGTAACTTTAGTATAAATACTATAAATAGTATTTTTGTTTAAACTAAATTAATACTCTTGTATAAAGTGACACAAGTGCAAGTATACAGTATTTCCATATAATGACCTCACCTCGTAAAATTTCCTTGTAAAAAGTAAATATCTCAAACTCAAGTATCAAATAAATAGTCTGATGGTCAATATTTTGTAACATCTGGACCACCACAGCCTTGGAGAGTGAGATCCAGCTCCCCGGTTCGAGGCCTGCACTTGCATCCGCCTTCTTGAAGAGAGACATGACATATTTAAATGATGACTGTACCACTACTGGAATATGGGAATGATATCATAAAAATGTAAAACTATGAACATATTATATATTTTTAATAATAGATAACAATTATAATAACAAGAATAATTATAATAGAAACAACTGAAAACAACTAAAAAAAACATGTAACACCAGTGAATATCTGTGATATTTTTTGTCTATATGACCCATTTTTTTTTTTTTGCTCAGTGGTATTACTGGGCATTATCTCGGCTCCTGGAATTCCTCTCATCCAATCAGATTGCTTGGTCAAAACAGTTGTATAGATGTACAGTGGAACCTTAGAATATGAGCATAATTCGTTCCAGAAGTGGGCTCGTATTCCAAAACACTTGTAAATTAAAGCAAATTTAAAAAATATATATATACATAAAAAATTATTAATACAAAATATAAAGTAAAAATAAAACAAATTAATGTGTGTGTGAAGCCGAGAGGAGGAGGGGATGGGGGGGGGTGTAAAGGCGAGAGTGTGTGTGAAGGAGCACGGTGTCAAATTACGCGCACACACACATACAGTAACGACAGGCTGATACAAAGAGGGGGAAATGGATCTTTAACCTCTCTAATGAAACTTTCTTTTGCTTTACACGTGCCCACACATGTGTGTTATAAGTAACAGTACACGCGGCCGTGTACATGGCATTTGGCAGATGCCCTTATCCAGAGCAACTAACATTTTTATCTCATTGCACATCTGTTTGGTCTTGCTCAAGTGCCCAACAGTGGTGGCAATTTAGTGGTGCCAGGATTTGAACCTGAGAGCTTCTGATCAGTAGTCCAACACCTTAAACACTTCGCCTACCCCTTACTTAACCTCAACGGTTTCAGATTGGACAGGGAGTTTGTTTTTGAATCCCAATATTTTAGTGACTGCCATTAAACATAAGAGGAAGCAATCCTCTAGAATTCCAACCAGTAGGAGAAATATTTCATTCCAATGTAAACACATTTCTCCACAGAGTTCACTGAGTTCACCCCTGTAGTCAGTGTGGTTGTAGTCTGTTACGTTAGCAGTAGAGCCTGCAGTTGTAACGTTAGCAGCAGAGCTTTGCAGCAGGTGCTCAGATGATGGTATCAGTCATGGTTGATTTTACTGTGATGACAATGCTGGCCTTCTGCACTTCTGCAAAAGAGAGGCATTATGTCACCACCTCGAATTGGTACAGTAACAAGTATTGTATTCACAAAGCTTCTTAAGCCTAAAAGTTGCTCCTAGTGACGTAATTCTAAGAAAATTCTAATTTTTTAGAACTTACCTTAAATTTTGGAATAAATCTTAGTAAAGATGAAAAAAAAATCACAAAACATCTTAGCCCTAAAAACATCTCCTAAGGTAAAAACTGTTAAGAGTAAAGAGGAGGACTTTTAAGAGGCTTAAGAGTTTCTATAGCAGAGAACACAATGGCGAAAAGAAGAAATATTCTCCAAACACTAAAAGTAAACACTGCTCTTCTGTCCAATTTGATTTTCTTGTTGCTTTACTTCTTTCCGTCTCTCGTGGATTGTTGCCTACATACCATCCAAAAGTGCAACTAGCCTGCAATCATGAAAATTGGTAAAAGGCGAGCCATTTTGCTCCCATCAATCTGAAATGTATTACATTTAATAAAATCAGTATGGTAAATAAATGTAAGAACTTAAATATAGTAACTACTTGTGTTGAACTTTTACTTTAAGATATTTATTTAGCCTATAACAGAAACTTTGCATTAAGTAGTCTGTAGTCATGACTATACAATTTCATTATATACAAACATTATGATTTCACTATCTATTCTATTATAATATATTTACAATATTTTCACAAAGAGCACATTTCAAAACTATTACAAAGGTCAGCGTTTATTTTTTATCAACCAATTACATGAATTGCCGCATCATCCCTAGCAAAAGGGTCAAGTTTTCGAAATCACTTTTAGTGTAAAACTCCCAGCTAGGACTTTTTAGGCTAAGATAGCAGCTCTCTGTAAGAATTCCAAGATGCTTTGTGAATATGGGCCCAGGTGTTTTGGTTTTTTTTTTTTTCCTTAGAATTTTCATTTCTTCAATTTGGGTGTGTCATTGGTAGCCAACATAAATGCCATATATAGTGTATATATCTATAGTGTATATATCTATAGTGTATATATCTATAGTATATATATATATATATACTGTGTGTGTATATATATGTACAGTATATGCCTCATTCTGCTAACCACATGATTGCATAGATGTACCGTGTAGTGTGCAGCTCTCAGATCATTCTGTATGTATCTAACAGTGTGTACATGTTATTATGTTATTATGTCTTTGCATGGACTGATTGTGAATACTTTGTGGGTTCATGTGGCCACTTTTCTTTCTTTCTTCCTTCCTTTCTCACACTCACTCACTCATCATCTGTACTGCTTTACAGTATCTTGTATGTACAGGGTTGTGGGGGTCTTGGAGCCTATCTCAGGAGACCAAGGGCACGAGACACTCCTGGAGGGAGTGCCAATCCACTTGCAGGACAAACTCAGTCACGCACTATTTGGGCAACATGGGAATGCCAATTAGCGTAATGTGCATGTCTTTGGACTGTGGGAGCAATCCACTGTACAATGTGAAACCCATCAAGTACTGGGGGAAAATGCAAACTCCATACACACAGACCTGAAGCAGGAATAAAACCAGGAACCTGGAGGTGCAAAGGAACAATACACCACTAAGCCAATTTTTTTCTGTTAGTTACGGTCATGTTTACATTTAAGTGTTCTTTAGCTACATTAATATTGTGGCGTAGGTGGGGCGGCGGCTGACGACCATCATGCCTTGCGGGCGGGGGGGGGGGGGGTTCTTTGTGTTCACCCTGTTGGAGAAGTTTAGTTAGGTTGGTGGCTTCGGGCCAAGTTTGTGTGTTAAGTGTGTGAGACCTCCTGTTAAATGTGCTCCAGTTCTTGCTTAGGCTGAATCGTGTGGGCCTCGGGTGAATGTGCTTCTCATGTTGTATGCTGTGTGACGAAATAAACTTCTCCCAGCCATTTGCATTGGGTAGCAATCAAGCTCACTTGTCTCTCCAAGATCTTTCTAGCGGTAAAAACGCTACAATATGTTATACTGTATGGATGTTAGTTTAAAGTCTTAAAGTCACACACACACACACACACACACACAGTCAACAAAAAATGCATATAAATATTTTAATACTTAATTCATTGCTATATATGAAAATAATATGATGCTATTATTAATATAACATTAATATAATGTTCATCCTACAATTTTATATAGTAAGACAAATGTGTGTGTTCAAATTTGCAAGAAGTTAACTGCAAGATTGAATGAATGGTCTTTAGTTTCCTCTACAGTATGTTAGTAACACACTGCACAGTTAAACACCCTGCATAATACACACCAGGACACTGGTGACGAGTTAGTAAGCAATAAGCAGGTCCTGTGTGTGTGTGTGGGTGTGTGTGTATGAGTGAAGCAAAGGGGACTTCAGCTGGTCCTTAAGACGGATGCTGTGTTCTCTTCAATACTGACACACACACACACACGCGCGCGCGCGCTCGCGCACACAGAGAGAGAGAGAGAGAGAGACGTGCGCGAGCGTTTGCTTCCTCCCGAATCCACTGCTGTTCATCTGTATGGTAAGAGAATGTTTAATAAGGTTGTTAATAAACTGATTTACAAACCGGATATTATTGACAGGAGGAAAGTCGGGTCAGTGAGGAGGTGAAATAATGTAAAAGCTCTGTTTGGTACTGTGTGTGTGTGTGTGTGTGTGTGTTCGCGCTACAGGTGGCGGCAGGAGTTTGAGGTGACGCTCTGTACTGTGTACCGCGACTCTAATTGTCTAACGATAGAGACTGAAGACTTTATATATAAATATATTTTATTCTGTAAAGTCCTACGCAAGTGCGTGCTGTCCTTAAAAAAGGTTCTGCTCTCAACTGACTTCTCAGACAAAAAAGTATTGTGAACTGTACTTTTCTTTTTTTGCGCTTGACACCACCATAAAATGCGTAATTTAGTAGTTTAAATTAGTTTTTAAAAACTACCTTAGTGGCCATTTTCATTCAATTACTGTTCATCTTAAGTTATTTCATTTACTAAACGTACTCACATTACCAGGTGGTTAAACAGCCTCACATACTCTGTACTGTAAGTACATTATATTGATGGTTCCCAGTTGGTGACAAGGAAAACTACTACAGTTTGGCATCTTTATTTCTGAATAATGTAACTTTGAAATAGCTATCACAATATTTATTTTCAGTTGAGGACTTTTTTTTTTGGTTTGTTATCTTGCTCATTGAGACCACCTAGTGGTTTGGACTCCTGCATGTTACACTATCTACAAAATAAAACCAGCATGTACTGTAGTTGTTTTCAGCTGCCTGGAACTCCTGATGTGACATAGTTAAATATTTGGGGCATCACAAACCAAATACTTCTACTATCCGGAATCCTGTTTGAACAAGGCAAGAATAAAACACAGCTGTCGGATAGCAACATTTATATTGTACAATATTTCGTTTATTTACAGTGGATTAAATGGTTAGCAATGTCGCCTTGCACCTGCGTACGTTCCAGGGCGTTCTCGTGTTTGTATTTCCTTCTGGTTCTCTGTTTTAGTTTTGCTGTCATCCCCAGAGGGGTGGCACTGTGGCTTAGTGGTTAGGACTGTCACCTTGCACGTCCATGGTCCGGGTTAGATTTCCACCTCGGGTCTGTGTGCATGGAGTTTGCATGTTCTCCCCATGCTTGGTGAGTTTCCTGCAGGTGCTCTGGTTTCCTCCCACAGTCCAAAGACATGCAGATTAAAATTGTACCCAAATTGCTTGTAATGTGTGAATGAGCATGAGTGTCTGCCCTGTGATGGATTGGCATCCCGTTTCCTGGGATAGACTTCAGGCGGTATAAATGCTGCTTGTTTAATAAAGTGGTATAAATGCTGCTGATTTAGATTATACATTGTTTATGTATGTCTGTTCTTAGACAGTTGAAATAATTTACTAGAATGTGTGTAAAAACTATTGTATTATTTTCCTCTCACAAGAACATGTTTAAGGCACTAATTGTATCTATTGTATTACTAATTAATACAATAGGCAAGTAAATAATTGATAACCTTAATATGATACTTATAGGACTTATTTGTTGTGAGATGTATATTTATTACATACCGACACAAGGAAACCGAGAAATGTCATTCAAATATAATGTATTTTTGTCGCATTATTTTCAGCACCAGCGGCAGATCAACAATTATCCTCATTATCATTTGTTCATCTGCATCTTTCTTGTGAGCACAGTATGCCTTACATTAAGTGATTAAGTCTGTGTACAATTTATCAAGATTCTGCTTTATTCATGGTTAGTTTAGATTAGTCTGAATCAGCTCACAAAGCTGAAAGGTGAAACTTGCTCAAAGAGCAAAACCTTTCTGAGGTAAGGGGTCAATGAAATGCAGGATGTTAATTGTTGCTCACATTAGCTTGCAGAGCAGCCTTTCCCCTTTTAGCACCTTGGCTCCATTATATTGCTTTGATGAAAAAAAAAAAAGCACTGATATGCGCAATCTCCAGTAATTCATTGGCACAAAAAAACTGCAGGTGTTCTTTCATAGTTATTTGAAGCTGGCATAGACTCTGCACAAGTAACAAATAAGAGGAAATGTTTAGATCAGAATCGCATTTTGTATCTACCTGGAAGCTTGGGGCCAAAAATAATTAGCATAGATTCAGTATAATATAATTTTTGTACTGATCTATATTTATATAGATATATTATATTTTTATAAGGGGTACTGTAAAGTCAATTTGAATTGATTCCATACACAAACATAGAGCAGTGGGCACAAACAATTCATCAGGCAAGATTTTTTGTAGTAAAATATCACATTTAGATGGTGCAACTTTATACAAATGTAACAGATTTATATTAAAATTTGAATGTCGCATTTGATCTCATTTTTCTTCCATCATCCCATCACACTTCTGTAATCATCTCCATCTGTCAATGCTTCCCTGAAACTATTCATATATGTGACCCATCACATTAAGTTGGGTGGTAAGTCACACTTTGGGTGATTTGAGTTGTGCACATTTTCAGATAGCTAATGAACACCATTTTGATACCAGGTTTATTACTGTGTCGTGTCCGGTTGCTGAGATATGGCCAAGACAATTTTGTTTACTAGCAGGGCCTTGGGGAAAAATATAGAAATCATATTTTTAGAATATATAAGTGAGGATTCCGTGATGGAGTAAGAAAGAAGGAACCCTCCGTCTTATTTTGGCACCAGGATTTCCCTGCTAGCTCGAAAAATAACTTCACCAGCAGCACGTGTACAATTTCTTGTTCCACTCACCATACAGTAAGGTTCCCTTGTTCAGTGGTTAGAGAAGGATTTGGGATTCAGTCTTGTGTTAGAAGCTAGTTAGCATTCTAGCTCATGTTAGCTGTGAACAAGTATTTACTAAGGAGACAAAGTGTTACTAATGTGTTTTCTTACTGAAAGTGATTTTGAAGCAGTTTTTTTATTTATTTATTTTGCTGCTCTCTCCTTTTTCCGGTACTGCATACAACCATTGAATCTTTTAGTGGTACACAGTACTGGACTGAACCAGCCTACATGGTACTAGCCTACATGAGCACACATGTATTTTTGTTTGTCCACCTCTGCTGTGTCTTTCTAGTGCCAGCAGCATGCAAATAAACTCTACACTTTAATGAATCCTGGATTTTCCAAAGAAGGCAGTTTGTAAAGGCTGATTGGAATGTCGGGTCTGTTTAGAAAATACCAGTCAAACATTTAGATACGCTTACTAATTCCATTCATTTTTAGAATTTTTAACATTTTACAACAAAACAACAATACAAAATTGTATCGAAATCGGCCAAGTTTATTATTTATTGAAATATAAATTTCTAAACCAATAAGATCAGATAACACCAAGTTGAAAACAGATAAAATACACGTGCAATTATTATAACAATTATTATAAAGGCTTACTTCGTCACTTATCTAGAGCCTTCTTTCAAAGAAGTCGAGTGGTAAATGTGGTAAATGTGAACCAAG
Organism: Channallabes apus; assembly: GCA_030522415.1. Taxonomy (NCBI): domain Eukaryota; kingdom Metazoa; phylum Chordata; class Actinopteri; order Siluriformes; family Clariidae; genus Channallabes; species Channallabes apus. The sequence continues at coordinate 16,939,091 of CM060123.1, forward strand.
TTCCGATTTTTTGCTCATATGTGACACATATCGGATATGTTCTATGTCCGTGTAAACAGGAAAAAAATGCATGCATTCCAATATTTCGAGATCGGTTTCAGGCCTCCTTCATATGTGGAAATAAATCGGATATAAATCAGATATGTGCTAATGTGATTGTCGTGTAAACAGACAGATCGGATTTCCTGAGGCATTGTGTTCTGTACGTCATTAAAACTGCGACTTCTTCGCGGTTTAATGACGTAATGTTATTCTCCGGTGGAAGCGCGTGTGGAATTACAACATCGCAGGTGACATGGAAGAGGAAAAGACCTCCCACACACACACACACACACCCGCCTTGTGTTAGCTTATTTGAGCTAAAGAACATTAAGAAATCAGTATTTTGTGAATAATGCATATGCGAAGGTTGCAATTATGGCATTTTTTTTTCTCCTCCTCCGTTTTAAAACCATGGTGCACAAATGGTTTGTCACCAGTTTCTTTATTACAGAATTGCACATTTATAATACAAGTAAATCTGAGTATTTTAAAATTATGATTAATCATGATTAATCACAGACTATGACTGTGATTAAATAGATTACAACTTGTAATTGTCTGATAGCACATTTAAACATACAGTATACAGTGGTTACCTAATCGGAATGGTTATTACCGTCGCGCTCACCGCCGTTTAAAGGCGACAGCGGGCAAAATAAATCAGTTGCATTTCAAAGTCATTCATAAAATGGCCGCCAGGTGGCGCAAAGTGACATTTTCATAGACCTACATACTTTGAGGAAAAGTTTCAACTCTGTAATCACCTCGTCATTGTCAAACGCTTGCCTCAATGTGGTTTCTTCAAGTGATGGAAGAATAAGAGGTCATTGCGAGAAAGTGTGTGTGTGTTGGGGGGGGCGGGTAGGAGGGATTACGTTCCACTGTTTCGTGAGCTGAATGGGGTGGTGCGTTGTCAAGAGGAATATACTGTATACTTAAACATATAATATTTATGAGGAGCTACAATATAAATTAGGTAAAGGTTAGGGTTGGGCGATATGGCAAAAAAGTCATCTCGATAATTTTTGGCCCATATTGAACGATAACGATATATATTTTGATATAAGCTGTTAATGCTGCCAGCTTTAAAAGAGTATCCCAACAATGACTGAAGCCACAAAAATTAAAGGGTTCATTAAATTACATTTTAAAGTATAGTTTATTAACAAAAACAGATGACTTAAATTTGGCCAGATTTGGCCTTAAAAATTAAGATACTATAGGCACATGCTCAGAATCTTTACAAGGCAAAGATTTTTATTTAAAAAAATACTTGTTTGTGTTGATAAAAAGTATCTTGTGATGATATATTACAATGTTTTGAGATTTTTAAACAATAATGAGAAACAACATTTAGACCACACACACTAGGGCTGTCTTTATCCCACAATTCAGAGTTAAATGAAGGCTATTTCACACGGCCCCAATAAACTGACATAATGGCTTAAGCATGCAATGACAACAAACATGGAATGAATTATGCAGCTATCAATCTGGACCAGGACAATTTCACTTTTACTATATAGTTGGGTACCTGCTAGGTGTTGTATAGTTCATATTTGCTTGGCTAGAATGGTTTAAGCCACCAAAATAACGTTTTATTGATAAACTGCGCAGCATTCGCCAACGTGAACACTCCCGTTAGTAACGAGGCGAATAAGGAGCTAAACTTCAGCCGCAGAATGAGACGCTGCGCAATAAGGAGCCAAACAAACCGGAAGCTGCGAATAAGGAGTCTTTCGCTAGAAAGTTAGAAACGGCCCTGGTTATATCCTTGCTCCTTTTGGAACACCTTTCATAAGGTGTAATGGCCACGAAAGACGACACGATCGATATCTGCTTTGGTACAGCCACACTGCTAGCCCTGCTAGTTGACAGAGTAGCATCGGCCGCATTTTCATGCTCTGTGTGGTCGTTTGGGTGATGCGTTCATATAACGGAGTTCGTGCTACCTTTTTTGTCGACAATTTCAACGTCTTTGGATAATAACTCCAGGTTAGATTCACTTTCGTCTCTGCTTCCACTAATTTTTTTTGTCATCCTGGTGTCAAGTTTGCTTCGCAAAGTGCGGTAGGAAATTAACTTTGACCTGCACGGCACGCGAAAGCTGCACGCTGATTGGCTGTTGTCGTATTGTTCTGCCGTGTGATTGGCTCTTAGATTAATCCATATCGAGCAAAATATGTCTAGAGCTTTTCATCGTTTTTAAAATCAAATAAATCGTGATTCGATATGATATCGTTTATCGGCCCAGCCCTAGTAAAGGTTATAAGATCTTATGCAATCTTCAAAATATTTATTTTTGGTATATTTTTGCAGTCCTACCTCTCATCTATTGAACCCACAACTCCTTCACACACCACTTGTAAGGCTAGTTTGAATTAGTATGCATTACTGTATAATCATAGTTCTCCTTCACCTTCATTAGTGAGGTCAAATATCTATCAGCTAAGCTCAAAGTCATTAGTGCTTAATTAGGACCAGGGTTAGCTGTTGGAGTAGCAGGGCCAAGTGCCTCCTGTGTTTCAGTAAAAAACATCAAATAAAGCTCAACTTTCGACATCATCATCTTATTTGCTTTTAACACAAGGTTTAAATGGAATAATTTTTTTTAGCAACCAAGAACTATAGCACCAGTTGACTCAACCTAAGTGACACACAATAGTTTAGACAAGTGAGGCTGATGCTGATTTCTTTCTGGTCATCATAGCAAGATTTTCCATTTATGACAGCTGTACAGGGGTGCAGTTTTATGTAAAATTACATTAAGCCATGCATAATTAGAGGTGTGGCTGATTTGTCTGACAGCTGCATTGCAGGTGTGAAACCACTGTCTGCTATCCATCATTTTAGCAAACCAGCTAACTGGAACATTTGTAGTTTACGTACCAAAAGAAATGTAGGAGTTGACATGAGACTATGTTAAGGGTATGAATGTGGAGTTTTAACAAATGCAAAGTAATGTCAGCCACTCTAGCACTTTAGTTAAGCTTGGATGCTTGCGTGTGTTCTGCTTATGAATGGCTTTCACGTTGCTGTTACAGTAGATGCTTTGACTATCCAGAAGGTTGCTGCAGAGAGCACTTTTTTAGAGGTTGCACAGATTTGATGAGATGGATAAATGGTTGCTGAGCCACAAGCACTCTGAAAGACATAATTTTGAAAACCACTATCCAGTCCAACTGTTATTAACATGTTCAAGTCTAAAATAAGTGACAGAGGTTATGCCTTTACTCCATGTTCCAACAAACCACTTTTTGAAGTGCGTTTCCTTACCACTGCATTGCATTCACAGCATCGCAGATATTTTGCCATTGCTGCGTTTTTGATTTACCTGTACTTTATTTATCTGTAATTCTGGCAAATTATTATTCTCCAACACACAAGGGTGTCTATAAGAAACTATTTCATTTGAAACACACTATTTAAGTTTAAAATTTTATGAATGAACTACTAGATCTGTCTGCTGTACAGTACTTCGTCTTTCTTGCTTCCTCTCTCTCACAAGCACACACACACACACACACACACACATACACACACACACAATGGAGTGTTGAAATGTTCTTTTTGTTTTTGTTTTTTCAAAAGAACAAAGAGTTCTTTAAGTCCTAAGCCAAATGCCCTAAGTAAACACATAATACATACATATCACGTACATCCACTACTACATCAAAAAGCACTGACATGACACATCTGCAGAAAGAAATAGGGGGAAATTTTATAGAACCATAGGCAATATAGTCTACAGTATATGGTTTTATAGGCAATGAGGAATAAGGAAGAACTAGGGAAAATATAGAAAGGGGAAAGAATGCGAAAGTTAATATAGTTAAAGGAAAATATCAGAAAATGCTAATGGTTATGTAACCTGATGTTAGAAACTTAAACTTCCACATTTTGAGCAAAGTATAAAATATAGCCACTTAATTTTGTGAGCAAAAGCTGACGCGTTGTGACAGGCCCATCACATCATTTCTTTCTGTCACATGAACAATAAAGCGAAGATATTTTCTGTGCAACAAGAGGCTGCTGGTTTAAATGTGTTTAAGGGGTTTTTGGAGACTGTTGAAGGCTAGAAAAGGATGTGTACATTTTGTAATTGCCAATGCAGTCATTCCAGCAGTAATAAATGATAGAAATTCATTACTTAACGTTCACAATACATTCTGTGAAATAGGACATTATGCGATTTGTCTGTTTTGTGAACACCATGTTATATAATCGACAAAACTATGTGGGATTCTGTAATGTAAGCACTGTGGCAAAGCAGAGAATTGAAGTTATAAAACTTAAAATAAGCACAAGTGATTTGTGTAGGGAAATGAAATGCACTTGCTGTGTGTAGAAATCTTATGCACAAGCCCTGTGTGGAAGCTTTTGCATTCACGTTGTCTGGTTCTGACCATTCATTCATTCATTCATTCATCTTCTATACCGCTTAATCCTGTGTTCAGGGTCGCGGGGGACCTGAAGTCTCCCAGGAGACTTCGGGCACTAGGCGGGGTACACCCTGGACAGGGTGCCAATCCATCGCAGGGCACACACACATACACACATTCACACACCCAATCACACACTACGGGCAATTTAGGAACGCCAATTAGCCTAACCTGCATATCTTTGGACTGTGGGAGGAAACCGGAGTACCCGGAGGAAACCCACTAAGCACGGGGAGAACATGCAAACTCCATGCACACAGAGACGGGAATCGATCGAGCCTGGCCGTGGAATCGAACCCAGACCCTGGAGGTGCAAGGCGACAGTGCTAACCACTACACCACCGCGCCGCCTTGGTTCTGACCACTATTATTATAATGTTTGAAAGTTTACAAACGTTTGACGATTGATGTAGAAGCTGTCGGTTTATGCACAAACAGAAGTTCTACATACCTGTACAATGAAAAAGGATTATGTTGTTAAGTGAACTAAAACTGGCAGGGGAGGATGATGCTCTAAACTGAAGTTATCTACTTACTGTATGTAAGTAGGTTTTGTCATAAATAATCAATAACAAAATGTGGTTTTGTTGTCCAAACAGTTTGCCTAGACAAAGTTCTACCACGCCATTCGGATCAGTGGGATTTGTTTCATTAAGTTTATTTTACTGTGATATTTAAATAAATTGTTTGCAAATTTCATGTATTTTTTTTGTAACGAACTATATTTAATGCATGTATTTAATGCCTAGATAGTGTAGATATTTGCTAAATCGCTTAAAATCATTAGTGTTCTGCTGTTGTATTTTTCTTTCATTAAACAAAACTGAACATTAACTTGAATGTTTTTTTTTTGTTTGTTTATCTCACATTAACAAAAAAGCTAAAATAATTCAGTACCTGATTTTTGCATATTCTCCTAAAAATTCCAGTTGTAGTAGCTTTGTAAGGTTTTATAATATGATGACAGTGAGTCAGTGGGTAGAACTGTTGCCTTGCACATCCAAGGTTAAAAGTTCGACTACTGCCACTGTGTGTGTGAAGTTTGAACGTTCTCCAAATGCCTGGTGGTTTTTTCTCCAGGTGCCCCGGTTTCTTTCCACAGTTTCTTAAAGACATGCAGATTAGGCTAACTGGAATTCCTAAATTGCCTGTAGTGTGTGAATCAGTGTGTAAATTTTTTGTGCCCTGTGATGGATTGGTACCTTCAGGCCCCCTGCAACTCTGTATAGAGGATAAAGCAGTACAGACGATGATGAGGTCCCCATGCCTCTATGCCCATAGAACAAACCCCTCACGCTCTCTGACTTCTTAAGTCTTGCTATAGCCCATATCCAGACGAATATACAGTACATCCATGCTGCTCATGTCTGCTGGAACCCTTTTGTTTGACCGGAAAATGCTAATGTGTTTTCTTTAGTCTGTCTCTGAGTCTCTCTATGGCTGGCTTTTTTGATGTACATGACACCGCGCACCTGGCCAAAAAGCTTAAATATACTTTCTTTACTGATAACAAACAGACATCATGAGAACCTCAGACATCATGCGCTCGTGTGTGTTCGTCCTTCTCTCCCGAATGTTCGTGATTTGCTCTCCGATTTTTCAAAATTCTGTTGGAAGAAAAAGTAAAAGTAACTAGACCAAGCTTTTAATTACAAATTACTGAAGAGAGAAAGAACAAGAACAAGAACAAGAACTACATGTTTTGTGTGTCTTGAAATAAAGTGCTGGCTAATAGCTAGCACTGCAGTTCTGGTTATATTGCTTGCTTTTTGAAAGAGACTCAGCATGATTATGGATTTCAAACACTTGACTTAAAAATAGTAAGCACACATAAGGCTGGCTGTCTGTGCTACAGTGTGTATGCATAACTGTTTCATGCCTTTGATTGGACCCTATGTGAAAAGGCGCTACCCTACTATTATGAATTCATAATAAAAACACTAATATGAGTTACTGATATGGAGTTGATTGTTATGACGGTACGGTGGCTTGGTGGTTATTGTTGTTGCCGTGCAAATCCAGGGTCTGGGTTCGATTCACACCTCGGGGTCTGTGTGCATGTTCTCTCCATACTCAGTGGGTTTCCTCCAGATGCTCTGGTTTCCTCCCACAGTCCAAAGACATGCAGATTAAGATAATTCCTAAATGTCCTGTAGTGTTTGAATGCACTTGTGAATGTTGACTGGAGGTCTTACCACCGTCGTAAAATAGGACTAAATGCAGTGGTAATCACCATTGGCCTCCCTAGTTGGACTACAGAGATTTCTAGATGGATGGGTGGAGTTGATTCTATTATTCTTGCACTATTGGAACCAGCCACAACTGATTATAACCATTTCATTTACCATTTCCTTTTTTTATATGAAATTTTAGTTTTGACCAAATCTATACTTGGTATTTTGTGCAAACTGAACTAATGGAAGTTATGTTGCTAATTGAACGTGCCAGGATCTTAAAGGCTGTCTCAGGGACCTGAGTCAACAAAGGCTGTAATATCAAGATGCTTGAGCTAATGCAGACTAACTGAAAGACTCAGTTGGACTCGGGTAATTTTAATATTTGGAATTGACCACCCAGAATTTTTAGTAAATTAGCACTCAATTTACATTCCCCTCTTCATGATGTGTGAAGTGAGGGGAGATCAGAGTCATGGTGTAAAATGTCTTTGTGAGGAATGGATTTGTCCAAACAGCCTTAAATAGATGTCCTTATGAACACAAAGCCAGAGCAGCGTAGTTGAGTGGCTCGAGGAACAAAGGTCAGAAGAGAGTGAATAATTGCATTTTCATTTCTGACTCATTATGTAGACAGAATGAAGTCTCTGGATAATGCAGCACAGCAGGGATAAAAAATAAAGAAATACTTCAGTACAGAGGCGTCATGCATTCTGTTTGTTTTTTGTTTTGTTTTTCGAGGGGGTACAATTCCAAGGCACTGTCATCTGCAATTTAAATTGCTCATACTATTTTATATGTCGCATAGATTACATTAACAGAGAAGGATGTGTATTTGTGTGTGTGTATATATATATATATATATATATATATATATATATATATATATCAGGGCTGCACGATATATCGAAAAAATATCGTTATCGCGATAATGGCATGCGCGATAACCATATCGCAAAGAGTTGCGATAAATACTTTATTTGCCAAGCATTTGTGTGTCCAAATGTGACTAATCAGATGGGCCCTTACTATGTTTATACCCGCTTATATCTTTTTATATATATAATTTTATATTATACACATAATTTATATCTTTATACTTCATTCTGTCGCGAACTAACCCCGGATGATCAGAAGACTTAGCGATTAGCCGTTAGCCCTTTGTAGCGTGGACGGTAAACCCAAACGCGGAAGCAAGTGAGTAGGCAGGATAACCACGCGAATTAGTTTAAGGACTCTCACAGAAAGGGAGCAAGGGAAAAAAACACATTTAACCCGCGTCCTATAAACACACACTCGAATCAGAAAGTAAACAATCTGAACCGACATGGCGAACTCAGTGACTAAGCTCTATGGGGTGGTTTGTTTACTCCTCTTATACTTCCTGGTTCGCGCCCGCATTACTTCCGGGTCCTAGTGCCGGTCGCGGAGCGAGTGTGTGTGTGTGTGTGTGTGCGTGCGTGCGTGTGCGTGCATGTGTGTGTGTGTGTGTGACAAATAGTATATATATTTTTCTATTTTTGTTTAATAATATTTATTTTTATTAAAAAGAAACAGGCAAGCCAAAGAGAATATTTAGTTTAAAAGATGCTCTTGTTTTAAGACACTATTGATGAGTGTATGCTTACATGTAAATAAAAAGTAATGTTTGAAAGTAATTCATATTGTGTTGGCAGGTTTATAGTAACAGTAAACCAGAAGTCAGAATATCTGCTGAGGGGTTTAAGTCATTCATAGTGTTTTGAAGTCTAAATATTTGCAACTTCCTTGACATATAGTTTCTTTTTAGCCTGAATTAGATTTAATTACATCAGACGAATATCTATTACCTGTTTATTTTAGTATGATCATTACATATAAATAAATAAATAAAAAATAGGCAATAATAATAATAAAAAAATGCATTTCTCTAGGGAAATGTTATATCGCAAGAAATATCGTTATCGCAGTATTCAACAACAATATCGCATATCGCATATTTTCCTAATATCATGCAGCCCTAATATATATATATATATATATATATATATATATATATATATATATATATATATATAAACAGTGGTGTTCAAAATAATATCAGCGTTTTGAAAAAAGTGATTAAAGCTCCATATCCATATGATAACTTTTATTTCAAATCACATAAATGTATTGGACACCCTGCACATTCTATTCTGAATCACAACATGAAGAAAAATGTGCTAAATGTATTATTAGTTTAATGTAAGTGAAGAAAAACAAAAATTAGTCTCTTCAAAAAAAATTGCAGTGTGGAGTTCAATTAGAGGTAAATTATTCTGTGAAAAACAGGCGTCAAACAAGTTCCCCTTATTTAAGGATAAATGCAGAAAAGGTTGTCCTGTTCATTTCTTTCTGAAAATCAGAGTAAAATTGGTTGTCCAGACATTGTTCAGAAGATGAGCATACTTTGATTCAAAAGTTGATTAGAGATGGGAAAACATACAAAGAAGAGCAGAAATTGACCGGCTGCTCTGCTGAAATTATACCAAATCATTTTTAAGCTTTAAAATGGAGACCAAAACCAGAAAGATGTAAAAGAAAACGGAAAACTACCATTCGAATGGATCGAAGAATAACAAAATTGACTCAAAAAACATCTAAAGTTACCTGTTAGTACTGTTACTATTAGAAGACGGATATGTGAAGTCAAGCTATCAGCAAGAAGCTCCCGCAAAGTCCCATTGTTGGAAAAAAGACATGTGCTGAAGAGGTTACAGTTCGCCAAAGAACACACTGACTGGCCTAAAGAGAAATGGTGCAATATTTTGTGGACTGATGAAAGTAAGATCGTTCTTTTTGGGTCTAGAGGCCGCAGACAGTTTGTCAGGCCCCCAAACATTGAATTAGAGCCACAGTACATTGTGAAGACAGTGAAGCAGGGAGGCACAAGCATCATGATATGGGGATGCTTCTTGTACTATGGTGTTGGGCCTATTTATCACATTTCAGGGCTCATGGATCAATTTGAGTTCATCAGAATACTTAAAGAGGTCATGTTGCCTTATGCCGAAGAGGAAATGCCCTTGAAATGAGTCTTTCAACAAGACAACGACCCCAAACACACCAGTAAGCGAGCAGCATCTTGGTTCCAGACCAACAAGATTGACGTTCTGGAGTGGCCGCCCAATCCCCAGACCTTAATCCAATAGAAAACCTGTGGGGTGTCATTACAAATGCTGTTTCTGAGGCAAAACCAAGAAATGCAGAGGAATTGTGGCATGTAGTACAATTGTCACAGATGTGAAGCAGTTCTCAGAAAGCATGATTATACAACTAAATATTAGTTCAAAGATGCACAATGTTTATGTTGTGATTCAGAATAGAATGTGCAGGTTGTCCAATGCATTAATGTGATAAAAAAAAAAAAAAAAACGTTATTATATGGATATGGAGCTTTACTCACTTTTTTCAACACACTGCTATAATTTTGAACACCATTGTACATCTCAAAATGACAATATTTGTCTGAATATACAGTATGTCAGTGCTGATGTATTAATTTTATTTGACAAATAAAATAACTTATTAATAGCAAAGGACAATCTAATATTAACAATAAGCTCTCAATCCATCTGTCATTAATTTTCTATCATATTTTCTATTATACAGACGAAATCTAATTGCTATGTTTGACCACATATTATATACCTATCATATATCCCTAGTCACAGAACTTAGGAAGGAAGTTAATAAGCATTCAGGTACCTTAGGTACTAACTTTTGAAAGACAATATATGAAAGTACATACAGACTGGCTGGCCAAAAACACATGGATTTAACTAAGCAAAAAGGGATGAGCCTTACATTGGATACTTAATACAATAGTGTTAATAATGCAGTGAGTAGCTTCTCATTTCTTAAACAACCATGTCAGAAGTCATATCCTGTGGTCGTAGCAAAGATGCTACTCAAGTTAAGGTTAAGTTATTGGCCTGCATCATGAACAGGAAACAACTAAGAAGATTGCGGAAAATACTAAAATTGGGTCAAGAACGATAAAACGCATTATTGAAACCTGGAAGGGTAATGGTGAACTATCAACTTTGAGGACGAAATGAGGTCGGAAAAACATTCTGAGTGAGAGTGATGGAGGTCACTTAAACTCTTTTATAACTTTTTTATCTACAGTGGTGTGAAAAACTATTTGCCCCCTTACTGATTTCTTATTCTTTTGCATGTTTGTCACACTTAAATGTTTCTGCTCTTCAAAAACCGTTAACTATTAGTCAAAGATAACATAATTGAAAACAAAATGCAGTTTTTAAATGAAGGTTTACGTTATTAAGGGAGAAAAAAAGTGTGAAAAAGTGATTGCCCCCCTTGTTAAAAAATAACTTAACTGTGGTTTATCACACCTGAGTTCAATTTCTGTAGTCACCCCCAGGCCTGATTACTGCCACACCTGTTTCAATCAAGAAATCACTTAAATAGGAGCTACCTGACACAGAGAAGTAGACCAAAAGCACCTCAAAAGCTAGACATCATGCCAAGATCCAAAGAAATTCAGGAACAAATGAGAACAAAAGTAATTGAGATCTATCAGTCTGGTAAAGGTTATAAAGCCATTTCTAAAGCTTTGGGACTCCAGAGAACCACAGTGAGAGCCATTATCCACAAATGGCAAAAACATGGAACAGTGGTGAACCTTCCCAGGAGTGGCCGGCCGACCAAAATTACCCCAAGAGTGCAGAGACAACTCATCCGAGAGGCCACAAAAGACCCCAGGACAACATCTAAAGAACTGCAGGCCTCACTTGCCTCAATTAAGGTCAGTGTTCACGACTCCACCATAAGAAAGAGACTGGGCAAAAACGGCCTGCATGGCAGATTTCCAAGGCGCAAACCACTTTTAAGCAAAAAGAACATTAAGGTTCGTCTCAATTTTGCTAAAAAACATCTCAATTATTTCCAAGACTTTTGGGAAAATACCTTGTGGACTGACGACACAAAAGTTGAACATTTTGGAAGGTGCGTGTCCCGTTACATCTGGCGTAAAAGTAACACAGCATTTCAGAAAAAGAACATCATACCAACAGTAAAATATGGTGGTGGTAGTGTGATGGTCTGGGGTTGTTTTGCTGCTTCAGGACCTGGAAGGCTTGCTGTGATAGATGGAACCATGAATTCTACTGTCTACCAAAAAATCCTGAAGGAGAATGTCCGGCCATCTGTTCGTCAACTCAAGCTGAAGCGATCTTGGGTGCTGTAGCAGGACAATGACCCAAAACACACCAGCAAATCCACCTCTGAATGGCTGAAGAAAAACAAAATGAAGACTTTGGAGTGGCCTAGTCAAAGTCCTGACCTGAATCCTATTGAGATGTTGTGGCATGACCTTAAAAAGGCGGTTCATGCTAGAAAACCCTCAAATAAAGCTGAATTACAACAATTCTGCAAAGATGAGTGGGCCAAAATTCCTCCAGAGCGCTGTAAAAGACTCGTTGCAAGTTATCGCAAACGCTTGATTGCAGTTATTGCTGCTAAGGGTGGCCCAACCAGTTATTAGGTTCAGGGGGCAATTACTTTTTCACACAGGGCCATGTAGGTTTGGATTTTTTTTCTCCCTAAATAATAAAACCCATCATTTAAAAACTGCATTTTGTGTTTACTTGTGTTATCTTTGACTAATAGTTAAATGTATTTGATGATCAGAAACATTTTGTGTGACAAACATGCAAAAGAATAAGAAATCAGGAGGGGGTGCAAATAGTTTTTCACACCACTGTATAACCATAACTTTTTATAACTATGTCAAGGTCGTCATGAAATTATGAAATGACATGTTTCATAGTGAAAGAAAGAACATATCCACATACATAAGGGATTAGGACTAAACAGCTGTGTAGCCTTAACTGCATATTCTCCATATTATTAAGGAAAATTACCTGATAAACTGTCAACATAACATCTGGTTTTATATGTAACTTATACTAAACTGTATATAAAAGTCATAACATAAATATAAGAGTCAATCATTTTATTGTTTCATTTTAACAGTAAAACCCTATATTTGTAAATTAAATTACAACTCATATCGCATACATTTCTTATGCTTGCTTTATTTATTATTAATTGCACTGCAAAGAAAGCACTGAAGCACTGAATAGTTGAGGACAGATGGCCAGATGTTTCTAACCCTTTCCTCCATGCTGAATCTCTTCACTGATTCTGATTTTCTGAATGAATTAAGAGGAGCAGGCACAGAACAGGAAGAAATAATTAGTGGTCTTTCCCTTACAATTTTGTTAATTCCTGGCAGAAATAATGTGTGCATTTTATATGAATACTTTTTGTGACCTGGTAAATGTAAATATGATTATAGCCTATTAGTAGCCCATAACTGCAAAAAAGAGTTTCCCTCTTTTCCACTGCAATACTGACACATTATGTTACCCACGTTTTATAAGAATATTGCCATTTACAGAAGAAAAGTAAAGTATTGGACCAGAATACATGCAGCCCTCACTCATGACACCCACGTCAGGACACTGTTTGTGGACTTTGGTTTGGCTTTTAATGAAATAAAACCAAGCACTCTAGTCAGCAAACTGAAGACACTGTGTCTAAAGATCTCTCTGTGCATATGGACAGAGTGTAAGGTTAGGGAGGATATTTCCTCCACCATCACGCGGTGTCCCCCAAGGCTGCATCTTCAACCCTTTCCAGTCCTCTCTGTACACAAGTGAGTGGACTGCCACCCACAGCACCGAACACCCTAAACAAATTTGCAGACAACACAACCATAATGGGACTAATATAACTATTTACTATGGCAAAATTTCTTACAGAGGGGAAATACAGACACTGTGTGGTATAGAGGAAATTACCTGAACCTTAACACAAAGAAAACAAACTAAATCATAACAGGCTTTAGGGAAGAAAAAAAAACATCAAAACAAACCACACAGGACTCTGTAATGATGGAAACCGTGACCAGCTTCAAGTTCATGTGGTGGAGGATTTAACACCTGGTAAAAAAAAAAGAAAAAAGGCCCAACATTGTCTTTTCTTTTTAAGGATCTTGAGCAGAGACCTAATAATTAACTTCTCCTGCTGTACAATAGAGGCTATTCTGACATGCAGAACAACCTAATACTCAAGTTTGTACCACAGCAGACAGGAAAGGATTGAAAGCAGAGAGAATCATCGGCTCCCCATAGCTAGATGAGGATGAGATCTTACATAAACCTAAACCTGGCAACTGCCTGCTTCTTCCCTCAGGCAGGTTTAGAATCATCAGCACCAAATCAAACGGAAAAAGGAACAGATTATTGAATTTTTAACTGGTGGCTACCATCATCTGGCCACATGTATTCTTTGTTTTTTAAGTAAATATACATTACATATTTATTTGGTTTAAAATTAGTTTTAGATTTTAAATTGAGAAATGTGCACACATACACACACACGTCTCTATCTCTACTGTATTTCTCTGTCTATCAATGTATACTTTTTTCAGTTTATAGATGATGATGATGATGATTATTATTATTATGTTGAGAAATGGTAAAGTTTACCTTTACTGACTGAAAGGACAACATATGCTTTTAGCCGATAAAGTTCTGCACATCTGATGAGAGGGGTAAGGTCAAATCCTAAGTTCACCTAATATGCTTGTATTGCATCCTGTCTCACTTTAGATAAAAACATTGTAGATTAATAAATATAAATGTCATGACATTTCGATAGAAGTTTTTGGAGTGAATAAAATTTTTAATACACACTCAGAGAAGCAACATTTCTCCAAGCCAATGAATCACAAGATGATTCCTAAACAGAAGTACAATAAGCTGCAGCAATCTATTTCTGGAGACAGTTTACCCTGCTCGAAAGTTTGCTGTGCAGCAAATCATCTGAAATCAGTTTTGTTGGATTTGTAAGTTTGTGTACGATTCACTGACGAAAACCGTATCTTATTATCTGTCTGATGTTAGCTGAAAAGTATTGGATTGAATTTTGTATGTTTTCTGACCCCATCCGTTTCTAAAATTGTGAATTTGTGGTTGTTTTTTTTCTCGTTTCTTCAGTCAATCACATCATTCCACTTGACAGTTCATAACAGGAAGATAAGTAGCAATGCAAAACTTCGATCATAAAAACCCTTACTTCTGAATCAGCAAATGAGCTGAGAACCACAATACTGCCAATGGGGTTAAATTGGTTTATGAACCCAGAATAGAACTTCACCTGTGTTTCTGCAAAAAAAAATAATAATAATAATAAGAAGTTACCTTACAGATAGTGATGCGCTGACTGGTTCTGACCTACTGTATACACAATCTTCTTTTTTACAGAATGTAGAGCAAAGGTTTGTGCCACACTGATTTCCAGAGGCGATTTTTAGAGTCTGTTGGGGAACGAGGCAAAATTTTGCAGGGGGCCTCTCCGACTTGCATTCATCATCCTTATCTTATAATTAATAATTAATTTTATATATATTTAATAAATAGATTTGCCAGCCCTCTGTAGCCCCCTAATGGTTTCCCACCATGCCCGTTGACAAGCAGAACCTGTGGATATAAATCACAGATTTTCCTAAGCAAACCAATGTATGTCTGGAAACTACTGTAGTACAAACGATGACATGATAATGACCATGTAATGTGATCTAAACAAATACAAATTATGCATTTTTTTTTGTCAGGAAGATTCTCTGTGCAAATTTTTGAGAAAGATGTTTTACTATAGTTCTGATCATATTGGACACAACAAAAAATGAACCTGCAGGAGGTTTTTACTTTCAATGAGAAAGCTATTAAGATATGACACAAAAATGTGTTTATTAAAATAATGTGCAGTGCTGCAAAATGTATGTAGTTCATATGGGGTCATCATCAATTAGAGTCAATGATCTGTAGATTTCTTGTCCATTTTAAATGATTGATAAGGAAAATGGCAATTGATTTCAATTGTTTAAAATTCCTTATGCACATCATGTTTCTATATTTTTTATATTTTATGTGTGTGCACCCGTGCAACTGCGGATAAAATCCTAGGAACACTCCCACGACTCACAGGATTGAACCTACCAGACGACCCACAAGTGGGCACACAGTTGTAATAAAAATTCTTTAATCTTTATTGAAGTACCATAAGCCTGCGAAGCAACAAATACGAATGCTTGTTATTGCAGGGATAAACAGCGTGAGCACCGCGTCTGGTGAATATTAGTTGAGACGGAGTTTTTGCAGGTGCAGAGCGGCTTTTCTTTCAAAGAGTTTGAGCACTCCAAGAGTGTAAAACAATGTCCCTTGAAAATTACAGTTGAGAAAGAAAAGGTTAAGATCAATAAGTCTAAATCCGCTAGGCACAGATCTGAGAGTATTGAACAGTCTCTGTCCAAAAATCATAAATGGGCTGAAAACAATTCATTCCAGTGCTTTATTCTCTTTAGTCTCTTTGTCCTGATTATCAGAAGCTAATCAAAAAGCACTTGCTTTTAAAAAATGCAAGGCAAAAGATTCCATAAAAGTTAATCAAAGACTTTTTATTTAAAAGTCAGAGAACAGCGATTTTTTTTATTTATTTCAATTAAAAAAAAAAACTCAATCCAGAAGTGCAACATATTAAATGTTAAATGGCCGGGCAATATCTGTTAAAAATAACCAAATCACTAAGTCCAGAGAGTAGAAGCACATTAAAAATTTTAAATCCAAAAAGCCAGGTAAGACCCATGAACCATAATCAAACTTTCTTATTAATTCTCAGAAGTTTGTCGAGAACCTTAAATACACAGCTCTTTGTCCAGAATTAAGATGAACTATTCCAGCAAGGAAGCGAAAGATTTGGCATCCTTTTGAAGCTGAAGAGGAAATTACTGAATGGAAAACAGGTGTGTAGGAAAAGCAGGGTGGGAAAGTAATATGGAGAAAATGAAAATCTGGAAGGAAGTCAGGCTAAACCTGGGGAGTAGACGTTACAAATTTGACCGGATTGTGACAGTACCTCTGCCAGTGTGGGCTCCACCAGATGCCCTGGATGGTGTCTCCAGGTGACTTCTATGGAAATTCCTGATGAGTCTGGGAGGATTAAACAGAGAACAGTCTCTACAGTGTTGGACTCCTAAACAAGATAGAACATGCAGGAAAGTGCATCGGGTTTTGCCATCGTAACTGCCTGGACTGAATAAGAGGGTCAAATTTAACCGGGAAAAGAAAAGAAACCAACATGCCTGGCAGAAATTAAGCCTCTAGGCTAATTTTAGGTACTATTTTTAGGTAGGTAATTTCAAACAAAAAGAGCCAATGGAGACTCAAAAGCCAGTTTAACTGCCAGTTATTCTCTATCTCCTACATCATAATTTGTTTTTGCCGGGACAGATGGAGCAGAAAGAAGAAACAAGTGAAGTTTGCAATTCCTGGGTGATCTCTGGGACAGAACAGCACCTACACTGGTCTTGGAGGCAACCACCTCGACCACAAACTGGAGAGATGGATCAGGTATTGTGAGGATGAGGGCCATAGTGAACTTCTCAAATTCAAATTTTAAATTCAAATCAAACTCAGATTCACATTTTATTTGTCATGTGCACAATCATACACAGTATGACATGCAGTGAAATGCTTATATGACTGTTTGAGACTTAAAATGGAAATATAGGGTAAATTAGTTCCAGTGGAAAGGAACTTTAGTTGAAAGTAGGGAATTTCTAATGAACCTGTGGAGGAAGGAGTGGGCCAATTAGACATTGTCTGGACTTTAATAGCATCCATTTGAATCTGGGATGGTGAAATTATGAAACAACCTAAACATTATACAGTCTGTTGGTGGAACTTACAATTCTCGACCTTGACAAAGAACTTATTCTCGAGTAGCCTCTGGGGAACTTGTTTAAGGTGATGCCTGTGTTACTTCAAAGGGGAGAAAATAAATCAGTATATAATCCAAGTAGACAAACGCAAAGAAATCTAAAGAGCATTCTCAAGACATGTTGACCCATGCCTAGAAGACCGCAGGCGCATTGGTTAGGCTAAAAAGAACAATGAGATATTCAATTAGTGGGTTAAAAGCCATATTCCACTCATCACCCTCCCTGATCCAGACCATTGCGGAGATCCAGTTTGGTGAAGAGTTAGACCCCTGTAAGAGCTTAAAAGGAGAATTTCCACTTAGAAGTCCACATGAGAAAAGCAGGCCTTCTTGTCTCAGCGACATTCCAGCGTTCCTCTGGGTTGAATCGGGTTCAATATACTTGCATGGGTTCTGTGAAGGTCTTGGGAGGTTGCAGGGCTATGAGAGGTCTGACTGGTCTAGGTGAGAGTGAATCCCTTAAGTCTACTTTGAAGGCGGGTGTCCACATGGTCCTCCAACCCCAAGAGATTCTGTAAATCTGGTGGCAGCTCTTAATCTACAAGCTCAACCTTGACTGGTTTTGACAGTCCATTCAGGAAAGTATTTCAAAAGGCCATTCACATTAGGCTGCCAGAGTTCGAAATTCAATAGAATAGTCATAAACCATACAAGAGACTTGTCGCAGTTTATGAATCCTCCCTGCCTTAGAGAGACGTATCAAAAACCCTTTTCATTTCCTGAGAGAAGTGTGTTGACATCCTCGAAGCGTTCTGTGGAAAAAGATAAACTTTAAAGTTCCAGCGCCTGAGAACATTGAGAATAAAATGAGTTATGTTCAAGAATCACCATCGCAAGGTTGTGGGGAAGGCAAACAAGGTTCTCATCTCCAGCATTACTCAGAGGAAGATGGTGAGGGCTGATGATTTTGGATTTGAGCAGTGATTGCCAAGAGCGTCTCGGTGACGGTCCTCAGAGACTGATGGACTGTTTGTACTTCCAGCTAATGTTGTGACGGGGCTTTCTTCAACTATTTCATGCTCTCTTGGTTCATACAGTAACTGGCTGAAGTATTCTGTCACAACTCACAGGTTTGGATGTACCAGAGTAATAAAAAATCTTTAATCTTTATTTAGGTATAAGCTGGCAAAGAAAAGGATATAAATGTTTGTGTTTGAAGAGATAAGTAACATGAGCGCCATGTCTGATGAATTTTAGTTGAGATGGAGGTGTTAATGGAGTTATTGCAGGAAAGTCAGCTTGAGCGTTCTCAGAGCAATGTCACAATGTCCCTTGAAAATTAAAGTTTAGAAAAGAAAAGAAAGAAAAGGTTAGATCATTAATTCAAAATCTAACAGACACAAATGTAAGAGTGTTGTCTTTTTGTCAAAAAGTCATAAATGGGCTATAAACATGGGTTAATTCCCATTTATTCCCAGACTCTTTATTCAGATGATCAGAAGATAACCGAAAAATACACCAGGCAAAAGTCTCTCTGAATTATACTCAGTCTTTTTATCTGCAAGTCAGAGATGTACTCCTGCTTTTATAGCTGTATTACGTTATAACAACTATTTGATGTACGGTATGTATCTGTGAATGGTGGTAGGATTAATTTTCAGATAACACGAGCGCAATGTGCATTATACCTAGCATAGGGCTGGGCGATATGGCTGAAAACTATGTCCTAGTGACGGTCGCGGAGCGAGTGCGCATGACAGACAGCAACCAAACTAACTTCACGACCTCTGTTTTCTTCCGACAAAGAATAAAAAATATCGAACGTTCTATTGAATACATTTTTTTATTGATATCGATCACGTGTCTAGAAACATATCGTTATCGTTTTATCGCCCAGGCCTAACCTAGCATTATACGTTGACAGAGGTGGAAAGAGTAATAAAATTTTGTACTCAAGTACAAGTACTGTTACTTCAGTGAAATTTTACTTAAGTACAAGTAAAGTTACCATTAATGCAACCATAGGGAGGCGCAATCCAGTGTCTTCTTGTGCCAGTCCCAAGTCTGGATAAATGCAGAGGGTTGTGTCAGGAAGGGCATCCGACGTAAAACATTTGCCAAATCAATGATGCGAATCAGAAATATCATTTCCATACCGGATCGGTCGCGGCCCGGGTTAACAACGACCGCCACTGGTGCTGTTGACTTACAGGGTGCCGGTGGAAATTGGGCTACTGTTGGTCGAAGAAGCAGAGGAGGAAGGCGTGTTCGAAAGCAGAGAGAGAAGAGGAAAGGAAAGAGTTTAGGAGTGATAGTAGGGACCTTGAATGTTGGGACCATGACAGGGAAGGCAAGAGAGTTGGTTGATATGATGCAGAGAAGGAAGGTGGATATACTGTGTGTCCAGGAGACCAGGTGGAAAGGTAGCAAAGCTAGAAGCTTAGGATCAGGGTTCATGTTGTTTTACCATGGTGTGGATAGGAAAAGAAATGGAGTAGGAGTTATTCTGAAAGAGGAGTTTGTAAGGAATGTCCTAGAGGTGAAAAGAGTATCAGACAGGGTGATGCGTCTGAAGCTGGAAATTGATGGTGTGATGTTCAATGTTGTTAGTGGTTATGCTCCACAGGTAGGATGTGTGTTAGAAGAGAAGGAGAAATTCTGGAGTGAGTTAGATAAAGTGATGCAGAGCATCCCCAGAGGTGAGAGAGTTGTGATTGGTGCAGACTTCAATGGACATGTTGGGGAAGGTAACAGAGGGGATGAAAATGTGATGGGCATGTTTGGTCTTCGGGACAGGAATGTAGAAGGACAGATGGTGGTGGACTTTGCAAAGAGGATGGAAATGGCAGTAGTAAATACTTTCTTCCAGAAGAGGCAGGAACATAGGGTGACATATAAGAGCGGAGGCAGAAGCACTCAGGTGGACTACATCTTGTGTCGACGTTGTAATCTGAAAGAGATTAGTGACTGCAAAGTGTTGGTAGGGGAGAGTGTAGCCAGACAACACAGAATGGTGGTGTGTAAAATAACCCTGGTGGTGAGGAGGGTGAAGAGGACAAAGGCAGAGCAGAGGACAAAGTGGTGGAAGCTGAGAAAGGAAGAATGTTGTGTAGTCTTTAGGGAGGAGTTGAGACAAGCTATGGGTGGTCAGGAGGTGCTTTCAGTTGACTGGACAACTACAGCCAATGTGATCAGGGAGGCAGGTAGGAGGGTACTTGGTGTATCATCAGGTAAGGGAAAAGGAGACAAGGAGACTTGGTGGTGGAATGAGGAAGTCCAGAAGTGTATACAGGGAAAGAGGCTAGCTAGGAAGAAGTGGGACTCTGAGAGGACTGAAGAGAGTAGACAGGAGTACAGGGAGATGCACCGTAAGATGAAGGTAGAAGTGGCAAAGGCCAAACAAAGAGCATATGAGGACTTGTATGCTAGGCTGGACAGTAAGGAGGGATAGGTGGATCTGTACAGGTTGGCGAGGCAAAGAGATAGAGATGGGAAGGATGTGCAGCAGGTTAGAGTGATTAAATATAGAGATGGAAATGTACTGACAGATGCCAGGAGGGTGATGGGAAGATGGAAGGAGTACTTTGAGGAGTTGATGAATGAGGAAAATGAAAGAGAACAAAGAGTAGAAGAGGTGACTGTTGTGGAGCAGGAAGTAGCAAATATTAGTAAAAGTGAGGTGAGAAGGGCGTTGAAGAGGATGAAGAGTGGAAAGGCTGTTGGTCCTGATGACATACCTGTGGAGGTATGGAAGTGCTTAGGAGAGGTGGCAGTAGAGTTTCTGACTAGTTTGTTTAACGAGATCTTGGAGAGTGAGAGGATTCCAGAGGAATGGAGGAGAAGTGTATTGGTGCCGATTTTTAAGAACAAGGGAGATGTGCAGAGCTGTGGCAATTACAGAGGCATAAAGCTAATGAGCCATACAATGAAGCTGTGGGAAAGAGTAGTGGAAGCTAGGTTAAGGGCAGAGGTGAGAATTTGTGAGCAGCAATATGGTTTTATGCCTAGAAAGAGTACATCAGATGCAGTATTTGCTTTGAGGATGCTGATGGAGAAGTACAGAGAAGGTAATAAAGAGTTGCATTGTGTCTTTGTAGATTTAGAGAAAGCATACGACAGGGTCCCGAGAGAGGAGCTGTGGTGTTGTATGAGGAAGTCTGGAGTGGCAGAGAAGTATGTTAGAGTGGTGCAGGACATGTATGAGAGTTATAAGACAGTGGTGAGATGTGCTGTAGGTGTTACAGAAGAGTTCAAGGTGGAGGTGGGTCTGCATCAAGGATCGGCTCTAAGCCCCTTTTTGTTTGCTCTAGTGATGGACAGGATGACAGATGAAGTTAGGCTACAGGGAGCAGAGGTAAAGAAGGTGCAGGATTTTAAGTACTTAGGGTCAACGGTCGTGAGCAACGGAGAGTGTTCAAAGGAGGTGAAGAGACGAGTACAGGCAGGTTGGAATGGGTGGAGAAAAGTGTCAGGTGTGTTGTGCGATAAAAGAGTATCAGCGAGAATGAAAGGAAAGATGTACAGGACAGTGGTGAGACCAGCAATGCTCTACGGCTTAGAGACAGTGGTACTGAAGAAAAGACAGGAGGCAGAGCTAGAGGTAGCAGAGCTGAAGATGTTGAGGTTCTCTTTGGGAGTGACAAGGATGGATAGGATCAAGAATCAGTTCATCAGAGGGACAACCCATGTTAGAAGTTTTGGAGATAAAGTCAGAGAGGCCAGATTGAGGTGGTTTGGACATGTTCAGAGGAGAGATTGTGAATATATCGGTAGAAGGATGCTGAGGTTGGAACTGCCAGGCAGGAGGTCTAGAGGAAGACCAAAGAGGAGATTTATGGATGCAGTGAGAGAGGACATGAAGTTAGTTGGTGTGAGAGAAGAGGATGCAGAGGATAGGGTTAGATGGAGGCAGATGATTCGCTGTGGCGACCCCTGAAAGGGAACAGCCGAAAGACAAAAAAGAAGAAGAAGACAAGTAAAGTTACCATTATAAAAATCTACTCAAGTAAAAGTAAAAAGTAGCTCATAAAAAATTTACTCAGAGTAAAAGTTACCGAGTTAGTTTTTTATTTAAATTTTTTTAACAGCGGGGGTGCGATGAGGCATTCTAGCATAGTTCAAAAAGATGAGCAGATATAAATCTCAAACTAGTTGTTTTTAACTTAAGGAACACCTTTGCATAATAAAGCTGTTGTCATTCTTGTGCTTGAAAATCAAAGTGGTCACTTAAATATGGTGTTACGTCTAGGGTCGGGCCATAGAGCAAAAGAATGGTTCAGGGTTCTATTTATAATATATATAACTGTATGGAAATGGTGGTATATGGCAGAAAGAACTACTGTAGATCCAATCATTAACTGATGCAATAATGAGTTTTGTATATACAAAATACACACACACACACACACACACACACACACAACAGGAGGAGGAGGATCAGATTCGGGGTGGACCCAGGCCAAAATAATAAACAAAATGGTATTTATATTTAGTAGCTAGATTATCTGCAACAAAAAAAAAACACAAACAAAAATACAGGTACCTTCCCAGACTCCCTAAACCAAAAACAGTGAATAAATTCCCTCTTCCCAAAATAAATGGCAGCCACGCCCCTACTACTAGTGAGTGCACAAATATACAGTGACATTATCTACAAATATATACAAAGACCAACCAAACCAAAGGGACAAAGCAATAATCAAAGTCAATGGGAGGCAAAAAGTCAGAACCAGAATACACAACCAAATATAAAAACGCGAAAATCACAATCTTTCCTCTTTCCCGCGTCGCCGCTCTCCGGTTTATATATGGTCGCGCTAGTCAATGACGTCACTCTCAGGGCGGAAGCGACCGTGTGGAAGGTCAGGAAGATGCCGATGTGGGGACAGTCAGAAAACCTGGAGTGGAGTCTGGAGCGGCACACGACCAGGACATGATACACACACGCGCATTTATACAAAGTATAATATTTTTATTATTTTAGCATTTTCATTCATTTATTTTTTACTCAGTAGCGAATATGATTTAAAATGTAGCGAATTACAATACTTCCAACAAAACATACTTAAGTAAAAGTAAAATTACAGATTTTAAAAACTACTTTAAAAAGTAGAAATACACAAAAAAGCTACTCAATTACAGTAACGCGAGTAAATGTAATTCGTTACTTTCCACCTCTGTACACTGATCATCAATTGTTTTAATCAAAGAAGTTTTTGTTCATGGAATGGGTATAGACTCACATCACTAGTTTAAATCAGGTCACAGTGGTTGAAATTAGGCTACTGGTTCATTTATTTTCAATAGCTAAATATCACAGACAAATACAAACAAAATGCTCGAGTGGGATTAAATAAACAGTCCCGCAGATGTCTCAAATTAAGACCAATTAAAAATCCAAATAGAGAAACCCAAATTCCATGTTTGGGGCACTAAATGCAGATACTATAGAGCATTCCATGAGAAACCTAGACAAGATGGTAAAAAATGGCTGTATAAAGATGGATGTACAAAGTGACATTTATTACAAATATGTCAAATTGTGGCTGGGTAATAGAAAAAAGTTATATAGATTGAAAAATAGGTGGAACTGCAAATAGTGAAAGTGGATAACACAAAGGGACATGAAGAGATACAGATATACAGGATAAGAAAAGTATGAAAAATGCAGAAATACAGGAAGCATCTTTAATCAATCCTGGTAAAATGTAAAGCCAACAGTGTTTATAGTTATTGGACTTTTTTTTTCATCTGGGACACAAGGTTGTGTAAATACATGGACCTGCAGCATTTCATAGCAAATGTCGTTGTGGCCTGAAAAGCCAATCATGTTTCTTCTTTCTGTCAGTGAAGTTAAACTATCCAGCTGTGCAAAACAGCAGCTGCCACGAGCTAACTTAATGAGCTCAATAGATTTTTTTGAAAACATGAAAATGTTACTTGCACTTTGTTATTGCCATTGCCGTTACTCCAGCATTAATTATCTAAAGGTATGTGTTGCCTGACCCCCAAGAGACATTTTGTTTTTATAGGATATTATATGATTTTATGTGAGATACAGTAGTTTAACCTTTTGTTTCACTTCCACATTAACATTTCTTTTTTGTCTCTTAAGCCTGAAAATAACGAGCACTGGTTTTGCTGAATTTTGGGGCCCATGATTCATGTTACACTTCTGAAAGAAAATTAAGCAAGAAAATTTGAAAGAAAATAAGCCTACAATATTCATGAGATGCATGAGCGCTTTGTATAGAAGAGAAATTAGATATATAAACTGTGACTGGGAAGTTTTTTCATTTGCTACGTCTGGTTCTGTTTGCTCCATTTCGTTTTCAATTATGATTTTTGAGCAAAATATTATCTTTCAGTTTGTAATACTTATTGCTTGATTTTGGACTGCAAAAATGCAGTCACATTGTTCAAATGTTTTTTTCAGATTTTTTCCATGTTTTATCTGAGGTCAGAGATTCAGGTAGGTGGAAAAGTCTGACAGATGATTTCAGGCAGCATTCTTTAATAATGAGC
The DNA here is from genome assembly GCA_030522415.1 of Channallabes apus. Classification (NCBI taxonomy): domain Eukaryota; kingdom Metazoa; phylum Chordata; class Actinopteri; order Siluriformes; family Clariidae; genus Channallabes; species Channallabes apus. Next base: position 16,964,043 of record CM060123.1, read on the forward strand.
TCACTTAAAAACTGATGCACTCAGTCACCTTTGCTATATCTAAACTGTCCTACTTTAGAGCAAATTTCATTTAGAGGAATGAAGGCGTGAAGTGAATAATGACATTTTTGCATCAGTGTTAAATATTTTAAGGAACAACCTTTTTTTTAAAATATATTTTTATTTCTATTTTTATTCTATTTCTTGTTATGATATTTAATTAGTGATAATCTCGCTGCTGCCTCACAGCTGTGTGATCCTGATGTCTACTAGGTTTCTATGCATGTCCTTCCTGTAACCATGCAGATTTCCCTTCACATCCCAAAAACATGCCAGTAGGTGGATTGCATCAGCTAAATTGTCCCCAGGTGTGAATGGGCATGAGGTTTAGACACCTGTCTATTGCAAGCTTGGACAGGAACACACTCAGTGTTCCTGGGATAGTCTCTTGATATACTAATATTCTGACCAGAACAAACTGGTTATAAAAAATACTTTTTTTTTATATTACTTATCCCATACATTATATACAGAATTTATTTTTCAGTTAGTGACTATCCTGGATGAGTGAAGGCATAGTGGACTAAATATGATTAAATGATCAGAAAACCACTGCAGGCTTTTTTGTACTTATTATTATCCCTTTTTTACTGATATATGGTGGCACACAGAGAATAGCATAATCATCAACAGCAGGTCATTAAATATGAAGGAGAAGAAAACCCCAGCAGTTGAATGTTATTACAGTGATCTGACCTCTTCAGTGAAGACAACTTCATCAATCACTGTGTCAGATTTCATTATGCTGTAAATAACAGGACCATGGGGACTTGTTGGTTCATGAAAAGAAAGGCACGAACAATTTAAGGATGGCACATGATCTCATTTACTCAGTTGCGTAATAGTCATTAAATAGATGTAGGTTAATGGCAGCCAACTTTGGACTGAAAACTGAAATTCGATACACGTGATCGTGGAGAAAGAACATTAAAAATTATTACACTGTCTTACAATTAGTTATATTTTAACTTTGACCATAATGTTAGTCTGCTTTCAAGATTGATTATGATTTTATAGGCGGCACAGTGGCTTAGCCTAGTGATTAGCAATGTGGCCTTGCTGCTTCAGGGTCGAGGGTTAAGTTCCCGCCTCGGGGTCTGTGTATATGAAGTTTGCTTGTTCTCCATGTGCTTGGTGGGTTTCCTCCCACCAAACTTTCGGTTTACTCCTCCCAAAAACATGTAGATTAGGCTAATCTACATTCCCAAATTGCCAGTAGTGTGTGAATGAGCGTGTGAATGTGTTTTTGCGATGAATTGGAACCCCATCCAGGGTGTACCCTACCTTGTGCCCTAAAATCTCCTTATGCCTCTTTTCCACTGCATAGAACGACACGGTTCAGTTCAACTCACTTCGGTTCGGCGCAGTTTGGCTCGGTTTGCGCTTCCACTGCAGTTTAGTAACGCTTTAGAGTGGGCGGGACGTCATCGTAAACGCGCCACAAACAAACACACAACAATGGAGCATATCGACGGCATGGTGTTCTTCATTCTCGGCATGTGGATGTTTTTAACAGCGAGACGAAGGAGTTTGTTTCAAAAGAGGCCGATGGTTAATACAAAAAGGTGCGTGCGATCCTTCTCTGGCTGTTCTAAATATAGCGGTTCTGTTGTGTCTCGTGTCGCAAGTTCGGTGACGCAGTAATGACGATTTTCTCCGGCTAATCAGTGACCAGCGTGTTTACACGTCACGTTTTGGTAACGGTTCGGCGCGCTTGGAACCTCGGCTGAGGTGGTACTAAAAAAGGACCAGGTACTATGTACTGGTCCCAGTGGAAAACCCCCCAAAAGTGAGTAGAACTGAACCGTGTCGTGTCGTACTATGCAGTGGAAAAGCGCCATTATGTCTCCTGGGATAGGCTCCAGGCCCCCACGACCCTGTATACAAGATAAAGTAGTACAGACGATGAGAGAGTGAGTAAGTGTGATTTTATGCGCTTGTGCTTCTTTATTCTTTATTGATGTGTTTTCACCCAGAGATGTTACAAATGGTTTTGCAACATAATCTCAGAAATCCTCTTTTGTCTTATTTCATGGGACAAATTAATAATAGGAATATAGCTCTAAGAGGTTTTGGACTATTATACTCTCTTTGACTATCCTTACATGTTGCACAAGTTTAGGAATACACCAAATAAAAAATGACAATAAAAATATGTCCTTATCATGCAACACCTTTAGCGTTGATTACAGTGTACCATTGCGGTGACCAATTCATGTGTGAAAATGATTTTTCATGTTCCATAAATCTGGAATAATGGCCGGGCCTTGTAACATGAAATCCCATTTTGGTAGATTTGGATAAAAGGTTAAAATATTCCCAGCAGGAACCCCACCATTGGATGACAGTTTTGCAATGACACAACCCAAAGTTAGAATGACTTTAATAAAATGATGTTGAGATGGCGTTGAATGAATGACCCAAACACAACGTTCCAAATATAACCTCAGAACAACAAAATTTTAACCATGAATTCGGAGCATTTAAACTCAACATCCACTTGCACATCCACGTTGCCTCAGGTTTCTAACATGGTTTGGAATGCCGGTCTGTGATTGGGACAGATGCAACAGCTTCCCACACACAGTATATATCTAATTTTATGCATCGCTTAGTGTTGTAATGTAACCTAGGTGCATATAAATTACTGTACTGCAATATGGTGTTTGCACAGCGGTTTGATAGAAGAGCCTTGTAAGCCACAGCCTTCAGACCTTCAGCAGGGGTTCATTATTGTGTACATAATGTAATTATGTAAATGGAATTCACTACCATTGGGAGCTTGTTCCTGAGTTGTCCAGAGGTTAGCATGCAGTGCTATCACCATGGTGACAAGAGTCCCAAACCCTCTCAGACACAGTTATTGGTTTTCTATTAATATTGTGTTATTGAACGTTATCCCATCATCATGTAGTCAAAGTTGTTCTTACATCTTTTTCATCAACCTAATTCAGACTTTAATAATAAATAACCTAATACCAAAAATATCTTAACATCTGTAACATTGACAAATTAACGTTACAGCAATGTTTTGACAACCAAATATTCATGCTGGGTATTGTCATGGTGTTTTTAATTTATTTTTCTACTTATTATCGTTATTGTTTGTATTTAAATCAGAAAATTGATTTCATATTTTATAATGAATTAACTCCTCTGATACAGCCCACAACCAAACCACACTTGGTATGGACCCTTTCTAATATGCGTATGGGAAGTCTGTTATTCATTTTCAGTTTAGTCACAGTCAGTAGGTAAATAAGCAGTGTTAGGTACATTGGTGTAATGTACAGGGGGATAGTGGGTTGCAACCCCCTAATAATCAAAACCATCCAGTACAAGCCCCTCCCCAAATATCTTATCATGATGATGAATTTAAATTACTAACTGTTGACAAATAATAACATTCCTCCCCGCTCCCTGTGTGAGACTTGGTGGTATCCAATCCATCCAAGCAGCAGTAATCGCAGGTGCAAACAACAGCAAGTGCTGTGTAAATTTTAAGTTTAAAAAGCAGGGGGAAAAAATCTATTCTCAAAACAGGAAGAACAAATCCATACATTACCAATTTGGTGCTTTTATACAACGTGAAATATTTATGCTGTACAACTGCATTAATGTCTGTTAATGTCTAATTAATTTAGAAGGGGACACCGCTTACATGGATAGAGATCTCAACCAAAAGTTACACCCTTGGTTAGGTAGAAATATGAATGCCATATATTATTCCATTGAGTTTAGGGCGACAGTAATAACAGTAATAATGTCAATGAACTAAAAGTACTTATTATTAATGCCCAAACCCCAGCCCCTGGACGTAGTGCCGGTCCCAAGCCCGGGTTAAATGGGAGGGTTGCATCAGGAAGGGCTTCTGGCGGAAAACCTGTGCCAAGTTGTTCAAATCAGATGGTCCACTATGGCAACCGTTTGACGGTAGCAGCCGATAAACATAAACATAAAGGTCGCATGTACAGTATGCCTGTTGCATGGAGCGTGAATTGGTTTTGATAGTTTTGCAACAAAATTCTAATTATAATTAGTGCATTTTTCTTGTATTTTATTTTGGCACTGATTTTTCATTCTCTGTTTTTTTTTTTTTTTAATCCACAGCCAAAGCACAGCATTGTGTAAAATACCAATTACAATAAGATTGTCCATGCAGTGTTAAACAGCTGGGCTCTGACTTGTTAAGAAGTTGTGGTGTGAACAGCAAGTGGTGTGAGAACTCATCCACTGGTAAAGTGTCTAGAAGGAGAACTGAGGAGTCCACTTGCATTGTGTATAAGAAACACTCTTGGCTTGACTGATACTTCCCTGACAACCCTCGAGTCAATTCATGAATAAGTGTACACAGTCTTCTCCTAATATGAAGAAATATTAATAAAGCCAATCAGGTCAATTTTGTTTGTTTCTTCACTTTGCGCTAGAGTGTTGAGTAATAACAAACAAGAGATGTTTATAGCCCGACCAGTTCAGCATTGTACAAACTGCATACCTACATCATTACACATTCCCATCCGCTTTGTTTAACTGTTTAGTATCTCATAGTTTTGCTTATGCAGATACTTCACACAGTATAAAACTCTGATAAGGCAATGTGAATATTACAAAAGCTTCTCAAAGGTCATGAAGGAGCTGTGTGTCTATCTTGGAGTTTCTGTGCTTAGTCAGAGTCCCCACTAGGGTTTCATCTGGGTTCTCCAGTTTTTTCTCAGCTCTCAAAACATGCTGATATGTTGATTGGTTGTGAATTACCCCCTGGAGTGAATGAGTGTTCATGGTGTCCATTTAGTGAATAATGAATGAGTGAATGACAATGAAGTAACACCATCTGTGAAACATAACACACCAAATGTCTGTAAAATGAAAATGCCTATAAGAATTTACCATCTGTGTTTTTTCCAGGGTTCCAATATGAGCTGTATATTTACAAGTGCTGTACCAAACGTAATTCAAAAATGAGCATAATGTTTTTATGAAATGACAAAGGTTGTTCAAAGTGCACAGATTAGTAGAGTAACTCTTTACAGAGTAGAGTAATTATGTTACACTAACAGTAGTCTCCATCACAAGCAATGCAGTTCCCAATTCATGAATCCTTGTTGAAAATCCCCTTTGTCATAATTGATGGTCTCCCACTGTGTGGTTTGTCTACAATGCTGTTTTCCCGTTCTTTAAAATTCTTCATCCATCTAAGCACATTGTCAATGGTGACATCTCTGTAAAGATGCTGAAGTGCAGAGACTAAAAGTCTTAATACAGTAATTAAGGAAAGAAAGTCAATAATTGGTGTGATGAGGCTTTGGTTAAAATCTAGACTCAGGTACCATTTGTGCAAATTCATAAGGAAATTAACTGCTTAGTTTTACTGAACATCCTTATGAGGACTGCTTCATTTTTACATGCATGCATAAGCTGTAAACAATAATATGACAGATGTGAGGATCATCATTCCATGTTATGTGCTGGTTCAACACTGAGAGTGGCATAACACACTCGAAGGACTAGCTGCTTCTGTTTGCGTGAGCTGACAGATATCTGTGATTGGCTTAGAGCCGCTATTGATGCCTCCCTCTGCGACAGCTCGGCCAATCAGCTCTCCTCAGGCCCCCAGCTGCGAGAGGCTACAGCATCACCCGGGGTCCGAACTCAAGATCACTGGATGATCGGGCGAGCCTGTAACCACTGCGCCATTCGGATGCAATAAATGAATTCAATCAGAAATTTAAGAAGTATTAATTTTCAAATCAATCTGTTCTGCAGAAACAGAAAGATATTTGTTTTTGATCTTTGTTTCTGGGTCAAGGGAGAGGTACTGTAGTATAGTAAAGTCACCCTTTTTTTTTCAACAGATCTCCGTTTAACACCTTGTTGTCTGCTATATATTCCAAAAAAAAATTTTTAAGTTGCAACAGTGCCATTTTACACATACAACAGATCAGAGTCAGCATTTTCTTCAGCAGGCCAACAGCAGCTTGGGATTAAAGCTGAATGATCTACTCCAAAATATTTACAAAAAAAACCTTGGACGAGTGCATTCCTTTGATATTCGGGAATGGACATTCGGTTGGAAGCGTATATTATGTTACACTAACAACACGGTTTCACTAGTTGCTCAGTTTAAAATCTCTCTTTGATAAGGCAGAGTACTGAAACTCCCAGATGTTTCACAACACCTGGGGGTGCCAGACAGAAATGAAGGGTGCTAAATGTAATTTATTTTTGCGAAGTGTAAACAAGATGTGTGAAAATTCATTGATCTCCTTTGGTCGTAAATACAAAGGAACTCGCAACTAAAAGACCCACAGCGTGGCAAAATAAACCACAAGGTCACGTCCTGATGCGAGTGCAGGGTGCGAAAAGAGGAGGCAGAAGGTAGAAATTAAGGTGACTGTCAACATTTTAGTGGACAGTGAAGTGTTTGTAGAGACTGTTCCTTAGCAACGAGGCGAGATCTCTATCTGTCTCTTTTTATTTCTGCACTAGGTGCCTGTTATGGCAAAGGGTGATTGCGAGTAAACTCGATATAATCACATTGCTTTTGAGCCTGATGCATGACATTAGATCTTTCATGATGACTCATGCCAATTATGCCTGTAGTATTTCCATCTCAGCTCATTCACACAACCACAAATACGCACTTGTTCAATCTGTACATGATGAGGGTTCACTTCCAAGAATGCTATTTCAACAGTATTCATTCATCAACTACTTTTCCGCTATACATTTGGTAGTTACTATTTGAACTTGTGTTAAGAATATTATAGATAATATTTAGAAGTCCTGTGCATTTCCTACAGTACTGTATATGTCACAAATCTCATACAATGTACTGTATACTACTTTTCCTTGTTTTCATCACTTATGCTCTGGCTCCATTTAAACCACTATCAACTACCACCATTTGCTTTTTATTATTATTTTTAGGGCTAAACACTATGACTTCAGCCCTAAGTCATCATAGTGTATGCAAGTCCTCTTGTTTTTCTAAGGATATTTTTTCCCAGCATCCGAGGCATTTTGGGGGTCGTAACATGCTCAAAAAGTCATGAAAATCTGCAGACACATTGGAATCTGCTGCCATTAGGATGCATGAGAGTTTTTGCCTAATAGTTCATACATATGCCAACCAAACCCGCTACAACTTTAGAGCTCATTGAGCTGAACAACTTTCGCATTGCATGTCATGGTCTCTACTCAACAGAAAGTCAGTAATTTTGGGGCGTTTGCAAAACACACCCAATGGATTTTGAAGTACTCCTCCTAGGGGATTTACAGTCATGGCCAAAATTGTTGTCACCCCTGAATTTTTTTTCAGAAAATCAGGTATTTCTCACTGAAAAGTGTTGCATTAACACGTTTGGCTATACACATATTTATTCCCTTTGTGTGTATTGGAACAGAACAAAAAAAGGGAGGGGTATTAGGCAAATTAGACATGATGTCACACAAAACTCCAACAATGGGCTGGACAAAATTATTGGCACCGTTTCAAAATTGTGGATAAATAAGATTGTTTCAAGCATGTGATGCTCCTTTAACTCACCTGGGGCAAGTAACAGGTGTGGGCAATATAAAAATCACACCTGAAAGCAGATAAAAAGTTCACTTAGTCTTTGCATTGTGTGATGGCCACCAAACTGGGCCTGTACAGTATATCCCCTGTGCTTGTCTTAGTACTTCCCAAACACAAGTTATGCACAAGTCTCTTTTGCTTCAATGGATAATCACACCCGGATCCTGTAGACCTGTAGATAAGAACACTACTGCAATCATACAGACTGTAATGCTCATACTGAACGTCTTTTCAACAAATGTACAACAGTTTGAATTTAGAGTTTAGAGTTTACCTGGGGAAGGACGATGATTTATAATCCCACTATTTAATATCACTTAGAAGTGGAAGGGTTCATTTTAAACCTGGTTCCTCTTTTCTTCATGCCACCTCCACGAGTTGTTTCCCCATCACTGTAACCCATGACTCATCTCATTTGGCATCTAAATCAACATCTATATTTATGTAATGCTGATCTGTGAGGGATTTTATCCTGTACTCTGTTTCCTATTGCTTTTCAGTATCTGGGTTTCTCTAGTCTAGATTGTAGTTTCTTATTTCCCATGTCTGATTTCATGTGCAAAGTCTAATATATTATGTAAAATGTAAGCTTGTTGAATTGGACACCAGTACATCTCAGGACAACATGACATGCACACACATTTACACCTCGGGGCAAATTAGCATAAACACCTCCTGGCATGTTTTGTAGGAAACTGGATGTTCAGTGACATCCCACCAACAGACAAAAACATTTCATCGTATCTGTGTTACTGTTAGTCTTTCAGTTGCACCCGTCGAGGGGTCGCCACAGAGGACCATCCATCCGGTACGCACACAGCCGGCACAGCTTTTATGCCGGATGCCCTTCCTGACGCAACCCTCCCATTTTATCTGTGTTTGAGACCAGCACTGCCCGGATCTGCATTTCACCTACCACTTAGACACCAACGCCCATCCAGATACAATTAATTACTCTTTAAAAACTAGCCAGAAAGCTTATAAGCCAGAAGAATAGGTTGGAGAAAATCTGTATTTATTTATTTATTCATTTATTTATTTGAGTAAAACCCAAGAACCACGTGTACAAGGTCTAACATACCTGTAATAATAAGTATTTGTATCTTATGTGGGTATTACGCTATTATTCCTGCTAACATATCATACTTTTTTTTTTTTTTAGGAATTCACTTATGGACACTTTGAAGAATGACCAATGTGTGAATTCCATTATCCAGACCTTTGACATCAGGTGACAATACAAGAACCCTCCAATGGAGACTAAGACGGGAAGTCACATCAGTAAAATCTTACAAGGCCATGCCAACTTTAATTTTACAACATATTTAAATGCATCACTTTCCCTTCACCATCATGTGAACAATGCAGTGCTGGGCATAATTCTGGCCATGTTGTGCCTCCTGACAATCGTCATGAACATTCTGGTTCTATTCGCTGTGAGGAAGGAACGTACTTTACATACAGTCGGGAACCTTTACATCGTCAGCCTCTCTTTGGCGGATTTAATAGTTGGGGCGACAGTGATGCCGCTAAACCTTGTCTATCTACTGGAGGATGAATGGAAACTTGGGCGTGTGGTATGTCAGTTCTGGCTGGTAATGGATTATGTAGCAAGCACGGCCTCCATTTTCAGTTTGTTTATCCTCTGCCTGGACAGATATCAGTCTGTTAGACACCCATTAAGGTATCTGAAATACCGAACACGTGGAAGAGCGACCCTGATGATTTGTTTCGCTTGGCTTCTCTCCATGACGTGGATTATTCCCATTTTGGGATGGAGGATGTTTGCCAACGTCGACCGGAAACCTGAACTAGAAAGCAAATGCGACACAGACTTTCGCTTCGTCACATGGTTTAAAGTGCTGACCGCCATTCTCAACTTTTACATCCCGTCATTTCTGATGCTGTGGTTCTATTCGCAGATTTTCATAGCAGTGCGAGAACATTACAAGCAGTGGGAGAGTGTCACAATCGCTAAGGTGGTCGCCGATGAAGACATGAACGTGCAAAGCTTAAGACATCAGAGAACATTCTGTAAAATGGCAGAGGAAGAGAATCTGGCTTTGCATACTTACTCGCAAAAGGATGGCATGCTGGATCAGTATACTTTGGAGCAGGTGTACACCTCGAGGGACACCAACGAGGAGATTGGTGAATCCCTGGCTGATAAGAAATCCAAATATAGGAAATCCTCATTTTTTAAGATTACAAAAACTAAAAAGAAAACTGAAAGGGATCCCCATGAGGTTTCCTCAGTAGACCAGGAAGTCAATTCTGCAACACCTTCCAAGGATCCATCTTTACCTTTAGGCTTTTTACAACATGAAGAGAATGCAGATCTCAAAATGTTTGTTTCCGTTACTGATTGTAATGTATTAGTGCCCAATTCGGTTGCTAATATTTGTGAGATAACCCCCAACACTGATGTTCACAAACATATCACTATCCTCTGTAACGATGATACTAATGCACAGTCCCCTGTATCGCAGGGGTCATGGATGCACGACGATAGTCCGATGATAGACGGTAGCAACACTATGACTTTGAGACAAACATGGCAGAAGTTCTGCGAACAGTCCAGGCAGTGTGTGCAGAACATGCGCGTTCATAAGGAACGGAAAGCGGTGAGGCAGTTAGGCTTTATCATTGGAGCCTTCATGGTGTGCTGGATCCCATATTTTATCACTTTCATGGTCATGGCGCTGTGCAACACATGTGTCCATCATGACCTTCACATGTTCACTATATGGTTGGGATACATCAACTCTACCTTAAACCCTTTTATTTATCCGCTTTGCAATGAGAATTTCAAAAGGGTATTTAAAAAGTTCTTTCGTATCAAGCAGTGATTTTTGTCTGAATGTGTAGCAGCTGTTATGTGTATGTAAATATATAGTAGTAATGTTGCATTTGTGTGTGTAATTGTGTATTTTTAGGGGTGGTAAACTTTAAACAGCTTTGTTCCCATGTTGTTGTACAGTATGCTTGTAATCTGCATCAGATTAATGCATCAGTACTAATACTGATGGTAAATGTATAATAAACCCTCAGTGAGTTTTGGTGGTTTATAAGGTTTGTTTGTTTTTGATGTACCATGCTTTTGTACGTCTGTTGTTTTTGTCGCCTGGAAACATGGAACAATTTCTGATTGCCACAGATCCATGTACAGTATCTTCTTGTTTTGTAAATAAAGGTAAGGTGTTAAACTGGTGGCTTAGTGGTTACCACTGTGGCACCGCACCCCGCAGGTGGGTTTGATTCCCACCTCAGGTCTGTTTGCATGTTCTCCCAGTGCTTGGTGGCTTTCCTCCAGGTACTCTGGTTTCTTCCTGCAGTCCAATGACATGCAGAGGTGTGTCCTGTAATGAATTGGCACCTCTTTGAGGATGTACCCCGCCTTGTGCCCTGAGTCCCCTAGAATAGACTCTAGACTTCCTGCGACTGTGAACAGGATAAGAAGTATTGAGAATGAGTGTTAAACTAATAGCCGCAAATATAATACAGAAGTAAAATTAACATCATTATATCGCAAGCCCTGATGGCCTGTCCAACCTACATGTCTTTACAATTAGTTTAACTACAACCCCTGGCAAAAAATTATGGAATCACCCCTCTCGGAAGATGTTCATTCAAATGTTTAATTGTGTAGAAAAAAAAAACAAGCACATACATGCCACAAAACTATTTTCACTCAACACTCCAAACTTCTGGCTGTATAAAACACTTTAAAAAAAAACAAAGAAAGATAACTATAGTCAACGACAACTGTTTTAACAGCTCAAACAGAGGAAAAAAATATGGAATCACACAAATCTGAGGAAAAAAATATGGAATCACCAAATAAAAACACTACTTGTACTTTGTTGCAGCACCTCTGGCTTTTATAACAGCTTGAATTCTCTGAGGCCTGGATTTAACTAATGTCAAACAGTAGACTTCATCAGTCTGTCTCCAGCTTTGTCTTATTGCAGTTGCCAGATCAGCTTTGCAGGTTGGAACCTTGTCGTGGACCATTTTCTTTAATTTCCACCACAGATTTAAATTGGATTAAGGTCCGGACTATTTGCAGGCCATGCCATTGACATTATATGTATTTCCTGTAGGAATGTTTTCACAGATTTTGCCCTATGGCACGATGCATTATTATCCTGAAAAATGATGCTACCATCACCAAACATCCTTTCAATTGATGGAATAAGAAAAGTGTCCAAAATCTAAACATAAACTTGTGCATTTATAGAAGATGTAATGACTGTCATGTCTCCCATACCTTTACCTGACATACAACCCCATATCAATAATGATTGTGGAAATTTGCATGTTTTCTTCAGGCAGTTGTCTTTGTAAATTTCATTGGAACGGCACCAAACAAAATTTCCAGCATCATCACCCTGCGCAATGCAGATTCGTGATTCATCACTGAATCTAACTCTCATCCAGTCATCCGCAGTCCAAGATTGACTTTCTTTAGCCCACTGAACCCTTGTTTTTTTTTTCTGTTTAGATGTTAATGATGGTTTTCTTTTGGCTTTTCTGTATGTAAATCCCATTTCTTTTAGGCGATTTCTTACTGTCCGGTCACAGACATTGACTCCACTTTCTGCCCATTTGTTCCTCATTTGTTTTGTTGTGCATTTTCTGTTTTCAAGTCATATTGCTTTAAGTTTTCTGTCTTGGCGCTTTGATGTCTTTCTTGGTCTACCAGTACGCTTCCCTTTTACAACCTTTCCATTTGATTTGTACTTGGTCCAGATTTTAGACACAGCTGACTGGTAACAACCAACATCTTTTGCAACATTCCATGAAGATTTACCTTCTTCAAGAAGTTTGATAATTCTCTCCTTTGCTTCAACTGAGAGCGGCACGGTGGTGTAGTGGTTAGCACTGTCGCCTTGCACCTCCAGGGTCTGGGTTCGATTCCCCGGCCAGGCTCGATTCCCGTCTCTTTGTGCATGGAGTTTGCATGTTCTCCACGTGCTTGGTGGGTTTCCTCCGGGTACTCCGGTTTCCTCCCACAGTCAAAAGATATGCAAGTTAGGCTAATTGGCGTTCCTAAATTGCCCGTAGTGTGTGAGTGCCCTGCGATGGATTGGCACCCTGTCCAGGGTGTACCCCGCCTAGTGCCCGAAGTTTCCTGGGATAGGCTCCAGGTCCCCCGCGACCCTGAACACAGGATTAAGCGGTATAGAAAATGAATGAATGAATGAATGTTTCAACTGACATCTTTCGTGTTGGAGCTATGCGTTATGTCAATCATCTTGGTTCAACACATCCCTAATGTGTGCAAGCACTCTTTTTTAACTGTAAACTAATTAGCAGTTGTAATCAGATACAGGTATTTGTTTTAGAAATGCAAAGTGCATGGTGATTCCATATTTTCTTCCTCAGATTTGTGTGATTCCATATTTTTTTCCTCTGTTTGAGTTGTCAAAACAGTTGTCATTGACTGTAGTTATTTTTTTAAGTGTTTTATACAGCCAGAAGTTTGGATTGTTGAGTGAAAATAGTTTTGTGGCATGTATGTGCTTGTTTTTTTTTCTACACAATTAAACATTTGAATGAACATCTTCTGAGAGGGGTGATTCCATAATTTTTGCCAGGGGTTGTATAGGAACTGAACAATATGCTGTAAGGTAAATAACAGAATAATATGCTTGTAGCTTATTACCAGAAGCATTTGATATCAACTGCTAGTGTATTATAACTCTTGCCGCTATACTTCACTTTATTGTACATTGGGGGAAATAAGTATTTGATCCCCTACAGATTTTCTAAGTTTGCCCACTTACAAAGAAATGAAGGATCTATAATCTAAAATATAAAAATCCAGACAAAGCATATGATCCAAATGTTATGAACCTAGAACGACTTCTGAACTCTATTTATTTCATGTCAGTACAAAAACAGCTGGTATGAAGACTGCCTTGGATAAAACCCTCTATAAACTTTGAAATGCAATTTAATACATACAGTGGGTGCCAAAAGTATTAAGACAATATATGCCATGTATTATTGTTCTCCCCATGCACAAAACGCTAATTAGTTCTAATCTATCTGACTGAAGAGGTGTGCTAAATAACTAAAATAGTGTCAAAAACTGCCTATATGATACCTGGATTCGGCTTCTGGAGCCATAGCCTGGAACGTCTCCAGACCCAAACCCAATAGAAAGCTTTTGGACAATGGTGCAGAAAGCAGTTGGAGTCAAGAATCTGTCTTCTGTTCATGATGTTCATGAAGCAATCAAGCAGACATGGATTGAGGAAGTGACAGCAGAGTACTGCAGATCTTTTTGCCCTGCCGGATACAGCAGGTTTTGAAGTATACTACATATTAATTGTGGTATAGCAATTTCATTGCATAAAACAACTCATTATTCTTATTATCTGCATTGTCATTATTTAAAACATTTGGAGAATGTCATTAAAACATTGAATTTAATTTTTGGCTCAATACTTCCAGCCACCACTTTATTTTTAAAGTCTGCATTGTACTTTGATGGTATTTTCATGTTATTTTCATGGCTTTCATGCTCAAAGTGACAATTTACCTTTCTGTTCGTTCATCAACCTATTATCATACCTGAATGGGATGCGCAAGCAACCATCCTCACCTGTTTATCCAAAATCGGTTCGTGGGGGTAGCAGTCCCAGCAGACTACCCCAAACCTCTCTTTCCCCAGCCACCCCAGCCAACTCTGCCCAGGGGTAGCAGAGTGGTTAAGGTATTGGACTACAATTCAGAAAATCCCAGAGTTAAATCCCAGACCACCAAGTTACCTCTGTTGGGACCCTGAGCAAGGCCCTTAACTCTTAATTGCTCAGATGTACAGTGGTGTGAAAAACTATTTGCCCCCCTCCTGATTTCTTATTCTTTTGCATGTTTGTCACACAAAATGTTTCTGATCATCAAACCCATTTAACTATTAGTCAAAGATAACACAAGTAAACACAAAATGCAGTTTTTAAATGAGGGGTTTTATTATTTAGGGAGAAAAAAAATCCAAACCTACATGGCCCTGTGTGAAAAAGTAATTGCCTCCTGAACCTAATAACTGGTTGGGCCACCCTTAGCAGCAATAACTGCAATCAAGCGTTTGCGATAACTTGCAACGAGTCTTTTACAGCGCTCTGGAGGAATTTTGGCCCACTCATCTTTGCAGAATTGTTGTAATTCAGCTTTATTTGAGGGTTTTCTAGCATGAACCGCCTTTTTAAGGTCATGCCACAACATCTCAATAGGATTCAGGTCAGGACTTTGACTAGGCCACTCCAAAGTCTTCATTTTGTTTTTCTTCAGCCATTCAGAGGTGGATTTGCTGGTGTGTTTTGGGTCATTGTCCTGCTGCAGCACCCAAGATCGCTTCAGCTTGAGTTGACGAACAGATGGCCGGACATTCTCCTTCAGCATTTTTTGGTAGACAGTAGAATTCATGGTTCCATCTATCACAGCAAGCCTTCCAGGTCCTGAAGCAGCAAAACAACCCCAGACCATCACACTACCACCACCATATTTTATTGTTGGTATGATGTTCTTTTTCTGAAATGCTGTGTTACTTTTACGCCAGATGTAACGGGACACGCACCTTCCAAAAAGTTCAACTTTTGTCTCGTTGGTCCACAAGGTATTTTCCCAAAAGTCTTGGCAATCATTGAGATGTTTTTTAGCAAAATTGAGACGAGCCTTAATGTTCTTTTTGCTTAAAAGTGGTTTGCGCCTTGGAAATCTGCCATGCAGCCCGTTTTTGCCCAGTCTCTTTCTTATGGTGGAGTCGTGAACACTGACCTTAATTGAGGCAAGTGAGGCCTGCAGTTCTTTAGATGTTGTCCTGGGGTCTTTTGTGGCCTCTCGGATGAGTTGTCTCTGCGCTCTTGGGGTAATTTTGGTCGGCCGGCCACTCCTGGGATGGTTCACCACTGTTCCATGTTTTTGCCATTTGTGGATAATGGCTCTCACTGTGGTTCGCTGGAGTCCCAAAGCTTTAGAAATGGCTTTATAACCTTTACCAGACTGATAGATCTCAATTACTTTTGTTCTCATTTGTTCCTGAATTTCTTTGGATCTTGGCATGATGTCTAGCTTTTGAGGTGCTTTTGGTCTACTTCTCTGTGTCAGGTAGCTCCTACTTAAGTGATTTCTTGATTGAAACAGGTGTGACAGTAATCAGGCCTGGGGGTGATTACAGAAATTGAACTCAGGTTTGATAAAGCACAGTTAAGTTATTTTTTAACAAGGGGGGCAATCACTTTTTCACACAGGGCCATGTAGATTTGGAGTTTTTTTTCTCCCTTAATAACGTAAACCTTCATTTAAAAACTGCATTTTGTGTTCAATTATGTTATCTTTGACTAATAGTTAACGGTTTTTGATGAGCAGAAACATTTAAGTGTGACAAACATGCAAAAGAATAAGAAATCAGGAAGGGGGCAAATAGTTTTTCACACCACTGTATAAGTTTCTCTGAATAAGGGTGTCATCCAAATGCCTAATTTACATATAATGCGAACATATCTGATTGCACCCGCTATTTTGTCCTTACCGTCAGGACCCAACGCTCATGACTGTAGGTGAGGGTAGGAACGAAGATCTCTTTTTGTCACAACAGTGCTGTGAAGTGACTGCAATACCACCCCTGCTGCTCTGGGTCTCCAGCCAACTTCACACTCCAATGTCCCATTACTCGTAAACAAGACCCCGAGATGCTTAAATTCCTTTGTTTGGGGTAATGACTCGCTCCCTACCTGGAGTAGACAATTCATTGATTTCCTGCTGAGAACCATGGCCACAGATTTCAAGGTGCTGATCCTCACCCCCGCTGTTTTACACTCTGCAGCAAATTGATCCAGTGAGCGTTGCAGGTCACAGAATAATGATGACATCAGGACCACATCATCTGCACAAAGCAGCAATGCAATCCTCAGCCCATTAAACTGGATTCCCTCTCTTCCATGGCTGCACCTTGAAATCTTGTCCATGAAAATCACAAACAGGATTGGGGCCAGAGCACAGCCCTGACAGAGGCCAAAACCCACCGGAAAACAAGTCCGACTTACTCCTGAACCCAAACACAGCTCTCAATTTGGGCTTGAAGGGATTAGGACTAGTGACCCTGTCACCCCATACTCCCACTTTAGTGAGTGTGACAAAGTTACCAGAAGATCTAATATTCTCCAGCATGCTCAGTAAAACCTAACAACTATTTTACTTATAGTGCTGTGTAAAAGTCCCTGGCACATACAAAAATATGGCATAAGCAAAATATGCTTTTGAAAACATTTCTGCATAAAAGAAACATCTATAAAGAGCAATACAGCGCAATAAAAAGTAATAAAATAAAGTCAATATTTGTAGTGAAAACTCATTGCTTAATATCAGGAGTTTTAGGCACAGATTTGTGCAGTTTTATAAGAAAACAGTTGTTAGGTTTTACTGAGCTTGCTGGAGAATATGAGTTCTTCTGGTAACTTTGTCACACTCGCTCCTTTCTATTTTTATGCAAATCCCAGGAGCGTACATTAGGTTTTTTGTTTCCATCTGAAGACTGGTCTGTCTTATACTATATATTTTTTTCTTTATAGCCATGCATATATTCTCCTGTAATGTTATTTATTTATTAATTTTTAAGTTATATATGGAAATACTAAATTATTTTGTACATAATTATGATAAACATATACAGTATAATAAAATTGGTACAGCATATAATATGGTGTCTAAGACTTTAGTACAGTACTGTATATACAGTATATAATAAAGCCAGATTATTATATGCATAGTTGGGAATTATGTAGAGTTTATCATTAATTTAAGCTTAGTTTTTACATACTTAAAATTTTGTTAAACGTCTTCTTAACAAGATTGTTTGTGCCTTTATTAGCTATTAGACAAATAAATTTGAATGCCAAATGGTACGTTTAATAGTTATATATAACAGTTGAACACGCAGCCGCAAAAGAATAACATTGATTGTGATTTTTTTAAATCTCCCGGCTCTAGTGTCAACCCATCACAGGCCAAAAGCACATGATTAGATGCTATGAACAATTTATGAATGAATACCATGACTATCATGAAGGCAGTTACCAAGGCTTCAAGAGATATGATAATTTTTTCCTCCACATTAATTTTTTTCGTTTTACATTTATGATTTCAGAGACCTTGAGCGATGCTGCAGAGTCTTAATAACTACCAAATCTTGACCTTGATAGGGTAAATACCAATTTTTTTTAAATACAAAGTTGTTCATTAATATTAGCTTCATCATGTGACAGCCTGATATTCTTTCAGATGGAAGGTTTACACAGGATTGACAGTATGTAAAGAGTGGATGTGCATGAGCAATGCATGATGCAAGTTACATAAAAAACAGTATGTGTAATAGATTATGTAAAGAGAAGGATTAGACATCGGGCTAACAACCTAACCCACTTAAAAACCATGATTGCTCAAAAAATTATGGAACCCATTACCCCATGGGCTCAACAGCACAGGAGGAACACTCACTCTCTATACTGATTATCCTGTAGGATACCCGAGCCTGTCCCAGGGTACTCAGGGTACTAGGTCAAGGTACACCCTGGACAATCTATCGCTGGGCATTAGCATGCACACATTCTGACCTAATTAGCATAATCTGCAAGTTCTTGGACTGTGAAAGGGAACCAGAGTACCCAGAGGAGACCCATCAAGCACAGGCAATACGTGCAAGCTACATGCGCACAGACCTGAGACAGAATCGATCCCTTAATCTTGGATATACAGTACTACTGTGATGCCACGGGAAAAGCAAAACAAAAATGTTTGCTATGTATAGAGAAAAACTATGTACAGAGATGCACCAAAATTAAAACTTGGGTTGTAAACAAAATCAATTTCAGTAAATTTTTATTTATTGATCAATAGGGGACATTAAAGGTGTGAAATCTGCTGCCTCCAGCATGGTGCCATTCAAAGAAATAAAAAGTTGCTTTATTGGTAAATCTGATTCTTTCAATCAAACAATAAATTGAAATAGTTCACTTACAATAAACATTTTAAAACTATTACACTATGTTGTATAAATCTAATGTGTCTTACATTACAGAATGTGACCCCATTTTTTTCAGTGTAAAGTAACATCTGTTGTTTTTTTTAAATATATTTTTTTAATTAAGTGCTACATGGGAGGTAAACAAACAAACATATACAGTACTCCATAAACTTCCGTGCCCTTAAAATTAATTGTGGCCATGTCATGAGTCACTGCCCCTGGGGCTCATTAATCAAGCAAAGAAATAGATTAGTAATGCAGATTTCTATCAATGTTAATGATCTGACTAGGTCTTTGACAACTTGAACATGTTTCAAGGAAAACATTTTTTATCAGCCAGTAATGTCTAGGATGAAGGGATTGTGGAAAATAGGAGGAATAGAAATTTGCAGTCACGTTGCAGTGTCATTTTTAAGGGATTATTATTCTATCTGTGTCACCTCATAGCTCCAGGGTCCCTGCAACACTCACTGACCTTCTATACCGCTTTAAACTGTATTCAGGGCTGCGGGGGCCTGGGGCCTATCCCATGAGACTTAGGGCACGAGGCAGGGTACACCTTGGACAGGTTGCCAATCCATCGAAGGGCGCACACGCACACACACACACAAAACAGGCATCTTAATCTTGTGCTACAACAAAGAATGGAAATAGATGAGATTGAAGGTTACGGGAATGCTTTTACTGTATTTAATTTGCAATATCTGACTTACTGATCTGACTCCAACATCTAATTTACTTAGGGTAATAATGAATTAGCTTAACTATATTTTGGTATTAAATAGAAGTTCTAGTATACATTTAATCTAAAATAGTGGCATACTAAGCTTACACTAGAACATTTTTTTTATTTGCATATATTATAATTTTACAGTAGTTTGTCACAGTTTGTACTTGTCGAATGTTTAATTGTTAAGAACCAGTTGACCATGTATGCATGAGAAAGATTGTTGGCTGATGGAAGATTCCAGAAAATGACTCATTTTCTTCCAAGAGGCAGTCAGACCCCTCCTACCCTCAAAAAACCACGTGAAATTAATTTTATACACCTGCCCTTATTACCCAACATCACCTTCTGTGCTATGCAGACATTCTTATGGATTGACTCACAATCATATGATTGGTGTGACTGCCAATGTGACAGACTACAGATTAAATTTGGCATTCTGTTCAGTGTTTGTTTGCTACATATGTGATTAACTGCATTAAAAGGACGCTGTATTCAGTGCGTACTGTGTAGTGCTTTTTTAAATTGCGATATCAGATGTGCTTCTATTCCTACCTATCTGTATTATCCTTTTGTTATATGCTGTGATGTACAGATGTAGGGGTCATGGCTCTTTGTAGATCACTTACTTTGGGAAAGCATGTCTTCATCGACACCATAGTGCACATGACAAACATTAGGCTAGAACCTCTTGGGTACGGTGAAAAGAAATTGTAATACTACAGAATACAGATGCTTCCTATATAGTTGTGTGTGTGGCAGCAGTTTGAGGAAGAACCTCATAAGAGACCTCATATTATGTATGACAGTTTGATGTCGAAAACGTTTGTCCATATAGAAGGGGACATGAGTTAATGGTATGAAATCATAATATTGTTAGAAGTCACTTGACTTGAAATGGATCTAAATACAGCTTATCAATTAAACAACACTCTTTATTCGCATGTAATGATAGTTTGACTATGAGGGACGTTCAAGCCAAACCAGGATTTTTTTGTGCAGATTAACAGAACACAGTAATGAGAGTAAAACTGCCTTTATTTCTTTATATAATCCCCTGCTACACTAATGCACCTACTGTATCCTAGTGTTTCACTAGTGCCTGCATACCATCAACGTAGAAAAATTTCTTAGCTCCCCAGTCAGATGCATTTCTCGTAAAAGTGGTAGACATGTTATTCGTCGATTTTCCAAAATCAGGTGCTCCACTCACCGAACGTTCACAGAAATGACTGCAGTGCGATCTGGGACGTACGGCCTTCTTTAAAACATTTGCACCATTCGAATGTATGAAGTGCAGTGCTCGAAGTCTTCTGTAAATGTCGACCGGTTTTACCCCTTCGTTCATGTGGAATGCCTCTGGGTCCATTAGAGCTTGTTGTGTTGTACTTAAACTATGCACATTTTCAGGAATGTTGTTGTGAAGCATTCTCAGCATGAAGGCAGAATATAGAGAGTAAGGTCGACTAGTTATCAGCAGTATTTTTTATTTTTTAATGCCTTGAAAATCTAGCATCCAACTTAGTGTTTTATATTTAACAGCTAAATCACTACATTTCTATTGTGTTCTTTGGATTTTTTTTTTTGGTCCAGTGTTGCTCCTGCTACTGTTGTCATTGGAGAACATTTATTAAGCCAGAGATACTAACTAAAGGAATCGAAATGAAAAGAAACAACACGTACAGGTTTCTCTCCGTTTGTTCCTGTCTCATCGTGTGCGCTTCTTTGTTCTTGTTTTGGGTTTTCGTCATCTACTCCATAATGAATGCGCCGTGAAAACCTAACAACTTTATTTATATTAACCTCAAACACCTGGAATGCTAGGCTAACTAGTTATTCTCTCTTTGATTTACCAGACGTTTTTAAAAGCGAAATTAGGTCGGGGTTGAACTAACCTTATTCATAAACGTGCTTTATCGCTTCATTAAAAAAAAGAAGACCTTTAACTTATTTTTATTAAGTCAACACTTCAGTTAATTTTATGATATTTCTCAATAGCTAACTAGCCAAAGCTAGTAACCAAGCTATCTATCTAGGCTGTACCATGCTCTAGGTTCTCTGTACGTATGTGTAAAAATTAATAAAATAAACGACCAGACTCGTATGCGTTGGCATTTTATTTTTGGATACGTATTTTTTTTAAACAGTTGAATATAATTAGAACAGTCAGTAAACAGCTATTTCGAAATGTTTAGCATAAATATAGGCTGTATAGCCACCGTGAGCTAGTCCTCCTTCACTCCTCGTACTGCGGCTGCGCAGCGCGTCACGTCACATCTTCACGTGATTAAAACAAGGAAGTAAATTTCTGGTAAGTGTTTTCATTTTACGCACACAGTGACATGTTTTACTGTTTATTTTAGATGTTGATGCCGTTTTTAAAAAATATATATGAATAAATTATTATATTTATATGTAATTATGTATGTGTAAAATACATTTAAGAAATGAATTGTCAGCAAACACTCATGCTGCCATCAGGCTGAGTAAGTTACTGTGTGCTGCTGAGCTGAAGCTCAATTCAATTACACTGAGGGCTATAAACACGGAGGCTGGAACAGCAACATCATTTCCCATCATGCTAAAAAAACACTCAAAACATAAATGCTTGAACGGATATGTCTGTTTGATTGAAAACCACAAGGGTTTAATAAAAGAGATGGGCCACAAAAACACTTCTCTGAAGGAAAAGCACCAAAGATGTGACTCTTTGCCCAAGTAAATGCTTAGATGAACAGTTTACCTAAACGATTTCTTCTCTTGAGTCTTTAACACACTGTTTTTCCCCCTCAAACAGAACTGTGCTTAATGCTCAAATGGCAGCTGAATCTGTGGAAAAGGGCACAACTCTTCCCAAGTTGCAGTTTGCCCCTTTCTCCAGTGCCCTAGAGGCAGGATTCTGGCATCAGCTCACCCAGAAGAAACTCAATGATTACCGTCTGGATGAAAGCCCAAAAACCATCAAAGGATATTATTATAATGGTAAGAACGCTACTTTTGCATACTTATGATTACTGTCCTGATGGTGGTTTAGTGGCTAGTGGTTAGCACTGGTGCCTTGCACCTTCACGGTCGAGGGTTCCAGCTCAGGAACTGTGCGCTTATGGAGTTTGCTTGATGGGTTTGCTCTGCTTTCCTCCCACCGTCCAAAGACATATTAGGTCAATTGGTGTTTCCAAATTGCCTGTAATGTGTGAATGATGCATGTGTGAATGTTGACTGGAGGAAAAAAAGGGGAATTAATACAATGGTAATCACCACTGGCCTCCACGGTTCCTAGTTGGACTACAGAGGTTCCTGGTTTGATGGAGATGGTACAGTTGATTAGGTAATTAATAGGAATTACCAGGACTAGCCAATACGATGTTGTACCTATGTGCCCAATTTGATTTGCATTGTGATTCTGTAAGTATCCTGGTTTTTATAAACATTACAATTTATTATTCTAAACATTTTATGAATATTATCACCTCAAATGCAAACATATATATAAATAAATAAATTTCCTGTCTGTCTGTCAGGTTGGAGTTTCTGTGCTGGTTCTCCTCATAAACATGCATGTTTTTTTTTTTTTTTTTTTTTTTTTTTTTTCACACATTCTTTGATTGGGTTTTGAACATGTACCACCGGGAGTATTGGCTATATGCTGAATTTGTGTGGTCATGGTGACTGCAATGTTTCTGCCTCATGTCTGATGTTCCTGGGATTGGCTCGGGATTGACTGTAATCCTATCACATCATGATATAAATTCAGCATTTGGACAAATTGTGCTAACAATGTACAGTTTAAACCAGATATTTACATACACTTCAGAATTTTTTTTTCTTTACTGTCAAACATTAAGTAAGAGTAAACTTTTTCTGTTTTAGAAAAATAAATATTAATATATTTTTTGCATTTGTTAAATGTCGGAGTCGAGCGAGGGATAATTTTATGGATTTTTTTCAAATTACTTTCATTAGTCAAAAATTTACATACACTCCCTAAATATTTTGTAGAATTGCCCTGTAACTGTTTCATTTGGGCCAAACATTTCGGGTATCCTTCCACAAGCTTTCTACAGTAGTTTGCTGGAATTTTGGCCCACTCCATTATCTTGACTTAAGCCGCTTTGTAACCTATTTGGAGGTGTGCTTGGGGTCATTGCCCCATTTGGAAGACCCATTTGTACCCAAGCTTTAACTTCCTGACTGATTTCTTCAGAAGTGGTTGCTTCAATATATCCTAATAATTTTCTTTTCTCATGATGCTATCTATTGTGAAGTGCACCAGTCCCTTCTGCAGCAAAGCAGCCCCACAACATTATACTACTGTTGGGATGGTGTTCTGAGGCTTCAAAGCCTCGCCTTTTTTCCTCCGAATATAGCGTTTATCATTATGGCCGAACAGTTCAGTTTTTGTTTTGTCAGACCACAGGACATATCTCCAGAAATTAAGATTTTTCTCCCCATGTGCAGTTGCAAACTGTAGTCTGGCTTTTTTATGGTGGTTTCAATTTCAGATTTTATTTGTAACATACACAGTCATACATAGTACGATATGCAGTGAAATGCTTAGACATATTCGTGACCTTAAAATAAAAGACTATGAATAGGAAATAAATATGAAAAAGAAAATAGAAGGTAAATTGAACTAAGAAAGAATAAAATAAAATTAAAATAAAATAACTGTACAGTACAAAATATACAATATAAGAAAATATATGAAAAAATATAGAAGAATAAGAAACAGCTGTACAATGTAGAAATATAGAATTTATGGAATTTTTGTGTGGAATGAAGTTGGATATAAATGGAAATAAAAATGGAAATGTCCAGGGGCTGTGCAAATGTGCCTGGAAGAGTAATGATTCACATACAGTATCCACATATTCTCTGGTTTTGAAGTAATGGCTTTGAGTAACCTTTCAGCTCATGGTGGTACAGGACTCGTTTTACTGTGGATAATGACACTGTCTTACCAGTTTCAGTCAGCATCTTCACAGGGTCTTTTGCTGTTGTCTTGGGGTTGATTTGCACATTTTGCATAAAAAAAAAATTCTCTCTGGGACTCGAAATCCGTCTCCTTCCTGAGCGACATGATGGTTGTACATTCTCATGTTTTTTACGCTTGCGTATTATTGTCTGAATGGATGAACGTGGGACCTTCAGGCAGCTCGAAATTGCACCTAAGGATTAGCCACACTTGTGGAGGTCCACAATAAAAATAGTCTCTCGCTCGATTCTGACATTTAAAAAATGGAAAAAAATATGTTAAGTTTACTCTGATTTAATGTTTGACAGTAAAGAAAAGCATGTTTTTTTTCCCCTGAAGTGTATGTTAATATCTGGGTTCAGTTGTAGCTGCACTTTGGCTTTTCCATGCCCATAATTTCAAGCTTTTTCAATCCTAATGATAAGCCTGGTAAAATACTTTACATGTTGTTTAGTTCTGAATGTATTATCTGGTAGGGTCACAGTAATTAATCAGACATATTATAATAACATAAAATTCTGTTTTTTGTATTGGTTTAAGATGATGTTCTTACCTGTACAAAATGGATGTATTGATAAAATAGGAAAAATAGTTGTTTCCATTACTGAATGAATGAAAAAATTTGTAAATCAGAATCATTCTAAGTAGCTTCCTGTCATCTGACATCATCGTCCACTTTGTAGATTTTATAACAACTAATCATATAGTCGCTTGGTTTAATAATCTCTTGTTTTGTGTGACAGTTTTTCCATTTTGCAGGTGAATGTTTTAATTTTTTTTTGTGTGACAAGCCTCATTTTTACATTTGCTCAGGGAGAAACACTGTTATGGAAATTATTTAGCAATGGAATTGTGTTTAAATTACGAACTCGTCTTTATAGAAGCATAGATAATTGATCAGGCAACGTGCAACCTGCATGCTTCTGGACTCTAAAACAAATTATTTTGTCATCTTATATTAATGGATGATTCCATGTAATTGTAAAGCATTGTGTTATGTGGAAATAAGCTGTCATGACTAAGTAATGTGTTATTTGCTTATTTATTTATTTTTGTAAAATAAGGTGACCCATCTGGCCTCCCTACGCGTCTGACTCTGGAGTTCAGTGCATTTGATGTGTAAGTTATTACTATTTTCTACAGTTGCTTGAAGCTGCATGTGATTTGCACATAGAAATGCAGTACTGTGCAAAAGTCTTGAGCCAACCCTCATTTCTTCCTGTTCTCCTTCCAAAGTGTCAGACTTTCCTGGATTTGTAAGTGACCTATGAATCATTCGAGCTTAAAAAAGCTCGATGACCGATGATTAGTGTACTGGTGATGCTGAAGGCTGAGTGTGTGGAACAGCTGAGAGGGGAAATGAGGTTGCTGCATAAACAACCAGTTTTTAAATTGTATCTTTAGGCAATTTGCAGCCTGTCCCAGTAACCCTTCTGTTCCCGTTTCTTCAATTTAACCTATACAATAAATAAATCTTAGTATGAATGACTCTTGGGGGTCTTGAGGCTGAAGACTTTTGTACAATAAATTGTACTGGTGCATCTCAATAAATTAGAATATCATCGAAATGTTTCTTATTTTCAGAAATTTAATTCAAAAAGTGAAACTTGTACGTTATATAGATTCAATACTCATAGACTGATATATTTCGATATATTTATTTTTTACATTTTGATGAATATGGCTTACAGCTAATTATAACCTTAGAAAATTTGAATATTACTTAAGACCAATAAAAAAAAAAAAAAAAAAGATTTTTGACAGAGAAATTTTGAACTACTAAAAAGTATGAACATAAAGAACACTTAATACTTGGTCGGGGCTCTCTTTGCATGAATTACTGCAGCAGTGCGGCGTGGCATGGAGGCGATCAGTCTGTGGCACTTCTGAGGTGTCATGGAAGCCCAGGTTGCTCTGATATCATCCTTCAGCTTTTCTGCATTGTTAGGTGGTCTCTGTCTCACATTTCTTTTGTCACAGTATCCCATAGATTGTCTATGGGGTTTAGACTGGGTGAGTTTGGTGGCCAGTCAAGCACAGGGCTACCATGGTCCTTAAACCAGGTATTTGTACTTTTGGCAGTATGGACATGTGCCAAATTCTACTGGTGAATTAAATCAGCATCCCTATAAAACTGGTCACGAGAGGGAAGCATGAAGCTCTCTAAAATTTTCTGATACATGGTTGCGCTGATAGAACACAGTGGACCAACACCAGCAGATGACATGGCTCCCAAAAAATCCTCTTACTGTGCAAGCTTTACGTTGGATCTCAAGCAACTTGAATATTGTGCCTCTCCTCTCTTCCTCCAGACTCTGGTACCTTGATTTCCAAATGAAATGCAACATTGGATTCCATCTGAAAAGATGACTTTGGCCCACTGTGCAACTGTCCAGTCCTTTTTGTCTTTAGCCCAGTGTAAGAGCCATATTGTACTTTACGAATTTGTTGTTGTGTTTATTTTATTTCATTTTATTGTATTTTGTTAATTGTGCACTAAGCACCAAGCTATTAGTAAGTTTATTAGTTAAGAAATACATCAGGCCACGTCCAGACACTTCTGATCAGTGGGTTCAGCTGGTTTTTGAGATACGATTTAGCTTTTTTTTCTTTTCTTTTTTTCATTTAAATGTAAATATTAGAACCGTAAAAGAAAAAAAAACATGTATTTTACATTCCCTATGCTTGTAACTGTCAACCGCTCAGCTGTAGACTTGGATTGAATTCTGCTTCAATTGCAAAAGCGTCAACTGAAGGGATAAATGACTTCTGGGAAACTCATCATGATTATGAACCAGCATGACCCGAACTTTTTGCAGTAGCAGTATGGTTCAGTTTTTGCCTTTTCAGTAGTAACAAGTGTTATTTTTTAGTGTTACATGGCCTTAAGCAGCATTTGTTGTTGTTGTTTTAAATGGGAGCTGAGACATTGAGGTGCTGTACGTATTTACATTTTGGTGCAAGATCAAGATCAAAACTCCAAAAATCTTCTTTTAGGAATTTTCATGGGCAATAAATGTAAATAAATGTGACTGGATTGGCTACTCGTGATCTCAGTGTTATAATAGATATCTGATATATTGGTCAAAAGAATTCTGAATCATAGCCTCAGTGTGAGACTTCGTAAAGAAAGGGAGAAAAAAAAGTAAATTAGTCAACTGTATATATTGGTTTTGTTGTGTGTAAATTGATTGTAGATTTGCATATTCTATTTATGTTTTGTGTAAAGAGAAAATGGAAATAACAACTTTAAATGAATGTCATGCCTTTGGGATAGATCTTTAACACTTTGCACGTATTGGTGTTATATTCAGCCGTTCAAATAATTTTGGCCTTATTCTATCTTACTTATAGAGAATCATGTAACTAAGTTGCAGCAAAAACAGTCAATTGTTATTTTAAGAGACGTAGGTCAGCTGTTCTGGAATAGTTTTTGCAAGAACAGTATTGTCAAGTGCATTTGTAAAACCCATCGAGCAGCATGATGAACCTGGCTCTCATGAAGACCTTCCCAGGAAAGCAAGACCAAAACCTACCTCTGCTGCAGAGGAGACGTTCATTTAGAGTCACCAGCCTCAAAATCATCAATTAACAAACATCACCTCAGATTAGAGGCGTTATGAAGACTTTACAGAGCATAAGAAGCAGACACAATATCAACTGTTCAAAGGAGATTATTGCATATTTGGATGCCTTCATCATTGTTTTACAATGTAGTGAGAAATAAAAAAAAGGTCCATGAAATTAGGTGTGTTCAAACTTTTGGCTGGTAGTTTGCAGGGTATAAGGAGTTACTGCAATTGTATAAGTTTCCTGCCATGTAATACACAGATTACACTTTCAAGTATAAATAGCTTATTTGTTTCAATTGCACGCCTGGATTGCAAACACAATTTGTTATATGAGGGGTCGTTCAAGTTGAAGCGGGACTTTTTATTGCACAGAATAAAAGAATACAGTAAACCTTTATTTCCCCAAATAATCCCTTGCTATGCTAAAGCACTTATTCTACATTACATTACACTAGTGCTTGGATACCATCAAAGTAGAAGTACACCGGAGACATGATGCTTGCATGCTGCTTGCTTCACGTATGAAACACAAGCCTCCCAGGAACTCCTTTAATGTCCAAACATGTGAAAATGGCTTGGAGCAAGGTCAGGACTGTATGGGAAATCCAGCAATTACTCCCAGCCGAATTCCTGTAATGTCCAAGTGGTGTTTGTGAAGAATTGTGTATACAGTTCCCACAGAAGACGTCTGTTCTGCAAGTTGGTAACAAGTTGTGTCAATTTTCATGGATCTGGCGTTCCAATCACTTAAAGTTCATGGGAACGACATCCGTGGGCTCCTAACTACGTCAGCCCAGAGTCGCCATTCATGGATGTACAGCCTTTTTTAAAACGTTTGCACCATTTCAAATGTTTTACTGTGGCTCATCAGAGTATTCATCTCTGTACTGTGCTTGAAGTCTTCTAAAAATGTCAATGTTGATTTATGACTTCATTCACAAGAAAGCTCTTCGAAATTTTAAACATATTAATATGATTTTCATATTAATGGAATTAATAAAAGAAAATGAACAATGCACATCAAAATAAATCCATAAATTAACATAAGGCTTATCATTCCATTACGAGAGAAGAAATGCTGCTGTAAACCTCCTCAGAGTGTTTCCTTCCCCAGAGGAAAAGCTGACATTTTATAAGACAGAGGTGTGCCAGAAGCCGGAGAGAGGCAGAAGACAGGGTTTCAGGGTGAGACATTTTTGGCCAACAGTCACAGAGAAAACAAATTAAACATAGACAATACTGTATCACCTAGGTATGATTCGGAATAGCTTTATTCTCTGTTGTTGTTTTTTTTTCTCATACCAAACCATTTTCTTTCATCTTAGTCCACTTACACCTAATTCTCTTTTTTTGTCATCTGTCTCCATATTTTAGCCCTTTCAGATACTATGTTATGCTGCTAAATACCTTTTTTTTATTGATGTAGACATGAGCCGAAATATTGAATAAATATGCATTACTTTGAGTAATGTTCATATCAACCACCAGAGTGGAAAATAAAACAAGTCATGTCTGTTATGTCGACTATGGAATGATTGTTTGTGCCAGATTGTATTTCTATAACTGCTGGTCTCCTGGGATTTTCTGCAGAAAGGTCACTAGAGCTTCCTCAGAATGGTGTAATAAAGTAACAACATTTCGTAAGGAGCAGTCATGTGGACACATGGCAGAATTCAATGTCCACAGTAACTCATTGTAACAGGTTTGACGCAGCGGTGGCACCACAGACACATAGACACAAGGGAAGGTCTTACAGAAAAAGTGTGATTTTATTTGGAAAAGTGGGAAAATAAAGGCCTTAAGAAGGGAGGATGGGGGAAAAAAGGGGGGAAATGGGTAAAGGTGTGCATGTGTGGGTCTGAAGGCAGTATCCAACTCCCCTCCCGGCTCTCCCACGTAATGTCTGGCGGCTGGGCGACTTTCTTGGCTGGGAACAGGGCGCCATAATGCAAAGACACAGCAGCCTTTTCCTCTTCAGTGACAGGATCACGAAAGCTGGCTGTGTATGAAAGTGTTATGGGAGCTACGGTCTTTTCATGACTGTCCTCAACACCGAGATCAAACAGCGGAATTAAATTTTATCCCTTTGATGTCCCTGGGGCGTGTTTGATCACCCTGCTTGCACTCCTCCTCCAGGACCTCGAGCTAAACACCTTGCCTAATTTATTTATTTTATTTTTTTTATCCGAGAAAGCCTGGGATCCATTAAAGATGATTATTAGGCCTAGCCCTACCTAACTTTTTATTTTACTACTGGGCTGCAAACATTCGTTCCACTCTGTACTGGTGGTGTTTCAGTAATAAACCTCCACCGTGGCTACAAACTGAGGCAGCTTCCTGTGCTCCCTCATCTCTTACTTCTCTGTTGTGTCTTCCGTTGACACTACACGCTCCATCATACTCCACAAATACTATAGTTAAAGGCAGTCTTAGGATCTGGACCAAATTCAGGCGACACTTTGGACTCCAGGCCATACCTTTGTCATCTCCCCTACATTTAAATCCGCTATTCCCTCCTTCTCTTATAGATAAAACTTTTGGGATCTGGAAAGGCTACGGTATTGCTTCTGTAGAGCATCTGTACATCAATGGTGTTTTTGCCTCTTTCGATCAATTAAAAGATGCTTTTCATCTACCGAACTTTTACTCGTTCTCATTTTTCTACATTCCCTGCTATTTGTGCTTCTAGTCCTCTTGATTCTGTTCTTAAACTGGATCCTAACCTTAAAGGTGCAATCTCAGCATTATATTCCACAGCCCTCTCACTTCATTCCTCTGCTTCAGATGGTCTGCGTTCCGCTTGGTCTGAAGACCTTGGTATTGATATTAGCCCTTCTGTTTGGCAGCAAGTCTTGAAAAGAATACATACGTCCTCTGTCTGTGCGCGTCATGAAGTTTTGCAGTGCAAAGTGGTGCATAGAGTCCATTGGTCCAAAAGTAAATTGGCCCGTATATATCCCGCCACTGACTCAAACTGTGATACAGTAAATGTCATTGCGGTCCTGCAAATCTTTTCCACATGTTTTGGTCCTGTCCAGCTATACACTCTTTTTGGATATCTGTTTTTGACTCTCTCTCAGCCATTACCTCAGTTAATATCCTCCCAGAACCTTTGGTTGGCCTGTTTGGAGTCTTGCCAGGTGGGTATTCCATGCCCTCTTACTTTGTTGAACTTGTTGCATTTCTTACCCTCCTGGCAAGACGTGCTATCTTAATGCACTGGAAGGGCCCTAATCCTCCCTCTCACTCCCTCTGGATAAAGGATGCCCTTACCTATATGAAGTTAGAAAAGATTAAACACTCACTTCATGGTACTCAGGTTAAATTTTCAAAAATATGGCAACCAGTCCTTAATTATGTCAAATCACTTCGGTTTACCGATTCCTTAGTGGCTTAGGAAGACATTGGCCTGTGTCCCCCTTTTTTATTTATTTATTTATTTAATTTTTTTTTCTTCTTCTTCATGTTCTTAACTGTATTTACTCCACTACTATTGCCTTAATAATTGTCTCCATAAGTCTTCACTGTATTGTATTTGTCTAATGTTTTGTGTGATTGTGTTTTTTTTTTGTATTTTGTATGTTTCGATTGTTTATTTCTGTGATGTGTATTGTTATAAATAAATCATACACAAAAAAAAAAAAGATGATTATTAGGCAGCTGTGCCTGTTTTCACCTAGTGCGTACCTAGTGAGCTTACGGAGTGAGTGACAAATTAATGAGGCGCACACCCATCACTGGCGAATACCGTGTGGTGACTCAGATGGTGAGCAGAAAAGCATCTCAAAATGCACAACACGTCAGACATTAAGGAGGATGTGATACAACAACAGACAACCATAACAAAACAAAACCACAAAACCTGGACAAACACAGCCTGGTATAGTAAATCTTAAGTTCTGCTAAGGCATGGAAGGGTCAGCATAAATCCATGGGCCCAACCTGTCTTGTCTGAGAAAAGTATTCTTGGCATACATTAGGGAAGGTAATAATCCTTGCTTGAATGCCACAGCTCATTTGACTGTTGTTGCTGACCATGTGCATCCCTTCATGGTCACAAATTGCCAATTGTTCAGCATGATAATGCAGCATGTCAAGTCGCCAGAAACCAGTTTCGTGAACAAGACAATGAGTTTAGTGTTCTTCAACGTCTCTCTCTTTTACTGGATATAAATCTAATAAAACACCCTTACGATGTGGTGCAAGAATGTAATTAGCACCACGAGGATGCACCTGGAAAATCTGCAGGGATTATTTGATGCAGTAATTTCAACATGGACCAGAATCTCAAAGGAATGTTTTTATTATCATACAAACTAATTCCATGAAGAATTGAGGCTGTGTCGAATGCAAAGTATTAATATTTCAACCCTGTTCAATATTAGGATATATACGTTCCTAATAAAGTGCTCAATAAGTCTATGCATATGTTAATGTATGAAAATACTAATTTAAAGTGTAATAAATGGAGCTCATTGTGTTTATTAACTGATTTTTCCAGTGTAGGTTGAGCCATAAACTTCAATAGAAGAGAAATTTCCCACTTGGAAATCTGTCATATCACAAGATGTAATCATTCTGCTAATTATTGGAACTTTAAAGTCCATAAAAACACAGCTTCTGATGGATGTGGGAGAGTAGGAATGCCACCCTTAAAAGCATGGCCAGAAGGCTGGGTGAATTCTTTGTTTTTACGGCACATTTCACTTGAAATGCTATCTACTGTATATACAGGGTAATTCAAAAAGAATGAACCGATTTTATTAATTTATTAAGGAAAAGTAATACAAAACTCCAGCATTCTCCAGCAAAGTATTCTACTCACAATCAACTTTTATTTCCTGTCTTACTAGTGACTCTGACTCATTCCATAATGATGCTTGAGAACTGAAGCAATTAGTCATGAAATTGGTTCATTTCTTTTTGAATTACCCTTTATAGTTCTGGACAGCTACAATAACATTACGTTTTATCAGTGTCCAAATATTTATAGAACTGACTGATAACCTGAAGATTATCATTTATCCCAATGGAAGCTTATAGTACAAAGGGTTTGTATTACGCTTTCTACAGGACAGAAGACATACAGTAATACACTACAGGATAGATATTCTACAGGTCATAAAAACAATTATTGTCAGACCTTGTTCGAAGTAAATAGCTACGTAAAGTCTCTCGTCTAATGAAGGTCAAGACTT
Source organism: Channallabes apus (assembly GCA_030522415.1). NCBI lineage: Eukaryota > Metazoa > Chordata > Actinopteri > Siluriformes > Clariidae > Channallabes > Channallabes apus. Next base: position 16,997,159 of record CM060123.1, read on the forward strand.
TGGAACTACTTGCATACAAATTGAAAATTGAAATGTGGCTGCAATTTATTACAGATAATATATGCATAGACTGGAATGTACTGTGAATGTTTATGTAGTTTTTTCACAATTTTTTTATTTTAGGTTTTAGTAATTTTGAATTGATAAATATTGGCATACATCCTCTAATCCTCTCTAAATGAGGTAATTTTTCCAGTTATTTGCTGTTAGCATGGATAAATTAGTTTGAATAAATAATTTTTTTTTATTTAATCAAATCATGCAGCTCTACTGTATATCACAGTAATAATCCCTATTGCATGTTTTGTGGTATTATTACATTTAGGTATTTGTCAGACGCTCTTATCTAGAGCGACTTACATTTTTATCTCATTATACATCTGAGCAGTTGAGGGTTAAGGGCCTTGCTCAAGGGCCCAACAGTGGCAACTTGGTGGTTGTGGGATCTTCCGAACCGTAGTCCAATGCCTTAACCACTGAGCTACCCCTGACCCCCCATATGACTTATTATACAGTATTATCATGCATGATATTGCATTATGACAACATTGTATGTTGATTAAATGTAATAATATTGCTTTCTTCAAATTAATTGCAGATAAACAAATTTTTTGGGCAAATGTCTGTATGTCATCTTTTCATTTAATGAGATGTCAATGTGTCCTTAAAAATTAGCCTCTTATTAAAAGCGAGTTATCAAAATCCTAACAAGAAATAAAAGAATATACTGGATGTCTAAGTAACACTCTTTGTTGTCTTGATTATGTGATATTATTTTGTTTATGAGCAGTGATGGACCGACTCCAGCTTACTGCTGTCCTGCTAATGGAACTTTGCACAACACCAACACACTCGAAGCCTTTAAATCCACTGACAAGAAAGCACTTCTGGAGAAATTAGCTAATGAGGTGAGGTCATTATCTTATTTCCATTGTTTACAGAGTCATTTTGAGAGAAGAAAGAAGACATGAGGACCAACGTAACTAACGAGAGTAGCCCAGATTAGCAAACTGCATATATTTGTCATCACACAGCAAATTAAAGGCTCAGTAATATACTGAATTTTATTTGTATAGTATTTTTAACAGTAGACATGGTCACAAAGCAGGTTTACAAAATTAAAGATTTAGATGTAGATCCTTAATGACAACCAGAGAAGAGAACGGCCTTTGATTTAGAAGTTATTAGGACCTCGAACCATTCTCTTCTGACACTCAATAGAAGTACTGGAATGATCATAGCACAGTCTTTATGATTACAACAGTACAAAACGTCTACAACCACTAAAGCAAAAATGAAAAATTGCTACTTTTTTTGTGCTATGCAATATACTGGCACTCCATCCAGTATGGTATGCCTCCTTGAGTCCCTGGAGATATGCTGCAGGTCTCCAGCGACCCTGTACAGTCATAGAGAGTGATTGAGTGGAAGAATTTGTAAATGCATGATGAGTACTGTTCCCATGTTTAAGCTAGTGTGCAACACTTAAGAAGCAAATATCAGTCACTGTATTGTACACCTTGGATAATAGACTATGTCTGTTTTCATAACACAGTAATTTTAAGCTTAATGTTGGCTGTTTAATCCTTTATTTTAAAAGGAAATGTCCCAGATCATCAGAAATTTTAAAGATTAACATTATCTGTGAAATATGATTCCTCATCAGATATGGTTGGCCATACAGTCAGGTGCCGCAGTGGAAGACCCTACAATCCTGAACAAGTTCATCATCTTGACATTCGCGGTAAATGAAATGTTCCTGTATGATTATATTTGGTATGTGGAGAATGCAGATTATCCCACTAGTTCCTCATCACTGATCTGTCTTCTTTAGGATTTAAAGAAATACCAGTTTTATTACTGGTTCTGCTTCCCTGCTCTCTGCTTCTTGGAAGGAATTCAGCTTATTAAAGCTCCGGTATTATTGCAGCAGAAATTCTCCCCTCGGCAGGTGAGCTGCACAATCTGATTACTTGTCCCTAATTTTTGTTTGCTGTGGCTGAAAATGTCTATTACACAAGACACAAGGGAAGTTTTAATCTTGTTCTCCAAGCGGAAGGATTAAGGTTTAAAAATGTTTGTGTAAACTGGAATGGAAATAAAGGATAAGAGGTCAATGCGGTATGCTTTGTACTGAGGATGCCCTACAAACACAATATTAATAAGTCGTCTGAGTTATTGCAGATTGAACTACGTTTCCCAGACCACACCTGCAAGTAGTCTGAGTGAACTTCTAAAGCTGCCATTGATCATACCATGCTCTACATGCTGTCTTCTACTTACTTACGACCAAGAAAGATATCAAGTGATATCCTTCCCGAGATACATGAGAATGTGTAGATGACGGAAAAGGATCCAGTATAAGCCAAGACATGCAGTATAATGCAATCTACAACCACCTGATGATAAAAACAAGCTAAATGATCTCAGATCCATAACCAGCTTTATTGCAATTCAACAAACTAAATTTAAGTTCAAGAAATGCTTTAGGCAGGAGAAATCAAACAACAATAATATGTCTTGTCTTTTTGTGCAAATGTCCATCAGCAAAACACATCTTGTTCCTGCAATTTTATTCCATTCTTTTTTTCAAGAAAAGGCCAAATCTATCACCTCCTGCACTAAGCCCTTTTCAAGTAATTCCACAGATTTTCAAAAAGATTTAAATATAAGACATTCTGAAATGTTGATCATCTTAACCAAGTTTTCTGTTGACTTCTACTGAATTCGTGCTTTGAGCAGTTGCTCTTGTTTTAAAAGGGGAAGTATTTCTTCTTCTTCAGATATCCACTTGCAGATTTTGTGCCTAAATAGATTTGGAATATAGAAAACAAAAAATACAGTTGAATTTGGAAGTTTATATACTGTACATTTTGGTTGAAGTCATTAAAACAGATGTTTCAAATTTCAAATTAAAGTTTTATTTGTCAAATACACGGTCATACACAGTACGATATGCATTGAAATGCTTATATGACCTGACCGTGAAAAAAAAAAAGATTAATCAATAAGAAATCAATTATGGAATAAAATAAGAAATAACATATAGAAAAACTTGAGCTATAGAAAATATACCTAACAAAATATAAAAAACTTCACTATACAAATATAGAAAACTTCAGTTGTAGGTTTACACTATGTACAGTGAAAAAGAGAACTGAATACTTTTTTTTTTAGCTCCATATATTTTATGTTAACAAACGATAGTTTTGGCATGTCAGTTAGGACATCTACTTTATGCATGATAGTAGTTCATGTATATAATATGTACATATTATTTCATTTATAATTCACTGTATCACAATTCCAGTGGGTCAGAAATTATTATTAATTCCAGGAAATTAGCTTACAGTCCCTGACAAAAGTCTTGTCGCTTATCCATTTTGTAGAAACACCTGCTATCAACCTGACTTTTAACTAATCAATGGGTTTCAGAAAGAGCTCAAATGAAAGCTAAAACCCTCCCAAATGATGTTTAATGCACTAAAATGAATTAGTTTCAATGAAAAAAGATTTATCATTTAAGGAATACAGAAAGGTCAAATTTTGGTAAGACAAAAGTTTTGTCGCCTACATAAAGTAATATGAAAATTGAACAAATAATTTACTTCAAATACAAAAATGTGTTACATATCATCAGCGAATTTAATTTAATATCTTGTATGACTTCCATGAGCTTGAAGGAGTGCATCCATGAAGTTCGGCAAGGATTCATACAATTTATTGATGAAGTCATCAGGAATAGCACAGAACGCAGTCTTGCATGACTCCCAGAGTTCATCAACATTCTTTGGTCTTGTCTTCCATGCTTCCTCTTTCATCCTACCCCAGACATACTTAATGATGTTCATGTCTGGTGACTGGGCTGGCTAATCCTGCAGCGTCTTGATCTTCTTCGCCTTGAGGAACTTTGATATGGAGATGGAAGTATGAGATGGAGACCATCCTGCTGCAGAATTTTGCCCCTTTTATGGTGGGGAATATAGGAGGTAGCTAAGATTTCTTGATATTTTAGTCTATGGATGTTGCCTTAGACCCTGCAGATCTCTTGCATACCCCCCCCCCCCCCCCCCCCATACTGGATGTAACCCCAGACCATGATTTTTCCACCACCAAACTTCACTGTTTTCTGGGTGAATCTCGGATCCATGCGGGCTCCAGTACGTCTCCTGCAATTTTCGCGGCAACTGTGAAGTAATTCAACAGAAGATTCATCTGAAAAAAATCCACCTACTTCTACTTTTCCACCGTCCATCCTTTTGGCAGGCTGTGGGCCTTCGCAAATGCCACACAGTTTTTTAATTGTCTTTTTCGTTTAGTGCTGGCTTCTGTGCACTGATTTGACCATGGAGGCCATTTTGAGACAGAATTCTACAAACTGTTCTGGTTGACACAGGGACTTCAGGTGACCAGGTCGTGTGGAGCTCTGCTGCAGTGGAAAATGGGCTGGCCTTGGATTTTCAAGCCAATAAACGGTCCTCTGAAGCAGTTGTCTTACGGGGTCTGCATGACCTTGACGTGTCAAAAACATCTCCAGTCTCTTCATATCATTTTCTTATCCTCTGGACTTGATCCTGAGACACACTGAAGGTGTCTGCCACATCAGCAGTGGATCTGCTTTTCAGCCTCTTGATACTCAACACTTTATCGTTGATAAATTATGTTGATATTATATTTATAGTCTCAGGGTGAATCTTAGGCATGTTGTCAGAAGTCTGGTTGCAGTTGATGTGAAGGTCTAATGTACTGGGCTCTTTATATACACACCTGAAACTTAACTGATCCATTATTAGTCACAGGTGACAAGACTTATGTCTTTGCAAAAATTTACTCAATGAGCTTTACCAAGCTGTGAATATTATAATACTTTTCAGCAGTTTAGTTTTGTACCGAAACATTATTACAAAAGCTGTTGGGATTAAAATGAGCCATTTTGAGTAGTAATATATTTGAGGGGCACTTCAGGTCAATTTGTACCCAAGCGACAAGACTTTTGTCAGGGACTATAGATCTATTTTAAGGCCTACCTTCACAAAAAAAATTAATTAATAAATCAGACAAAAAGTAATCTATTTGAACATTGATCCCTTGCTTGCTCCCAAAGTTGTGGTGAAATGGCTTAAGGACAATAAAGTTGATGTATTGGGGTGGAGGATTCAGTTACACCAGTTTTGTCAGAAGTAATGGGTTAAACTTCCAGCAACTTATTATAAGAATCGTGTGGAAGGCTACCTGAAAAGTTATACCCAAGTTAAACAATTTAAAGACAAGAACGTTATAACACTGGGTTTAAATTAGGGCTGGGCCGATAAACGATATCATATCGAATCGCGATTTATTTGATTTTAAAAACTATGAAAAGCTCTAGATATTTTTTGCTCGATATGGATTAATCTAAGAGCCAATCACACAGCAGAACAATACGACAACAACCAATCAGCGTGCAGCTTGCGCGTGTGCCGTGCAGGTCAAAGTTAATTTCCTACCGCACTTTGCGAAGCAAACTTGACACCAGGACGACAAAAAAAAATTAGTGGAAACAGCGACGAAAGTGAATCTAACCTCAAGTTATTATCCAAAGATACTGAAATTGTCGACAAAAAAAGGTAGCACGAACTCCGTTATATGAACGCATCACCCACACGACCACACTGAAAGCATGAAAAATTGGGACGATGCTACTCCGTCAACTAGCAGGGCTAGCAGTGGGGCTGTCCCAAAGCAGATATCAATCGTGTCGTCTTTCGTGGCCATTACACCTTATGAAAGTTGTTCCAAAAGGAGCAAGGATATAACCAGGGCCGTTTCTAACTTTCTAGCGAAAGATATGATGCCCCTAAGCACACGAGGCTGAAGTTTAGCTCCTTATTCACAGCTTCTGATTCGTTTGGCTTCTTATTGCGCAGCGTCTCATTCTGCGGCTGAAGTTTTGCTTCTTATTCGCCTCGTTACTAACGCGAGTGTTCACGTTGGCGAAAGCTGCGCAGTTTATCAATAAAACGTTATTTTGGTGGCTTAAACCATTCTGGCCAGGCAAATATGAACTATACAACATCTAGCAGGTACCCAACTATATAGTAAAAGTGAAATTGTCCTGGTCCAGATTGATAGCTGCATAATTCATTCCATTTTTGTTGTCATTACATGTTTAAGCCATTATGTCACTTTATTGGGGCCATGTGAAATAGCCTTCATTTAACTCTGAATTGTGGGATAAAGACAGCCCTATTGTGTGTGGTCTAAATGTTGTTTCTCAATATTTGTTTAAAAATCTCAAAACATTGTAATATATCATCACAAGATACTTTTTATCATCACAATCATTTTTTTAAATAAAAATCTTTGCCTTGTAAAGATTCTGAGCATGTGCCTATAGTATCTTAATTTTTAAGGCCAAATCTGTCATCTGTTTTTGTTAATAAACTATACTTTAAAATGTAATTTAATGAACCCTTTAATTTTTGTGGCTTCAGTCATTGTTGGGATACTCTTTTAAAGCTGGCAGCATTAACAGCTTATATCGAAATATATATTGTTATCGTTCAATATGGGCCAAAAATTATCGAGATTACTTTTTTGCCATATCGCCCAACCCTAGTTTAAATGCATTTGGATATGAGGACTTCTGACTTCTTTCCATCTTGACTAGGTCTTCTTTTCATTATCTATATATTTCAACAGTGAAATCCTGTTCGTACTTTACCTCTTATCACATACCACAGCTTCAGCAGTCAGATGTCAAGAAGCTAATCTTTCATTCGGCATTGATCAGAATCACTTTGATTGCCTTTAAGCACAAGTTTAAATGTGATTGAACAGTCATATTTATAATCTGGTATGCAAGTCATATAACCGTGTTATTGTATGTTTGTGGACTAATGACTAAATCACCTTATATGTGCCAACATTTACCTTCCTTTTCCATTATAATTAACCTCTAGTACTCTGGGAAGGCTTTAAACTAAATGTTGTCACCAGGGTCAGGTGTGGATGCCTGGGATGCAGTTATCGTTCCTGTCCACCTCCGAGCTCTGTGCAGGGCACTTGAGTTTGTCCACTACAACCGTGGCAAACCATGTTTTCATAAATCTTGCTATAGGCTCATGCTGGAACATGTTTAGTTTTCTTAGTTCCAGTGATGGAAATTTTAATGCCTAGCATACAGAGGCATTCTATACAGTTGTGAGCTTTCACACATGTAGGTGTGATGGTAAAGTGTCCAGAAACCTTTTGACCATATAGCGCATGTTTCCAATCTTGACATTTTTGAAATGTGAATTATTTATTACTTTGGAGTGGTGTTGGGTCATATTTTTGCGGTCTTGTTATGAAGTAACCGGTAAGTACTGCTGTCAGCACAATTGATGTGAAGTGTCAGTGAAGACACATTTAAGACTCGACATAATACCAGCTTTGAATGGCAAGCTACTGTATGAATGGCTATGTTCACTTAGTCTGAAAAGGGTCTCCTCTCAGTTCTCCTGTCTCAATGACAATGCAATTTGCATGTCCTCTCATCGTTTATACATCATGCATATGATAATTAATGGGTTTCTGCTTAAATTAAGTTGCACAGTCACTGTGTTCTTGCTTCAAATAAACACAGTGTTCCATACAGGTCATGGACATATTAGGAAGACTTAGTCAAACAGTCTATGTCAAATAAATAAGCATTTTCTCTGTGGCCTTTTATTTTAATATTTAATGCTAATTTAGCACACTGATTGGCAATCAGAAAAAGTACTGCCTTTATAGTTGGTGGGCAGCAGCACAGTTACAGGGATGCAGTTACAAATGAAACACATTGAAAACATGAAACTAAAACAGGCACAGAGTCAGGCAACCAGCTAAATGACAAGACAGGGCAAAAACTAGAAGCACAAACGCAGTAAAAAAAAAAAAAAAAAAAACATAAAGCTTTCGCAGAAAAAAATAGACTTGGGACCTCTGGCAAATAAACAAAATGATACTTTACAGTAAGTGTGTGTTTACAAGTGCTTAAAAAGTGTGAGTGCCCACATGTGATTGACCTCAGGTGTACATGATCAGTAATTTGGATTTATGACCATGGCAATAAGCAGGGATCAGTTCGAGGGGAGATGCGGGGGGAATGTTGAAAAATATGACAAAAACCGTCCCCTCTGTAAAATCCCCATCCTCCTTCGATTTAATAATGCTGTGTATTATGTAATATTTGTCGTGAAAATGAAATATTAAAACTCTCTACGTATGATCATCTACAAATGATCATATGTAGGGATTAGCCAATCAAAATTCAATTTTGTAACACGCTGCTCACAAGCTCACGCAAATTTGCGTGCAAAATTAGCATTTTTATCGCATTCTCGCAACGGCCAAGAGAACAGTTTCAGCACAGCTTTTGACGTATTTCAAAATGAAGAAGACTGAAGGTATGATACATACGCAAATCCTATCAGCTGAGACGTGATGAAAGCGAAGCATTCAGTTTAATATGCGATTTTTCAGAAATGACTGACAGCCTTTATGATTATAAAAGACGCGTTCTTTACCCAATTTGTGTAATTTCATTCTTTGTTTTTTCATTAGACTTTGGCTTTACTTGCATGCTTGGGCGCAAAAGGGTCAAAAGGTGTGTGTGTTCGTGTGTGAGAGAGAGAGAGACAGAGAGAAAGAGACTGGTGCGTAGTTACATATACAAAACTACAATACTATTAAATTATTTAATTCCTAATGTTTATGTAGATTTTTATTCTACTCTTATAATCCTCCCCAGATGAAAGCCATGGAAAGGATCAAATGATAGTTTTGATAATTTCATGTTTAAATGCATGTGCTTTGTTTTGATGGCTCCAAGTTGATTTAATTAAGCGTATATTTTGTTAATAAACCTGTTCTTAAAAATTTGACAAAAAAAAACTTGACCACACCATCCCCCTTGAATTTTTTTTTTATAATTTGAATTTTACAAAATGAGTGACTGGAGTTGTTGCCTATGTACAGTAGGAGGTGCTTGTAGGCCATGGTGTTCTCTGGTGTTCTTTTGAGTCTGATGCTGATTTTTTTTACTGACCTACAGCAACAGTAGTGTATAAAATCTGATATATTCACAGATGGAACCATTAGTGGTAACTTTTTAAAATTAATATGTTTAGCTGTCTATTAAGTACAGTACTGTGCAAAAGTCTTGGGCATTATATTATATGCTGAACCAATTTAACCAATGTTATACATGTTTATCACATCTGCATAATTATGTACAAAATCATTCAGTATTTCCATATATAATTTAAAAATGAATACATAACATTACAGGAGAATATACAGTGGTTACTCAATCGGAATAACCATACCGCCGAGCATACCGCCGTTTAAAGGCAACAGCGGCCAAAATAAATCAGTTGCATTTCAAAGTCATTCGTAAAATGGCCGCCAGGTGGCGCAAAGTGACATTTTCATTCATCGCAGTAAATACAACAGTGATGGTAATTTCCACAACAAACATGAAAAATCTGAACCAGAGCTATTGATGTGTACTGTACAATAATGAGTAAAAAAAATTTATAGTAGATTTATTAACTGAAATAAATGACCATATTTTTCAAGAGAATTTTCAAGCCCCACTCATCAAACAAAATTATAACGAAATCGGCCAAGTTTACTATTTATTTAAATATAAATTTCTAAACCAATAAGATCAAATAACACCAAGTTATTATTATAACAGGCTTACTTTGTCACTTATCTAGAGCTTGCGTTCAAAGAAGTCGAGTGGCTTATTAACGTCTCTGGGGTGCATTGTCTCTGAGTGCTCGCTTGGTGTAGCGGTTAGAGCGCTCGGCCAGAGATCTACAAAGCGCCGGTTCGAATCCCGAGTGATGATGTTTTAAAATAGTTTTATTTTAAAACTAAATAAAATGTTTTAAGTGCGCTTAAGGTAGAGTCTTATAAAGGCTATGTAGACTTATATAGTTTTATTATATATTTTTTGCACATTAATCTGAGTCCTCATCTGTTAGATCTGTTTATTTTATTTTTTTTCCGCGGCTCCATCCCTTTCCTGCCTATTCAGGGAGCCTACGGAGTGAGCGATTAACCATTAGTCGAATCGATTGGTGTGCGCCCAACTCACGTTACTCGTGAGTCGGCCTATTCATGCCGGCTGGTGATAATTAACGTTAATATGATCTCGGGCTTGCTCACGATGCTCAAGATCTATAAAAATAGCAAAGTATTGTGTATAGAGTGATAAAAAAACTATCTAACACATGTTATGATAAGGAAAATCTGTAAAGAACAGTATGGAGGAATGGGTGCTATTTATAGTCTGGGGTGCGTTGTCTCTAAGTGTCTGAGTGGTGCAGCGGGTAAGTCCGCGGCGTTTCACGCGGGTGACCCGTGTTCGATCCCTGTGTGATACTGTTTTAAATTTTTTTTTTAATTATAGCAAAATAAAAATAAAACAAAATAAAATGTTTTATTTAGATTTTGCTTCAGCATACTATAGGAAAAACAGCAAACTCGCACGCAACCAGTTTGTATTCTTTAAATTTAGGGGAGTGACGACTCTGTGTGTGTGTCATTATACTGGTGGATTATTCAGTAAAACGAGGCTCAGCTGAAAGATGTTAGGCACATCAGTCACTTAACCCCAAATAAAAGGTATTTCTTTTCTATTATGAAACCATAGTATTGCATCTCTTTCCTAATCATATGGAGGAGTGCGCGGGCGCCGCCGACAAAGAGCGTGTTGTTGCAGGAGAGAGAGAGGTTGATTTTTGCGACAGCTGTTTACGGGAGTGTAGTCCAGTGCGGGAGATGCATTGTGGGTAATGTGGTCCGGTGTGTGTGAAGTTGGACGCGAGATGAGTATCTGTGATATAGAGTCTGAGTTTTGTATTCTTTTCACTCGTTTTTAGTTTGATTTAATAGCAGGATCTACCCGAAAGTTTGTACTATAACCTGACAATATGCAGCAAAATAAAGAACAGACATCGACAAGTTTGTCCATCTCATCATTACATGAATTAACGGGCTGTTACACTGCCGCGAGCAACATTAAAAACAAAGCGGAGAAGCTAACTGTGTTTGTTACTGCGCATGCGCATGTTTCGCTCCCTCTATATATCCCTCCATGCAGCGAAGTTGTTTGAGCAAATTAATAATTTCAATGAATGAAATGGAGGAAGAAGAAAAGGTGGAGCTGAAAAGTACACGAAAATAAGAAAAAGCTTTAGAGATAAATGCTGTGAAATGCTTCAAATGAACAGATTCTGCCTTTTAAAAAGAGGAAGAAGAATACACTGGCTCATTAAAGTGGAGATAAATTTTTTTAAGCCACATACTAGTATAGAAATATAGCAAACAAAAATGTAAATAAAAAGTATCACTGAACATATATTGGGTCATATTTGTAAAAAAAAAAAAGAAAGAAAGGAAAGAACAATAAGTTCATTATTCAAAGTTATTCAGATCAGTGTAAAGTTAGTGTGATTTTAAAAGTGCTTTAACTCCACCTGGCACAGTTTCATCCTAGTGGAACAATCTGACTACATGTGTAGTGCCATGCATGGAAAAGTAGTTGCCCCTTCCTGATTTTTTTTCTTTGCATATTTGTCACACTTGTATGGGTGGAATTTGACCTAAACACTTTATGCGGAAAAGACAAATTTGCCGTTTTGTTTGTGAGATATCATGAACATTTGGCATCATCGTGATGCAGTGTAAGATCTACCACTCATCAGTGTAAACTGTAAGTGCAGCAGGTCAGTGAGGATGAACCAGTGCCTGCTGATGATGACCAACACATCTCCCCTGATCTACCAGAGCCAAGTGAAAAGAATCACAATCAAACTGAACAGGTAAGCTGGAATAAAATTAGTAGCAGCATTAACTCCTGCTAGTAATTATTATGGTAGACAATATTAATTAAAAAGTAATGCTGCTACTGATTTAATTTCAGCTTGCCTGTTCAGTTTTATTGCCATTCTTTTTAAAATATTGTCTTTGTAGATTTATATGTATTTTGTCTTGATGTCCTTTCCTTTGTTTCTTTGTTTCACTAATATGACCTAATATATGTTCAGTGATACTTCAAATAATATGTTTAATAATATGTTTAAATAGCATTGCGTCACTCCCCTAAATGTAAAGAATACAAACTGGTTGCGTGCGAGTTTGCTGTTTTTCCTATAGTATGCTGAAGCAAAATCAAAATAAAACATTTTATTTTGTTTTATTTTTATTTTGCTATAATTAAAATAAAAAAATTTTTAAAACAGTATCACACAGGGATCGAACCCGGGTGCCCCGCGTGAAAGGGCGCGGACTTACCCGCTGCACCACTCAGACACTTAGAGACAACGCACCCCAGACTATAAATACCACCCATTCCTCCATACTGTTCTTTACAGATTTTCCTTATCATAACATGCGTTAGATAGTTTTTTTTTTTTATCGCTGTATACACAATTTTATAGATGTTGAGCATCGGGAGCAAGCCCGAGATCATATTAACGTTAATTATCACCAGCCGGCATGAATAGGCCGACTCACGAGTAACGTGAGTTGGGCGCACACCAATCGATTTGACTATGGTTAATCGCTCACTCCGTAGGCTCCCTGAATAGGCGGGAAAGGGATGGAGCCGCGTATTCGTGCCGGCAGGAAAAAAAAACTAAACAGATCTAACAGATGAGGACATCAGATAAAACCAAGATGGCGCCGGTGAGGTCGGCTGCCGTCACGACTGCTCCGACCACCTTTTCTTTGTTTTTGTTTTTTAAGTTAGTTTTCAGTGTTTTAAAATCGGCAAAATCACCACCATTGAGTACATTAGGTATGATAGAGACACTCTTGTTTCTATTGGTATACAATGTACTTACAATTCGACGGTTTTAACTCCGGATCCGAGCTGGCCGAGTGAGATCCTGAGGGAGAACAATGGACGCGACGCGAAGCGACGAACCCGAGGGAGACGAGCTGGTGTGAGGAACCGGCTGAGAGCCCGTGCACACCGCACACCTCTGCCTAGCATCCTGCTCGCCAACGTCCAGTCACTGGAGAACAAACTGGATGACCTCAGGGCCAGGATAAAGTTCCAGAGAGACATTCGGGACTGCAATCTCCTCTGCTTCACCGAGACATGGCTGAACCCAGCGGTGCCAGACCACGCCATACAGCCGGCCGAGTTCTTCTCGGTTCACCGCATGGACAGGACGCGGGACTCGGGGAAGTCAAGGGGAGGCGGCGTGTGCTTAATGGTGAACAACAGCTGGTGCAACAGCGCGAGCGTTGTTCCTCTTACACGCTCCTGCACACCAAACCTGGAACTACTGTCCATCATGTGTCGTCCATTTTATCTTCCACGGGAGTTCACATCGGTCATAATCAGCGCCGTTTACATACCTCCACAAGCAGACACTGAAACTGCCTTATGCGAGCTGCATGAGGCGCTCACACAGCACCAGACACAACACCGGGACGCTGCGCTCATTGTGGCGGGGGATTTTAATAGTGCCAACCTCAAACGCGCAGCGCCGAACTTTTATCAGCACATCACCTGCCCCACCAGGGGCGAAAGGACACTGGACCATTGTTATACCACGGTCAAAGACGGTTACAAGGCACAATCTCGTCCAGCGTTTGGTAAATCCGACCACGCCGCCATTTTCCTCATGCCAAAATATAAACAAAGGCTGAAACAGGAAGTTCCGGTCCTGAGGGAGGTCGCGCGCTGGACGGACCAATCGGTGGCCGCGTTACAGGACGCACTCGATGACGCAGACTGGGACATGTTTAGAAACAGCTCCGATGATGACGTCAGCGTGTTTACGGAAGCGGTTGTGGGATTTATTGAAAAGCTGGCAGGCGATACGGTAGAGAAAAAGACTATCAGAACGTTTCCCAACCAGAAGCCGTGGGTGGATAAAACCATCCGCGATGCTCTGAGATCTCGCACAGCTGCCTACAACACGGGACTTGCATCGGGGGACATGGAACCGTACAAGGCTGCGTCATATAACGTCCGGAAGGCGGTGAAAGAGGCGAAGCAGCGCTACGGGAGAAAACTAGAGTCACAGCTTCAACAGAGTGACTCTAGGAGCCTGTGGCAGGGACTAAGGACAATAACGGACTATAAAGCACCAACATCCGGTATGACAAACGCGGACGCGACTCTGGCAGACGAGCTGAACACATTTTACGCTCGCTTCGAGGCTGCAGCTAAAGACGCTAGCAATGCTAATGCTAACGGCGCTAATGCTAACGGCGCTAATGCTAACGGCGCTAATGCTAGCGGCGCTAACGGCTGCAGACAGGAAGACACAGTCAGCACCGGGAACGCGCTCATCATCTCCGAGCACGACGTGAGGAGAGCCTTCAAGAGAGTGAACACCAGGAAAGCAGCAGGACCAGACGGCATCTCAGGTCGTATCCTCAGAGCCTGCGCAGACCAGCTAGCACCTGTGTTCACTGAGATATTCAACATCTCTTTATCTCAGTCGGTGATCCCCACATGCTTCAAAGAGTCCATTATTGTTCCTGTTCCAAAGAAACCACATCCTGCTTCTCTCAATGACTATCGCCCTGTAGCTCTCACCTCAGTAGTGATGAAGTGCTTTGAACGCCTTATCAGAGACTTCATCATTTCTTCACTACCCGACACACTGGACCCACTACAGTTTGCATACCGTCAGAACCGCTCCACAGACGATGCAATCTCTCATCTCCTCCACACATCACTCACTCACCTGGACACTAGGAAAGGGAATTATGTTAAAATGCTCTTCATCGACTACAGCTCTGCTTTTAACACAATAATTCCTTCCACACTCACCACCAAGCTGGAGCACCTGGGACTGAGCTCATCTATATGTCAGTGGATCTCCAATTTTCTGACTGGCAGACCACAGGCAGTAAGGATGGGTGGACATGTCTCAGCTACACTCACTCTCAGCACTGGAGCCCCCCAGGGTTGTGTTCTGAGCCCCCTGCTGTACTCTTTGTACACCCACGACTGCGTGGCCACTACCAACTCCACCTCCATCATCAAGTTTGCTGACGACACCATCGTGGTCGGACTGATCACCAACAATGATGAGTCGGACTACCTAGAGGAGATTGGAAATCTGGAGAACTGGTGCCAGAGGAACAATCTCCTCCTGAACGTCAGTAAGACAAAGGAGCTGATAGTGGACTTTAGTACAAAGCAGGAGAGGAACTACCAGACCCCCGTCATCAACAGGAGCCCAGTGCAGAGAGTGGACAGCTTCAGATACCTCGGTGTTCACATCACGCAGGACCTATCATGGTCCTGTCACATCAACACCGTGGTGAAAAAAGCCCGGCAGCGTCTCTACCACCTCAGACGCTTGAGAGACTTTAGACTGCCCTCCAAGGTGCTCAGGAACTTCTACTCCTGCACCATAGAGAGCATCCTGACGGGAAACATCACGACCTGGTTCGGGAACAGCACCATGCAGGACAGACGAGCTCTACAGAGGGTGGTGCGATCAGCCGAGCGCATCATCCGCACTGAGCTCCCTGACCTGCACTCCATCTACAGCAAGCGGTGCTGGACTAAGGCCAGGAAGATCATGAAGGACCTCAGTCACCCCAGTAATGGACTGTTCTCTTTGTTGCGGTCTGGGAAGAGATTCCGCTCCCTAAAGGCCAACACAGAGAGACTGAGGAGGAGCTTCTTCCCGCAGGCGATAAGGTCTCTTAATCACACCTCCACACAGGACTAATAACATCTTTTAAGCTCACAACACTGACTGGACAATCATGGACACATTCATACACACTTGCACTAAATACTCATACATCTGGACAATTGCACATGTCACCTTTCATGCATATTTGCACAACCATGGACACTTTAATACCATATTTCTATATTTTTGCAATATTTTATTATGCCCTTATGCACAGTTAATTTTACAAATTTTACTAGTTAAAATTATTTCTTAGTATTTCCTTTTTATTGATTATTTATTTTACGTACAAGATTTTATTTTCTTATTTTCTTTCTTTTTAAGGTCACTGGCGGTCGTATAAAAAGCATTTCACTGCATATTATACTGTGTATGATTGTGTATGTGACTAATAAAATTTGAATTTGAATTTGAGATTAATGTGCAAAAAATATATAATAAAACTGTATAAGTCTACATAGCCTTCATAAGACTCTACCTTAAGCGCACTTAAAACATTTTATTTAGTTTTAAAATAAAACAATTTTAAAACATCATCACTCGGGATTCGAACCAGCGCTTTGTAGATCTCTGGCCGAGCGCTCTAACCGCTACACCAAGCGGGCACTTGGAGACAATGCACCCCAGAGACGTTAATAAGCCACTCGACTTCTTTCAAAGCAAGCTCTAGATAAGTGACGAAGTAAGCCTGTTATAATAATAACTTGGTGTTATTTGATCTTATTGGTTTAGAAATTTATATTTAAATAAAACCCTACACACTTCTTGTCTAATTACACGTGATAAAATCTAAAGGCTCACTGTGTTAATATTTATTGTGCTTAAATTTGATCTTAATAAGATTTGATTTAATTTGAATTCTTCATTTGTACTGTAATTTTAGTACTGTGATTATGAATTCGGTCAACTACACTGTTTCACTTGATGTTATCGGCTACTACGTGTATTATTTAATGGAACGCGTCTCATTAATGCGGCAGAGAATGAACTAAGGCATGAGGCGTCAGTCTGTAGTTATATAGCGCCACTCAGTGGTAAAAGCCAGCAAATTCACATGCCGAAATGCCGCGGCGACGGTAAATACGATTAGGTGACCACTGTATGCATGGCTGTAAAGAAAAAAATATAGTACAAGACAGATGGAAGCAAAAAGCCTAATGTACGCTCCTGGGATTTGCATAAAAATAGAAAGGAGTGTGACAAAGTTACCATAAGAACTCCAGCATGCTCAGTAAAACCTAACAACTGTTTTCTTATATAACTGCACAAAACTGTGTCTAAAATTTTAAACAATGAGTTTTCACTTCAAATATTGACTGTTTATTTTATTACTCTTTATTGCACTTTATAGAAGTTTCTTTTATGCAGAAATGTTTTCGAAAGCATATTTAGCGTATGCCATATTTTGTATGTACCCAAGACTTTTGCACAGTACTATAAGTTAAATAGTTGTTTTTTGCACAGTACTGTAAATTCTTCATGCACTGCTGGTCAGTTATTAAGAAATGCTACTAAAAGTGTGTTTAAAGTGAATCACTGGTTATGGGTAAAACAAACTGGATTTCTAAGAGCTGTAGTCCTATTAGGTGGCACGATGGCTAAATGGTTCCTGCTCAGTTGCCTCGCACCTCCACGTTTAGGGGTTAGAATTTCATCTCCGGTCTGTGCTTGTGGAGTTCCGATGTACTTCCCATGTTTGTTAGGTTTCCTCCAGGTACTTCGTTTCCCGCCCTCACAGTCCAAGGACACGTGTTGTAGGCTGATTGGTCCCATAGTCTGTGAGTACCTGTTTGGTGTGTGTGCTTCAGTAGGTTGCAGGAAGATTGGGGTGCTTAGCAATGTAATTATCTCTTCGTGCAATGACAGCTGGTGTGAAGTCATAGTCATAGCAGCTGACCATGATGGAGAGATCCGAATTTAGTCTCACAGCAGTAGTACACTACAGTACAGTAGTATATGACTTTCAGCCAGTCTATATATTATTCTATATATTTTTATATTTTAGTGTATAAATTGTGGACTAATTCCATTTAATACATTTATTTATTTCCATTTTAACATATTGCATTTATTATTTTTTCCCCAGGTGTCTGCTTTTCAAGCAGCCTATGATGAGCTGTGTTCTTCAAGTGGAGCCACAGCTGTGCCATATTTCCTCATCAAGTACTCTGAAGACAGTGTTGAAGTGGCTCTGCTGAAAGACTGGGACTCATTCTTCACAGATCTAAAGAAGGTACAACTGGGATTGAAGATTTGGCCTGTTCAGGTGGCTTATTGAAGTACCATTGAGTGCCAACAATTACTTAAAGTGCGCTCAGAGAAAAGCCTGACAGAAATGGACTCTCTTGACCAGTCTTTTGTCGAAAACGTATTTCAGAAAACATAAATCCAACAGCTATTGTTCATCCTGGACGAACAATTATTTTTGATTGATTTTGTTTGCAATTTGGCACTGTTCTGGACACTCTGAGGTTATGAACTGTGATCTGTCATACAGTATGTTTGTGTTCAGTTACCAGTGTCAAGTACAAATTGAGTGCAAGTGCATCAAACTGCACACTGTATGACATGATTTTTTTACTTTTATTTTGATTGTGATTGTTTTGATGGTCGCAGTTTTAAGAAATGGATTTGTAAAGAGGTATAGGGTGAAAAAGTAAAAGTGCTGGTATGGCTAAGCCTTTCTTCTTTAAAAAAATCCATAGCGTTAGTTGATGGCATCCAATTATATATATATATATATATATATATATATATATATATATATATATATATATATATAGATGCCATCAACTAACGCTATGGATTTTTTTAAAGAAGAAAGCCTATGTGTGTGTGGGTGTGTGTGTGTGTGTGCTCTGTGATGGATTGGCACCTTGTTCGGAGTGTACCCTGCCTCATGCCCTAAGCCTCCTGGGATAGGCTCCAGGTCCCCACGACCCTGAATGCATGATAAAGAGGTATAGAAGATGAGTAAGTGAGAGGAAGAAAGCCAGACATCCAGCTTAAGCCGTTTTAGCAGCTAGGACTGCTATGAAACCCTCATCCTGCTTGTGCTGATTGACGCCCCCCCCCCCCCCCCCAACACACACACACAGGCAAATGTTGCATGAATTCTGACCTGCCCGTTCTCATTCTCATATTATCTAGTAACACATACAAAGGTGACGTAGAAAAAACCCCATCAGATTTGTGCGTTCAGACAGCTTTGAAAAACAAATCATATCTGTGTCATAAAAAAAATCCGAATTGTGTCACTTTCGACTGGTAATGTGAACATATCTAAATAATTAGGGAGCACTCGTACATTACTGTACATCTGACCCTTTTTAATGGGTTGGACCATATTTAAATAAAGTGCTGTAATTCCGATACTTTTCACCGGATTTACATAGACATACCCTCAAATGCACTATACGTAGCTCATATTTATTTTATTTCAAAGTATTTTATACTTGGGCTGCTAAAATAAAAACAACTTTTAAACAATTTTTTATTATTAAATGGCGCATGGACATGACTATATGCTGTTTGAATGTTGGACGCTTTCAGAACAAAACCCGTAAGATTTACTGTTGTGAAATCTTGTTTCCCCGACTTGTTTTGAAGGTAACCGTGGGCGTCTATGACCCATGCACTCTGCCTCAACATCCTGGCTGGCCTCTTCGCAATTTCCTGATCCTCCTCGCTAGTAAATGGTGAATTCACAGCATAACACTTCACAGCATGTCATAACACATCCCACTGGTAGTGTCGTTTCTATCAACAAATCCTCACTACATTCCAGACTGCTGTTTGTTATTTAGCTACGTACAAATACAACAAATGTTAAGAAGATGTCTATACTGAAAATCTAAATAATATGCAGATGAAAACATATCCTTAGTTAGTGGTGCTTTTTTATTAGGACATTAAAAGGACTTTTTTTAAATGTGTTTATAGTAGATACGATGGTGAACCCCTAAATGTTTACAGTTAAAGTCTAAGCCTGCGCCATAAATATATTCAATTCACTAACAATATGGTATCCATCTGTGGAGCTCTAACCGTGTGTTTGTGTGTCTCTGTGTGTTCCAGGGGGTCACAGCTGGACGTGCTTGAAATTGTGTGCTTCCGAGACAGGACACTCCAGGGAAGTCGATCGGTGCAGCACAGCCTTGTTTTGGAAGTGAAGCTCCCCAGTCTGTCTGCAGGTAACTTTCCTTCTCTACTAGAATGACCCCAGATTAACACCACACATGGTGCACACTTGAAATGCTAATACAGGTTCGACAGAAAGGTTAAGCCTCTGTTTGGTGCCTTGAGCCATGAAGGTAATCCCTGGAGAATCTCCCAGTGTTTTAACTTTGAGAGAGAGAGAAAAAAAGTCCACCACTAAACCAAGCCAAAGACTCGCTTATTTTTCGAAAGCATTTTTAAAGAGCGAATTCTCAGTCTGTCTTTGCTGTAAAAGTCTTAGGCACATGTGAAGAGAATAACTTAAAAAGAGAATAATAATAATAATAATAAAAAAAATCTATACTTTGTACATTTCTTTTGTTGCATCGAATGTGATTGCTGAAAGAGTATTGATTCCCTAACAGCAGGTAGAAGTGTGGACTGTAATTTTGTAATTCAAAAACCAGGATTATTTTATTGTCCCTGATGCTTTGTTGTTTGCATAGCTCATTCACATGGCTTTCCGAAATCATCTAAAGCTAATTATTAAAATGGGTTGCTATTTAACAAACGAAAACATCTAACAGTTAGTTCGGTGCTGTTTCTGTAAGGCGATGTTAATTAAAAAGATTCATGAGCGGGATCTGGCTTGAGTTCTTCATAACAGTTTACTTTGCTCTTGCTGAGTTTTTTTGGTAACGTGACAAGCTGTGTCTTTTTTGTCTTATTAACTTCAAGAGAGGGGAAAAGTAACGCTGGTTAACAGCTGTTTATAGCTCCTGTGACAAATAAATTTTTTTATATTCTAATATTTCATCTGCCCCATTTAGCTTTAATTGTGGGGCACAATGTAGTGACCAATTTGTGTGTGAAAATGGGTCCCCATGCTCTCAGAACCACATGTTCACACTTTGAGTCCTGAAACTGTACCTTTGCCTTCAGGGAAGAAAAAAAAAATGAATTGATGTAATAACCTGGTTATTCATTAAATTCAGGGAATCGACTGACTTTGTTTTATTGCTGCGTAGTGTTGCTGAGCCTAGACCTGACCCCAGATCATAACACTGCCTCTATAGACTTGTACAGTGGCCACTATGCGTGATTGGTGCATCAGGGTAAGAAGGGAAGTGCACATGAGCACTTTTTGCAGAAGCACCAAATGAGTTTTTTTCAACTTTTTTCAATAAAGTCCAAGCTTTATTTTCCCTAACAAACTGAAGTCTTTTTTATTGGCAGATAAGTCTAGGTTTACTTATGATAACACTGGTCTTTAGTCCTAATCCTGTGATTTCTGGTTACGTTATGTGTGTAAAAATGCTCTTACTTTCACTACTACACAGCTGGAATTTCTATTTTAGATTTTTTTTATGATGCAGCTTCACAAAGTGACATTTATGTTTAGACATATGGCAGACGGTCTTATCCAGAGCGACTTACAAAAGTCCTTTGAAGTTTCGGTCAGTGGATAGATCCTTTCACTGGGTTACAGTACTAGGCTACTAATAAGTAAAACTAATAAGGAACATCAGTCAAAACTGTTGGGAAGGGTTGTATTCGTGGGTGATTAGCTCAAATATCTATGAAAGAGTTAGGTGCTTAGTCGTTGATTAAAGATTGCCAGTGACTTGGCTGCACGGATATCTAGAGGAAGTTTATTCCACCACCTAGGAGCCAGAACAGAAGAAAAGTCTAGACATGTTCTCCGATCACACTTTTTTGTTTTCTTTCATCACTATCATTTCATGTTTCAATAATATATTGGACAGTTCTGTAACCAATTCCAGGAAGTTCAGCATCATCTTTTTGCTTGATGCAGACCCTCCTGAAATTGTGCTTTTTTTTTTTTTTTTTTTTTTTTTTGCTTAGGTTGTATTTTTTAAATGACTTTAACAATCTAATCAATCTGCAGTTTACTACAGTATTAAAATGTTTTGCCTTTAAAAGCTTGTCCAAAGAGTGTGGGCTGGGAGAAGAACCCCAAAGGAGCAATGGGACCAAGAAGTGTCAATCTCAGTGAATGCATGGACCCAAAAAGGTATTGTATAATAATTATGCATACGTATATTTTTCTATTTCATTATGAATTATATTGTCAATACAGTCTTTAAATATATTTGAATTGGATTGGAAGTTTTCTCTACAGATAGAGAAATGTAATTAACACCAGGGTATGTTTGGTATTTTATTTGAATCAATCATGTTGGTATTTTTATTTTTTAACATTTGGAAAGATTAAGGCATATATGAGTAAACAGTAGTAATATATATTCTGTCCCAATTCACTGGTGATGTTTACAATGCATCCTGCGGGAAAAGAGGTTTTTGTGATTCTCATAATGATCACCATGTGCAACCACACCTCCTAAAATAAGCATTTATAATTAAAGTCAAAATATTCAGTTTGTATGAAAACAAGATGTCTGTAATAGACAGGAAAATTCACATTGCAAGCATATTCCTAGTTTTTGACTTAATTATAATTTCTACAAATACCTTCTGCAAAGATGAATGTTTCTGTGCAGAAATACTGTATGCTGCTGCCTCGGGTAATTGGAATAGCATTGCCAAGAAAGGCTCACAGCAGTGTTTAGGTATTTGGCACGTGTCAAATTAAGGTTCATGTGGATGCCAAGACCTATGGTTTCCCAGCATAAAATTGGCTTGGGAGCCGAACACCCTGTTGCCAATTTGTGGTTCGTCTCTTCTCCAAGCACCCCACAAGCCTTGCTGTTTTGAATAATCATTGCCATAACGTTTTGGCCATTGTGAAACGCCTGTTCAGTTCCTGGTTTGCTTACTGTCTATTCCAGATGTTGTCGCTGTTTTTACAAAACAACCAACTTTATGACTTTCAGATCAAATTAATAATGTTTTAGCCTTATTGGAGCAAGTATGTGTAGAGAAAACCGTCTTTGTGTGTGTGTGTCATACAGACTTGCAGAATCATCAGTCGATCTGAATCTGAAGTTGATGCGTTGGCGGCTTGTCCCCTCTCTGGACTTGGATAAGGTCGTGTCCACCAAGTGTCTTTTGCTTGGAGCTGGTACACTGGGCTGCAATGTGGCAAGAACACTCATGGTAAGAGATGTGTATTTTAATACTGTTCAAGCTCATGCTACTGGCTCTTTTATATGAAGTCACTGTTATTGTACTTCTGAATTTAGTATCTCTTCTTTACAACTTAGAATCTCTCTAGATCCTGCAAGGACAAAAGTTCTGTCTTGTAGACTTTCTATTTCAGCTCACTGGACAGGTCTTCCAGAGGTATAGGTCATGGGGTTAAAATGTAAAAAAATAAAACCAGATTATGGGGTCATTGATGCATTTCAATGCAGATTGCCATGTTCAGAGAATAGCAAGCTATAAAGTTCCTAAAGAGTTCCTAAACATTCAGTTCAGTCAACTTAAAAAGTCAAAGTAAATACAGTGCATCTTCAAAAATTTGAATATCATGGACATTATATATATATATATATATATATATATATATATATATATATATATATATATATATATATACACACACACACACACACACACACACACACACACACACACACACACAGTGGGGGAAATAAGTATTTGATCCGCTACAGATTTTCTAAGTTTGCCCACTTACAAAGAAATGAAGGGTCTATCATTTTTATCATAGGTTTATGGTAAAGGTTTGAGACAGAATATCAACCAAAAATCCAGAAAAAGCACATGATCCAAATGTTATGCCCAAGCCCGGATAAAATTGGAGGGTTGCATGATGTAAAACCTGTGCCAAGTTGTTGTGAGGATCAGATGGTCCACTGTGGCCCCTTGATGGGAGCAGCCAAACGACAATCAGAGTCAATACATCAAGAGCCACTGCAGACATATTCAGGAAAAGGGCTACAAAATGTTGTATTTCTAGTGTCAAGCCACTCTGGAACCAGAGAAAATGTCAGGAACATCTTACTTGGGCCAAAATGAGACCGGTGAACCGCTGCTCAGTGGTCGAAAGTCTTCTTTTCAGATGAAAGTAAATTTAATTTGGAAATCAAGCTTCCAGATTTTGGAAGAAGAGTGGAGAGGCACAGAATATCAGTTACTTGAAGTTTCCACAGTCTGTAATGATTTGGGGTGCCATGTAATCTGCTGGTACTGGTCAACTGTGTTTTATCAAGTCTAAAGTCAATGCGGCTGATTTTCGAGCACTTCACGCTTCCTTTTTTTAAATTAAAATCTTCTGAGATGCTACATACAGTACTATATACACCAAAATATATTATTTTCCATTCAGCTAGAGTTGTTCTGTGTTTTGTGTTGTCTCTAGGGCTGGGGAGTGAGACACATCACATTTGTGGACAATGCAAAGATCTCGTACTCGAATCCTGTGCGTCAGGCTCTCTATGAGTTTGAGGACTGCCTGAGTGGAGGAAAAACTAAAGCCTTGGCTGCAGTAGACAGATTAAGGAAGATCTTTCCCGGCGTGGTGAGGCAATTTACATGCTTATTTCCTGAGCAGCGTTTTATTTCCTCTAATGCACATTTCAGTTCTCTCCTGATGCTTCATTTGCCCAGACTTTACCTTTCTATCTACTTTCAGCGTTCTTATCCTTTCAGTTAATGTTCTAGATCTAGTTGTTCCAGGTAATATTCATACAGTGTCCTCCAGAAATATTCATACATTTGTTGAAAAAAAAAAAAAGTAAAAAAAGAATTTATGAGGGTGAGTCAGAAATTATCCACATTCCGGTTATATTAAAACTAATTGTTGGCCACACTGTCTCATCATCACTGTCTCCTGAGTCAGATAGCAGACCTGTTGCAGGTATGAACGTGTCCCGTACATTTGGAAATGTGGAGCAAACAAAAATGGATGCCCCATTTGTAATGTGCATGCGAGAAGAGCTGCATGCAGTGGTTATTTATTTATTTATTAATTAATTTATTTATCTTTTTTGTGGTCTGAGGGTGCATCTGGTGCCATTATTTATCGAAGATTTCCCTTTTGTTACGAAGAAGTGTGTATAAATGGACAGAGAAGTTCAAGGAAGGTCGCACTAGTGTTAGCCATTAAGGAGGAGCCAGACGCCCATCAAGTCCATGCGCAATGACAAACGTCTACACACTTTTGCTCATACTGTCGACATCCTCCCTGTAGTCCTGGGCCCATATTCACAGAATGGATAGAATTATCTCAAAGAGCTCCTATCTTAGCTTAAAAAGTCTTAGCTGGAAGTCCTAGACTAAAAGTGATTTAGGAAACTTCTCAGAGCAACTGTGAGTAGGGAAAGTCAAAAACCTCTATCTTAGTGACGAGGTGTGGTTGACCCCGTTATTAGGGATGACGCAGCAATTTTAAGGACTGTGATTTGGTTGATTATAAAAAATCTGTAAATGCGCTCTTTGTGAAAATGGAATACATGATAATAGAATAGACAGGGAACTCATAATGTATGTATATAAAGAAATTACACAAAGCAGCATGTAGTCATGATTATAGAAAGTTTCTGTTATAGGCTAAATATCTTAAATATAGTAACTATTGTTTGGAAATTGGTTGCTTCAAAAGTAGACACATTTTTAACATTTGGCTGTTTTAATTAACTGAGTTCTTACATTTATCTATCACACTGATTGTACTACTTGTAATCCATTTCAGATTGATGGGAGCAGAATGGCTCAGCTTTTACTTATTGACATGATTGCAGGACAGTCTATTTAACTTGCACTTTTGGATGGTATGTAGCCAACAATCCACGGGAGTTGGAAGGAAGTAAAAGAACAGGAAAACCAAATTGAACAAAAGAGCAGTGTTTACTTTTAGCTGTTCATTCAGTGTTTGGAGAATATTTCTTCTTTCCGGCATTTTGTCTTCTGCTATAGAAACTCTTAAGCCTCTTAAAAGTCCTCCTCTCCACTATTAACAATTTTTACCTTAGGAGCTGTTTTTAGGTCTAAGATGTTACGTGAAACATTTTTATCTTAACTAAGATTTAGTCCTAAATTTAAGGGGAAATTCTAAGATTAAATCATAATTTTTAGAATTTGTTTTTATTTCATCACTAGGAGCAACTTTTAGGCTTAAGAAGCTTTGTGAATACTGATCTCTTTCCATCGGACTCTTACCAGTTTGGTCCTCTGAAAGCAATCGTACAAGGAAAAAGATTCCCTTCTGATAAAGAAGTGAAGACAGCAGTGCATTCGTGGCTTCCAGCTAATATATTTTTAATAAGGGAATATAAAAGTTTATTGAGAGATGGACAAAGAGTATTAAAAACCAAGGAGATGATGGCAAAAAATTCGGTATTTGTCTTTTTAATTTTATGGCCACGGAGTGTGGATTATATTTGAGTCACCCTCGTATAAAAATAACACATGCAATTAGGTTTTATTATCAGAAATTAAAATTTATATTTTGTGATGCCTGCTCTGTAGAGAATAAAAGCACAGTCATGGAATGATCCTGGAATGTTTAACAATGTGGAGTTTACTTTTAAAGGGATCCTCATCCGCTCCTATTTTGCACAACATTCATATCCACAGACTGAGATGATCACTGATTTGAAAGTATGTTTGGGTCATCATCTTGAAAAAACAATTATGTTAAAATCCGGATCTTCTGGAAGAATCAAACATAAATCTCTTGGTAAATTTATAGCTTCATCATTCTTCACATGATATTCACATGAGCCTCTGAACCACTAGATACAAAACATTCCCAAAGAATCAAAATGCAACATCACATTTTACAGAAGGGTATTACAGTAGGTGATCCCCCCCCCCCCCTTTTTGTGGCGAGCCACGCTGATGGTGTGCCTGACTAAAAAGTTATTTTTTTAAAGACTTTGTCTTTGAAATGCTTCCAAGCAGCTTGTCATAATGGTGAGATATCTAAGGCACCTTAAAATCTGCCAAGGTAACGGCTTTTTAAATCTTTTCCAACTTATGAAAATGAAGTTGTTCTTGTGCATCTCGGAGAAAAAAAAAATTTCTTCATCATCAGCCTTTTTTTTTTCAGTTGGTACTGAAACACCCTCATAACAATGTTCTCAGATGTACTGCATAAATTAGATCCTGTGTAATTTTGTTGCCAGGCAACAAGACCATTTCCTGTGTGTCAGCAGGATACTTGTGTCCCTATGCATAATCGATGCGATGGCGAAGAAACACTACTGGTGGGACTGCGATTTTGAGCCAGGCTTTGTGTAGGAATGTTGTTTACGTCTCGGAGAGTTTTTATTTTCTCTTCCAACAATTCAATCGTCTAGTTCGTCCGCCTCTCCACACTTTGACTCCATCTGTTCATCGATCACTTCATCAACCTCCTCTTCTCCTGAAATCTCGAAATTATTCATGCTCAACAGCCTTTATTCAAAATGTCAAACCGGAAGCCAAGAGATTTTGGAATGTGGAAATAAATGAAATGTGTGGGCGCATAGGGCTGAAGAATGTTAATGCTTATAAAAACGTGAAGTTGATTTTGAAAAGTAATTTCTACTTGTATATTTTGCAATTATATATGTATTTCCGCCAAAACAGAACCACCTTCTGTTGTGGTCTAGTGTAGGTTGTGTTTAGTTCTGTGTAGTATTGTATTTCACGCTGAAAGTCCGTCTGTCACACTTGTAAATACATCCGGAAATGACGGCATGCTCAAGAACAAAATGATCATTTTATAGGTAACTTTTGTTTGGCAGAACTATTTTACATTTGCATCGACTCTAATATTCTATTAATAATCAGTATAATAGTCCAATCAACACTTTAATTAAACAAAAAACTGTAGCTTATCCTGATTTGGGCTGAAATTGAAGCAGTGTGTACCTGATAAAGATTACATAATTACAGAGTTGTGTATGAGCTGGGAATTATTACAAATCTGTTACAAAACAGTAACAGCTGAGATGGGGGGGGGGGGGATCGATTTAGAGAACCATTACAATTGTTTTGAGTGGCAATTCATGTATTACCAAACTTACTCCAAAACTGATTTATTTATTTTTATTCAGTTTTCAATTACAGTATATGCATGCAAAGGTTTGGACACAAGTTTGGATTTATTTCTTTATATATTAGAGCAATGCGAGAGATTTTGAACTAATAATTCTCACACATGGCATTTGGTAATTAAGCAGCAACAATAGTCAGTTGTTCTGGAAAAGTTCTTGCAGTATTGTCAAGTGCATTTGCAAAAACAATCAAGCATCATCATAAAACTGGCTCTTATGAAGATCATCCCATGAAGACCAAAACTTACCTCTGCTGCCGAGGAGAAGTTCATTTAGAGTTACCAGCCTCAAAAGTCACTAATTAACACCACCTCAGATTAGAGATGTTATGAAGGCTTTACAGTTCAAAGGAGATTAATGCATATATTGGAAGGCTTCCGAATTGCTTGAAAGAAATATAGATCAGGAATGACCATGAAATCAGAAGGTGTGTCCAAACTTTTGACTGGTAGTGTATGCCTGCATTTGAGGTTGTAAAATGTCTCAGTTCCTCTATAATCCTATAGGTGACACACTCTAAACTGTTATCCAGTGTAAGGAGAAATTTTTTGCTAACTTTGTTTAGAATTGTAAGGAAATCTGAAAAATAAATTGTTTATAAAATCATGATACTTTTTTGAACAGAATTGCAATAGGAATCGAATTGCCATCTAGGTGTTGTGGTGATTTCGTATCAGGTAGTCCCTGGTGATGGTTAAACAGCACCACTATCTCTAACCATAACCAACCACTCGTTATCTACACTCTCTGTGGTGGAGTTCCTGCAAATCACAATTTATACAGTATTGAGAATGAAATTTAAACCAGATTTTGGCACATCAAGAGACAGGCCACCATCAGGAACTGATACAAGTCAAACATTTTTGTTCTTAAGTGAGTAATTTTTGACACTGAGCTCTCTGGAGTCTGGTTCTCTAATATGCATGAGTAAGCCCAGCAACACTCTGGAAGAATCTCATTTCTACAACCTGTCTTTCTGTGCTCTGACTTTCCCTTATTACTCCTTTTTCCACTTAATGGCTTTCCTCACCACTGGTGTCTAAAAGTGCATCCTACTGTAGGCTTACTGCCATGCCTGGGACTGTAGTCTGGCTGCAGTTCATTGCAGGTGTTAGTTTTATGGACCGGGAGTTTGCAGCTGTGTGATAACTAAATGGACAGAACAAGCTCTGTGGCCAAATCTAACAAAAAAAATCTCTGTGCACCCTGTGAAATGATCTTAGGCTGATCATTATACAAGCCTTATGTAATGTATAATGTTTAGACACAAGTAGAGATCCTTTGGAGAAGCTGAGAAATCAGATTATTTCTGAGTTTAAGTGTGAGTCACAAGCCTAAAGCTCATACTGGAATAATCAGAAACATCCTGCACTTTCTGGCCAATGGAAAACAAAAGGCATCTTAGGAAGGTGATAAAATATGTGTAATTTCTTCTTGTTTCATGTGGTCTTTATTCAAGTTGGCATTTTTAAATGGGTTTTGGACATGGTGAGATTACCAATGTTCTCACATCATAGATACTCCCACCAGTACTCATTATTATTGGTATTATTATTATTAGGAACACTATACGAATACACACTACCAGCAACCTTCTGCTGCTGTAATGCATCAGCCTCAAGAGTTGATCCTCTGTAAAAAAAAAAATAATAATAAAAATAAAATTGTCTTTTTTTCCGCTTACCGCTGTCAGACAGAGTGAGTATTTTAATTACTCTAGCTATTTTCACACTATTAGATGTTGTGTGTGAAAATCCCAACTATTTCTGAAATATACAAATCAGCCCCTTTTGTACCATCAATGGTCCTATGGTCAAAATCATTAAGATCACATTATCCCCATTCTGATAGGTTTACATAAACTGAAGCTGATGATTTGATTTTATGCATGAATTGAATAACTGCATGAATGAACAATTGTACAGGTGCTCATATTAAAGTGTCTGCTGAATGTATGGTGGTGCCTAAGGTTTTCCTTCTCTATGTGTTTTCTTATTTGTTGTTGCTTTCTTGTTTCTTTCTTTTCTGAACATCAAAGCCAGATTAGTAATTAATAAGTAACTAATCTAAAAAAAAAAAAAAAAAGCCGTTGCAAAAGAAGAGGAGATGACTCATAACCATAGGAAATTTGATTTTGCATCATACATACTGTAAAAGGGTGTATTGTGATTTCTCTTAGTGTCACAATTTTATAAATTTTATAATTTTTTAAATAAATTATATATATATATATATATATATATATATATATATATATATATATATACTGTGTGTGTGTGTGTGTGTGTGTGTGTGTGTGTGTATATATATATATATATATATATATATATATATATATATATATATATATATACACAGTGGTGTGAAAAACTATTTGCCCCCCTCCTGATTTCTTATTCTTTTGCATGTTTGTCACACAAAATGTTTCTGATCATCAAACACATTTAACTATTAGTCAAAGATAACACAAGTAAACACAAAATGCAGTTTTTAAATGAGGGGTTTTATTATTTAGGGAGAAAAAAAAATCCAAACCTACATGACCCTGTGTGAAAAAGTAATTGCCCCCTGAACCTAATAACTGGTTGGGCCACCCTTAGCAGCAATAGCTGCAATCAAGCGTTTGCGATAACTTGCAACGAGTCTTTTACAGCGCTCTGGAGGAATTTTGGCCCACTCATCTTTGCAGAATTGTTGGAATTCAGCTTTATTTGAGGGTTTTCTAGCATGAACCGCCTTTTTAAGGACATGCCACAACATCTCAATAGGATTCAGGTCAGGACTTTGACTAGGCCACTCCAAAGTCTTCATTTTGTTTTTCTTCAGCCATTCAGAGGTGGATTTGCTGGTGTGTTTTGGGTCATTGTCCTGCTGCAGCACCCAAGATCGCTTCAGCTTGAGTTGACGAACAGATGGCCGGACATTCTCCTTCAGGATTTTTTGGTAGACGGTAGAATTCATGGTTCCATCCATCACAGCAAGCCTTCCAGGTCCTGAAGCAGCAAAACAACCCCAGACCATCACACTACCACCACCATATTTTACTGTTGGTATGATGTTCTTTTTCTGAAATGCTGTGTTACTTTTACGCCAGATGTAACGGGACACGCACCTTCCAAAAAGTTCAACTTTTGTCTCGTCAGTCCACAAGGTATTTTCCCTAAAGTCTTGGCAATCATTGAGATGTTTTTTAGCAAAATTGAGACGAGCCTTAATGTTCTTTTTGCTTGAAAGTGGGTTGCGCCTTGGAAATCTGCCATGCAGGCTGTTTTTGCCCAGTCTCTTTCTTATGGTGGAGTCGTGAACACTGACCTTAACTGAGGCAAGTGAGGCCTGCAGTTCTTTAGATGTTGTCCTGGGGTCTTTTGTGGCCTCTCGGATGAGTTGTCTCTGCGCTCTTGGGGTAATTTTGGTCGGCCGGCCACTCCTGGGAAGGTTCACCACTGTTCCATGTTTTTGCCATTTGTGGATAATGGCTCTCACTGTGGTTCGCTGGAGTCCCAAAGCTTTAGAAATGGCTTTATAACCTTTACCAGACTGATAGATCTCAATTACTTTTGTTCTCATTTGTTCCTGAATTTCTTTGGATCTTGGCATGATGTCTAGCTTTTGAGGTCTACTTCTCTGTGTCAGGCAGCTCCTAATTAAGTGATTTCTTGATTGAAACAGGTGTGGCAGTAATCAGGCCTGGACGTGACTACAGAAATTGAACTCAAATGTGATAAACCACAGTTAAGTTATTTTTTAACAAGGGGGGCAATCACTTTTTCACACAGGGCCATGTAGATTTGGAGTTTTTTTTCTCCCTTAATAACGTAAACCTTCATTTAAAAACTGCATTTTGTGTTCAATTATGTTATCTTTGACTAATAGTTAACGGTTTTTGATGAGCAGAAACATTTAAGTGTGACAAACATGCAAAAGCATAAGAAATCCGGAAGGGGGCAAATAGTTTTTCACACCACTATATATATATATATATATATATATATATATATATATATATATATATAGTACAGGTGAAATAACTGAGAACATTTTATAATCTAGTTTGTTCAAAATAGCCACCCTTTGCTCTGATTACTGCTTTGCACACTCGTGGAATTCTCTATATGAACTTCAAGAGGTAGTCACCTGAAATGGTTTCCAACAGTCTTGACGGAGTTCCCAGAGGTGTTTATCACTTGCTGGCCCCTTTGCCTTCAATCTGTGGTCCAGCTCACCCCAAACCATCTCAATTGGGTTCAGGTCCGGTGACTGTGGAGACCTTTTTTGTTAAGTACATAACTCCACGTGAGTTCATTCATAGTTTTGATGCCTTCAGTGAGAATCTACCAATGTAAATGGTCATGAAAATAAAGAAAAACCCATTGACCTATAGATGAGAAGGTGTGTCCAAACTTTTGGCCTGTTCTGTATATGCAGTATATACAGTATATGTATGAATGTATGAATCAATCAATCAATCAATCAATCAATCAATCAATCAATTGATTGTTGTTGGTCTTTTGGCTGCTTCCGGCAGGGGGACCATCTGATTGGGACACAAGCTTGGCATAAGTTTTATGTGTGATACCCTTCCTGACGCAACCCTCCAAAAAATGTTTATCCGACCTTGGGACCGGCACTCCATCTAGTGGCTGGGGTTTGGGCTCTGGCTGGGAATCAAACCCGGGCCTTTCGCCTGGCAGGCGAGAAACCTACTACTGAGTCACCAATGCTCTATAGTGCTGTCAGTTGATTGAAAATCTTAATTTAGTTAATCACAGTCATGGTTTGTGATTAATCACAATCAATTAAAAATTTTAAATGCTCTGATTTACTTGTATTATAATAAAGAATTGCATGACAAACTGGTAAGAGTGGGACCAGCACTCCAGTGGCTATGCAGTGTGGGGGTGTGGCAACCCGCCGAATGCGGGGATCGAACCTGGCTCCTTAGATGGACAACTCAACAACCTAGAGCCTTAGTCATCTGAGCCACCACTCCCATATCTTAAAACTTGCATTTAATGTATTCATGTACAAATGGTTCCCCTTGAACCACACAACTTTGGTTTTATCCAAACTTCCTTCTAGAAGCTTTTTATAATGAAACTTGCCATTTACTACACCTGATAATGTTTCCTCAGTCATCTTTATATCTGTATAAGCCATTAGGATCAAACCTGGTCATATGATTAATTTGCATAAAAAAATAATGAGTTTGCGTATTTCTATTTCTAATTCACGCTTTAATTTGACACCCATAATATATAAAAGAATACACAATTTCCAAAAAGTTCAACTTTTGTCATCAGTCCACAGAATATTTATACAAAAGTCCTTGCAATATTTTTTTCAAATGTGAGATAAGCCATTATGTTCTTTTTGGTCAGCAGTATCTTTCACTTTGGGACTCTCCCATAGATTCCTTTTTTGCCCAGTCACTTTTTATTGTTGAATCATGAACATTGATCTTAAATGAGGCAAGTGAGGCCTGGAGTCCTTTAGAAGTTGTTCTGGGGTTTTTTAATATATTTTTTTTATGAGCTCCAGGATGAGTTGTCTTTGTGCTTTTGAAGTATTCTACTAGGCCGACCACTTCTGTGAAGGTTCACCACTGTTCTGTTCTTGAATTTCATTAGATCGTGTTTCTTTTTGAGATCTTTTAGTGTGCTTCACTTTGTCACACACACACGTTCTATTTAAGTACTTTCTTGATTCAACAGGTCTGGCAGTAATCAGGCATGGGTGTGGCAAGTAAAATTTAACAGTGCTTTCCAAAAATCACAATTCATTCATCATGTGGCATGGGGGCCTGGTAGTTTTTTTTTCTTAATGAATGAAACCATCATTTAAAAACTGCATTTTGTTGGATTATCTTAATGTAATATTAAAATTTGTTTGATAATCGGAATCATTTAAGTGTGACATATGCAAAAAACTAAATATTTTGGAAGGAGGCAAATACTTTTTCATGGCACAGTGTGTATGTCTATATAAAATCAGGTTTTGTTACAATTCTAAACAAACTTGGCAAATATTTTGCTCCTACAGTACCACACAGGACGCTGTGTCTGCCAATGAATTAATAGTTTAAACCACACCAACTGCAGGATATTAGAGGACCTGCAATATTTTATCACCTCAAATGTAAATATAAGTAAATTAAAAGAATATTTCCTCCAGCATCTCTATATAGTATGTGAAGTAGTGGAGTACCATGTTATGCCATAGTATAAATAAAAATATATAGTCCTTGTAGTATAATTTAGAATGAAATAGTTTAAGTGATATGGTTAGGGCTTAGGGCTGTTGAGGTTAGTTCTAGGCAGAAGTGTTGCATTATTTAGCACTTTTCAAGCAGTTCTCATGTCAAAATGCCCATGTCTTCCTCTGTGTAATTCTTGGTGGTTCTTTCTGGATTAGCATTCTGCTCCGTTTACACACCTCTCATAATTTATTGATGTTTCCTGCATTGATCGTCTCCTCCTGTTTGGCTAATGAGCAGCTCATACTCTACCTTTACAAAACCCCTGTTTGATTAGAACTAATTAGAGACTGCTCCGTTATCTCCACCATAATTAGGGCTCTAGTCTTCCTATAACCTCCCTGCTCTCTCTCTCATACACGCACATGAACACACGCAGAAACCTCCTCAGAGTAATACTCACTGTGGGAGTGGTGAGACATCAGAATGTAAGGAATGCATGATTGACTAATCACTTAAGTCTCATTTGCATCATCTTCTCTTTTTTTTTTTGACATTGATAAATTCATATTTTTTTCGCATAACTTTTTAAATGAATAACCAAAGCAAGCACAAAAGCTGTAGTGACCTTATGAACCATGGTACATTTTTAGAGATTAAAACACATTAGACCTGAATATTAAAATATTATATTGATATTAAAAGTAATATTATAAACCTTCATTCTTATTGTGTCTGTCATTTAATTAGCTAACAGAGTGGATAAAAAGTCATGCAGTGATAACTTGAATGCACTCAGGCTGCTATTAATAGAAATTGTATGGTTTTATCTCTTTTATCTTAATTTATTTTCCAGGCCGTATTTCTTTCCCTCTTCTTTCATTTATTCATGCTTTTCCTGGTGGGTATCACAGTGGTAACAGGCTAAGTTAGTCAGTCCAGACTTCTCTGTCCCCAGCCACAGATTCAACCCATGATGTGGGTGGGATCTTCAGAAGATCCCAGAAGAGCTGTTTGCTCCAGCAGGTTCTGCATTTATCCTGTGGTTTCCAGCCAGTAATATGTGACTTATCCATCGTCACCAAGAGCTAACCAGCAGTCAAATTAACCTACTTAAAGCATGTCTTTGGGTGGTGGGTGGAAACCGGAGTACCCGGAGGAAACCCATCCAGCAAATATCCAGGAAAACCCTCCTTGTTAAATTTATTCATGCATTCATCTTCTCTTGTAAAGGGTCTTGGGGGCCTGGAGTCTATGGGCACGAGGCGGGGTACACGCTAGACGGGGTCGCAGTCCATTGCAGGGCACACAATTTTGCAGAGTAACTTGCACACTATGGGCAATTTGGAAAATCAATCAGCCTAATATCCATGTTTTTGGACAGTGGGAGGAAACGGAACTACCCAGAGGAAACCCACCAAGCACGGGAGAACATGCAAACTCCATGCACACAGAACCGAACCGGAATTAAACCCCGACCCTGGAGGTGCATAATGACCGTTTCAACCACTAAGCCACCGTGGTGCTGAATTATTAAATTATTTATTCAATTAAATGTTAAACAATAGTCAATATACAGTGGTGTGAAAAACTATTTGCCCCCTTCCTGATTTCTTATTCTTTTGCATGTTTGTCACACTTAAATGTTTCTGCTCATCAAAAACCGTTAACTATTAGTCAAAGATAACATAATTGAACACAAAATGCAGTTTTTAAATGAAGGTTTACGTTATTAAGGGAGAAAAAAAACTCCAAATCTACATGGCCCTGTGTGAAAAAGTGATTGCCCCCCTTGTTAAAAAATAACTTAACTGTGTTTTATCACACCTGAGTTCAATTTCTGTAGTCACCCCCAGGCCTGATTACTGCCACACCTGTTTCAATCAAGAAATCACTTAAATAGGAGCTACCTGACACAGAGAAGTAGACCAAAAGCACCTCAAAAGCTAGACATCATGCCAAGATCCAAAGAAATTCAGGAACAAATGAGAACAAAAGTAATTGAGATCTATCAGTCTGGTAAAGGTTATAAAGCCATTTCTAAAGCTTTGGGACTCCAGCGAACCACAGTGAGAGCCATTATCCACAAATGGCAAAAACATGGAACAGTGGTGAACCTTCCCAGGAGTGGCCGGCCGACCAAAATTACCCCAAGAGCGCAGAGACAACTCATCCGAGAGGCCACAAAAGACCCCAGGACAACATCTAAAGAACTGCAGGCCTCACTTGCCTCAATTAAGGTCAGTGTTCACGACTCCACCATAAGAAAGAGACGGGGCAAAAACAGCCTGCATGGCAGATTTCCAAGGCGCAAACCACTTTTAAGCAAAAAGAACATTAAGGCTCGTCTCAATTTTGCTAAAAAACATCTCAATGATTGCCAAGACTTTTGGGAAAATACCTTGTGGACCGACGAGACAAAAGTTGAACTTTTTGGAAGGTGCGTGTCCCGTTACATCTGGCGTAAAAGTAACACAGCATTTCAGAAAAAGAACATCATACCAACAGTAAAATATGGTGGTGGTAGTGTGATGGTCTGGGGTTGTTTTGCTGCTTCAGGACCTGGAAGGCTTGCTGTGATAGATGGAACCATGAATTCTACTGTCTACCAAAAAATCCTGAAGGAGAATGTCCGGCCATCTGTTCGTCAACTCAAGCTGAAGCGATCTTGGGTGCTGCAGCAGGACAATGACCCAAAACACACCAGCAAATCCACCTCTGAATGGCTGAAGAAAAACAAAATGAAGACTTTGGAGTGGCCTAGTCAAAGTCCTGAACTGAATCCTATTGAGATGTTGTGACATGACCTTAAAAAGGCAGTTCATGCTAGAAAACCCTCAAATAAAGCTGAATTACAACAATTCTGCAAAGATGAGTGGGCCAAAATTCCTCCAGAGTGCTGTAAAAGACTCGTTGCAAATTATCGCAAACGCTTGATTGCAGTTATTGCTGCTAAGGGTGGCCCAACCAGTTATTAGGTTCAGGGGGCAATTACTTTTTCACACAGGGCTATGTAGGTTTGGATTTTTTTTCTCCCTAAATAATAAAACCCCTCATTTAAAAACTGCAATTTGTGTTTACTTGTGTTATCTTTGACTAATAGTTAAATGTGTTTGATGATCAGAAACATTTTGTGTGACAAACATGCAAAAGAATAAGAAATCAGGAGGGGGGCAAATAGTTTTTCACACCACTGTATGACCGAGAGAATAGTTCATACCGTTTCATCAACAGTAGCCAGTCAGATAATGAGGGAAGGTTGAACATTAATTTTATGCATTGCAAAGTGAATGCCTCATTGTTACGTGATCTTTACATTTATTGTATAGCGGAAGTGTTAAATTTCCCAGCATGCTGGCAAAAAGGAGCTGTCCGTCATCCATGAAATTGCACTAATTATGGTTAGTACTTCATATAGTAGAGTAGTCATTTACAGTCCTTGACACAATTGAGCATGCTTTTTACTTCTTGAAGATAAAAAAACGTAAGATGGAACAATCAGCAGCAACTAAATTAGCTCAAGAGAGACAACTCGGCATATGCTGATGTACATGGGTTCTAGACAGTCATTAAAGCTATTGCATCCAATTATTAAAAATAATTGCTTAATTTTAAAGCCATTGTAGTGGTGCACAAAAATAGAAAAAATGTATGTCCATTTACTTATGGATCTGACAGTACATAATCTCCAATAGTCTGCACATTAGTGACAACTTAATGGAAAAAATATTGGTGTTAAAGCTGTTCTAGCAGCTTGTGCTAACAACTTACATTAAAGGAAATCAAATATCTCAGTATCACCTGTCTTTGTATAATAAATATTTTCATTTGTTTATTATCATTTCCTGCTCTGGGTGTGTCTAACATACACCAAGGGACGTTCAGAGCATTTAATCCTCCTACTTTTATGTTTTTTATTCTTTTTGAGACTGCCCATAAAAAACATATTTCTTGTATAATCATCATCTTCATCATCATCTTTTCTTTGACTGTTTCAGAATGCCGAGGGGTTCAACATGAGCATCCCGATGCCCGGCCACCCGGTCAGCTTTTCGGAAGTGACGATGGCTCAGGCGCAGAAAGACGTGGAGCAGTTGGAAGCACTGATTTCAGCCCACGATGTCGTCTTCCTCCTCATGGACACACGGGAGAGTCGATGGCTCCCCACCGTCATCGCAGCCAGCCAGAGAAAGGTATTTTAACTTTCACAGGTCTTGGTAACACACCAGTGAAGAAGCGAATGCATGTTTTTCTGGACTATAAATGCGTTCACTCTATAATTTGTCACTCCATTTAGAGTTCCAAAGAAATCTTGCAGTACAGAAATAGTGTATATACAGTAGAAGAATAAAGAGGCAGTACAGGCTGTTTAGATCATTTCCTGCGATTTCAAATCTTCAGAAAAGTTACAGTCGAATCATTACTGTATTTCATTTTAAAATAACCCCTAGTCTTAACCAATCTGCTCTTCCAGCT
Source organism: Channallabes apus (assembly GCA_030522415.1). Taxonomy (NCBI): domain Eukaryota; kingdom Metazoa; phylum Chordata; class Actinopteri; order Siluriformes; family Clariidae; genus Channallabes; species Channallabes apus. Next base: position 17,035,666 of record CM060123.1, read on the forward strand.
TGTAGTAAATGCAGCACTCGGGTTTGACACCTTTGTTGTAATGAGGCACGGCCTTAAGAAACCCAAAGGCTCAGGAACCGGAGACTGCAGTCCTTCGTCATCCTTGTCCGCATCAGACTCATCTTCATCATCGACACCAGCAACACCAGGTAGGACAGATGGGACCAATAAATAATTCATTCAGTAATTCATAATTTTCCTTCCTGTTGATTGAATTTGACAGACAGTGAATGAAAGCACTGCTCAGTGCGTATCATCATGGATTTTTAAATACATCAATGTTTGAAGAGTGTCCACGGTTCTGTCTTTAATGAATGAATTAATGTTGTGAGTACTGACATAATGGTTTGTCAGCTTTTAAATGGTTGTACTCATTAAAAATCTATCAGTGTGCTTCAGTGCTGACTCTCGGGGCAACCATTTTACTAACATTATGCAATTTTCTCGTCAATCAGTTCATTCAGTCATGTTTATTTATTCTGCAAAAATGAGCATACTGATGCACTGGATAAGTCGATGACATAAGCATGGAGAAAAGCATGAGCTTTAGTAGTACTTGGCGATATGATCTTAAATCAATTTCATGATTAAATTAACCTTTTTACCTTGATTATGATTAATGAACAATCTTTGTTTTTTTTTTGCACTCAGTGTAATGACAAGGTTTTGTATTGTAAATATGCTCAGTATTAAAGCTGGGATATTCCTTTATAATAAGTTTTAGTGGTTAGCACTGTTGCCTTGCACCTCCAGGGTCAGGGTTCGATACCCACCTCGAGTTCATGTGCATAGAGTTTGCGTGTTCTCCCTGTGCTTGGTTGGTTTCCATCGCGTACACTGGTTTCCTCCCACAGTCCAAAGACGTGCAGATTAGGCTAATTGGCGTTCCCAAATTGCCCGTAGTTTTGTTTGTGTGTTTTTGTGGCCTGCGATGGATTGGCACACTCTTCAGGGTGTACCCTGCCTCATGCCCTAAGTCTCCTGGGATAGACTCCAGGCTACCCTGTACACGGGATAACCGACATAGACAGTGTGTGAGTGAGTGATTGCCCTAGCTGTAATCTCTAACTATAAGTACAAGATGCTTGTTACTGTAAACACTGTGGTTAAAAACATGTGCCCCTGGCACAAACAAACTAATTAAATTGTCTGTGTGTTACGTTAACCTCAAAGGATTGTGGAACCGTTATTATAAACACGAAGGGGTTGTGACTTGCAGAGCCGTATTATAACTGTTATTTAACCCCTATATGAATCGCTGCGGGTTATGTGTGTTATTATAACCTCATAAATGAACTTTTGGAGCCACCATAGTTATTTCCTTGGGGTTCAAACTCTAAACTTCCCTTTTTAAGTTTATGATCCTTTACCTTTGTAAATAGAAAAGTAGACTGCAAATAAAAGAGAAATGTGAGTTCTTGGCATGAACAATCCTGTGTAAATTTTTCTTAAGGCTTTTTCACTTATATTTAAAAGCTAATGTAATGGAAAAGACACATTCAATTCAATTATATCTATTTACTGTAGCGCGTTTAACAATGGTCATTGTCTCAAAGCAAGTCCACAAAATTAAAAGGAGATTATGGAAATATGTAGGAGCAAGTAAAAATGTGTCTAGATCATAATAATTAGATTGTCCCTGATGAGCAAGTCAAGGGTATATACTTGATTAGTAGAGCAAAGTGTCATAAAAGAATGTCATAACTGCTTGGCTTAAAAGGGCAAAACCTAATGGCCGTCATTGTAGAGATGGAGAAGACAGCATTGATATTCAAGTCATCTCTCTGGGGCATGTTTAGATGTTTGAAAGCGAAGGGGACATGCATGACCTGAGCCAATGTGACTGATTAACACAGCAAAGCAGTCCATTCATTTATAATAAACAGTCTGGGACAATATCATGAAAATCCTTTATACTGATATTGGACTTTGAATTTTTTCACCATGCTTAAAATATTTACGTTATACAGTATCCATGGCTTTTTAAGAACTATGTGTCCAATCTTGTCCTCTGTATGTGTCCATACTGTAAGCCTATCCGTAGTCTTAATTGTATTCAATCTGAGGCATTGCAGTAACACCCAATCAAATGGGGGCAAAAACTTATGTAAACTTAATATTTTTCTGTATTTTTTTTTTTTATTTGATAACCGCTTTCAAATGTATATGCCGCATAAAATATACTGTATACACGTACACTAAGATTTCTTTGACTGCCTTTAGCTTTTACTACAGCACACATACAAATATGGTGGCTCATTTTTGTGTCTTTTACAATTTTAGTCTAATTAATCTTGATATTTTGTGCTGCGTCATGTATCTGTGCCGTCAGAGACAAAAACAAATCTGTAGAAGGGATAACATGCTCATGCAGTACAGTAGGCATTATACTGTACATGGCGGTTGCTTAATTTTCGCACTTTCCTTCTTGCCATGACGAGCCCAGCGTCAAGCTGGAATCATAAAACTGAATCAGTCCGGAAGCATGATGATAGAAAATGGCTGAATCCTGATGGTGAACAATGTTAATTTTGGAAAGTCCTCAACAAAACAGTGGAAAGCAGTTTTGGGACACAATGGCGTCTGTGATTACTCTCCGGATTTAAAGGCTCAGAGACAACACTGTAATATTTCATGTGTAAGATTCATTTCCTTAGAGGCAATTATGCTCTTTGCCAACATGATGGCAGTGTGGGGAAAGGAGACAACTTTAATCAATTTTTTGAGAAGGACCTGAGTTATAGTTCTCCCTGTACATAAAATGACTGATGTCACTAATTGGCTCTTGCCTATCTGGCTGAAGAGTAGTGCTAATTAGAATCAGGTGCTTTAGTAAATGGATGGAACAAATATGTGGCAATAAAAAAGTAAGAAATTTAAGCGTTATCAGGAAGCAATCAAGCAGTCATGGATTGACTGAGTGACACCAGAGAATAAACCATTCTTATCTTGTAATTTTTTGTGTAATGAATCTAAAATATATGAAAGTCTAATGTTTATCAGTACATTACAGAAAATAATGAACTTTATCACAATATGCTAATTTTTGTTTAGAAGGACCTGTGTGTGTGTATGTATGTATGTGTGTGTGTGTGTGTGTGTGTGTGTGTGTGTGTGTGTGTGTGTGTGTGTGTGTGTGTGTACTGTATGTGTGTGTGTGTGTGTATGTGAGTGACCATATCTAAATGTTTTGAAGTTCAAGTGGCTACAGTGCAAAGTATTATTAAAAATTACAAGACATTCTGCATTGTAAAAAATCTCGGAAGCCAAAAGGATAACGAGAGAGGTAAAAAAAACAAAAAAAACAAAGAATACTAGGATCACCAAGGGCCATCCGGATGAATCTGGGCTCTGCTGGTGGCAACATCTCAAGGCAGACAGTCCAACGGACACTGCATACCACTGGGTTCCACCAACGCAGACCAAAGAGGACACCTCTTTTCCAGATAAGGCACACAAAAGCCAGCTTGACCTTTCCAAATGCTCATCTGAACAAAGAAGACAACTTCTGGTCTTCTGTTTTATGGTCAGGTGCAACAAAAATGTAATTCTTTGACCACAACGATGTAGCATTCATTTGGAGTCAAAAAGAAGAAGCTTTCAACCCTAAGAACACCATCCCCATTGTCAAACATGGTGGTGGGACCCGATTGTTTTGGAGTGTATTTTTCAGCCGGTGGACCAGGGAACCTAATCACAGTAAACGGTACCATGAAAAAGGAGCAATACATCAAAATTCTCAACGACAACATAAAGCAGTCTGTAGAGAAACTTGGCCTTGGGCACCAGTGGACATTTCAGTACGGCAACGGCCCAAAACACACAGCAATAGTGTGGAAGAAATGGTTAGCAGACAAAAGTATTAACGTTTTGCAGTGGCCCAGCCAGAGTCCTGACTTAAATCCAATTGAGAATCTGTGGGAGGAGCTAAAGATCAGGGTGATGGCAAGGAGACCTTCCAACCTGAAAAAATTGGAACTCATCGCTAAAGATGGTCAGCCAATAAAGGCTTTTCTATTATAAGGGTAAGAGTATATATAAGGGCATGAGTAATTTTTGATATGCCACTTTTTGTTCAAATGTAAAAAACGATGAGTAATCGTTTTTTCCACAATGATGCCTCTTGTACATCGTCTTATTATCTTCTGGGAGACGTCTGTGTCTTTTCTAAGAAAAAACTTGCTGGTTGAATAAAAGTAACTAAGTCAGAATTTATACAGTATGTACTGTACTGAATATGAATGTGTGTGTGTTTGTGTGTGTGTGTACAATCAGGTCCATAAACTTTTTATCTTTAATTCAAGATGTTTGACAAAAGTGTGGCATTAATTATTCTGGAAATACAGCCATTTTTACACACGCACGCGCACGCACGCGCACACACATTTTGGAGCTCATAAATAATGAATCAATGCCACCCAGGGTATTGTGTATTGGTGTTTGGAACATTCTTTATTAGTATTTGCGCACATTGTTGGATCAATATCCAATACCATTATCAGTTCTAATGCTTCTGGGATTTGAGCTATTTTTCTAATGGGTGTAGCCACCTATTCAGTCAAGAGTGTCTCATTGACATTCCTCTACCTGAGAGTCTCACACTCCTGTGGTGAGAAAGATTTAACCACTAGGGTACAAGCGGTGGGAATAGTGTTTGTTCAACTCCACATGTACCGACATACATACGGAAATAAATACATTTCATGCATGAAAGCTGTATGAGAGACAGACACATAATGAGACTTGTGATTAGTGAGAGTGAATCTGGTGAACAAAATTCTGTTCAAGTACCAGTGGACCTGAAATGTCACCAATTATACAATCTTTGTACTGCAGATTCTGGTCCACAAGATCAACATTAAACTCATTACAAACCAATCATAGATTTCATTTCCCTTGAGCATTAAGCAATTTACTACCAAGTCAGCTCTATAATTAGATATGCCTCCCATCTATCCCCTTTAGGAGGGTTTACATTTGAGAATAAAATGAATATTCTAGAAAAAAAAGAGCTATACATCCAAAATTGTTTTTTCTGCTTAACTGGGGTAGATAAGCAGTATAATGTAATGAAAGCATATTATTTTTTATGATATTTCTGCCAATTAAAAAAAAAAAAGATTATGGTGAACACAATGTAACTGAAGCATGTTTTCCATTTAAAATGTTGGTTTCTGAGTTGATTAAGGTGTGATCAAGCTGTCATCCATGATTTCCTGCTAAACTAGAGCACAAATAAGAGGTGACACACAAAAAATACCCTTAGTCCTAAAGTCCTAATGCCCTAAATATAATAATGGGAAAGACAAGAGCACACAAACTAAATAAGAGAGAAGTGTGTTAACCTTCATAATTTGAGGCAATGGGAATAAATATAACCTAGCCTGAAGATGCACATTTCTACTTTTAGGGCAATAATAAAAAAAATTAATAGGGCAATATAAAAAAGTGAATATCAAATGGAACTGTTACAAACTTGCCTGAAAGAGCAACCAACAAATGTTAAGAGTGGCAAAAGGGAAAGTAATAAGTTATAGTGGATTTATATAATTTTTTAAAATTTTATTTAAGATTGTTCTGTTCATATTTTCAGGAACATCTCTGTTCTCCAACATACCTGGCCATCGACTAGGCTGTTACTTCTGCAATGATGTTGTTGCCCCTGGAGATGTGAGTTTCCATGTTTCCTTTAACAATCATTAGTTCTAATTTGGTGCCATCTATCTAAAATCCAAAATCCATCCATCCTTCCAATGAATTGTATTTTTCTAGCCATAGATTCATCCATGCATCTGACTGAAATTTCTATTAAGTGTAATCCTGTCATCCAAAGTATGCATTACTCCAAAAAAGTCCATTCAATTCTTTCTCTCCATCCATCTTTTCTTCCATCCATTCAATTTATTCCATCTCTGTCTCCATTCATCCAGACATTTAAATCCATCCATCCATTAAATCATTTCAATTTCATCGGTCTATTCAACCATTCAAAAAACTATTTAATCCCATCCATTCATTTAGGTAATTTTAATAAATACCTATAATTAGTTAATGTAACATATTAATCTTAATAATTAATTCGTGAAATGTTATTATTTTTTCTTTCATCTAGTCAACCAGAGACAGGACTCTGGACCAACAGTGTACAGTGAGCCGGCCTGGATTGGCCATGATTGCCGGAGCTCTGGCTGTTGAGCTGATGATCTCCATCCTACAGCACCCAGAGGGGTGAGAGCAACATCATAGTCACACATACAGTAGCAGTCTCCGGCTCAGTCATGTTCCAATAAAATAAATACAGTACCTAAATAGAAACATACTATTCTTGTATAACATACAGTGCTACAGATTTGTCGACTGCATGCGAATCTCCCGTTTCACCACATCCCTATTGTGCTGTATTGGATTGAGATCTGGTGACTGTGAAGGGCATTTGAGTACATCATCATCTTCAAAAAAAACAGCTTCAGATAATTTTAGCTTTGTGACATGCTGTGTTATCCTATGGTCATAAAGGGATAGACATGGTCATCAACAATATTCAGGTAGGCTGTGGCATTAAAACAAATCCTAAGGGGCCCAAAGTGTGCCAAGAAAATATCCCTACATTATTACACCACCAAATCCTGCCTGACATACTGTACAACGCAGGATGAATCTCTGCTTTTATGATGTTTTCATCCAAATTCTGGCTCTACCGTCGAAATGTCGCAGGAGAAATCGAGACTGGTCAAAACAGGCCATGATTTTCCAAAATTCTATTGTCAGCCCTTGTCCACTTTTGGCGCCAGTGTGAATTGTAGCTTCAGTTTCCTGTTCTTTGCTGACAAAAGTGGCACCTGATGTGGTCTGTTGCTGCTGCTTTTGTAGCTCATCTTCTTCAACGTGTTGCATGTTCAGAGATGCCCTTTGGCATACTTCGGTTGTAATGACCAGTCATTTTTTCCCCAGAGAACTGCCTCTCACTGAATAGTTTCTCTTTTTTAGACCAATCTCTGTAAACTCTGGAGATGAATGTGTGTGACAACCCCAGTAGATTAGCAGTTTCAGAAATACTTGCAGCCGCCTGTCTGGCAAAAACAGCCATGCCACGTCCAAAGTCACTTAAATCACTTGCCTTCCCTATTTCGGATGCTGGGTTTGAGAACGTCTTGACCATGACTACATACAGTACATGGCCAAATGCATTGAGTTTTGAGTCAGCCAAGTGATTTTGTGTTAACAAGCAGCTGTACAGTTTGGTGAGGTGGCTGGTGAATACACACTACCGTTCAAAAGTTTGGGCTCACTTTCTAACTCCATGATCGTTCCTAATTTTTATTTCTTTCTACATTGTAAAGGAATGCTGAAGCCAATCAAAAAATGCATTAATCTCCTTTGAACAGTTGATATTGAGATGTTTCTGCTACTTCTGCTCTGTAAAGACTTCATAACGCCTCTAATCTGAGCTGCTGTTAATTGGTCATTTTTCAGGCTGATAACTCTAAATGAACTTCTCGTCTGCAGCAGAGGTAGGTTTTGGTCTCGTCCTCCTGGGACGGCCTTCATGAGAGCCAGTTTCATTATGGTGCTTGACGGATTTTGCAAATGCACTTGACAATACTGTTCTTGCAAGAACTATTACAGAAAGACTGACCTCTGTGTCTTAAAATAACAACTAACTCTTGTTTTTGTTGTTATGTAATTACCTAATTCCATATGTGTTATTTTATAGTTTTGAAATCTCCAGTATTGTTGTAGAATGTAGAAAATAAATCACTAAACAAAAACAACGATTTGCAAGTGACCTCACACTTTTGAACGGTAGTGTATATTACTTTATAATAAATCTTATAAAGAAGAACCCTCTAGCACATAGGGAGCACTGAGAAAGAATGTTACGTTTATTAAGCATATTTTGCAAATGACAAATATATGAGCAATTTACTCTAAAGAAGTCATAACTGGGTGGACATGTTACTCTTTATCACATCAGTCAAACATTCAACAAAAACAGTTGAATAGTTAATTCAGTGACACAAAATAATTAAAAAGATTTGAGCACTAAGGATTAATCAATCACAGAGAAATGGACTTTTGAAGATAATTCTTATGAATAAAGCTATATAACAATAATACAAATGTTAAAAAATTAGTTTGATTAGTCTATCTGGTATTTATTACTGAATGAAAAAAAATATGAACATTTCACTTGATTGCACTAAAATCAGAGTCTTTGAGGTTGGATCATTGTGCTCTGAAGTTGAGCAGCATTAACTATATAAGAAAAAGGGTTTTTGAAATTGGTGTTAGTTCATGTTTTACACAACATTCACGGTAATAAGTCTCACAAATGGCATGGAATAATAGGAATGACTCATCTCACATTGCCGCAGAGCTAGCTAGAAGCATGTAGCTGAAAAAAAAATGAGTTCTGGCAAAAATCCTTTATGCAGTGATGTGAAGAATGACTGCCTGCCAGGCATTGTTGGGTGTTTGGACAAAAACGACAGGATTTTAAATCCCTTTTCTGTATCTTATAATTTTGTTGACATTTTTATTTTAACTGCAACATATGCTTGTTTGCAGTCACAGTAAGGGGTAGGTATTGCAACAAAAAAAAAAAAATCCTGGTAATTGAAGATTGTGATCCCACATACATCTACTGTTTTGATCTACATCTACATAGTGATGCCTGCTAACTGATTCCAAATGTTAGTCTACATGCTACTAATAAATCTGTCTGTCATTTATTTTATTTTTTTTGCAAGAATGATAGCATGTGGGTTATTTATTCTTATACGAGACAACTATTTGATGGAAGTGGAAAGTTTTTTTTTTTTTTTACTGAAATAATTGTCTCAGTGCATAAACCGAGAGTTAAAATCCGCTAGATAAAAAGCTTAATCTATTTTATTTTTTTAAGCAATGTAATTTCAAGAAACAACTGTTTACTTTGTCAGTTCATTTATGGACAGAATATTTCATGCTAGACATCATACGTTTCCAAAAAGCTGTCTGGGGATATTGCTATTTATAACTAATTGTAATAATTCTGTCTAGCCATATTTAAAAAAATATTAACATTACAGATTATTAATTACATAGAATTGAATTACAATAGTGATGTTACGAGAGTCTTTCTATCACAAAACAAGACTACTTTGAGGTTAATGCTAATAAGTCTCATTATATAATAAATCATCCTGTAAAGATATACAGTAAGTCCCTGACTTATGAACATTCGAGTTATGAATTTCCGCAGGTACGAATGTATCGCGGATCTACTAACATTCGTGGATGCGAAAAATCGCTGCTGTAGCTCATGTGTATTATACACAAAAATAGACACTGCAGTGCACCAGATACCAATATTTACAATTATATACAATATTTTCAGTGTGTAAGTGAATGTATAAAATATCCAAAGACCGGTATATTGTATGTGTGTGCATGTGAAGGGGCAGAAGAAATGAATTGGCCTTCGGTTTCAATGGATCAATGAATTGGGAGCACAATGATAGAAAATTGCTGTCCTGTATAACTGTCGCGATGGTAAATACTGTAATACTAATTTCAGAAAATCCACACAGTCCAATACAGCTTTTACTATGGTTTTACGGTACTCTATGGTTTTACTTGCAGTGAGACCCGGTTGTTAGGCACCGTGAGTGATTTGAAGCGTAATTTTGTACTCGAGGTGAATTGAGACAAATCGTACTTACGGCCTTTGCGTGAAACCGTGCTGACTCCGCATAGGTGAGATACTGGTGTAAGACTCACTTTGTCGGACTTGCAAACGAATTCGATTTGTGAACGTGCACCCTGCTGTATTCACTGTATGTATATAACTGTATCTCTTTTAATCCTATTGCCGGTATTTCATTTAAGTAAAATGTAACTCACCAGTTGACATCTGAAGTAACACCAGACAATATTACTATTGTTGACTATACAGTTAGAAAATACACTGTATACATCAGAAAAATGCAAACTGTATTTAGTTTAATAAAAATATTTCTTAAAAAAATAAGGCCTTGCAAAGAAATCAAATAAAGATATTGCTAAAAGTTTCTGGAATTGAGTTGACCCTTTAAGACATGACATACAAGAGTGTATCTTTTAATATTTATATGTATTTTTACACGCTATAGTGTCAGTTTTTGGACCATTTTTAGATCCCATACAAAATTTTACACACTCACCCTTCAAGGCTATATATGAAATAAAGTAGTAACTAGATTAATTGCTTAAAGGTGCAATAACAAATTTTTCTGTACTTTTATAAATGCAGAGGTGCCACAAATGTCAACCTAAACTTTGTCAATGCAAGAAATTTGTAGAAACTGTTGTTGAGTCAAGATTTTCTTACAAAGAATGTTCATTACAAGGACTCAACTGAAGAGGAAGGCAAAACTATACATAACACATGAACACACAGCTCAGACAATCTGGAGCAGATGAGCAGCCAGGGAATTCGTCATCCTCCTCAGTGAATATTCCCACCAAAGCATCTGGGGCTGTGTACTTTTTCTTGTAAGTGTCCCTGCTTCTATACGCCACTGCGTATGTGAGGACGGTTTAGTTTTATTTATGCATGCAAAAATGTAAAAAACGTGGAGATTAGGCTAATTGGCCTTCCCCAAATTACCCGTAGTGTGTAAATGAGTGTGTGTTTTTCCTGCGATGGATTGCCACCCTGTGCAGGGTTTACCCTGTTTCATGCTCTAAGTCTCCTCGGATAGGCTGTCTATGACTATGTACAGTACATAGGATAAAGTGGTATACTGTAGATGATGCGCAAGTTTGAGTGAGTAGTTTAGTTGATTTAGTGGACCTGCATGAATTCGATATAATATAACTATTTTAAAGCACGTTTTAAGCTCATTTTAAGATTTTTTTTCTAAATCATTTTTATTTATTTATTCATTTCTGTAGTTTTCTCTCAAGATAAAGCATGTAACTGGTGAAACTAGACAGCAAGAAGTAGATGATAGTAAAATGGCCAAAACAATTAAAAAACAAAATGGCTTTAGTAACCAAGAAAATTTACATTTAAAAATACCCACATCTCACAACCAGGCTGGGATGGTTATAGCTTTAGGATGTGTGGTTGGGTGAGAGAAAAGAGAGAGATGAGACTTACTGTCAGTTAGTCAACTAAAAATATAAAAACGGATTTCAAGTGAAGTGATGCATGGAATGAGAACCTGAACGAAGGAGAAATCCAGACAGGCTTTTATATTCATTGTATGTTATCTCTCTCTCTCTCTCTCTATCTCTCTCTCTCTCTGTTTTGCAGAGGCTATGCGGTGGCAAGTAGCAGTGATGATCGCATGAATGAACCGCCGACCTCACTTGGCCTCGTCCCGCATCAGGTTAGTGAATGCAGTCATCCAGAACGTTCCTTCCTTCCTTTCTTCTACCTGTGTCAATCCAACTTGACACGAAGGTTATGGCAAATGTTACAAAATCCAACATTCACAATGAGGTTGGGATTAACAACCTACAATGAACATGGAATGTTTTTGAAGAGCAACTCCAGATATTTTTTTAAAAGAACGTGATTCTTTTATATAATTAAGCAATTTCACATGCCGTTATACTGAAGGCCAGCAGAACAGTGTGACCTCAAGTGTGATATTGATTTTATTCAACACTTCCACAAACACCATTTGTTATCAACAAATTATGTCTATTTAAGCAGTTATTTTGTTCCGTCAGAACGTATACTTCTGTATCTGGTGGAACTAATTACCAGCAGTAAACGAGTGAGAACAGTTACAGGTACTAAAGAGTAAACTCTTACAGGTACTAGCAAAAAGAATAAACCATGGAGATGGTGAACAGTCCTGAAAAAACGCTCAAGATATTTTTTCTATTTCCACTTAATCCACTTTAGATCATCAGCTAATTTTGTGGTTTTAGTCATAAATTCCAAATAGTGCACAATGGAAAGCTAGTGCATTATGTAGAGCGTAAAATGTCTTGTTCCACACCCCAAGTAGTGCCCTTGCTCAGATATTAGAGAGGGATTTGGGACTAAGCTATATTGTAACAGGCTTGGCCAAGCGGAGAGAAAACACAGGTTTCCACAAACATGAACAGTCTTTATTAAACACAAAGTTCAGCAGCAAAGTTAGACGCATGCATCCTTGGGTATTTCTGAAGCAGAGCAGTGGTTTCAATAGCACCATTCACCAAGGTGCTATTGAAGTCCACGGGACGTACCTCAGCGTAGGCAATGTCAACGCAAGGCAGGCAGCTTCCGTGTCAGAGTTTGCGACACCTGCATAGACAAAGCGTGCTTGCAAGTTTATGTTTTTTTGATATAATCTATTCAAAAAACATAATTTATTATGTCGCCAGCCATCTATTATTTATATATCGCTGGCGACAGGAGAATGGCAAGCGATGATTGTGTTCTATCGCAGGTAAGCCCGTCGTCACTATATGTAGTTAACCTTCCCAGTGCTCTTATGTTCTGTATGTGTATGTCAGCATACAAAAACTGCTGCACCCTACAGTCCTAAAGGATGATTTCAAACTGCTTATATCACTTTAATGAACTTTCCACTTCACTACCATATCATGCAACAGTGTCGCATTTAAACAGAAAGGGGGTGTATGTAGTGTTAAGTATGCATAACTACACTATTCTGGAGTTACTCAGGAGAGCATGCAGGAATGACTTTTGCTATGTTTTAGTTATGCACAGTTCTGATCTTGAACTTAAGCTCACTTTTTTGCACCCAAGCAAGTCTAGCTACAGTGTAATTTCTTATGAATATCATACTGAAATATAGTTTCTATCCATCCATCTATTAAGTATACAGCATGTCTCTGACTGTGACAGGACACCAGTCATCCCAGAGGAAACCCACGGGACAATATTTTTCTAACTCCTGATATTGCTAACCCCTAAACCTCCTAAATGATTTTTTTTATAGTAAATACATGTAAAATTCAGCCAGACCAAGTCAAAACCACATTTTTTGTGTGAGTTCATGTCAATACAAAGACCAGACGCTCACGTAATCAGTTACTGGTTATAGTATTCGTTCACTGTAAGTACGCAGGATATACATAGGACATAAAGTAAAGCATAACCCATTCCTTCATCAAGACAATATGGTAGCTGAACAAAGACAAGACAATTCTTCTTTGTCTTTCGGCTGTTCCCTTTCAGGGGACGCCACAGCGAATCATCTGCCTCCATCTAACCCTATCCTCTGCATCTTCTTCTCTCACACCAACTAACTTAATGTCCTCTCTCACTGCATCTATAAATCTCTTCTTTGATCTTCCTCTAGACCTCCTGCCTGGCAGTTCCAACCTCAGCATCCTTCTACCGATATATTCACACTCTCTCCTCTGAACATGTCCAAACCACCTTAATCTGGCCTCTCTGACTTTATCTCCAAAACATCTAACATGGTTTGTCCCTCTGATGAACTCATTCTTGATCCTATCCATCCTTGTCACTCCCAAAGAAAACCTCAACATCTTCAGCTCTGCTACCTCTAGCTCTGCCTCCTGTCTTTTCTTCAGTGCCACTGTCTCTAAGCCGTAGAGCATCGCTGGTCTCACCACTGTCCTCTACACCTTTCCTTTCATTCTTGCTGATACTCTTTTATCGCACAACACACCCGACACTTTTCTCCACCCATTCCAACCTGCCTGTACCCGCCTCTTCACCTCTTTTCCACACTCTCCGTTGCTCTGGACCGTTGACCCTAAGTACTTGAAATCCTGCACCTTCTTTAGCTCTGCTCCCTGTATCCTCACCGTTCCACTTGGGTTCCTCTCATTCACACACATGTATTCCGTCTTGTTGCGGCTAACCTTCATTCCTCTGCTTTCCAGAGCATACCTCCACCTCTCCAAATTTTCTTCCACCTGTTCCCTGCTCTCGCTACAAAGCACAATGTCATCTGCAAACATGGAGACATGGAGATCATAGTCCATGGAGACTCCTGTCTAACCTCATCTGTCATCCTGTCCATCACCAGAGCAAACAAAAAGGGGCTTAGAGCCGATCCTTGATGCAGACCCACCTCCACCTTGAACTCTTCTGTCACACCTACAGCACATCTCACCACTGTCTTAGCGCTCTCATACTGTACATGTCCTGCACCACTCTAACATACTTCTCTGCCACTCCAGACTTCCTCATACAACACCACAGCTCCTCTCTCGGCACCCTGTCGTACGCTTTCTCTAAATCTACAAAGACACAATGCAACTCTTTATTACCTTCTCTGTACTTCTCCATCAGCATCCTCAAAGCAAATGCTGCATCTGATGTACTCTTTCTAGGCATGAAACCATATTGCTGCTCACAAATGCTCACCTCTGCCCTTAACCTAGCTTCCACTACTCTTTCCCACAGCTTCATTCTATGGCTCATTAGCTTTATGCCTCTGTAATTGCCACAGCTCTGCACATCTCCCTTGTTCTTAAAACCAATACACTTCTCCTCCATTCTTCTGGAATCCTTTCACTCTCCAAGATCTTGTTAAACAAACTAGTCAGAAACTCTACTGCCACCTGTCCTGAGCACTTCCATACTTCCACAGGTATGTCATCCGGACCAACAGCCTTTCCACTCTTCATCCTCTTCAATGGCATTCTCACCTCACTTTTACTAATATTTGCTACTTCCTGTTCCACAACAGTCACCTCTTCTACTCTTTGTTCTCTTTCGTTTTCCTCATTCATCAGCTCTTTAAAGTACTCCTTCCATCTCTCATCACCCTCCTAGCATCTGTCAGTACATTTCCATCTCTATCTTTAATCACTATAACCTGCTGCACATCCTTCCCATCTCTATCTCTCTGCCTCGCCAACCTGTACAGATCCACCTCACCCTCCTTACTGTCCAGCGTAGCATACAAGCCCTCATATGCTCTTTGTTTGGCCTTTGCCACCTCTACCTTCACCTTATGCTGCATCTCCCTGTACTCCTGTCTACTCTCTTCAGTCCTCTCAGAGTGCCACTTCTTCTTAGCTAGCCTCTTTCCCTGTATACACTCCTGGACTTTTGCCTTACCTTTTGCCGTACCCTCCTACCTGTCTCCCTGATCACATTGGCTGTAGTTGTCCAGTCAACTGGAAGCACCTCCTGACCACCCATAGCCTGTCTCAACTCCTCCCTAAAGACTACACAACATTCTTCCTTTCTCAGCTTCCACCACTTTGTCCTCTGCTCTGCCTTTGTCCTCTTCACCTTCCTCACCACCAGGGTTATTTTACACACCATCATTCTGTGTTGTCTGGCTACACTCTCCCCAACCAACACTTTGCAGTCACTGATCTCTTTCAGATTACAACGTCGACACAAGATGTAGACCACCTGAGTACTTCTGCCTCCACTCTTATATGTCACCCTATGTTCCTGCCTCTTCTGGAAGAAAGTATTTACTACTGCCATTTCACTTGTCTTTGTAAAGTCCACCACCATCTGTCCTTCTACATTCCTGTCCTGAAGACCAAACCTGCCCATCACATTTTCATCACCTCTGTTCCCTTCCCCAACATGTCCATTGAAGTCTGCACCAATCACCACTCTCTCACCTGGGGATGCTCTGCATCACTTCATCTAACTCACTCCAGAATGTCTCCTTCTCTTCTAACTCACATCCTACCTGTGGGGCATAACCACTAACAACATTGCACATCACACCATCAATTTCCAGCTTCAGACTCATCAACCTGTCTGATACTCTTTTCACCTCTAGAACATTCCTAACAAATTCCTCTTTCAGGATAACTCCTACTCCATTTCTTTTCCCATCCACACCATGGTAAAACAATTTGAACCCTGAACCTAAGCTTCTAGCCTTGCTACCTTTCCATCTGGTCTCCTGGACACTAGGGTTGTTCCGATTCCGATACTGGTATCGGAAATGCTACCGATACCACAAAAAAATCTGACATCGGAATCGGCGAGTATTTGAGTCCACGTACCGATTCGATACCATTTTCCTAAACATAACCTATTTTCTGTATGCCCGCTAGCTTTGCTAGTTTAGCTTACTTACAGAGTGTCACGGCGTGCGCCTGTGATGGGCGTGCGCCCAAATTGATATCGCACCTCGCTCACTCCGAAGCTCACTGGTTACGCGGCCTCCCCCCCTTTAGGTATGTGAAGGAGCAGGGCCACACAATCAGGCAATGGCCCATGAGCTATCGCCGCTAATGATCCCGGCGCTATAAAACACAGCGGGGAATGTAGCTCGGGGTCTAACTGTTGGGAAGCTGGACTTTGCGACGCAGTGGATTTTATGAGAGACAGTGGCACAAGAGCGGGGCGATGTGATGCGCCCCAAAGACTTAAAAAAGGGGGGCGCCTTTGATCTCCGCGAGAGGGCACCTTCACTTCCGCGTAGAGCCCGCCTTCGCATCCCTGCCGCCGAAGTGGAAAAGGCCGCAGAGAGCCTTTAACCCTTTCCTTACCCATTTTTCTAAATGAATTATCCTTTTTCCTGTAAGACCTCGCCTCGTGTCCATGTTTCATGGTGTCGCCCGTGCACTTAGGGTCGAACCCGTTACACAGGGCTAGAAAAAGAAATGCTATATATATACGTTGGATGCCCTTCCTGACACAACCCTATGCATTTATCCAGACATGGGACTGGCACAAGAATACACTGGATTGCGCCCCCCCCCCCATGGTTGCATTAAAGACACGACAATGTGGTGCTAAATAAAAGATGCATTTTAAAGCATAAGCTATGTTTACAGTACATGGATAATATTTCTTTAACCGAATGAAATTATTCAGATTAGCAATTCCACCATAACTGTTTATGTGGACGCTGATTCGATAAGATGTGCGTGTACAGTACATACTCAAAGCATTTAATTAGAATAATTTTTTTTGACATTTGCAAAGTGGTTCTGTGGAGCCTAGAAGTTGTTCTGGGGTAAAAATAAATTATTTATTTATTTATTTATTTATTCTCACACGACACATCTTGGGACAGCATGGTTCTGCCAGAAATATAACAGAGTTACAAAGTTAGAGTACCGATAACCCGCCCCACTCTGTTATACCCCTATCTCACCTATGCAGTTTGACTCGCGGTGAGAAGCGGTGTTGGGCACCGCGAACCGCCGCGAGTGACGCCCAATGTTCTGCGAAGTTCTGCAAGGTCCACAAGCTTCCTCAGGGACCTGGGAAAGATGGAAATGTAATCACAGCGGCAAAACACACGGTGAATCATGATGAACTTACGGCCAATTCGCAAAACCGCGTAGGTAAGATAGAGGTATTAGTAGTTAACAGATTATGGGCCAAACTTCGCTGAGTGATGATGGTAGAATAATTATTAAGGTTTTGACTAAAACAACATGCATGAGGAATCACAAAGGAGTTTTAATTTTCTGCAATGGAAAAGTACTCGAACTAGTTACTCTAATCAGAAAGTAACGCTGTAATTTAACTCATTGTCTTTAAAAAGTAGTCATTTTGTAATGTAATTAGTTACTTTAAAAAGTAACGTCCCCCAACACTGCTTATTTCTGATTCATTAGATGCTTTTCTATGTATAAAATAAGGAGCCTATCATGGCTCCTTCCTCAGTCAGAGACCCAGAGGGTGAAAGTAAACACAGGTGACAGTTTACTGATCAGGAATAGAAGGAAAAATTCTTGGAAACTTGTCACAAGGGGGAATCGCGCACAGAAGAAAAAAAAAATTCAGATTAGAAACTTTCTGTTCAAGTGTTTACAAGGCTAATTTTTACCTGCTTATCACAATGTTAGATTATCACAAGGTTAGACCATCCCGCTAATTTTAATTGAAAACTAATTTCAATTGGGCAGATTGGGTCAGATGGTACCGAATGACGTTTTACATGATGCATTTTTATTCAGAATATACAGTAGTGATATTCCACTCATAAAACTTATCGAACATTGCAAAGTCCTTATGGAATTGATGTTAGGGGAAAAATCTTACCAAATGAACTGTAAATGAAGCAGATGAATGTTTAGCCTGTCATTTAAACCACAACCTGATTGCCTTTACTATATAGCATATCAAAAAGCATTGGCATTATTTTATTCATTCGAAAAATTAAGATAGGTCATTTTAATTATGATAAAATAGCAAGTACTATTTTGCATGCTTATTGCAGTTTCATGATCTTGATTTACTGTAGTATTTTGTGGATTCATTAATGTAATTTGGTGCACAATAAAAAGAGGGGAAAAAAGCATATATGCAGTAAGAGAAATAACAGCATGTACTTGACCAAGTGCTAGTTTAATGGATATGCTGAATAATGGAAGTTAAAGCTATATAATAATAGGTATATAATATATATTATATTAATAATATAAGTATATTATTATTATTATTATTATTAAATTAAACTGAATTTGCAAGGATTCATGGAATAATTGTAAGCAGGATTAATCAGCAATACTGTATATTGACACTGCACTATACTCCCATAAAATATACATTTTAGTTCTTGCCATTTTCACATACATCATACCAGCCTTCTTTTTTTATTTTTCTGCTTTATTTTTCTTCTAACTTCTATTCTTGCTTATTTGACATAAGAAAACATTTTTTCTTTTGTCAAATTTTTTTTTATGCCTGATTTTTTTTTTGAAAGTGGTGGTCTAGTCTCCATTCAACAAACACTTCTATTTTCTGTCAAGAACATTCTGGCAACCCTGAAGACATTTTCTATACTCTGGTCATTTGCATAATCAGAACGACGTGCCCAGAAAATCGCCTTAAACAGGTGCTTAACCCCTGTCTGAATATGCTTAAATTTCCAGTGTAAATATTGGCACAACCTTTGGATCTAAATTACAGACTTTGAATACAGCCCTGCCTGTCAAGAAAAAAAAACAGACAGAAGTGATATAACAAAGGGGTCAGTGTTGATTTGAAGTTCAAAGTGTCACCGCTCTACGTAGAGTACCCGAGTATTGAGTCTGTCAACTGTTAGGAGGATAAAAACATACAAAATCTCAGCTCCATGTTCTCCAAGCGAACATCCAAGTGGTTGTTACATTGTCCATCATCGAGGTAAAAACCAGTTTGAGGCACAAATGTTTGTGGACACCTGACCTTTATTCTTTCTTTTTTTTTGGTTTTTCACTGGAATATTAGTTAAGGCACTGGATGAGGAATCTTTGGGTTAAGTCAGTGTTCCACTTCATCCAGCTTTGTTCGCAGGTTTTAGTTTCCTCCATTTTTATAACAATGGTTTGGGGAAAGCCTACATATGATGGTCAGGTGTCCACAAACCTTTGGCCAGATGATGCAAGTGTGTGTTGTTTTTAAGAAAGTCAATGAAATACATGTCTGTAAGTGTATTCCGAGGCCAGTTCTGAATCCTGGTATACAGTATACTGTCGAATACAGATGCAAGTGCAGGGAGCGTTTGTTGTGTTGAAACACACAACACACACTTCCACACAAAAGAAGGGGCATTAAAACACATAGCACTAGGGGAGATGATGTCGTGCATGGGGTTAATCAGAAGAGCTGCTTCAAATGACCCTTTCCCACCACGACCAGCTCTCATTTATGAAACGGGCAGGAGAACTATAAATGTCCT
The DNA here is from genome assembly GCA_030522415.1 of Channallabes apus. Classification (NCBI taxonomy): domain Eukaryota; kingdom Metazoa; phylum Chordata; class Actinopteri; order Siluriformes; family Clariidae; genus Channallabes; species Channallabes apus. The sequence goes on from CM060123.1 coordinate 17,055,231, forward strand.
CCTCTCAAATGCACCTATTTGGTGGCAAACAGTTGAAAGAGTGTGTCCAAGGTGAAAGACCGGGGCGTGGAAATACATAAATCAGTAATGAAAAGGATTTTTTTGGAAAGCACCAGACGCTTTGCTCGGTTATCACAGTCTTATTTATTTTCACGATTTTACAGTTGAATGATCGCCAATGTTTGCTTCCTTTATAGCTTCCTGCATCCACACACATGCACACACACACCGAGGGAAAATTGAGAGATAACGGGGATGTTTTTAATATTGTTTAGCTGAAAGTGTCTGATGTTTCAGCTCTTCTACATATGATGCTGTTTTTAACATTGTTTGCAGCAAGGCATTTCTCAGGCCATTCTACATTATATCGGTTTATATGATTTATATTGAGTTGTCATTGTAACCAGCATTGTGACCTGATTAGCCTCGCACCTTCAGGGTTCGGTTCCCACCTCTGGGCTGTTTTCTGCCTGTGCTTGGTGAGTTTCCTTCCACTGTCCACAGACATGCAGATTAGGGTTACTGGCGTTTCCAAATGGTGCATATGTGCATTATGATGGATTGGCACCCTGTCCAGGGTGAACTCTTGCTTGTGCCCAATGTCTCCTGGGATAGCCTCCAGGCCTCCTGCAAGCCAGTACAGTATAAGAGATATAGAAAATGAATGAATTTTTATAGATATATCAGGCACGCTAATTAGTAACAAAAAGGACTAGACTTCTAGACGGTGGATGTGGGTGTTTTAACACTAGACTTGTTATTCCTGAAGTTATGCTAATTTGATGAGTGTAGTGTAATTTGGCAATAATGTACAGAAGTGATGATAAACACAAAGACTAAAGCCTATTTTGAATTTGGACTCAAGAAAATAAAATAAATGGAGAATGAGAATAAGGGAAAATAGGATTTATACTCATTGTTGAGCTTGAAATTGCTAAAAACGGCTGATTATGCCCATCTTAATATGACCTTAATCATCCAACCTTTTGGGTGAATTTTAATCCTTCATCCTTCATCTCGCTTTATAATAAACGCTTCACACACTGCTCCTGCTCGACCCCCTGCTTGCAGACCAAAGCCTGGCGCAGCATCTCAATAACACTTCTCACAAACGCATTCTCACTTGCAGATGCACACACACATGGACAAGCAGGGGGCTAATGATGAAGCTGAGGACACTGAAGCATAACGGTGCAAGCTATTAACTCTGTCGCATTGTCAGAGCAAGCTACACGTGAGACCCCAAGCACCATAATGACATTGCCACCCCCAGCGACCTTTAAAAAAAAAGAGAAAAAAAAACCTATGTGCAAAAAATTCAGGTCTTCATGCATAACCAGATTAATTTAGCTTTAGCGTTAACCTCGCTTGTCAGTGCCCTTGTTCAAGGAAGGGAAGATGGAAAATCAAACATCAAGAGCATATTATTTCTTTGACGTTGCATATCGTGGTAGATTAGCAAGATTTTCCTTTTCATTTAAGTCGTTTTTGTATAAGGAAGAGCCATGCAATAGATCTAACAACATTGTGAACAGATTTTTTTTCTTGATTTGCTCATTAGGCAACACTACCCCCTGGTGTAGATGGGGAATAGTACACGTGATCTTGACTGAACTGTACTGTACAGTATATTGCCAGTGATATAATTATTTATAGGTATTGCTCATGCTAAATTTCTAAATTCACATGATGCCTTGACTCTGTGATCCATGAGGCTTTTTAAACTGATTTTTTAAAACTACATTAACACTTTAAAAAATGAGCAAGAATTCAATTATAAACAGTATAACATGCAATAAGTGACACAATGACGTTTTTGGCTTGTGTTGTTACCGGTGCGAGTAGTGTATCAGGGGCAAACAGGTTTTGGGTGAAATGTTCCGATACTAAGCGGAGTGCAAAATATCATCAAGAGCACCAACTACAAAACAGTCTCAAAGTGCCATCATTTATACCAGGGGTGCCCAACCTTTTTTGAACAAAGATCTACTTTTTAATTTGTCAGTGTGCCGAGATCTACCAGTCCAAACAGAAAGCCAGTTGCTATTCATAGCATATTTACATATTTAATGTTCACAAAACAAACAGAAAGTAGCCCTAATCCATATATAATAAAACAGTCTAATTGTAGTGATAATTGAAAGTTATTAACCCTAACTCTAGCTCTTCTTTTGCACCCATGTCTCCAAAAAACATTCTAATGAAAACACACAGCTGTGCCACATCCTCGACATCAGTCGACTAAACAAATTGAAGAGAAAAACATTCACACTGTTCAATATCCTTCCTTAACTGCGCCTCGACATCCCGCACATTCCCTCACATCGCCGTGTAACAGTGTCACGGGATAATTGCACATCCTTAACGGCAGCTATGACATCACTTTTATTCTTGAAGTCACTAAATAGTGCGTCTGCAGCCGCGACAAATGCTTCTTTCACAACTTCGCCATCCTTGAAAGACTTCTTGTGTTTTGCAAGAACATGACTGAATCGATAAGATGCTACAGTTGCAGCCTTACCCTTGGTGTTTGGCCTGGTGAAAATGGACTGCTGTGCTGCAAACTGCCTCTTCAATTCCTGGACTTTTCGGCTGCGTAGAGCTGATTAAGCCGGGAAATCTGCATATGTAGCTTTTGCTTTGAAATGGCGACCCAAATTGCCCTTTTTTTTTTTTTTTTATAATTTTTTTTTTTGCTTCTGCCATAGTTGCCTTTTACTTTGCTGAAGTTGCATCTCCCTCAACATCTCTACTTAAACAGTGAGTCCCTACTAGTAATGTGCCTATAGCTAAAACCCTGGCTAAATTCAGATTAGCGTACTAGCATACTACTCTCGCTTGTTTCTGCTATATATTTATATGAAATAGTATGAGTAGTATTTCATACTTCTAGTATAGTATTTCTAGAAGTATAGTATTTCACCTTCCAGTGATCCAGACCTCTTCTGCCTTCTGCACCTACTGACTCGTCTCTATGCTGAACTGGTCTTCATGTCAATTTAAATAATTTGTCATATTGAACTTTCACCTGCACAACACACAAGATATTATATCATTTCTATCTGTTATCACCCAGATGAGGATGGGTTCCCTGTTGAGTCTGGTTCCTCTCAAGGTTTCTTCCTAATGCCATCTCAGGGAGTTTTTCCTTGCCACCGTCGCCGTCACCCTTGGCTTGCTCATCAGAGACATTTCATTCATCATTCATTCATCATTCATTCATCTCATTATTATCTAGACACATTTTTCTCACACATACACACTTCCAATTATTTTCTTTTCTAAATTTTTTTTTAATTTTCTTTCATTTTTGTGAAGCTGCTTTGAGACAATGACCATTGTTAAAAGCGCTATATAAATAAAATTGAATTGAATTGAAAGTATGTTAGTATGCGATTTTCAAATTCAGCCACTAATTCCGTCGGTTTTCAGCGCAGAGCCGAACATAATCAGTGATCTTGTAAGGGAAAATAATCAAGAAATACTATGTCTATAAAGGTTATTGTTTTATTTGAGGTTTGAGGTGTGGAATCAGTGAAGAAAGAGAAAGGGCAAACCAGAAGGCAGTTTACTCTCGCGATCGACTGGAAAACAGTCTGCGGTCGACCGCGATCGACTGGTTGGGCACACCTGATTTATACTTTATATAGAAAGGCTTCAGTGCTCGAAGGCACTGAGTTACTGATCGGAAGGTTGGCAGTTCGAGCCTCAGCTCCACCAGGTTGCCACTGTTGGGCCCTTGAGTGAGGCCTTTAACCCTGTTTATTCTAGGGGCACTGTATCATGGCTGACCCTGCATTCTGACCCCAGTTACGCGGGGATATACAAAGAAATAATTTATATTACAGTAGTTTGCTGTATATCTGACAAATAAACGCTTAACTTAAAACATAACTTGAACTTTTCCACATTTTGTCACATTACAGCCACAAACATTAATCAATTTTATTGGAATTCCACGTGAAAGACCAATATAAAGTGGTGTATACGTGAGAAGTGGAACGAGAATCATACATAATTCCAAAAAATTTTTTACTAATAAATAACTGAAAAGTGGGCTGTGAGTAATTATTCAGCCCCCTGAGTCAATACATTGTAGAACCACCTTTTGCTGCAATTACAGCTGCCAGTCTTTTAGGGTATGTCTCTACCAGCTTTGCACATCTAGAGACTGAAATCTTTGCCCATTCTTCTTTTCAAAACAGCTCCAGCTCAGTCAGATTAGATGGACAGCGTTTGTGAACAGCAGTTTTCAGATCTTGCCACAGATTCTCGATTGGATTTAGATCTGGACTTTGACTGGGCCATTCAAACACATGGATATGTTTTGTTTTAAACCATTCCATTGTTGCCCTGGCTTTATGTTTAGGGTCGTTGTCCTGCTGGAAGGTGAACCTCCGCCCCAGTCTCAAGTCTTTTGCAGACTCCAAGAGGTTTTCTTCCAAGATTGCCCTGTATTTGGCTCCATCCATCTTCCCATCAACTCTGACCAGCTTCCCTGTCGATGCTGAAGAGAAGCACCCCAGAGCATGATGCTGCCACCACCATATTTGACAGTGGGGACGGTGTGTTCAGAGTGATGTGCAGTGTTAGTTTTCCGCCACACATAGCGTTTTGCATTTTGGCCAAAAAGTTCCATTTTGGTCTCATCTGACCAGAACACCTTCTTCCACATGTTTGCTGTGGCCCCCACATGGCTTGTGGCAAACTTCAAACGGGACATCTTATGGTTTTCTGTTAATAATGGCTTTCTTCTTGCCACTCTTCCATAAAGGCCAACTTTGTGCAGTGCACAACTAATAGTTGTCCTATGGACAGATTCCCCCACCTGAGCTGTAGATCTCTGCAGCTCGTCCAGAGTCACCATGGGCATCTTGGCTGCATTTCTGTTCAGCGCTCTCCTTGTTCGGCCTGTGAGTTTAGGTGGACGGCCTTGTCTTGGTAGGTTTACAGTTGTGCCATACTCCTTCCATTTCTGAATGATCGCTTGAACAGCGCTCCGTGGGATGTTCAAGGCTTTGGAAATATTTTTGTAGCCTAAGCCTGCTTTAAATTTCTCAATAACTTTATCCCTGACCTGTCTGGTGTGTTCTTTGGACTTCATGGTGTTGTTGCTCCCAATATTCTCTTAGACAACCTCTGAGGCCGTCACAGAGCAGCTGTATTTGTACTGACATTAGATTACACACAGGTGCACTCTATTTAGTCATTAGCACTCATCAGGCAATGTCTATGGGCAACTGACTGCACTCAGACCAAAGGGGGCTGAATAATTACGCACACCCCACTTTGCAGTTATTTATTTGTAAAAAATATTTGGAATCATGTACTGTATGATTTCCATTCCACTTCTCACGTGTACACCACTTTGTATTGGTCTTTCACGTGGAATTCCAATAAAATTGATTCATGTTTGTGGCTGTAATGTGACAAAATGTGGAGAAGTTCAAGGGAGCCGAATACTTTTGCAAGCCACTGTACAGTAGTTCATGTATATGTATTTTGCATTTTTATTAGTTTTATTAGAGGATACTTTTACTCTTACACATATCTGTACTCTTGCTTAAGTACATTTCTGCATGGCGTTGCATTAAAGTGTAGTATTTAAAGTGGAAATGTCGCCACCCCCTGACTATTATGCGCAATCATGTGACTTGCCTTTCCTTGGAGACTAATAATGCATCAGAAGCAGAACTGGGTGCAGACAGATGAAATATGGTGGGTTAGATAGTGTTTAGAGAAAGAGAGAGACTTGAGCTACAAGTCCTGTACTTTAGATATTTGAAAGTGAGTACTTCTCCTTTTACTCAAGTACACAAGTAAATGGATGAGTCCTTGAGTAATATTTGCTCTTGGGAATCTTACATTTATTAGCAGGTTGACCATGACCTCTATGTAGCCAAGGATTAGCCTAAGATATATTGTATACTCGGGTATTCCTGAGTATGAATATGTATGTTAGGAAAATCTAGCAGAATTCCTAACTATAATTGAGTTACATTAATGTGCAAATTTTCCTAGATGAATAAATTCAGTAAAAGTACTTACAGTAGGCATCCCATCTTTTCCACCAAATCCACCCTTCTGTGTTATGATTGGCTATGAAACCATATTCATTCATCCAAGTATTATAAGAAAATGAACTGTCATTTTTTGTTTAATTCTAAGCTTATATGCTAGGAAATTGATTTTAATAGTTCTTCCTGACACGCTAAGACATCAGACATCAAACATTTCTGACACAATGTACCTCATAAAGGGTGCCTAGGTTTTTGTGATTTAAAATATAGTATGATAAGCTCTTCCAGTGGCAGTTTTGCTTGGTAAGGTTTAAATATGCCATTTATGTTTCACATTGTACGAATTCCTGAAGCCAACCTCAAAAACATATTTCAAAGACATTTGACTTTGTCAAGCCTTCACTGCACTCCCTCCCTTGACACTCACTCATTATAAATGTGTAATGCATCAGCAGCTTCTATTCCTCTCAATCTCCGCGTAGACGCTCCAGCTCTTTATATCTCCCTCGAGCCTATTCTTTAATTTGCTTTTCAATTAAGATCCACCGCTAGCAGAGTCTGAAGTCTGAAAAAAATGAAGAACCGTCGCGAATTGGCACAGAGTAATTATTTATATATTTTATTTATATTATATGTTTATTCAGAAACTTTTTTTTTAAAATCCGAGCGACAACGTTCATATACTGTAGAAATTCTATTTCACTGTACAGTGACACATTTTTGATTCAGGACCGGGGGGGGGATCTAATAAGAAGGTGGCCTGGAGATTGCCACACACTGTTCACAAATTATTGTTTGCACTTTTATAACTTCTACTAATAGACCTGTGCTGAGAACGAGCAAAAATGCATCAGCTCAGCTCAGCTCAGCAGGAACATACAGCTCTGAGTTCTCTGTATACAGTGAAGTTTCTATTCTCCGAACACTAGGACAGAGGCAATGACTATAATAGCAATAATTTAATTACATCATCAGTATTTGTAAAGACTAAGATTATAGCTGAAAGGTTATAGGTATAATTGAATTAGCCCCAATTTTTCATATTAAATTAAATGATGTAGATTAAATAATAGAAATAGGAACAAATGTTTTACTGAGTCAGCCTGCAAAGACCCTAAAGATATATAAACAACCAATTTTGACAACCTCAGCAGCAACCTCATTTCCCCTCTCGTCTGTTCCAGCCACTCAGCATTTACTATCCCCACTATACTAATCACCAGCCTGAACATCTGTCATCATCTGCACCTGTTTCTCACTGGTTCATGCCTGAAGTTATATGGTTTTTATACTTGCATGATTCAGTGGTCACTATGTGGCTTAACAAACAGAAAAACATTCCTCTAAATGATGAGTCTCAAGACTTCTACACAGTCCTGTAAGTAATCACCAGAGCAATGAATCGCATCATGCAGAAACAGGATTTGCTCTGTGTAACTGTTTTTACTGTCTACAAGTTCAGGTGATCAGCAGGTTTCTGGAATTCCCAAACATTGCCATGATCATACCAAATCTCAGAGATCACAGTTTTTCATCAGTCAGTGTTTATTAACACAAGCTTATGACTTGTATCTGCATGATTTTATTTTTTGAATCACCCGATTGAGTGATGCAATGATGGCTTAAATCTTCTTTGTTTTTTTTGACTAATCCCTTTCAGGGGTCGCCACAGCAAATCATCTGCCTCCATCTAACCCTATCCTCTGCATCCTCTTCTCTCACACCAACTAACTTCATGTCCTCTCTCACTACATCCTCATCCTCTCACTATAAATCTCCTCTTTGGTCTTCCTCTAGACCTCCTGCCTGGCAGTTCCGACCTCAGCATCCTTCTACCAATATATTCACAATCTCTTCTCTGAACATGTCTAAACCACCTCAGTCTGGCCTCTCTGACTTTATCTCCAAAACATCTAACATGGGTTGTCCCTCTGATGAACTCATTCTTGATCCTAATCATCCTAATCACTCCCAAAGACCCAATTCTTAGGATCGCCAATTCTTACAAAGAGAACCTCAGCATCTTCATCTCTGCTACCTCCAACTCTGCCTCCTGTCTTTTCTTCAGCGCCACTGTCTCTAAGCCGTAGAGCATCGCTGGTCTCACCACTGTCCTGTACACCTTTCCTTTCATTCTCGCTGATACTTTTGTCACACAACACACCGGACACTTTTCTCCACCCATTCCAACCTGCCTGTACTCGTCTCTTCACCTCCTTTCCACACATGTTGACCTCAAGTACTTAAAGTCCTGCACCTTCTTTACCTCTGCTCCTCCATTCCACTTGGGTCCTTCTCATTCACACACATGCATTAAATCTTGCTATGGCTAAAATATGGCTTAAACATGGAGGTGCTTTTAATAAAGTGGACAGTGAGTGTACACAAATGTAATAAGTATTAAGTGTGTGTGTGTGTGTGTGTGTGTGTGTGTGTGTGTGTGTGTGTGTGTGTGTGTGTGTGTCAGAGTCTATGTACTGTATGCACTCGTATTTCATAGCATTTTGTCTGTTGTCACAAAGCAGGATTAATTTACTGACTGTAGCTTCATCTACAATGAGGAATGGCAATGAAGAATCTGAAAGCATAAGTTAGTGTAGAGTTTTAATTGAAAATGCCTTTTGTCACTAACAGTTCTCAGATTAATCTGTGCAGTAGATGACAGTGCAGCAAAACAAATATTTTTCGATATTCTTCCCCAAGTAAGTAGCTTACACTAGCATTTTTTTTTTCTACTAAAATGAATCTGCTACTGTGCAGTGATTTGTTTTTGTGATCTAGGGTATACTGTACCTGTTGCTAAAACAATTTATACTATAGAAGAGCATAAACAGAAGCAAACAAAATTTGTACTGATACTCCAGGAAAGTTTCTTAAAGTGAATCATTACTGGTGTTGAGACATGGATTCATCACTATGAACCTGAGAATAAATGGCAGAGAATGGAACGGAAACATCCTCAACTGATGACCAAGAAAACCTCAAAAGTCAATCATCATCTGGAAAATTGATGCTTATAGTTTTCTGGGATTCTCAGGAGCCAGTATTGGAACATCATCAGGAAAAAAGTTCAACAATCAGCAGTGCGTGTTACCACGAGATGCCTAAAGTCTAAACTTCGGATTAAATGCAGACGAAGGGTGTTTTGATCTTCCGTGACAATGCATGTCCCCACTTCTCAAAAACTTCTTCACTTTTGGTGTTGACGCCACAACTTTGTTGTACAAGAGCAGGACTACAGGGAGGATGCGTCATCAGACTTTCACCTGTTCGGCCTCCTGAAAGCAAGACCTATTGTATAGGGTCAAAGCATTCTTATCACTCAACTTGGCTTAATACATTTTTTAATGAGGGAATACGACTCTGTCTGCTTGTTGACAGATGGACAATGTGTATTGAAAAGTGTATTGAGATTATGCCGAAAGATTATATATTCACCTTTTCTAGAAATTAATGACAATAAATTGTACAGTATGCCAGAATATGGATCACATTTTATGTATTTGTTTACGTTTTGTATAAAATAAAGAAACATGGGTACAAATGAGGAGCTTAGTTTCCATCTTGGTATTTTAGATAATCTGTATATTTCCAAGTGTTTCAACATGCATATTTGTCACTATTGAGCAGTAAAGATACATCGTACAAATGGGGGTAATTGCGAATCTGGTAGCACAACTTATCCTATCATCTGTTGTATTAGATGGGTTAACTTGCTTTTGCCAAGAGGTTTATGTTTCAGGTTAGGTTGTTGCAGAAGTGCCACCTCTCCATACTGCACTCATTTCTTAGTACTACTTTATTGTTTTCTGCTCACCGTCTATTTTCTTATCAGCTTTCTCTTTTTCTCTTCTCCCCAATCCCCACTGCACACTCTCTTGTTCTCACTCCTCTTTTTTTCTGCTCTGCATCACTTTTCTCTTTATATCTCTGTTTGAGAGCGTAATGGCTTTACACGAATTACACCCACACTCTTTTAACTTTTCAGCCGTAAGCTCTTTTCTTATCCACAGTAAGAATCTTCATCAAGCTTTTGGTCAATTCAGATGTTTTTTTTTTTTTTGTGTCGGCTGGTGTTTTATCAGCCGCAGCTTTAATTGACTTTCACTTCCCACCAAATTCCCAGTGCACCCAACAAAGTCGTGATGTTTTATAAGCCAACCGGTTCATCTCAGAATGATCATTTACTTGGCCTTCATTTAAAATGATGCTGGTTTTGTTGATGTTTCTTTGGGTGAATTTTTAATGTTATTTGCAGTCTTTGTAAATCTCCAGGGCCAGGCACTTAAAACCATGTTAAAAACAGATCTGTTAATAATATTGTATGGTAAAGCTCTTTTATCAAAGAACACATTCTGATTGTATACATAAGAAACAGCAGTAAACATGAGGTTACTGGATATACAGCTGTATGAAGTGGACATTTTGATACTGTAAATCACGCACACGTACAGTTGCAAGAAAAAGTATGTGAACCCTTTTGGATTACATGGATTTTTGCATGAATTGGTCATAAAATTTGCTCTGATCTTCATCTAAGTCACAACAATAGAAAAACAGTCTGCTTAAAATAATACTAGACAAACATTATATGTTTTTATTAAACATAACATGTAAACATTCACAGTGCAGGGTGGAAAAAGCATGTGAACCTTTGGACTTAATAACTGGATGACCCTCTTTTGGCAGCAATAACCTCAACCAAACATTTCCTAGTTGCAGATCAGACCTGCACAATGATCTGGAGTAATTTTGGACCACTCCTCTTCACAGAACTGTTACAGTGCAGCAATATTCTTGGGATGTCTGGTGTGAATCGCTCTCTTAAGGTCATGCCACAGGATTTCAATCGGGTTGCGATCAGGACTTTGACTGGGCCACTCCAGAAGGCGTATTGTGTTCTGTTGAAGCCATTCGTTTGTTGAATTACTTGTACAGTGCTGTGAAAAACTATTTGCCCCCTTCCTGATTTCTTATTCTTTTGCATGTTTGTCACACTTAAATGTTTCTGCTCATCAAAAACCGTTAACTATTAGTCAAAGATAACATAATTGAACACAAAATGCAGTTTTTAAATGAAGGTTTACGTTATTAAGGGAGAAAAAAAACTCCACATCTACATGGCCCTGTGTGAAAAAGTGATTGCCCCCCTTGTTAAAAAATAACTTAACAGTGGTTTATCACACCTGAGTTCAATTTCTGTAGTCACCCCCAGGCCTGATTACTGCCACACCTGTTTCAATCAAGAAATCACTTAAATAGGAGCTACCTGACACAGAGAAGTAGACCAAAAGCACCTCAAAAGCTAGACATCATGCCAAGATCCAAAGAAATTCAGGAACAAATGAGAACAAAAGTAATTGAGATCTATCAGTCTGGTAAAGGTTATAAAGCCATTTCTAAAGCTTTGGGACTCCAGAGAACCACAGTGAGAGCCATTATCCACAAATGGCAAAAACATGGAACAGTGGTGAACCTTCCCAGGAGTGGCCGGCCGACCAAAATTACCAGAGACAACTCATCCGAGAGGCCACAATAGACCCCAGGACAACATCTAAAGAACTGCAGGCCTCACTTGCCTCAATTAAGGTCAGTGTTCACGATTCCACCATAAGAAAGAGACTGGGCAAAAACGGCCTGCATGGCAGATTTCCAAGGCGCAAACGCCTTTTAAGCAAAAAGAACATTAAGGCTCGTCTCAATTTTGCTAAAAAAACATCTCAATGATTGCCAAGACTTTTGGGAAAATACCTTGTGGACCAACGAGACAAAAGTTGAACTTTTTGGAAGGTGCGTGTCCCGTTACATCTGGCGTAAAAGTAACACAGCATTTCAGAAAAAGAACATCATACCAACAGTAAAATATGGTGGTGGTAGTGTGATGGTCTGGGGTTGTTTTGCTGCTTCAGGACCTGGAAGGCTTGCTGTGATAGATGGAACCATGAATTCTACTGTCTACCAAAAAATCCTGAAGGAGAATGTCCGGCCATCTGTTCGTCAACTCAAGCTGAAGCGATCTTGGGTGCTGCAGCAGGACAATGACCCAAAACACACCAGCAAATCCACCTCTGAATGGCTGAAGAAAAACAATATGAAGACTTTGGAGTGGCCTAGTCAAAGTCCTGACCTGAATCCTATTGAGATGTTGTGGCATGACCTTAAAAAGGCGGTTCATGCTAGAAAACCTTCAAATAAAGCTGAATTACACCAATTCTGCAAAGATGAGTGGGTCAAAATTCCTCCAGAGCGCTGTAAAAGACTCGTTGCAAGTTATCGCAAACGCTTGATTGCAGTTATTGCTGCTAAGGGTGGCCCAACCAGTTATTAGGTTCAGGGGGCAATTACTTTTTCACACAGGGCCATGTAGGTTTGGATTTTTTTGCTCCCTAAATAATAAAACCCCTCATTTAAAAACTGCATCTTGTGTTTACTTGTGTTATCTTTGACTAATAGTTAAATGTGTTTGATGATCAGAAACATTTTGTGTGACAAACATGCAAAAGAATAAGAAATCAGGAGGGGGGCAAATAGTTTTTCACACCACTGTATGCTTTGGGTCATTGTCCTGTTGCATCACCCATCCTTTGCGGAGCTTCAGTTAGCAGACAAATGGTCTTACGTTTTCCTGCAAAATGTCTTGATAAACTCTGGAATTAATTTTTTAACAATCCGTCCAGGCCCTGCGGCAGCAAAGCAGCCCCAAACCTTCATGCTCCCTCCTCCATGTTTTACAGTGGGGATGAGGTTTTGATTTTGGTGTGCTGTGCCTTGTGGACACACATGAACATCAAGGCTTTTGGAGGAACTTTTGTAACCCTTTCCAGCTTCATGCAAGTCAACAATTCTTTATCGTAGGTCTTCTGAGAGCTCTTTTCTGCGAGGCATGGTTCACATCAGGTCGTGTTTCTTGAAACCAGTAAACCCAAAACTGGTGTGTGTTTTTTTTTAAAGCGCAGGACAGCATTCAGCAACACATCCAATATCATCACACTGATTGGACTTAAGGTTGGCTCACTCCTGGCTCCAGTTAGCTCTTGGAGAAGTCATTAGGGTAGGGGTTCACATACTTTTTCCAACCTGCACTGTGAATGTTTACATGTTATGTTCAATAAAAACATATAATGTTTGTGTAGTAGTATTTTAAGCAGACTGTGTTTTTCTATTGTTGTGACTTCAGAGCACATTTTATGACCAATTCATGCAAAACTCCACGTAATCTCAAAAGGTTCACATACTTTTTCTTGCAACTGTACACTAAATTGCTTGTTTCAGTTTCTGTTTGGAAGGTGGTTAGTGTTCTAGTTGCATTCATCATGATTGCTGTCATTTCCACTTTTGTAAAAATGTAATGTAGGGAAGCACCGATTTATTAGCTCTGCATCAGTATCGGCCAATATTCGACCTGTTACTTGCCATCTGCCGATTGGCGAATAAGTTGCCATTCATCGATGGCAGCGGCTGATGTTTTTCTGTTGCATCCAATCAGTCTTGCTCTGGTTACATGTTGTGTTGTTCCAACTGGGACAGCAGTCGCCTACTGTTCAAAAGATCTAAAAGCCAACACTAAACAGCCACCTTTGCCACGATGTTCCAAGGCGGTGTGGTATAGAGAGTGAGGAAAAAGCTGGGACTCTGTCTTTAACAATAGCTCCAGGATAGCTGACACAGTGGAAAACTCACTTGCGTAGGAATTTCTCACTGTACCTTTATTCTGATGAAATATATCACAATCCATACCAGTCCTGCATTCACACTGCTACATTCACTATATCATACAATACTGCCATTTCCAGTCATGTTTTGTCAGCATCATGCAACAAAACTGTCTGGACATAATTTAATACATTGGCAGTTGTTCTGTATTTGCCATAAATGAAATCTAAATGTTACGTGTAAGTGAAGTTATGAGAAGTTATATGCCAGATTACATCACAGCATCTAGTGCTTTTTTTGTACAGATATTCGAGATTTTCCCTCAAGGTGGGCGTGGCTATACATGTCACTCAACAGAGCCCATTAACAAGCCAATCTCATTACCTGTTGCGAAAGACAAAAAAACGACCGTAATGCACCTACAAGCCTCCCCAAATTCTCACGAAACACAAATGAGCATGCGACACAGCATGGCTTAATTCATGTTTTCTGTCTATATGTTTGTCCACCCAGATTTTGTCACAGCATCACGCAATCAAAATGTAGAGTAGAGATCAATGTACATTTATTCTTCCTGCGGGAAGTTTAAAACCAGTTTGTCTCTTCTGTTCTGTGAAGCGCCACCATGAGATAATCCCAGGTTGTCAGAATAAGCAGCAGTTCAAGGTGATGGTCCAAGTTCATATTTTCAGCACTGAGTTAACGGCTCCGAAATGAATGATTTTAAATGCGCTCGAGTCATCTTAAGAACAAACTTGATCTTTGTCCGATCTAATGGGGCATCTGGGATTGGCTAATGACGAAAGACGTACAACTTGGCGTAAACAAGGCGTAAGACAATCAACCTTCAAAAAAAATGTTCCCCTGCCGTACAGAAAGACAGGCAGACATGTATGTGGGCTTCAACCTGAAATCATAATATTACTGATTACATTAAAGCTGATCGCCTTATTTTTAGCTTTGATCTTTTAACTACTTCCACAAATTCTTTTTCCATCAACAACTAAATCGTGACGCTAATACTAAGCAGTAAAGTGAAGCGCCACTGAGATAAAAACCCCGGTCAAATTATAATTGTATATATAGCCCAATATTTCACTTTAATGTAAGGTGCAACACCTGTCATTATTCTTTCTTAATGTGGAGTGAGTTGCTGAGTTTTGCAATGTGTAAATTGAATAGTTCTGATGAAGTTCCTTGTGCTTCTTTATGCACGTTCCATAGTGTCTTTGCCCTGTAATCCAAAGACTGAGAGTTCAAATCTCAGTAATGCCACAGACTGTGGCTGGTAGCCCAAGCAAAATTGGCCATGCTTCCATGGAGGAAGGGGTGGCATACTGTCTTCTCTATCAGTCAAAGCAGCACCAGACAGTCATAGCCATCTGTGAGCTCATTCATGTGGAACTGGGCAGCTTTTTTCTGCAGTTGTGTTATTCCCCATCCTGATACTTCATAAGCAGCAGCCCTTTGAGGATTCATATGCACACTTGATAAATGAAGGCCCTAGAACTCCAGGACCACACCAGTAAAGAGTCCTCTTTCCTCTTTTACTGTTTGAACGTCTTCCAACTGAACAAGCTTAAGATTTGCTTAATGCATGGATTATAAAATTCTGCAATTTATAGTCTGGCTAATAACAGACATTTGAATCTTGCGTAGATGCTCAAAACGGACTTGTGATGTGGGCTTAGAGAGCGACTCCTGCGGCAGAAAGCGCTCTTACTGTACCTCCAGAATGTACATGTGATTGATTATGCGCTCTTTCAGTTCATCCAGAGATCTCCGACTGAAGTCTGCCAAGGTATGCCATTAGTTAGATTGTTTTGTGTTCAATCCCAGGATCTGACAAGAAGTGGGAAACAAGCGAGCACAAATCTTTAGAGAAAGAAAGATTCGTCAGAATCCTTAGTTAATGGACGAATGTGTTTTTGAAGGGTTTTAAATTTCCGCTGTAAACCCACAGAGCCTGCTGTCATTGCTTAATGTAGAAATCTGTACAGTCCTTTATAATGTATGTAATTTGAATTCATGTGTTCAGAAAAGGCGTCACATTGGCATCGTGGTTAGCACTGTCGCCTTGCACCTTTAGGGTCCGGGTTCGATTCCCGCCCCGTGTCTGTGTGCATGGGGTTTGCATGTTCTCCCCGTGCTTGGTGGGTTTCCTCCAGGTACACCAGTTTCCACCCACAGTCCAAAGGCATGCAGATTAGGCTAATTGGCATTCCGAAATTGTCTGTAGTGGGCGAATGCGTGTGCGAGTTTGTGTACAGTATGTGTGCCATGCAATCCAGGGTGTACCCCGACTTGGGAGAGGCTCCAGGCCCCCTGCGACCCTGAATACAGGATAAAGCGGTGTTGAGTGAGTGAGTGTTCAGACGAGGGTCGTTCGATCAAAAGGTTTAGGAAATGCATGTTTTTATTGCACATACAAATTTCATAATCCCAATAATGCAACAATACAGCAGTCTTATGACGGCCAGTTTTGGTTTCTTAACCCTAGTCGCTTTTGTCACTTATATTTTTGTCTGCCCATGAAGCAATTGCTACTGTTTCTGATTTACTGATCTGCTGTACATTGGGTTAGCACATTTGCAAATCAAGCTACAGTATATGCATTACATGTTCAATTGTGGCTCAGTTATATGCTTCTCTTCAATTTACAGGCAATTCCCATCCAATGCCCTGGATGCAGGGCATCTTTTGTGCTCGTCCCAAGCCCAGATAGAATGGAAGGGTTCCATCAGGAAGGGCATCTAACATATAGAACCTGTGCCAAGTTGTATGAAGATCAGATGCTGTGGAGACCCCTTCATGGGAGCAGCAAAAACAGGGAGATATGACAATAAGATGAAAGCATTTTTCATCCATTTTTGTCTGACAAACAGTAAACTATAGGTTAGTTTGAGACAAGTGTTTGAATTTGTTGCCTTATAGCTTCATACCCAGTTGATCAAATCTCAATTCAAATGTTGTTTGTCTTACATAGACGTGCCAGCATAAGTTCAGTAATCAGGTAGTACATTTTCATAGCTTCAGAGCTTTCAGTATTAGTAGATATTCCTATTCCAACATCAGCTTCAATCTGGATGAAGATCTACATCCCTTAAGATCCAGGCAAAGGTTAAGCTTTCCAAGACTATATATATATATATATATATATATATATATATATATATATATATATATATATATAATTTTTTTTTTTTTTTTTTTTTTGCGATACAGTGGTGCAAAGATGAGCTCACAGCTCCAGCGTACCAGATTCAATCCTGGACTTAAGGTGTGCGTGCGTGCGTGAAGTTGTTATTTCCATCTCGCACCTGGATTTGTCTCTGGATTCACAACCAGGACAAACCCCTATTTCAAATTGTATAGTATAATAATCTGCACCTTCTACTATTAGACATACACACCTGTATGTACAGTATGGACCTAAATTTTACCTGCTATTATTCTAAACAGGTCACTTATTGACTTTCTGGTTAGATGCTAAGTGCATTTCATTGGCTTTGTACATGTGCTGTGCACAACAACGATAAATACACTCTAATCTAATCTATGAATGAATATTAAAAGGAATAAATTAGTACAGAGCATACAGTAAGAGTGTGAACAGGCAACACAGCTGAGTCCATGCGCTACCACATGATGGCAGTGTGGTCAATGATTTGACATGGGATCATCACATATTATTATTATTATTTTTTTTTTTTCCTTTACAGATTCGAGGCTTCCTCTCCAGATTTGACAATGTCCTTCCTGCCAGCTTGGCTTTTGATAAATGTACTGCCTGCTCACAAGTGGTAAGTCAGATCAGTTTACATTTTACTGCATTTGGCCCAGTTCAAAGATCACGCCAATACCTACTTACTTTTATTTTTTGTTTCTTCTTCTTCTTCTTCTTCCAGGATTTATTTATTCATTGTCACAGACTGTAACATGAAAATCACAACCTGCTTTCCTTAAAAGTTTTCATTTTATACAGTAAATTCCCTTTTAATGATAATGCCTTTATTTGTTCGTCAACACCAAAGTGTTCAGTCATGGTCAACCTTTTGCAGTTCGTGTTCATACATCTGATACATTCTGATTCTGATGCATTGTTTACATTTTTCTAAATGACATAAGGGTAGTTTCTGTAATTCAGAGTAATTTTCATCATACTGAGTCACATCATAGTAACTTAATATGATATAAGGGGAATGTTGATGTTCCTGACCGTCTCACTGTCTTTGCTCGTCCACTTTAACCAACACCGTCTCATCCTCTGTGATCTGTTTTACTCACAGATTTAATCACATGAGCGGGGAGTGTATTGAATATTCTATTCAGAAGCTCAAAATAAAAAGTTGAATTTGAAATGCGTTGGCATTTTAGACTGTTACTGTGAAAATATAAATGATTTACTAAGTTATCTAATTACAGTCTCCTTTAAGTGTATTGGTACGGCAAGTGCATTATTTCTGTTTTGGCTAAGAACTTTTTCTGAACATTCATTATCTGATATTTACATCTAGATGTGTTAAACAATTTAGGAGATGGCACCTTTGGTGGCAGACCACCCAATTTTTAAGTGAGTTAAAGTATAGGAACAGAAATTTAAATGAAATAGTGTAAAATTTCATTTCAGGTTTCATATCGTTTTTTTTTTTTTTTTTTTTTCAATGACTACTTAAAGCAGGCAACCCACTGACATCACCATAAAGTGCATTCTTCTTTCAGTGTGATGTCTGGTTCTTAGGACACCAGTCTACATTCTGTATTATTGTATTGCTAGTTCCCAATGCTAGATCTGATTGCTGCCTTTGTTTAAACCCAGGCCTGAAACAACACGTAGACATGCAGAACTATTCATTGTTGAAACAATCAATCTAACAAGGCACACTGGGTCAACATCTTCGTGTTCCAATATTTCTGATCAGAAATATTTCCAGGTTTCTACTACAAATTTGCCTCCTCTTCAGTAGGTGAAATCCATCCTCAGTCGGATTAAGTTCTTGTCTAAAACCTTTCACTTTTCCTCCAGATGAAGCTTTTCGTCGAGCTCCCAGTGTGTTTTGGGTCACTGTCTTGCTGTCTTGACGAAGCTCCTCTCAATAAAACTCGAAGCATTTCTTCAGAATGCTTTTCTAGTCGTCTGAATTCATTCTGCTGCTACCATAATGAGTTACAGTTCATCATTAATAAGGATTAGTGGGCAGCCATGTAAACCCAAACCATGGTTTTACCTCAGTGCTTGACTGATGAGCTCTTATGTTCTGGATCACCAGCAGATCTTTTTTCTTTCATTTCTGTGGTAGATTTTAAGAGCTTTTTTAGTTTTTCTGATCTAGCTTTGTGATTCTAATTGCTCACAGGAGGTTTGCATCTTGATGGTCTCTATATTTCATCAAACAGTGGATTGTAATACCTCCTTCTGTGGAGGTTCTTGTAGGATTTTCTCTCACAATGTCCTTATCATAAACTTTTCCTTAGACCCCAGTTTGATGTCTGGTTCTTAGGACACCAGTCTACATTCTGTATTATTGAATTGGCAGATCTGATTGCTGCCTTTTCAACGCAGGCCTGAAACACACTGGGTGAACATCTCTGTCATGTTCCAATATTTTTTATCACTTGAGGAATGGATTTGTTTAAACCAAAGGTGCAATTTTTTCAAGTAGTTTTATACATCTAAATGTAAATATCAGGAAATTAAAGCAGATTTTTTCGATCTATCGTCTCAATATTTTCATCTTCAACCTACATGTCCTCAGTGTGCAGCAAAAACACAATTGTTCCAAAACTTTTTGAGGTTGTTTAATTTTTAATGATTCACAATTCACAACTTACCGGTTCATTTGGGGAAGTAATCATGCACTAATTTTATTTCATACATTTTATTTTGTTCTTCATAGATGCACGGGTCACTAGCGTGACCTGTACGATACAGAACCCATATGGTGTGTGTTAGTGTTGGGTTGTGTGTTGATGTCAGTGGCGTATGTGAGTAATTAGGACGGCATTGAAGTGTTTTTTCCCTGGAGAGACTGTTGTTGAGTTCCATAAATCAGCTCAAGCACTCAATCTATTCTCCATGTGAAGGTTCGCTGTGCTCGCGCTCTCTCTCTCTCTCTCTCTTTCTCTCTCTCGCTCCATTTACTTTCTTTCATGTAAGAAATTCACCTTACTTTCTCATCCTTTACATTTCTTTGTATCTCTCTATCTCTTAGTCCCCTTCTCTCTAGCTGTGTCACTTTCTCCTTTTTGCTCAGTTACCTACTGTACCTTTTTTCTTCCTTATGTCCTCCCTTTGGTCAGTCTCTCTATCTCATTCTCTTGTACATTTTCCTCTCTCTACAGTAACTCTTTCCAGTTTGCTCCTCTTTCTCACTCTCTCTCACTTGCTCTCTTTCTCTTTTTTTTTAAAAATCCCTTAAGTTGCCTATTCTGGTCCCCGAGTGGCGCAGTGGTAAAGTGCTCGACCTATCGTCCGTAGATCGCTAGTTTGATTCCCGGATGATGTTGTAGCCTCCCACAGCAGGGGGCCTGAAGAGAGCTGATTGGCCGAGCTCTCTCAGTGGGGTGGGATGATGTATACACAAGATACAGTATATATAATATATGTGTGTGTGTGTGTGTGTGTGTATATATATATATACAGTGGTGTGAAAAACTATTTGCCCCCCTCCTGAGTTCTTATTCTTTTGCATGTTTGTCACACAAAATGTTTCTGATCATCAAACACATTTAATTATTTGTCAAAGATAACACAAGTAAACACAAAATGCAGTTTTTAAATGAGGGGTTTTATTATTTAGGGAGAAAAAAAAATCCAAACCTACTAGGCCCTGTGTGAAAAAGTAATTGCCCCCTGAACCTAATAACTGGTTGGGCCACCCTTAGCAGCAATAACTGCAATCAAGCGTTTGCGATAACTTGCAACGAGTCTTTTACAGCGCTCTGGAGGAATTTTGGCCCACTCATCTTTGCAGAATTGTTGTAATTCAGCTTTATTTGAGGGTTTTCTAGCATGAACCGCCTTTTTAAGGTCATGCCACAACATCTCAATAGGATTCAGGTCAGGACTTTGACTAGGCCACTCCAAAGTCTTCATTTTGTTTTTCTTCAGCCATTCAGAGGTGGATTTGCTGGTGTGTTTTGGGTCATTGTCCTGCTGCAGCACCCAAGATCGCTTCAGCTTGAGTTGACGAACAGATGGCCGGACATTCTCCTTCAGGATTTTTTGGTAGACAGTAGAATTCATGGTTCCATCTATCACAGCAAGCCTTCCAGGTCCTGAAGCAGCAAAACAACCCCAGACCATCACACTACCACCACCATATTTTACTGTTGGTATGATGTTCTTTTTCTGAAATGCTGTGTTACTTTTACGCCAGATGTAACGGGACACGCACCTTCCAAAAAGTTAAACTTTTGTCTCGTCAGTCCACAAGGTATTTTCCCAAAAGTCTTGGCAATCATTGAGATGTTTTTTAGCAAAATTGAGACGAGCCTTAATGTTCTTTTTGCTTAAAAGTGGTTTGCGCCTTGGAAATCTGCCATGCAGGCCGTTTTTCCCCAGTCTCTTTCTTATGGTGGAGTCGTGAACACTGACCTTAATTGAGGCAAGTGAGGCCTGCAGTTCTTTAGATGTTGTCCTGGGGTCTTTTGTGGCCTCTCGGATGAGTCGTCTCTGCGCTCTTGGGGTAATTTTGGTCGGCCGGCCACTCCTGGGAAGGTTCACCACTGTTCCATGTTTTTGCCATTTGTGGATAATGGCTCTCACTGTGGTTCGCTGGAGTCCCAAAGCTTTAGAAATGGCTTTATAACCTTTACCAGACTGATAGATCTCAATTACTTTTGTTCTCATTTGTTCCTGAATTTCTTTGGATCTTGGCATGATGTCTAGCTTTTGAGGTGCTTTTGGTCTACTTCTCTGTGTCAGGTAGCTCCTATTTAAGTGATTTCTTGATTGAAACAGGTGTGGCAGTAATCAGGCCTGGGGGTGACTACAGAAATTGAACTCAGGTGTGATAAACCACAGTTAAGTTATTTTTTAACAAGGGGGGCAATCACTTTTTCACACAGGGCCATGTAGATTTGGAGTTCTTTTTCTCCCTTAATAACGTAAACCTTCATTTAAAAACTGCATTTTGTGTTCAATTATGTTATCTTTGACTAATAGTTAACGGTTTTTGATGAGCAGAAACATTTAAGTGTGACAAACATGCAAAAGAATAAGAAATCAGGAAGGGGGCAAATAGTTTTTCACACCACTGTATATATATATATATATATATATATATATATATATATATATATATACACACGTATACATACTGTATGTGATGATGCAGTGTTTTGTAATTTTACCTCTCTACACCATCCTGCTGGTTTTTAAATATCTATAAAGATGGAATTGAAGTGGAGACTTTATTTACAGCTTTAATATAAGAGCTTGAACTGTTCAGGCCACTTTTTCATGGCTATGAAACATATTACAGTATAAGTATTACAGTATGTAGGTGTCTAATTACTTTTGAACCTGAGAAAATGAAGGAAGTTTGTAAAACAACCGAAGGTTGTCGTTCCTAAACACTTAATGCAATATTTAAACCATATGAAGGGAATATATTGTGCAAAATTGTAACTTTTTAATTATTTGTACTGTACGAGCAAGTTGCACTTGGTTACAGAAGTTTTAGTTCTCCTTAGGTAAACCGTATATATTTGCCGCTGTGTGTGTTTAATTGGCTTCTTACACAACATACAGTATTTGCTGACTAGACAAGATTAAAAAGTAAATAAAATATTTCCATTTCATTTTGGTGTAGTAGACCGTATATAGGGTTTCATCAAGTAGAATTATCAAAAAATCCAACTTTGACAAAATCATGACCTTTTTTATTTCCCCAGGTGCTTTTTCAGTCAAATCTGACAAATTTAAAAAAATGTTTGTTTAAAGTTCTATCTGCTTGTATATCTGGCTAGTTATAAGTTCATTCTGGAGTCTGGAGTAACGCTGAAGTGTTTTAGTCAAATGTGTGACAAAATATTTTATTGACTTAAACACTAGAAACATGTCCTACTCCGAGGTGAAAGCTGCTCTCTGGCCTCCGTCCTGCAATTGTGTGTGTGCTGTTGCTTCTGCTGTTGGCTGTGTGCAACCAGAAAACCATGGAAACAAAACAATCAAGCCTTCAGTGGACAATTGCATGTAAATTTAGTTTTCTGTTTCCTTCTCCTGTAAGCCTCACTGAGAACAGCCAAAAAGAGCCTTACAAGAAAAAGACAAGACAAATGTTCACCACCTGAAGATAGCAGTGCTGAAAGCTGTATTTCTTCTTTTCCAATTTCAGAGGAGGCTGTGAAGAATGAAATAAAAAAGAAAAGTTACCTCCTATGGCGGCGCGGTGGTGTAGTGGTTAGCACTGTCGCCTTGCACCTCCAGGGTCTGGGTTCGATTCCCCGGCCAGGCTCGATTCCCGTCTCTGTGTGCATGGAGTTTGCATGTTCTCCCCGTGCTTGGTGGGTTTCCTCCGGGTACTCCGGTTTCCTCCCACAGTCCAAAGATATGCAGGTTAGGCTAATTGGCGTTCCTAAATTGACCATAGTGTGTGATTGGGTGTGTGAGTGTGTGTATGTGTGTGTGCCCTGCGATGGATTGGCACCCTGTCCAGGGTGTACCCCGCCTAGTGCCCGAAGTCTCCTGGGATAGGCTCCAGGTCCCCCGCGACCCTGAACACAGGATTAAGCGGTATAGAAAATGAATGAATGAATGAAAGTTACCTCCTGTAATACAGCTGTTATTGAAAATTCTGGCTTTAGATAAATTTGAAAGCAGAACACCCATAATTCTGATCACTGGATGCTCTCCCTATATGTCCAAATTTATCACAACGAAATTAAAAAACGAACCGCATGCCTAATTATGTGTGTTTATTTTCCAACTCTAATGAACACACCGCATAAACAGTGGCTTCAAAGAGCAAACACAGGCTCTGTGAAGTGTTGTCGTGCGGGAGGCCGGAACGTCAGAACCTCTCTCAGCAGCTACCGAGAGGAAGTTACGAGAACCGGAGGAGGGAATTAGGCCAAGCTGGGAAGCCTCTCTCTCTCTCTCTCTCTCTCTCTCTCTATGTAAACCAGATGTGCTGCTCCCCCAAAGCAGCCCCACACACATACACATGCACAGATATATACACACACACTCTCACACACACCCGCACAGACTGCGTCACACGGTCGCCATGGTTTAATGGGCCGCATCATTCAGGAGGTGCAAGATTGAGGGGATCCACTGCTGGAAAATATAATGAAACCTTGTAAAAGTTGTTCCTGCTACTGGGTTGCTAAGCAAGAGTTTGTTTACAGGGACCGTCATAAATGCAACATAAGCAGCGTCCTTGGGAGAGAACTATGGGCTTTGGTTCAAAAACAAAGGAAAAACAATGCTCCTTTAATGTACATGTACCGTTAATTTGTACTTATAAAGTAAGCAAGCTGCTGTTCAACAACATGTACAATGATGATCATTTATGTTTTGCCAAACAGTTTATAAAACAAAAAAGTAAAGTGTTCACCCTGTTGTTTTCTGACAATGATTCCTAAAACAACACTAATGCAGAAGGGAGCAGTGGGAATGAGGGAGAGAAAGGAATCTAGAAAAAAATGGGATGAGGTAAGATTGGATGAGATTATCATTAATTGATTGCAGTTATCATTAATTTTGGAGATTTTCCGATAAAAAACAATACTGCTTGTTTACATTTACATTTAGGCATTTGGCAGACGCTCTTATCCAGAGCGACTTACATTTTTATCTCATTACACATCTGAGCAGTTGAGGGTTAAGGGCCTTGCTCAAGGGCCCAACAGTGGCAACTTGGTGGTTGTGGGGTTTGAACCTGGGATCTTCCGAACTGTAGTCCAATGCCTTAACCATTGAGCTACCCCTTGGCCTTCTTGTCTACCTTATCATTGGTGGAAAAGTTAGGTAAGCAAAACCAAAAATAAATAAATATACAGTTAGTTTCCCTAAAATTGTTTGTGTCCATCAAATTCTAGATGAAATCGTTCTTGATTTTCTTTGATAAACCAAATTGAAACTTTATCATGTTTACAAAGATCAGCCATAACATCAACACGTTAACATTAATTATCAATTTTATCCCATTAAACTGGTGACATAATCATGGGCGCCAAAGGCTCAACAATTCCCGCGGGGACCAAAGGCCAGCCTGTCTGGTCCCATCCCAAAATGTGGGGCTCAATTTTGCCCATGATTGAGCACGGTGCACGATAGCCCACCAAGTGCAGCAGGAAAAGGGCCCAAGGCCATTGTCCCAGCCTCCAAACTCCCCAGAACCTAATCCTATTGAGCATCTACGTGATGCGTCGGACAAACAAATCCAATCCATGGAGGCCCCATCCATCAACCCACAGAACCCAAAGGATCCAATGCCAAGACCCCAGTGTACACTCCCAGAGGACTCGTGGAGTAATGCCCCGAGGGGCCAGAGCTGCTCAAGCAGCACAGGGGGAACCCACACAATACTGGGCATAATGTTTTGTATTGTAATGGTCTGGCTGGTGGGTGTACTGTATCTTTCCTAAAGGTAAAACAGATCAAGTACCACTACAGGCAATGTACTGCTCTATGGTAAAATGAAGCTCTCCCCTTACTACTGAGTCTACAGTATGTCCCTATCCTCGCCAATGGTCTTCTTATGAGGCGAGAGGAGATGGACAATCCTGTAGCCTCATCTCAAACTGTAGCCACTGCAAATTTTACTTGAGACACAGGTCGGCCTGGTATGTAGATACCTTGCACAGATGCCCCCGGGTGATTCCAGCTAAAGCTGCATCAGGCATGTTGAAAAAGGCAGAGACTCTGAGTCAGTCATAGGGCATGCTTGAGAGATTATATCTGCATAAGGCACATCGTGGATCCCCTAGCCAGAGCTGGATGGAAAAGTCTGGGCTGAACTTTTCTTCCTATTGCCACCGCAAAACCACTTGAAGAAATAGTGGAAGGAAAATTCCGTGAGTGAGAAAGAGACGTACAGTATGTGTAGAAAAGGGCAGGTCTCTTCCATGGGAAAGCATGACTTTGAATTCTGACTCGAGAGAGGGAAATTGGCCATGCTCTTTGGGGTGGGATGGAAGGTTTACATTCTCTGCTCTACACCCCTGTTTGTACTGTATGTTCATGCAGAAAGGGGCTGATAGCCCTGTTATGAGTGTGTTACCCTGCCCTATAATGCAGCATGAGCAAAAAGTGACCTCATGTGCATATGGTCAGTAGAAATCTCACCCAAGCCTATATTAAGTGGAGATGTTTTAGTAGCCTGTATTCTGGATCATAGCTAGAAAATGAAATAGAATTCTCAATATATACTTGAATGTACACTCAAATGACTATATAAATTCCCACGTAATTGTTGATTCAGTATCTATGATTGAGGAAAGTCATTATGTGTCTAAGGTAGCACATCACATTTGCTACAGTAATGGATTTTCCTTGATTTCTAGGCAACTACAAATGAAAAATATAATTTTCTTGTCCTGTGTCTCCATGTTAATGATGTATGCAAAGTGAAAGGGTATACAGGCTGGTCCAAAAGTCTGGATCCTTGAGCATTTACTGTATGTCACATTTTATGGTTTTCTTTTTATTTAAGACCCAAAATAGCTTTAAAACTAACAATAGAAGATGGAATTTAACTTGTTCCATTTTACCACGATAATGCTATAGTAGGTATTGCATTGTTTACAGCATTTCCTCGTTTACTTATGGATCACTCTGTATGATTCCCAACAATGTTAATGTTCTCCTTACCTTACCAGAAAAAAATTAAATCCCCATCAAAGAAATGATATACAGTAAGAACCTATTTGTACAGGCGTTGTTCAAGTCAAACCAGGACTTTTAATTGCGCAGAATAGCAGAACGCATTTCTGAGAGTAAATGAATTATATATATCTCTCTATATTATCCATGCGGCAATCACTAGTGCTTGGATACCATAAAGGTAAAACGTTTTCTCAGTACGCCAGAGCCATGAGCACATCTGAAAATGCTTCACATCTTAAGTCCTGGCTTCCCAGGAACACCTTTAATGGCCCAAACATGTGCAAATCTGGAGCGAGGTCTTGACTGTACGTGGGATGTGGCAATAATGCCCAGCCGAGTGCTTTGCTTCGAACCACTTCGGCCAGGATTATCATTCACATACAGTACTGTACTGTACATACGACTTTTTATCAAACTTTTGCACTATTCAAATGTTTTCCTGTCTCATCACAGTACTGCGTCTGTCTTTTTTCTGTAAACCTCCATCTGTTTAAAGAAAGTTCATCACAAGTCTTGGTTTGATTTGAACACCACCTTGTATTTCTACCTCTACATATTGGTTATTTACATGACATTATATATTCACAATTAAACAACAAACTACATCTGCCTTCAAACTTTGTAGGTCATGATCTGGAAAGTAGAATAATGCCAAGTTGTCCAAGGTGGCTGCCTACGTAACGTTAGACATCTTTCCTTAAAATGAAAGACATACAAACATACAGATTGGAGGGGGAAACCAAACAGAGTTATCTGGAGAGTTTGTTGGCTAGACAGATAGACGAGTCAATAGGGGGACATTTTACTGCATAGAATAAGAATAAGAAAATCAGATGATTAAAAAGTTAGTTTTACAGCAAAACAGACAGACAGACAAATAGACAAACTGTTGGATAGAATTTATGACACTTATCTAGATATTAAGACAGCTAGAACACACAGATCCACAGACAAACACGTCTCTTTGAGGTCTAGGGCAGTTACAGTACATATGGAGGAAGTGTCTTGGTAACTTCTTAGCTTTTTATGATGTGGTGCAATTACTATTCACAAAACAATGTTGTTTGACATATATAATACATTTCCATATGCATGTATGTATATCATGTTAAATGTCCTCCAATAAGCTTTTGGAACCACAATAAAATATTTCAAATTCAAAAATTCCCTGCACCTAAGCCTCAGGATGCTACCTCCATTTTGCCATAGCTACCTTAGTCCCACAGCTCTGTTCCGAAAATACATGTGGTGGAAGATGAGAGCATATGATTTTTTTTTCCCCCTCCAACTATTCCTCCAATGCTTCTTAATGGATATCATATAATTATCCCTTATTGAATTTAAAATAAGCAGGCCGTGCAATTCACAGCATTCTGAAGCCACTTCAGTCTGTTTTATGCAGCTCTATGACTAACTTCACTGGCTGCCAGACCTCCAAACATCACTTTTGCCCTAAATTGGGGACGTTGTCGTTGTTTAATTCCATGCTACTTCGTACCATAAGTGTACTCCACCCTGTCAGTCGCCTGTATCTGGCTCGTTTAAAGCAGACGCCACTCTGCTACACAACATGCACGCACACACATGCACACTAGTGCTTATTGAACGCAACCCACAGAAACTCTATCCCTCTGTAGAGTGAGGCTGTGAATAGAGTGCTGATAAGGGAGAGTATTTACTGGGGAAAGTGGCCCTTGCATCTTTAATATTATATAATAATTACATTTATTTTTAATCATACGTTGATATTTTGCTCTTGATGAGTCTTTGCTTTATTCCTGGTGCTGTTTTTGTTTTAAGCTCCTGGAATGAGGCATTTCTTCTTACAAGACCTTTGTCATTGTCTATGTGGCTACTACCTAAGCTCTTTGTATCTCTCTGTGTTTAACTGTCTTATCTATTTACTGTAAATAACTGTCCCTCTGTCAGCTCATCTGTCTTTCTTGTTTGTCCGTATATTTGTCTACAGTCTTCTCAACAGTTCATCTGATATTTTTTAGTAGTCTGTCTATCTAGTGAAATGTCCATCTGTTGACTAGTCTATCTGTCTAACCATCAAGCTACCCAGATATCTCTGATGTCTTCCTGTCTGTCTGTCTGTCCAGCATTTTCACCTGCCTAAAAACTATCCCTCTGTCTACCCATCTTCCTGGCTGCATTCACTTCCAGGTTGAAGTGATTCAAACCTGATTATTTACCCTAATGTGAATTAGATCTGATTTTTTTAGGGCTGTGTGAACAGAAAATGTTCAATAAGTGGTCACTTGAATGAGCGCAGTCAGATCAGAATTTATGCAACTGTTTTCCTCTGTGCACATGTAGGGTACTGACATTATCAGTCAGCATTTGCAGTACAGGGATTTCATAGCAGTGCTAGCAATAGCTGCTAAAATGTGCTGCTTCAGAGGACAGATCGTCCATGTTAGAGTAAGATAGAAATCAGTTGTACTTTATTTATGAATGTGAACTGTCATGACATGTAAGTCCAATCTACATACCCTCAAATTCTGAATTGTGGCATTGAGGCTTGTAATGTGAACGTAGCCTATGACAAACTACATCTAGATTTCTGTCTGTTTAATTTAAACTCCCTCCAGTGTAACGCTTAAAGCCCCTGTGCCTCTCAATGTCTGTGCCTTGTTTATACAGACTGTACTCCTTATTACGAGATTCAGCATGTTTCGCTTTTTTTTTGTGTACCACATTATTCTCAAAGCCTGAATCAATATTTATGCAATTGTTGCTTAATAACCAGTGTATAACTCCAGGTATCCTAACCTGTAAGTCTATACAGTATATGTAGCACAGTAATATAGCTAAACATTACCTGATACAGCCAAATAATTTATTGTGTTTATCTATCTGCAGGTCCTGGATCATTATGAGCGTGAAGGATTCCAGTTTTTGTCCAAGGTGTTTAACTCATCTCATTCCTTCCTGGAGGATTTGACAGGTCTCACCCTGCTGCATCAGGAGACACAGGCTGCTGAGGTGAGTCTTTTCTTTTCTTCATTTCTGGCAAACCATATTCATAGTGATAGTCAATATAAAAAATATAAACATGTCTTTATATTAAATGTAAGCAAGTCCACTGAAAGATCTTCAACCATGACATAAGTGTAGATGCAGGAATAAGGAGGATACTCGTTGGGTTTTTAATAAATGTGTTCAAAGAATTTTAAATGACAGATTTGAGAAACAATATTGTCAATACAATCTTTCCTTCGATACCAATACCATCATGAAATGTTTAACTTTTTGATACTTTTTAATACTTTCCCTTTAATCTAGAGACACAAGATGTACGGTAACAAGTCTGTTAAAGCAGAGGCCTAATTATTTTGTGAGATACTATACCTGGAAAACATTAAGATGAGGCTGATTGGATATCATAATCTAGTGTTTAATGCAGCAAAACAATGCAGAAAGAAAAAAACTTTTTACAGCAACTTTCTGTAGTTGACAGGATACTCCTGGGTTTAATAAGGAGATGATTACCCACAATTCCGCAGCGCAAGAGAGAGAAAAAACGTTGGCTCAGTTGTGATCATGTGACACTCGCCGTCAAAACATGAAACGCATGCGTGATACATGATACTCGGTACTCGTAAACCAAGACTTTCAACAAAATGTTTTCAAAATGTAATAAAAATCTTTGCTCATCTTGCATATTCACAGACCGCGTTACTCGCAATATGAGGTTTCTATATATATATTATGTGTGTGAGTGTGCTATATGAAGATACCGTAGGGTGACATGGTGGCCCTTCACGGTGTTAACCACTCTACCACCATGTCGCCCTATGGTATCTTCATATCCGCCATGTCACACACCAAAGCCAACAAATGTAATAGTCTAGTAATTCTATACTGCTATACAAGCTGCACATTGACTACTCTAAAGTATATCCAATTTTCATCTCTATATGGTGGCATAGTGGTTAACACTGTGGCCCAGCACCTCCATGGTAGAGTGCTCATTTTTCTACACTTGTATACATAGCTCACACACCATTTGATAGACATGTTCAACTGTTCATTTATGAAACTTATCAGACAATCACATACTGTACCAGCAACTTGATTCATTTATTCATGTTAGACAGGTTCATAACCATCTGCTGAAGTTCGAACCGAGCATCAGAATAGATTGTTTGTTTCCGGACATGCTTGTCTGATTATTTCTGAAACTGCTGATCTACTGGGATTTTCACACACAAGCACCTCAAGGCCTTGTTGATGCCAGACGTAAGATAAGATGGCCAGAGAAGAATGGCCAGACTGGTTCAAACTGATAGAAAGGCAACAGTAACCTAAATAACATCTTGTTACAACTGATATGCTAAAGGGCATCTTTGAACAAACAACACATCAAACCTTGAAGACCACACCAGGAGCCACTCTGTCAACTAAGATCAGGAAAATTAGGCTAAAATTCACAAGTGCTTACCAAAATCGGACAATTGAAGATTGGAAAAACGTCGCCTGGACTGATGAGTCTTGACGTCTGCTGTGACAGTGTGTCAGAAAATGATATAAAGAACATGAAAGCTTGGATCTATCCTGCTTCGTATCAACTGGTCAGGCTGTTTTTGGTGGTAAAATGGTGTGGGGGAAATTATTTCTTGGCCACTTTGGGGCCGCTTAGTACCAACTGAGAATTGTTTAAATACATCAGCATACCTGAATATTGTTGCTGACCACATGATAATGCGCCATGTCACAAAGCTAAAGTCATCTCAAACTGATATCTTGAACATGACAGTGAGTTCACTGTCTTCAAATGATTTCCACGGTAACCAGTAGAGCACATTTGGGAGGTGGTGGAGCGGGAGATTCGCATCACGAATGGACCGAAATCTCTAAAGAATTTATGCCAATTTGTCAATTTTGAATGTAAAACGTGGTCCAACTCCGTACTGACAAGGTGTACACAATGATGTGGCTAGTTAGTGTGTATTTGTTTACTTCTAAAAACA
This sequence comes from Channallabes apus, assembly GCA_030522415.1. Taxonomy (NCBI): domain Eukaryota; kingdom Metazoa; phylum Chordata; class Actinopteri; order Siluriformes; family Clariidae; genus Channallabes; species Channallabes apus. The sequence continues at coordinate 17,086,721 of CM060123.1, forward strand.
TTCAAAGTCAGCTCCTATATTGTAATTGGAGGCAGTGTGAGGAAATATTTCTTGCTTTGTCCTTTTTGTTGACTATTAAATTTCTGTCCTTTTACTGTTTAACGTCCATTTCAGTGATTCTGTCACCATAAAACGTTGGCTTTGGTTTTCCGAAATAAAGTTTTAAGACCGTTCCACATGGCCGCTTGTAGGCACTGACCCTTCGGAGTTCTCACTTTGAAGGCTGTCTTCTTTAAAGAGAACAGGATTTAGTCCTGCTCACTTCAGAACGAACCGCAGCCAAAGTCTGTCTATGATTTTAAACAGTTACACTTCCTTGTTTGATGTCAGACTCAAAGACGACTTTAAAGTGCACATTGTCTTGTCAAATTTTCGAGTCCGGATGACTCGTTCCCATTGCTGACAAATGTGGGAATTCATTTGTCTAAAGGGACCAGGGTATTTATGGTTCAGTATCGACTGTTGCCTGGTGAATGAGACCTTTGTTAGGTCAAACCATGAGTGTGAGAGTTCAGATTTTCTCAGGGTTGCCTTTACTTGAGCATGTAGTCCTCATAGACTGCTTCCTGATTTAACTTAACCCACGGGAGCTACGCAATACTGTACACATCATTGTAGTTCAGATTTCAATTGAAAAAAAAAATAATAATGCAGCTATTCACTAGGCGGCTCCAGGTGTTTGATAATACGTTCTGGCTAATTGCTATACGTGTCTGAATCATTCAACACCTGTCACTTTACATTATGAGGCAAAACTCCATGAATACATGTGTGCAGCAGACTCCTGCCACTTTAAGACAGTGGTAGGTCTATTGTTAGGGTGTATTTTTTGTTCTAGCCTCCAGTAATGTAGGGAGAAAGGCACAGTGAGAACATACAGTACAGTGCTTCTGATATTGCACAGTTTGATTCGCGGTAACAGAGCCAATCAAATGAATGAGCAATTTTGTGCATTCTAGACTTTATCATTAAATTAAAGTCTAGACAACTATCATTGTACAAAGATTATCTTTACATTAAATATTGACAAAATAATGCTTAATTCTGGGAAATGTTTTGTTTGTAGATAAAAGTTACTTCTCTTCTACTGTCATAAAAACCTGTAACCATCAGCCAGCTATAGCTCAGTTTGTTCAGATGTTGTTGTTGTTTTTTTTTTATTATAAGAGCTCTTCTGGCTATGTTCATGCTAATATTCTTGTTCTAACACATCGTGCCAGACAAGTCCCCAGTGTAAGGGTTTTGTAAAATCTACCCACAAAGGAAGAGTTTTAATGTAGGTTAAGGCTTTGGGGTGATGGTCAGAAGGTCAGAGTTTCAAGCCCGAGCGCAATTAAGCTGCCGCTGCTGAGCGTTAAGCAAGGCACTGAACTCTCTCAGCTTAAGGGACACCATATGATGGCTGACCCTGCTCTATGAACCCAACTTCCTAACAACCTGGATTCCGGGAAAATAAATAAAACAGGAAAACGCTGGAGGAAAACGCTGGAGGTACAGATTCAGGAGGTTCTCTGCAATATCCCAAACGACTTTTTTCAGCATTCCATCCCGGCCATTTGAGGAAACTGTTTGATGCCAACAGTTGACATTTAGAGATTTGCTTTCATTTTCGTATGTAATAAAGTACATGGACAATTTGTTTTAAATACATTTAGAAATATGGACTTTCTTACCAATTTTGTAATGCCAAGTAACATCATTATTGAGTAATCAGAGATGGAGAGGTTTGACATGGCCGATGTGGTCCCAGGATACTGTTACCATCCCAAAGACGCTACATTTCCTATCACAGAACACTACAATGTCTTATTTCTGTTAAAGTGAATCAATTTACGAAGAGTCACAATTAAAAAAATTCAACACTTTTCCCATCATAATAGGTAAAATTGTGGAAAGAAACAATTCCTGCATCACTTTTGTTATAGCAGTTATTTCTCTCTCTCTCTCTCTTGCTCTCTCTTTCTTTCTTACACATACACAAATACATTGTCTTCCTCTATCTCTTGGATGCTCACTCCCTCTTTTTTGTCTCCTCTCACACTTTCTCATTCTCCTCTCTCTGTCTCCCTCTTTCTCTCCCTCTCTTAGCTGTTCTTTCCTTTCCTCTTCTCCTCTCTCTCTTCTCCTGTCTTATCTCTCCCTCTCCTTTCTCTGTCTCTGCTTCCCTCGTCTCTCCCCAGTTACGGGAAGAACTGCACGGCCAAATAGACACAAATAAGTATTGACTTACTTACGAATGGGTATTTGTGTTTCTACATGTTAACTGTTTTTAGTCTAACTGTTAAAAATAAAGATCATTATTTACATAAGATCAATTTTGTATAAAATAATCAACAAACAGTTTTGAAAAAAAAATTTCACACATCATATGCGGTCAGTTTACCATAAAGCAGGCCTTCCTGTCACCTACGTCACCGCTGTTGTCCCCCGGAATGGAGGTGGGGGAAAAAAGGAAATGATTCTTAAGCCAAAGTCCTTTAATTGTTAATATCTGATTATTTTAAACAGTTAGTGCTGACAGATGAAAGGTGTTTATATTGAATTCTGCTTAGCGATCTGCTTATAGTGTCAGACAGGAAATGAGTGGCAGTGCTGAATAAACAGGAGTCTAATGACCAACCTGGTGGGTGCGGCCTCGTCCTAAACCTCAGGAAGTGGGAAACGCATAGAGGAAATGAGTGTCTGAACAGGAAGCTCAGCCTGGTCGACTCCACAACACCCACCACCTCTGTCATTGTTTAGACCTCCCCTGACACATTTCAGGATTTTTTTGCTTGAACAGGATATATCAGGCAAAAGTTCATCACTTTCTCTCTAAAAGTGTGAAACGATGAGATCAGTTTGGTGTTATGCTGCTAGGGACATTTGTGCTTTGAATAAAGTGCATTTTTATGTATATGTAATGTTTCCTCCATAATTATTGGCACCCTTCATAAAAATTAATTGTAAGCAAAGATGAGGCAACATCATAATTACATGAGAAAAATGTATTATGTATTTTCCCAACAGTAATGTGTAAAAATGTGTCATTTTTCGCTTCTTTGTGCAGGAATGCTTTCTTTGTACTATGTTCACTATATAGACTCAGTAGTATCATTTTCATGGTGCATACTTTTTACATAAAAATGTGACAATAACACATGCTATAAATTACATGCATCCACTCCAAGCTTTTTCATTTTTAACAACACGTCAGTCATGTAGCCAAAAAGATAGGAATTTAAGTCACTAAAAGTGGAACATAAACTGCAATACACTTTAGAACTAAATGTAGAGATACTGTAGTACCCAAAGTTTCCAAAGAAATAAAATCAGCTCTTCAACTAAAATCTGCTTAAATTGAAAACTGCTAAATAAAGTTATTTTAAAGCTTTAGAATTTCACGCTTCAGAGAAAAGAACAACATGTAGCCACCTTTTTACTTTTTGTCCTGAGCAAATGCCGTCGTGTTGTGACAAAGCAAATGCATCGCTTCTTTCTGTGATGGTAATCAGTGAATTGAGAGAATTTGTTCAAAGGGTCTTTGGAGAATGTTTAGGCCAAGAAAAGGATGTACAGTAGCAGTAATGAGTGATGGGTAAGCGTTGCTTAACATCCATAAAATAGGATATTATGAGACACATACACTATTATACAGAGCTGTCGTGATGTACTGAAATAAAATTAAAACGGGTATTTTTTATAACGTACGGGTTAAAACGGGTTATTGTTTATAACGTTTCTCATAATCTTCAACAATCTTTGTAATTATAAGGTTTTGCGTGCAACAAAACTCAACACTTTTTTTCTTGATGTAATTTGCTGCCACTTGTGTCTTCTGTTTGAATCACTACAAAATCACAATCCAAGCATGTTCCTTCATATTTTGTATTAAAAATCAACAGACATTTTATTGATATTAAATCACATAGTTACATTACGCACACCAATACCAAAACTGTGTAAGTTGGAGTTGCACCTTTTTTTGGAAAATCATACAAAATTCATGCTTGTAAAATGAAACATTTTATATATATATATATATATATATATATATATATATATATATATATATATATATATATATATAAAATTTATTTTTTTATTTTTATTTTTTGTTGCAAATGTTATATGTTCATACACTACATTGCCAAAAGTATTTGCTCGCCTGCATACACATGCATATGAACTTGTGTAACATCCAATTCCTAACCCATAGGGTTTAATATTTATTACAGCTATAACAGCTTCAATTCCTCTGGGAAGGCTTTCCACAAGGTTTAGGAGTGTATTTATGGGAATCTTTGACCATACGTGCTTCCCTTCTAACCCTGACGCATTCATCGCTCTGATATAGGGTCGATCTGAACTTATCAGATCACATGACCTTTTCCCATTGCTCCAAGCTCCAGCCTTTTTTTGATTAACCCCGCTAACAAGTGTTTTTCTTGTGTCTAGTCCCAAACCCATGAGTTCTCATCACATTTTGCGCATAAGGATATGCTCTTACTTTTATTAAACATATCTATTGTTTTTCGTGTTTATTTGTTACCGAGTCTTTAAGCGCTCTCCATTAAGGGTTTTTTTCAATCTTCCATAAAGTTAATAGTTTAGCACTATCCTTCCAGGTTTTGATAATGTGAGGAATGGTTCTTAACCCAGTTCTAATAATTTCAAATCTCCTTAGTGGTTTTCTTTGCTTGATACAACTCAATAATTTGGCACTTCTAAAAGGGTGATTTTTTTTTGGCCAGGCAGTATATGTTAAACTGCATTAGAGATTTAATCAAACTGAGTTGGGGATAGCATAAGGCCATTAGAAGGTCTTGGAAGCTAATTGTAATCTGTGGTAGCAGTTCTCCACTGCCATTAATCTCCTCCTCAGCTGAGGAGAACGTTTACTGGATTGTTCAGGCGTCTTTGTTTACTACTAACAGTCATTTGTTAAAGGAACAGTGCTCTGTTTGTTATGGAGTTCTGGCTCTGCTCTTCACTCCACACAGGCACACATTTCAGCACTGACTTGCTCTCAGGCTGAACAAGCAGACCACACAGACCCCGAAATGACAAAACCATGTGTGGGCTGAAGTGCACTTCCTAGTGAGTAGGCTGAAAGATGGCTTCATTTTTAGTTATGGAATCAAAGTGAAGTGGTTGTTTACTCGACATTCCACCACCAGCTAAAACCCAGCTGTAAATACGTCAAAGTTATAGAAGCTGCTCTACGTCCGGTTGTGACGTGAAAACTCCCTGTCAAAATATTGTCATAATCTCAGCAAAGTATTAAAAAAGTAAGAATTGGAAGGTCAACATGTGGGGGTGTAATGATTTACAAGAGACAATATTTGACTTCTATTTTATAGTTGTGTACGTTTATCTTGGCACAGGTATTGAGTAGAGAATGTTGGGAAAGATTAGATGACTTGCTTTCCACATTCGGGTTTATGGGAATAGAGTATCCAAAGAAAATGACCACAGTGTCCCTCTTACTCTAAATATATTCATTATACAGTACCATGAGGTGTTTTTCATGTGACGTTTATTACTTACACTTGGCTTCAGTACCAAATGAATGACGTCTGTAATTAAAGATGTAGAAATCTTTTTCCTGTACAATTCCACCGAATGTAGACTACATCTACTAGCTGAGTCTCAGGCATAGTGAAACTGTGATCGCAGAAAACAATTTCCAACTCTGTTATTCGTACCATTTTTATAACACAATGTGTCACAGTGTCATCAGACAGGGCAAAGATGGTGACTAAAATGGTTCCAATGTTTTTAATTGCCACTACCTTTATCTAGTCACCCACACAAAATTGCAACGATCTTTGATCCTGTGACAGATTCTCTCCTCTGCTGTGTCTGTCTGCCTGGGGCCAGAGTATAGGAGCACGTGTGATGGTACAGCAGGGCTGCGTTCAATAACAAGAGTATTTGCGGACATAAGACAATTCAACAGAATGTACAACTGTTACACACTGTCAAGCGTTTTACAAGCACTCTCGTTGTTGAACGTACCACTGCTATTGTATTACATGCTCTGCTGTACCCTCGTGCTCTGTCCATAGTGAATGTACTTGGGTACCTATGCTGATATGGTTGGTTAGGTGAATTGCAAAACAACAGAAAAGATTAATTTAGCACTTAATATTGAATTTCAAAGTAAATTTACGTAGATTTCTTTTTTTTTATTCACTGTATCCTTTGAAAGTCCCTAACTAACAGGCAGGATATAGCTTAGCTGGCTAGCTATTCAAGGAACATTAACAACTGACAAGAAAACTAAATGGCAAATAAAAAAATTCTCTACATCAGATGTCATTGGTACAGAGACTAATCCAACCAGTGAAAGTTCTCAGGTATGTTCCTCCGAGCCGAACTCAGTCAGTATTCCGTCATTGTCATCATCTGTCACTACGTTTTTTGTACCGATGGCTCCATTTTAAATCAGCATGGATCCATGAGTTCGCCTGGTTATGTTTTGGAAAGGGTTACATTTCCTTGCTCTATTTTGGGCTCCCAAATATTTGGGGTTTCGAAGCCAAAGCCTCATAGAAAAGAACAGCCAGTTGTGAGAGCGGCACAGTGCTATACTGATTAGTAGGTTCGACGTGTTCTGAGATGTTTTTCCGTTCATTACAGTGGTCAATTGTGATTATTCAAATAACTACATACCCAACTGTCTTGGTCATCCTCTGATCTCTCTCTCTTTTATTTATTTATTATTAAAAAAAATTTTTGTAACTCCTACCATTATATGTATTGTGGAGACTGTTGTGTATGAAAATCCCAAGAGTTTCTGAGGCCAAAACTCCTATCCTATCCTATCCTATCCTATCCTGTATAAATCCTATTTTTGTCCTCATTCTGATGTTTGAAATGAAACGCTTGACCTGAGTGATTGTGCATTGTATTGTAGTACTGCTAAATGATTGGCTAACTGGATCATTGCCTGAATGAGTGGAGGTACATGTGTTACAAATAAAGGCAGTGAGCAATTCATTAATCTTCAATTCATCTTGGTCATGGTTTTTGGTGGATCTAGAGTCTGTATCAGGAACAATGAGTACGAGATGGGAATACACACTGCATGGGTTGCCAGATTATCTTCCAGTGGAAAACTAAAGTAGGAAAGAACAAACACCCCACTGGTGATTCACTTCATTCGGGTGGCAAAAAAATCACTGACCAAAAATCAGGAAGTTCTTGAAAAAATTCCAGTTTCTGTGAGGATCATAATGTAATTGCAAAAGCTTTCAGTCATTTTTGAATATCTTTTGTCATCTTTCCTTTCTTCCTGTCAGCGTGGGCTGTCAGTCTCCACCAGTTTGGTAAATGATTCTGTTATCTGTCGTAAAGGCTGTTAGTGTATGAACCACAAGAGTTCTCTTAACACTGTTGACAAAAGGGCTCTGTTTACACGCTCTCATTCACATTCACTTCCCCTCATACTTGCTCTCCTCCACACTCACAATAAAGATTCCATTGTGTGTCTCCAGCAAAATTATACAGTTCTCCTGTTCACATTATACTGTTCTACACAAAACCATGAAGTGCTCATAATTCTCCAAAACACTGACTTATTCAGAGAATCTGTGTATTTTTGGCACATATTTCAATGTATCATGTGTTAAAAGGTCTGGGTCATGAGCAGGATGTTGTAACGTACAGTGTGATGGTCATACCTCATCATTTGTGGTATCGATGACTTCCCAGTACTCTTTGAAAAGTTATTAATACAATACATAATACATTAATACAAGAACAGTTGTGTAACTGCAGTTCCTTCATTTTTTACGTTAAGTCTAAATATGTCAATCAACCATACCTAATTAAAGCATAGAGGTAAAATGAAGGGCATCAATTATCTCCTAGATGTACAGTATTGGGTAGCAAGTGTGCAGTCGTTTCGGTTCTAAGGATCCGACTGGGTCAGTGCATGTCTTGTGAGGTGACTTCATTATTGAATACTTGGTACTTGCTGAAAGTGGTCCAATGAAGGACAAACAGTAAACCACTGAGAGGCTCATGGCTGGACAAGCCACCCTGAAGTGGTGTTTGAATGCTAGCCCACAGAAGTATAACTACTGTAGCACAAATTGTTGAAAAATTTATTAAGTTGGTACTTACATTACTTAAGTTGGCCTGGTCTGATGAATCAATTTTTTTTTTTGGAGAAAAAGAAAATAATTTGACAGCCAAGTATGTGTGTCATTTACCTGGGGAAAAGATGGCACCAGGATCCACTTTGTGTAGGCGGCAAGCCATCAGAGGCAGAGTGATGCTGTGGACAATGCCCTGCTTGCAAACCTTGCAAATACTTTTACATGTATCACCTACCTAAACATTGCTGCTACAGCCCTTCAAGGCAAGAGTATTCCTTTATGGCAGAGCCTCTTTCAGCAGGATAATGGGCTCTGCCACACTGCAGAAAGTATTCAGGGTGTTCGTTTCCAATTATGGCTTCCAAATTCCCCAGATCACAATCTGATCTAGCATGGGATGTGCTGCAGAAACAAGTCATCCATGGAGGCTGCACCTCACCACTTACTGGATTGCTGCTAATGTCTTATAGCCAGATACCACTGCACATCTTCGTAGGTCTAGTGGAGTCCATGCTTTGAGGGTTCAGAAGGGGGACCTGCAAAGTACAGTATTAGGCACATGATTTTAATTTTATATTTTATTTCTCCATGCTACATTGTACCCAGTCTTATCAGTTTATATTTTTTGGCAGTGTTGTTTCTATTTTTCATCGGACTCAAAAGTATTGTTTAAAATGTCAGCCATTTTAAAAAGCAAATTTATGTTTTTTTACAAATAAAATACAAAATTTTGTTTTGTGCACAGAGTTGGTCTTTTAAATGTAACCACAATCTAGAATAATTAATCATCGCCTTAAAATTATGTGTGAATTAGAATGATTGTGTTTGGTTATGTCTGGTCTTAAAATATGGACTGGATCAAGAAATGTGTGAAACTACTGTATACGACAGCTACAATGACAATAAAAAGCATTGGAATAATATTTAATAATAGAGATCTTCCGATACCATTTTTTCCCTCCCGATACCGATTCCGATACTTGGGCTCAGGGTATCGGCCGATACCGAGTACCGATCCGATACCTGGGTGTGTATCTGTACTGTGTGTGTGTGTGTGTGTGTGTGTGTGTGTGTGTGTGTGTGTGTGTGTGTGTGTATATATATATATATATATATATATATATATATATATATATATATATATATATATACATACATACATACATACATACATACATACATAATAAATATATATAATTTCTTTTTTAAGTAAAATACTACTAGCCCTGTGTAACGGGTTCGACCCTACAGTAAGTGCACGGGCTACACCATGAAACACGGACACGAGGCGAGGTCTTACAGGAAAAAAGGTCATTTATTTAGAAAAATGGAGAAGGAAAGGGTTAAAGGCTCTCTGCGGTCTTTTCCACTTCGGCGGCAGGGATGCGAAGGCGGGTTCTACGCGGAAGTGAAGGTGCCGCGGGAGCTCGCGCAGCTCGTTCACGCGCTCCTCTCGCGGAGATCAAAGGCGCCCCCCTTTTTTAAGTCTCTGGGGCGCATCACATCGCCCCGCTCTTGTGCCACTGTCTCTCATAAAATCCACCGCGTCGCAAAGTCCAGCTTCCCAACAGTCAGACCCCGAGCTACACTCCCCGCTGTGTTTTATAGCGCCGATAGCTCATAGGTCGTCGCCTGATTCTGCGGCCCTGCTACTTCACATACCTAAAGAGGGGGGAGGCCGCCTAACTAGTGAGCGAGGTGCGATATCAATTTGGGCGCACGCACATCACAGGCGCATGCCATGACACTCTGTAAGTAAGCTAAGCTAGCAAAGCTAGCGGGCATAAATAGGTTATGTTTAGGAAAATGGTATCAGATCGGTACGTGGACTCAAATACTCGCCGATTCCGATGCCAGATTTTTTTGTGGTATCGGCAGCATTTCCGATCCCAGTATCGGAATCGGAACAACCCTAATAATAATGCTATTATGCAAATGGAAAACAGTCTATTTTAAAAAAATTTAAAAATCACTTTTTCCTCTTTTATGAAGGCACCTGAGTGATGATGCATTTATACCTTCATACTCAATGTAGGTATTGTTTAAGATCATGAAGACACATCTGAAAGAAGAAATTGAGTCTGAAGGGAAAAATCCAAAGCCATTAATCCATCTGCAAATCAGGTCATTGATCAGTTAGATGATGGGTATAAAAGCGAGCCATTAAACTTAAAAAATATATCAGATGTACACAGTCCAGATAAACAAATGCAAAGTAATGAATAAATAAAAGTTATTCTATGCTTATAAACTGGACATATGGAATTTCCTTTTGATAATGTTTAGACATGAAAATATTAAAGTAAGTAATAATAACTATTCTTTGTACAGCAGTCCTCACGCTACTATCTATTTATGTTCTTCTGTACCTTATTTTTGTGTTTGCAGCAATATCCCATTCTATACTATTAGAGCGTCTCTTTAGTACTGGGGTTCGGGCTCCTATATATCAGTCGTTTGTTTCCTCTCTTACAGATTAGGGTGCAGTTCCATATTTTTTATTATTATTTTTGCACTGATGAAATTCAGCTTTAAATGGCAGTTAAACCTACTTTTTTTTAGCCTGACTTAATCACTTTTAAAAAATTAAGAGGGGAAAATATAAAAATATGCAAATTTTATTTTATTTGTGGATGAAATATTACTTTTTTTTTTTTTTTTTAATAAATGATTTTTTTTTCATTATTATTTTTAATGTTTCATTTAAAGAAATTATTGTGCTTCTGAGATTTTAATGCATGTTGTCAAAAATATATCACGATACTAGATGATGTGGTTAATTAAATATATATATCACAATATACACCACTCAGGCATAAGATTTAAAACACAGGACATTATGATCAATATTGTGTAGGTTCCCCTTGTGCCACTGGGGCAACTCTGGCCCCTCGGGGCATGCCTCCACAGACCTATTGGTGGTGCTGGGGTATTTGGAACTAAGGTGTTAATGGCAGATCCTTTGGGTGCTGCGTGTCGTGGGTGGAGCCTCCATGGAGCGGACTTGTGTGTCCGGCGCATTCCCTGGATCCTCAGTCAGATTCAGATCTGGGGACTTGATAATCAATGTTATTCAGTTCACGATGCCTGCTGCATGCATGGTGGTGATGTTAGCGTTGTGCCTGATTGGTGTACAGTATATATTTGCACAAAAAAAGAAAGGTGGAAACCTGACAGCAAATGTGTTGCATTTAAAAGTTCAGTGGTTGCAAAAATAAAATTCAGCACAGAATCTTATTGTCAATTTGATTCTTAATTACTAAAATTATTAATTTAGTAAGAGCGGTAATACGTAATGCTTAATAAGAATGGCAAGCAGTATTAAGAATCAGTCAGAAGAAACTATATGCATTACATACCATTACAAACTTATGCATTACATACCAGGTGCCACTAAATGAGCTTTGATAGCCTACAGGCTTTTATTGATGCCATGTTTGTTTTTTAAATCACTTCCCAGCATTAGCCTTACCCCCCCCCCCCCCCCCCCTCTCCTGTTTTGCATATCTTTAATATGTTTGCCTCCCTCCGAGCATTTTGTACAATTTGACTTTGTGAATATCAAGTCATACTAAGTAAGTATTCTTTCTGCATGAATGTTAAACACAGCTCTGTGCCCCTGGCCATAATTAACCACTGTGAATCACACCGCAGAGATAATGATCAGATCTGGACTCGAGTTTAATGTGTGTGATGGAGATGTGAACCAGTTCACAAGAGGGAGAGGATGGGTGTGTGTGCATATGTGAGAGAGAGAACAAAAGTTGGCCGAAGAGAGCTGTGCTGGTGCACGTCCAGTGTTTTATCAGTTCTTGAGGCCCCAGCTGGGGCAGAGCTGACTGTAGGGCTATTGGTTTGTCCTCTGATCCTCTCTGAAGCCCTTCTGGGAGAGTACTCTTATCTACCCCGATTGTTTACCCGACACATGGGACAGCGAGATAGGACGGTCACCATGTTCAGATTTTCCATCCTTCAGAGGTGTCGCATATGCTGTAACCTTTGTTGTTTTGTTCTTTAAACCATTGGGAATTTTACACTTTAGGTTGACTAACCTGCTTGATTGAATTTGTTCTAAAGTGTGTAGGTTTAATACTATTTGTTATTATACAGAAAATTATACAGTTTGTTTCTTATACCAAAAGTTGATCAGCCAAGACACATTGGGGTTCTGAAGTTTGCAGTTGACACAACACACCAAACATAAATCATCACATACTGTACTTTTCTCAAACTGTATTGTTGAGTTTTTGAGGGTTTGACTATTTCAAACACATGTGATTACGTAGTCACTGCTGTGAAACAGCAGTCTATAAAAATGGACAATAGGACATCAGAGCGAAAAACAGCCATCTTGAGCAAGAATCTCTATAAAATTTAGATCCAGGACAGACTCTGTTAAGTTTGCCTGAAACCTAAAAGCAGATTGTAAGCTTGAAGTGATGTGAATATTAGACAAACCAAAATACATTTATACATTTATTTTTTGGGAAATTGTTTCTTAGGCTTATTGGTTGGTAACGGCCAAAATTTCTTGTATTGTAAGACTTCATGCCTGTCTGTTCCTGTGTGTGAGTTCATGCATCTGATGGCGTTGACACTGTATAGTAAATGTTGGTGTAGTTGCAGTTTGTAGCTTCAGGGCTTTAACATTGTAGCTTTGTTCAGAGCCATAAAAGAACCTGACAGATGTGTTGTAGAATGAACAAGGCTAGACTTGTGGTGTGTAGTGAATCTCCTGTTGCTTCATGTATGTCTTTTCAGCGGTTTTGTTGTCGCAGTAGCTATACGAAAGCCTCATAACCTGTTAATTTTTAGCTTGATTGAGATTTAAGAAAAAAAGAATATGTTGATTAAGGTCAATTGAAACCAATTTATTTCATTATAAGGTTACACCAGCAGAAATAAAACAAACAAAAAGAAACACTACAGCAGAAGTAAAAACATAATTACAGGACCAAAACACCACAGGAGAAATAAAACCACCACACCAGAATTAAAAAAATAAAATAAAACCGCATACAGTAGGTACCCAATTGGAATGGCTATTACCGCCGCGCTCACCGCCGTGCATATCACCACAGCAGAACAAAAAAACTAGGGTATAACTAAAAACACCACAGCAGAACCAGAAACACCACCGCAGAACTAAAAACACCATAGCAGAACCAGAAACACAGAACTTTGTAAAAAAAAAAAAAACACCAGAACTAAACACAGCAGAACTAATTAAAAACATTACATCAACATTAAAAACATCATAAAATAACTAAAAAACACCAGACTCGACAGCAAAACTAAACATTACAGACAAGCTCAAAAAATTCACAGCAAAACCTACTGTAGCATACAAACAAAAAAAACTAATTGAGAGATACATACAGTGCTGTGAAAAACTATTTGCCCCCCTCCTGATTTCTTATTCTTTTGCATGTTTGTCACACAAAATGTTTCTGATCATCAAACACATTTAACTATTAGTCAAAGATAACACAAGTAAACACAAAATGCAGTTTTTAAATGAGGGGTTTTATTATTTAGGAGAAAAAAAATCCAAACCTACATGGCCCTGTGTGAAAAAGTAATTGCCCCCTGAACCTAATAACTGGTTGGGCCACCCTTAGCAGCAATAACTGCAATCAAGCGTTTACGATAATTTGTAACGAGTCTTTTACAGCGCTCTGGAGGAATTTTGGCCCACTCATCTTTGCAGAATTGTTGTAATTCAGCTTTATTTGAGGGTTTTCTAGCATGAACCGCCTTTTTAAGGTCATGCCACAACATCTCAATAGGATTCAGGTCAGGACTTTGACTAGGCCACTCCAAAGTCTTCATTTTGTTTTTCTTCAGCCATTCAGAGGTGGATTTGCTGGTGTGTTTTGGGTCATTGTCCTGCTGCAGCACCCAAGATCGCTTCAGCTTGAGTTGCCGAACAGATGGCCGGACATTCTCCTTCAGGATTTTTTGGTAGACAGTAGAATTCATGGTTCCATCTATCACAGCAAGCCTTCCAGGTCCTGAAGCAGCAAAACAACCCCAGACCATCACACTACCACCACCATATTTTACTGTTGGTATGATGTTCTTTTTCTGAAATGCTGTGTTACTTTTACGCGAGATGTAACGGGACACGCACCTTCCAAAACGTTCAACTTTTGTCTCGTCGGTCCACAAGGTATTTTCCCAAAAGTCTCGGCAATCATTGAGATGTTTTTTGGCAAAATTGAGACGAGCCTTAATGTTCTTTTTGCTTAAAAGTGGTTTGCGCCTTGGAAATCTGCCATGCAGGCCGTTTTTGCCCAGTCTCTTTCTTATGGTGGAGTCGTGAACACTGACCTTAATTGAGGCAAGTGAGGCCTGCAGTTCTTTAGATGTTGTCCTGGGGTCTTTTGTGGCCTCTCGGATGAGTCGTCTCTGCGCTCTTGGCGTAATTTTGGTCGGCCGGCCACTCCTGGGAAGGTTCACCACTGTTCCATGTTTTTGCCATTTGTGGATAATGGCTCTCACTGTGGTTCGCTGGAGTCCCAAAGCTTTAGAAATGGCTTTATAACCTTTACCAGACTGATAGATCTCAATTACTTTTGTTCTCATTTGTTCCTGAATTTCTTTGGATCTTGGCACGATGTCTAGCTTTTGAGGTGCTTTTGGTCTACTTCTCTGTGTCAGGTAGCTCCTATTTAAGTGATTTCTTGATTGAAACAGGTGTGGCAGTAATCAGGCCTGGGGGTGACTACAGAAATTGAACTCAGGTGTGATAAACCACAGTTAAGTTATTTTTTAACAAGGGGGGCAATCACTTTTTCACACAGGGCCATGTAGATATTTTCTCCCTTAATAACGTAAACCTTCATTTAAAAAATGCATTCTGTGTTCAATTATGTTATCTTTGACTAATAGTTAATGGTTTTTGATGAGCAGAAACATTTAAGTGTGACAAACATGCAAAAGAATAAGAAATCAGGAGGGGGGCAAATAGTTTTTCACACCACTGTAAATTTAATTTGAACACATGAATGTGCTGTCGTTTTTGTTGTTGTGTTTCTAAAGCACCGTTATGTTTTTGATTTTTTCTGATTTGTGCTCGTCTTTCTGAATTTGCTGTTTAGCTGTTCTGTTTTTATTTACTGTTGTACAGTATATTTGGAGTTGTGTATATGGGTATTGTATCCGAGCTAAAAACGGAGGATCTCTACTGATAACATGGTGTTTAAATGGCAGTAGTAGCGTATTGTGATGGACTTGCAGTAAATAAGCAAAAATCTGCTTTTCTTGCAGGGTGCGATATCCACGGCTAACACTTTGTTGTAGATGCTGACTGAGGCTTTTGTTGTCTGTGGTTTGCACTTGCACCACAAGAGGAACATATATTAAACTATCTGTTTAAAGATCCTGACCAAGTGACGGTCTTAAAAGTAAGATCAGTTCACTGTCTGCGGTTAGGCCAGCTCCCAGCTGCTCAGAACCAGAGATCACGTTTGATCCGTGATAAGCCGCTCTCTTGTTTCAAGTGATTTGCCCTTGTCATTGGACGTCTTCCAGTCATTTTCATTAAAAGATTTCTGTCCCTAAACCCAAGCCTTTAAAGAGGTCTTGTGGCTGAGCTTTGATTTCAGCTTTAACCACACGTCAGCTGGATGCTAGTCACACGTGTAATTAAGAAAGCACAGGTTTGTGCAAGCTTGCACCCTTTGAAGGACTTCTTCTTTCTTGTGTTTGATGAGAACCTACAGCTCAGCGGTAAATCAACAGTTAGAGCTTGTATATCTAACATGGAAGCCTCTCCTTACACTTCATGCATAAACCCGAGGCTTGACAGTTTCTACACAGGCTGCGTGTGAGGACCTGTAATGTGTGTGCATGTCCAGATATGTTTGTCCTTATAGGAGACTTCACTATAGGGCTCAGACGTACATACAGTATACTGACTAGTGGAAATTTTGTCTGCTTTTTATTGAAATGCCATATTGAGACATGTATAGTAGCTATGTACTGCCGATAAAATGTTGACAATATCTTGACAAGCATCTTACTAATCTCACAATACATATACAGACTGCATCTTACTAAATATGTTCAACTTTTTGCTGCCAGTTAAAATTTTAGTTCATTTGTCTAACAGTACAATCTTTGTTGTCATCCCATTGGTAGGTACTGATATAGGTGCAACATTAAAAAGTATACAGGTGCCTGGTAAAAAATTGTCATTAAAAGATCTAGAGCTTCTTCTACCATTAATGTGATGTACAATAGCAACCAGCAAAATGATGTGTGGAAAAACAAATATAAACATTGGCGAAGGGTAATTAATAAAGTTATATCTGAACAGTAAGCTGGTTGCATACTCCTGTACATTTTGATAAAAGTACATTTTGCTTATAATACAGCACTCAGGCTTTTAGGGTACAAGCACATGTTGATTTGGAAGTTATATTTTCCTTCTTGCAGAATTCTCCAGGTCTATTAAATAGAGGGGACCTCGTGTACACAGAACACTTCTGTTAATTTCACAGCTTTTTGGACGGATTTAGTTATTTTGTTGGCTATTATGCCGGAGGGTGATATTTTTCATCACTTTCAGCTGTCAGACATGTAGATAGAATAGAATTTGCTGTTTTGTCTGGAGTTCTACCTTGGACACTAGAGCTTTACTTTGGGTAAGCAAGTTCTACTTTTGGTTATTGTAGTTCTCTTTTGGACACTAGAGATCTTCATAATCACAGGACACAGGAAATCACCAGATATTGTAAAACATCACTACGTAGGGATCTTACGTATATCTTTAAAAATGCGTAGTGGTAGGGGTATCTCTTTAATTCTAGGCTGAGAATCGATACATAATATATAAAACTACAATTTCTTTAAAGTGAACTAAGTGTTCAATTGCAAGTTAAAGCCACATGTAAGATGTCATAAGCACTTTTATAAACAAAAAAATGACTAAGATCAAAATATAATACAAAGACAGGGATTAAATAAAACATAATCAATGTACGCTGTATGGCCAAAAAGAGACACCACCTGGATTAAACTAAAGAAATAGTTAAGAGCCTTCCATTAGATAATTACTGCAGTGATTAATATGTTTCAGCTGGCAACATATTATTTAGCCGTAACTTATGCAGTGAGTTGCTTCTCATTTCTTAAACTACCTTCTCAAAAGACATATCCTGTGGTCATGGCAAAGATGGTACTCTGTTTCAGAAAAGTCAAATTATTGCCGTGCATCAAGAAAATAAACTAATAAAATTGGGATATGAAGTGTAAAATGTATTCTTAACACCTTGAAGGATAATGGTGAACCATGAACTTCAAAGAAGAAATGGGATCGGGAAGACGCCCTGATTGTTAGGTGAAATCAAATCATAAAAAAACATCAGTAGAACTCAAGTATATGTTAAATAGTAAAAGTAAGAGCATTTTGCATGCACAATGCCAAGAGAGATCAAGGGGATTGGGACTAAACAGCTGTGTAGCCATAAGAAAACCATTTATCAGTGAGGTTAAACAGAAAACTGAGTTGCGGTCTGTGGTTGCTTCTGTCAATCAGGTCTAGGTTCAGCAACATTATGTGCCTAAAATGAGGTCGGCAGACTACCTGAGTGTAATGAATCACCAGTATTTCCATCAGTGAACCTTTTCTTTCCTAATGGCACAGACATTTTCCAAGATTCATCAGGCTCGTATTATGAAAGAGTGTAAGACACCATTTTCACACATGGATTGGTCACCACAGTCACCATTGGTTAACCACATTGAGAATCTTTGGTATGTGCTGAAGAAGACTTTACGCACTGGTCCTGTCATCACTAAATGATCTTGGAGAGAAATTGTGACTCTGGACAAAAATACATTTTGTGACGCTTATCAAAACTATACTATGGCCCTAATAAAAACAAAAATATTATTGTATAGTTTTATGACCCCTCACCTGGGGATCAACCCTCTCTCTGGGCTTGGGACGGATCCTTCCACCAGCCACCAGATAAAGAACAAGATGAAGAACGTTCATGAATAATATTTTACACATCATATCTCCATCACAATTTTTATCTTTTAGCTGTTGCGCTACAGATTCTCACTAGCACTACAGCATATTATACGTTTATAAATTGTAAACACTGTATTTATTCACATGTGCAGAGGAATAGTGGAGTGGTGATGTGCAGAGGTGCAGTGACGGGACAGCAGGGTGATGCAAGAACTAGGTCCTGTAATGCAACATCAAACAATATCAATAAAAATGCTATTGTCTCATCCTACAGTACATCTCATTTAAAAATAGTGACATACCTTAAAATGTTGATTTGTTTTCCAGCACTATGTGATGGACATTGGTATATTTTTAAGATTTTAATAGTAGCTTATATTGTAGTTATAAACTGTAATAAAATATTTTTTTATTATTAAGAAGGAACAAGATAATACTTATTACTGTTAAAAAAAAAAATCTATAAAAAATGAGGGTAGGGTGTCAGTGACACAAGTGGTCTTGTGACACATCTGTATGTTTACCTATCCACTTGTTTTGTTGTGGTGAAAAGTACAGTTGACTACAGAAGCTGTGGGTCCATGAATTGCTCCAAACTGTTTTTCTTGATATGTGAAACAGGAAGTGTGTCGCTAAGGGAGGGAATGAAGCGTCCATCCATACTGAGAGAAAACCACAGATGTTGCTGCTACGCGCTTAGCACAGCCACCACACCCAAGAGGAGAACTGCACTCTCTTTCCCTTCTGCTAAAGCACTTTGCTTGGTACTTGGTGTTTATGTGAATTTGCCCTCTAAGACACGAGTGGAAGAGGAAGGAGAAATGAGTTACTGTGGTGTGTATGATCAGGTCCCTGTTGGTTTTCAAGGCATGTGTCGAAGGTGGTCTGATCTGATGTTATTTTGTGGTGTCTATTTTATATTTGATGTCACAATGAAACGGTAAAGAAGTCTAATGAAGGTGTAGTGGTAGAGCTGTTTAAACCTGACTTTTGTTTCTTCATTTTGAAGCTTTGTATGTGTGTGTGTGTGCGCGCTCATGTGTCTGTGTGCTCTTAGTGTTTATGGTTTGGTTTTGGCTTGAAGAGTGAGTCATGCTCCTAAGGGAGTGCAGAGATGTGAAATGGCTTTTGGAGATGTGGAAGGGAAGCAGCTGGAGGAGGTGCTGGAGAACAGAGCCAAGGGGAAAACCCAACAATTTCCCTTCTCCGTGCTGGCCAGCAGATCAAGCTATCTTATCTTCTTAAACTTCACAGCACACAGTGAGAGAGCTGTTTGAGGCTGACTTTCAGTAAAAGAAATGTCATTTATCATGTTGAGGATTATTCTTGAGGTTTTGCTCAAGGGCCTCACTACAAAGGCAGTGACAGGATTCAAACTCACAATCTATCCGATTGGTAAACCGTAACCACTGAACCACAATCGCCTTCAGCGCTACCGGTAATGAAGGCACAACAACAACAACAACAAAATATGACAATATTTTGGAAAATATGATAGTTAAAGGTTGTTGCGTTTCATTGTTTTCCTACTAAAAATTTCACACTCTGTGAACACGGCCACCGGGACAACTTCAAGATATTTACCAGTTTTGTCTCTTTTCCTTTCATTGTTTCGGGTTTTTTGCTAATAATATACTGTATAATAAATAATATGCTGTAGCAGTAGGTAGATGGTCTCAGGAGGAATCCATGAGTTCCATTATAACCATATTTTATATTTTAAGACAGACAGAGTGTGTGTAATGCCATGGGATGAATTGGTGTTCCCATCCTGCCTTGCACCCTTGTTCCATGGTTGGACTGTGATCCTGAACTGGATTAGAGTACCACTCATCCCTACTACCTCTGTTCATACAGTAAATGTTCAATTCAATTCAATTTTATTTATATAGCGCTTTTAACAATGGTCATTGTCTCAAAGCAGCTTCACAAAAATTAAAGAAATTTAACAAAAATAATAATAATAATAATAATAATAATAATAAATAAATAAATAAAATAATAATAGAAAATAAATAAATAAAAACAAATAATAATAATAATTATAGAAAAGAAAATAATTGGAAGTGTGGATGTGTGAGAAAAATGTGCAGATAATAATGAGATGAATTAATGAAATTTCTAAATGTGTGTCAATAATCATGATTTACATGATCTCAGGAAGCCCACTTTTCCACCTTTCCGTGCTTTCCTCCACTTGCCTTTTACAGAGTAATTCTCCAAAAGAATAGCATGTTCCCAGCCAAGCTCAGCTTGCTACCTCTTAAGACAGAAATGTCAAAGACATAACATCTAATTAGTCCTGGCAAGATGCTGTCGAGGAATAAATAAAGTTCAGAGTTTACTTGCTTACCTTCCGCACTGCCGTTCATGAACAAATATGGCTTTTACTGTTAGATAAACTTCTAAAGTTGCTCAAACAGGACCTCTCCAGAGAGGTTTAAGTGTACAGCACTAAGCATACCGAGCATCAGTTGATTAGAACAGGAGAAAAACTAAAACTAATGTGAAATTATGCAAAATGATCTCGATACCACAGTGGTGTGGAATGAGACAGTTAACTTTTATTTAACTACGACAAACATATTGTTGATGTGGTGAATCTTTCTCTTAAGAGAGATTTCTTATGATTCATGAAATCATAAAGCTGTGACTATCAGAAGGTATTCAAGACACAACAGTTACACATTACAACATGACTTTGTCCTATTAACTGAAAGAACAGAGAAAAAAAGAAGTTATTGTGAGGGAACATCTGTTTATAGTTTCTATAATGTAAGTGATAATGATAACTGGTCAAGAGTTTTGCTTAACTTAACATAAACTTCCTGGCCCCAAAATACATCTGTGTTTGAATGTAAATAAGCAAAAACCTTAAAAGATTTGATTGGATAACTACAGCAGTGTTTAATATATTTACATGTACACAATCTGACGAGAACCCGGAGGGTTGGAGCTAGACAGCTGTGTAGAAATAAGAAAACTACTTTAGAGCGATAGAAAAAGTGGAGGTTGCAGCTAAATGTGCATCTGTGTAGCATCTACTGTAGATCAGAATATTAATATTCAGTGAAGGAAAAGGGTCTGTCTTGGTTTGGGACCTTGCAAATATATACATGCCAATCTGCATTATTGTGGATTATTCATAGATTTGAATTATATTACTAAATTTTCATTATTACCAAGGTACAAATAAAATTGTGTTATGAAGTTAAATAAAAATTTGACACCTGAGTTTTTTCCAAGTAAGTAAAGAAAATCCATGACCTCCATTGTGGTGGAATTGGAAGTCTTCCAATTGTGGAGTTTCTTAGAATTGTATGACTGTGTACCAATAAAAAATTATAAACCAGTTATTCCAGAGCACCCATTTTTTAATAGCTTTTCCTGTTTTTTTCCACCCTCATGGATAGTACAACAAAAGGCAAGGCACAGCTAAGCTGATATAAGCTCTTGCAGCATTGACAAACTGACAGAGTTGTAGCACTAAAGGATAGTTACATGTGTACCTGTTAAAGGCGCCCCGATCGATCGGCAACCGGTTGAAAAAAAATGGCCGATAATCATTTTATTTCTACTGATTAGTGTCTCTTAATTGGACGATCACATAAACATAATACATTAATACATGAATACCATGACTGGCGCGCCAGTATAACATGACCGAAATTTGTTGGGTGCAGAGATTCGATTTGTCATTCATTGTCATTCATTCGATTTGTCCTTGTTCCATGTGCCGCATATTATAATGAGTGAGTATAGTGAACATTTCGGTGTGTGTGAAAGCCCCTTGATGTTTAGTTAAGGAATGGGAAATCTTTTGTTTTGTAGTCGGGCATAGGCTATTCTGTTGGTTTCAGTTTTTTATAATCTATATGACATAGAGAACGAGATATGTTGCCTTCCAGTAAATAATAAGTTTTACATTTATTGTACTTTAACAGATCTTAACTATTTTGTGGCATGCTGTTTAGAATAGTTATTTTTACTCCTGTAAATAGTAAATAAATACACAATACTACACTACAATACACTAAATCGGAAAAAAATATCAGTATTGATTATGATATCGATTCTGGTATCAGTCGATTCTGACTTGTGTGTTCGAGGATCGGTGATTGGGCCCAAAAACACTGATTGGATGGAGCCCCCCTAGTACCTGTAGTTCTTTTAACTCTAGATACACTTTAAGGTCCGCTTGTGTTACCTGAACATCTTCTTCTACATGTACAGTCACTAACAGCACTCGTCAATGCGTTCACTAAAGCGAGTGACACTCATTGTTTTAGCTTTTCTTTTTCATAACCTTGGTAAGGGTTAATTTATCATTCTATTTCTGATCAAAAATGAAAGTCCCTTCGGCATTTTTTTTTTCCTTTTTGCCCAGTGCTAAAACAAATATTGATCCAACCAAAATGATCAAATTCCCCTCTGATTCAGACTTGGCAAGCGGACTAATACTACAGTACTACAGTGTCAAAGTGCCTTGAGGTTTTTATAAAAAACAACCATCCTTGGATACGTTTAAATTTTTCTAAGCTTTTTATTTAAGCCAAGCAGCCAGCTAGCTGAGCTTTGATGTGGGATTTTAATAAAGTTTCTGCTAATCAGCTTCGAAATCAAGCAAACCAAATGAAATTGATGTTTCCTTATGCATCACCTCAAACATTTTCCATCTCTATACAACTTCTATTTAATTTCCAATCTGCTTGTGGAAAGAAGATAATTGAGGCATCAGTTTGGTGATTAGAATTGGTTTCACTTGGCATGAAGCGTGATTTGTTTTGGAGCACATTTGCACAATCAGTCGAATCAACAACTAATCAGTTCTAGTCCAAATGACCTTGTGCTTTAACTGTTTTGTGACAAACCTTTTAAAGCTTTCGCTCTTGTATAGGATCAAAGCGTATTCCCTTTAAAAAGGCAGATTGCTTGTAAACTCACGTCTAATTGCAGCTTGTGTGGTCTCTGAGTCATTAAAATCGCCATGTTTACATCAGCTTAGCGATAAAAGGCAAAGCGCTCATTTTCACACTGTTTTTTATTTTCAAGTATGTAAAGCAGATGGGAGTTCGGTCTCCCCAGTTGGCCTGCAGTTAGGATAATAAATGAATCGTGTGTTCCTCTCAGCATGTGTAAGCTATTGAGAGCGGGTTCAATTTGTTGTTTAGCTGCATGCTGTGTAATTGTAGCAGATAGCTTTCAGCAGTTAGAGTAGTAGAGCTGGTCAATAGTAGACATTTGACTGTAGTTGCTTATACAGTATGAGGCACAATATTGTTGAACAAAACATCACTATTATATGGCCGACCTATTATGAAGTGATTTTGGAAGGTTTAAAATCTGGGTTGGAAACAATGTAGACCATTTGCGTGCTACCTTGAAAGCATCCAGCTCATTTGTATGGAAAGCTGTGTTTTGACAAATTTATAAAACATCATCATGTGGTCCTCAGTGAAAGCTGTTCTCATTTCTGTTCAGTTTATGAAAGTAACAAATACACACGGTGGACATAACGTTATGATTCTGGTGCATTCACAAACTTATTAATCATGTTTCTCTTTTAAAATTAGAGGTCACAACTAGAGATCTTGACCCTCTGACCATGCAAAGACCTAGAAAATGCCCCTCAACTGGAAATTCCTACTGAGCAATTCAGGGTAGTCTCCTCAACTAAGAGTTCCTCTGAAATCAGAGAGTAAGAGAGTAGGATCTAATGCATATGTATGATTGAGAAGCACCGGAGCAAGCACACCATGTATGTTTGTATCCCAGTCCAGATTTAGTCCCATTTAAATAACCTGCACTCTTCTGCAAATGTTTTGAAGTGTGCCTGTGGGGATTTGTGCTCGGAAAGGCATTGGTGAGTTTGGGGATTGATTTTGGACAAGTAGACCTGGGGTGCAGTCAGCATTCCTGCTCATTCCAAAGGTGTTCAGATGGTTTGAAGTCAGAACTCAGTTAAATCTTTCTATTCCAGTCTTGGTAAAATCATGCCTTTATGGACCTCACACAGGGACATTCTCATGCTGGAACAGGTTTGGTTTGGACTCTTCCAGTAAAGGAGTATTTGATATGAAATGCAAACAAAGACATTCTAGACAGTTGGGTATTTCAAACTTTGAAATAGGGGAATTAGGGTAAGGAACACAAGTGGTTGTGTTGGGTTCAGTATATGTCCATATAACTTTGGCCATATAGTGTACATATTCTTAAACTAAATTCAATTAGACATGATTCCTGGAGAAATTGTGAAGTACACTGCTGATTTTTCCTGGACAACAGGAGAAACAGTCAAACCAGGTCCTCCCCAGTCCATACTTTCCCCAAGATATAAGCATTGATAATGGTACAGTGAAGAGACGAGTATAGGCAGGTTGGAATGGGTGGAGAAAAGTGTCGGGTGTGTTGTGCGATAAAAGAGTATCAGCGAGAATGAAAGGAAAGGTGTACAGGACAGTGGTGAGACCAGCGATGCTCTACGGCTTAGAGACAGCGGCACTGAAGAAAAGACAGGAGGCAGAGCTAGAGGTAGCAGAGCGGAGGATGTTGAGGTTCTCTTTGGGAGTGACAAGGATGGATAGGCTCAAGAATGAGTCCATCAGAGTGACAACCCATGTGAGATGTTTTGGAGATAAAGTCAGAGAGGCCAGATTGAGGTGGTTTGGACATGTTCAGAGGAGAGATGGTGAATATATCGGTAGAAGGATGCTGAGGTTGGAATTGCCAGGCAGGAGGTCTAGAGGAAGACCAAAGAGGAGATTTATGGATGCAGTGAGAGAGGACATGAAGTTAGTTGGTGTGAGAGAAGAGGATGCAGAGGATAGGGTTAGATGGAGGCAGATGATTCGCTGTGGCGACCCCTGAAAGGGAACAGCTGAAAGACAAAGAAGAAGACTGGTACAGTGATACATTGATAAGTTCAGAGAGTGTGTAAGTGGTTAGGTTTTTAACCCCTGAACCGTTATTTTTGACTCAACATGATGGCTTTCATTTTCTGAGCAGACCCAGACCAACCGAGCTAGGAGTTCTGCTGAGACCAACAACAATAATAGTCTTCTTTTGCTATAAAAAAAAAAAAATAGACAGGCTGTGGGAGATTTAGTTCAATACCAGACACATTTGTGAATTAACACTCATGCACATACAAGAGATTGCTACTGAAAAAAGCTTTTACTGCTTTTTAGAGTAACTACCACTATCTTGATATAATACTCTGATAAAATGGGCTTTAAATTTTCATTGAAATTCTCATTATGACTATTTTGCGAAATTACTAACGCGAAGATTTATCCTGCTTCACTGTGCAGTAAAAGCAGCCGTTGTGACCAAGGTCAAAATCATGTGGCAACAGTCCAACTCGATTAACAAGGAGTAAAACATAATAAAAAAAAATTAAAACACTTATAGCTTGAAGATCTGAAGTTGAGTCACAATAAAATCTGAATTCTTTCATGACCTTCAATGTTGAACTGAATCCAGCTTTGAATTGTCTTTTGTTGATGAAGCACTGACAGCAGACAGCTTTGTCCCCTGCTTTCAGAAGAGGAAGGCTCTATTAATGATAGCTAGTAAATGAAAGATAAAATTAATAAACAAATGGTTTTAAACTTATGACAAAAAGAGTTTTTACGCTGGATACCATTTCGAGGGAAACTGAGGCTCTAAGAATAAATCTTCGTGTGTGTGTGTGTGTGTGTGTGTGTGTGTGTGTGTGTGTGTGTATGTAATGACAGAGAGAGAGAGACAGAAATGGGGGGGGGGAGCAGGAAGTGTTTTTTTTGGTACGTTTATTAATGATTAGGCTGACTCGGAATGCACCATGTCAGTCATGGACATCCCCGCCCGCAATATTAAAAAAATAATGATAATGCGCTTAATCCCGCCCATAGTATGTTTACGGGTCCCTGCTTACTGTAATGTTCCCTCAGCAATCACAATAAACATTTTTTATCTGCTTACAGATTTAATTGATATGGATATGAAGTATATTAAAAAATGTAATCATAATAAAATATTTGTTCAGAAGATGATGCCACAAAATGTTTATTTCGAGGAGAATGAATATTTAGTTTATTTTATGTCTTATCAGTGGAATAATCATGTTTTTATGGTTAGTAGAAGAGGTGAAAATGTGCAGCATTTCTGTTAATACTCATTAGTTGACCATTTCCTTTGGATTTCCTTGTTTGAAATGCTCCTGTGTTCCTTCTCGTCAACTTTTAGACATAAATATAGAGCGCACATGTCCAAACCTAATGAAAAATCAGTGTTCTTTCCAAGTACACCATTCATTTTAGCACATCACGTTCCTCGGCGCTCTCCGTAAAATCTCATCCGTATTGTACTTTTTCCTTTCAGTAATCATTTTACAGCCAGACTAAAGCACAGCACGGTCTGCTGTGTGTCATTACACAAAAATACATCATAAACACGAAACAGATTTTCTCCATCATGCAGATGAGCCTTTCTTTCTTCATCCCATTTCCGTGGGCTTTTATTTGAAATTAATGTTCCATTTGGAGATCTCCTAATGGCTTGTTCAGTTTTATTACACCCACGGCTCCGTCTGTATTTCACACATTAACACCTAAAAATCCCTTGCTTTTTTTATTTTTGATTATTCTGGTGAATAATTGGTTCCATCGGTTTTCGTCATTTGTTTGTTTGTTGGTTTGTGCAGAAACTTGTGTGTTTACACACAAATGCCAAACTAGCAACTCTTACAGTGAGTGCATTCAATTAAAATTTGTAAAGGTCAAATTACAGGACATATAAAGAAATCCAGTTTCTTCATTATTTAACGATTAATTATTAATTTATTGCTATTAAGGCAATTTGTTTGGCTTAATAATGTTTTGTTTAGAATAATGTATCACACTACCCCTATTGAATAATGCCATGGACTCACGATCTGTATCCATTTGTGTTAAAACATTCTCTTTTCCATCATAAGATTTTTTTTATACAACTCATTTGTTTTCTATTTAAAACAGAGATCGTAAACAGAATAAAATTAAAAGTTTGTGAGAATTCTTCATTTTATGGACAACGGTCTCTAGCTTCCCATCAGCCCCAGCACATCACATTCCCCTCATCACCTTCACCCGAGTCTCGTATATTCCTGTGTATTTAAGTTTCCGGGTTTCGTGCATCTCTGTCATATTCTTCCATCGTGCTTATGCTATATTTATGCCTCATTTATGATTTTTGTGACTACGAATAGTTTGTTTCATTTGTCTGCACTGTTACATTTACTGCTCACACATCTGTGTGACTTTTATTGTTTCTAGTTTGAAAAAGAGTCCGTGAGCTTTTGCATGTATTCATTGACTCTGGTGCATTATTTTTCTTTCCAGTACTCGGCTGAAATACTCAAAACACCTGACATGAACTATAACATGGTGAATTATAGCTATTTGAAGTCATTTATAATTTGTAAACACTCCCACTTTCAAAAACCCAGACTAGCAGATGGATTGACTTTAACTTTCTAATAGTTGTGTGTTTGTGCTTAAAAGGATGCAAAGTGCAAATTTTGTTTGATTTTCTTGCATTTTTAGCTTTTTTTAATTTCTATTCTTTATTCGATTTTTCTGATAGGAATTTGACTAGCAGGGATTACACGCTGGTAATCTGATAATAGACACGTAAAATCAAAGAGAATATTCACAAAAGAAATCTGATTCACAAAGAAAATTGATGGGTTTGGCAAAATAGTGTCCAGGTCACCACATGATGCTGGTGGAGGAAAACGTTTCCTGACTCGCTCCTCCAAAACACCCCAAAGTGGCTCAATAATATTTAGATCTGGTGGCTGAGCAGGCTGTGGGAGATGTTCAGCTTCACTTTCATGTTCATCAAACCACTCTGTCACCAGTCTTGCTGTGTGTATTGGTGCATTATCATCCTGATACACGGCACCGCCTTCAGAATACAATGTTTGAACCATTGGGTGCACATGGTGCAGAATGGTTCGGTAGTCCTTGCCAGTGACGCACCCATCTAGCACAAGTATTGGTCCTAGGGACTGCCATGATATTGCAGCCCAAACCATCACTGAACCCACACCCCCATGCCTCACTATGGGCATGCGACAGTCTGGGTGGTACGCTTCTTCAGGGCTTCTCCACATCATAACTCTCCCGTATATGGGAAAGACAGTGAAGGGGCAAGGAAAAACTCCATGAGACACCATGTGGAAAACAACCTTGAGAGGTTAAAGGGACCCCATGTTAATTTGGAAGATCTGCAATGATGTGCATTAAGGTCCAAAGTGCAGCACTAAATGTGTTTCAATTAACATGATGATGATTTCACTTTAAGGTTCTTTTACTCATCTTAATTGTAATAGATAATACATTCATAGATATTAATAATGATAAAGGGTTTATGGAAATAAAGTGCTGGATACAGAATAAACTACTTTAACGTATCCTATAAGGTTTTAAAGTAAAAAAATAAATAAATTCCCGGACATGAAATCGAGGTATAATATCGTATTATAGACACATTTTTGCTTGTTTAATTCTTATCAAATTGTCAGAGAAAAACTAAAATAATAGTTAGAGATAATTATTCAAAGTTGGATAATTATTTTATTACGTATTGGACGGTGTTGCTGAAAGAGAGCCACCAGGAACCACCACCTCTCTTCAGAATGAAAAAAGTCATTCAACCCACATCCATTCTTCTAGGAAAAGCATGTTCACTACCTGGCGCTGCACAGCTCCAAGAAGCGTACATGGCACACCTACAGGTGGAGAAAATCACTCGCAACCTCGCCTGCTGTTCATTTCCCACACCGTAGTCATTTCCTTAGCTATTTGCAAATGTTTATAGTTACAGTCAATGTTGTGGAAGGTCCTCGAGCGGAGGTAGTTCTTGTTATCCCTTACATTGTAAGTGCTAGAACAGCAATTCCCTAGCCAGGTTCTCTTTTTTTCTCTCTTTCATTCACGAAGAACGAGACAAAAACACAGTTTGTTCCGTTACCAAGAAACCGCAAAGCATTCTGCTGAAAAACTTAAGGAAGCACATTTTACTAACTGTGAGGGCTTCCACTGGGGACTTCCTCCAAAAATGTACAGAAAGCATCACCATATCAACAATCACCCACATTTGTATTTGTTTCTTTGGAGTATCCGATATAAAAGTTCCTTCGAAACAAGTTTGTCACCATGGAAGCATTCGCATATTATACTAAGAGTGTTGTTATGAACTTTCTGGAACTGCTGCTGTGGGAAATCAATCAACACCTTCGGAGCAATCAAAATATACTAAATATACTGTACAGCAGCACTGATACACACTACATACTACCTGAAGTGTAGCTTCCTGGATACAGTTCCACCTCATGTATTTATCTCGTCCAATTACTGACCCATGAGGCATAATTATAGTCTATTTAATTATAATCTTCCAGGAACGAACTGAAAGCAGCGATCTAACAACCACAAAGCCGAGGAGAATCCGGGAGGCCACACATTGTGCACGGTTACTGTAAGAGCTGCCGATGTGTCACATTCCGAGGAAACTACGTTAACATAACCGCTGAGAAGTGTCTTGTGGTTGTGAGTAAGGAGTTGTCTCACTAACCTAATCTCACCCTTAAACAGGGAATGAAGAAGCAAAAGTTCTATAAAAATATTTGTACAAAGTGTCAGCAGCGTACTGGTTAACATTGTGGCCTCGCACCTCCAGGGTCGAGGGTTCGATTCCCATCTCTGTGTGCATGTGGTTTGGATGTTCTCCCCATGCTCGGTGGGTTTCCGCTCACAGTCCACAGACATGTAGATTAGTCTAATTGATGTTCCCATCGTGTGGATGTGTGTCCCTTGTGATGGATTGGCACCCTATCCATGATCTACCCCACCTTGTGCCCAAAGTCTCCTGGGAAATTTAAAACCCTGTAAAATTAGCTAAAATTGCCAGGTAGTTTATTCGCTAATTTTAAATTGTCGGACAAATAGTTTTATTGTGTCCCTGAATGTTGGAAGAACACAATTGTCTACGTTTTGTGTTTCAATAATGTATTTTTTTACACGTGTGTGTGTGTAAAGTGTAATCTCTGTGTTTTAAGGCCATTTCTCACAAGGAACTTCATCATACCAACGATTATAAAATGTTTACTTGTCAACATAAAACTATAAAATCCCACACTGTTGTCAGTAGCTGGTATAGAAAAAGAATCAGCAGCTCCTGGCCAATCACAAGTGAGAATTCAGCAGCGCTATGACGCCAAAAATGTTTTTACTACACACTACTAAGAGTTGGGGGGGGGGGATTGACTGAAGCTGAAATCTGGCAGCCCTTAGGCTTGTTGCTACAGCCAGCTGGTGTTTGTGTGTGTGTGTGTGTGTGTGTGTGTTGGTCAGCCTGCCCGGATGCCATTGCAGTCAGATCCAAAGTATGCTGAGTGTTTCTAGAGCAGGAATGCGTGGAATTTTCTAGCATCAGCGTGGCAACAGTGGCTTTGACGCTAAACTTTGCAGTCAGTTTTGTTTGTGTGTGTGAAGTTCAGTCACAGGCCTCTCTATCACTCTATCAAGCCTAGATTTCTCCTTTTTCTCTCTCACACACTTATCTGTGAAGTCCTTTTTTTTTTTTTTTTTTTTACTTTGGCTGAAACTTCAAAGTGAGCGCTCTTGTCCGAGGCCTGTGTGTGTGTGTGTGTGTGTGTGTGTGTGTGTGTGTGTGTGTGTGTGTGTGTGTGTGTGTGTGTCACATGGGGTTTTTTGGTCGGCGTTTATTAGCATGTCAATGACACTCAGCAGCTTTTGACAGCCAGGTGTGCTGTAGAAAAAACAAGATTTGCTTTTACAAAAGCAGCCACACATCAATCACACATGCAGCTTCTCCAAACTCCTGCTGCACAAACAGCTGCAGTCCGCTCTCGACTCGGACACAAAGAAAAACCTTCGAATTCGTGCCCGGGCACGGACACACACACACACACACACACACACACACACACACACACAGCCTCATCTTTCAATCAGGAATTAGATGCATGAAAGACAAAACATGGTTTTGCAGATTTCCAAGTTATTTATCTCCCACTAGTTCAACATCATCGCTGAAATTTTGTCAGCCGTTCAGTTTGTGTTTCGACCAATCAGTGATGATCAGTACAGCGAGCACGTAGGCTTACACACACCTTTTTCCTCTCAGGTAAAAAAAAAAAACTAACATTAATTTAGTGTTTTTAAATTCAAGAGCTGTTTATTAACAATCGTATTTGATTATTGACTGAAGGATTTTGTGTTCGAATTCCTGTTATACTGAAAATCCTGGTCACACTGACGTTTTCACGTTTAGATTTATGATGAGGGAAAATGCCTTCCAGAATTCTGTATAGTTGATTAGCGTGAGTCCCCTTCGTCGACGTGTAGAGTTTATAGAAATAGTTTAAAGGTTAAAGATAAAAATAAGCTGATCAGCTTTAACACATTAAGTCTTTTCTTAAAATGATTCCAGCGCATTAAAGTTCACTTAGACCATTTCATTTCATCCCAGTCAATGTTTTCAGTTTAGATTTTCTGATTAATATCTATTGGTGTTATCTATAAGTGTTTGTTTACACTGAGGGAAGTGGCTTATTAGTAGCTTATTTTAAAATGAATGATAATAGATTAAATCCGGCACATAACTGTTCATAACATCACTTTTACTTAACATTTTGATTTCACTTATGGTGCAGGTTAATCTTTACGCAGAAGGAAGGAGTCTCCAGTTCTAGTGCTTTGTAGAAGTCTGTAGTTTTTCTACTGTGAGAAAGTCTTCACACTTTTTCACACACACTTTTAGTAACCGGACAACCCAACTGTTGCCTAAATTATTGCTAAATGCACCTGTGATGAGGTCGTAGGCAACTGTGCTGAAATACATAACAGCTGCATGATCTCTTAGACATTATTTACATTATACACGTGCAACATCACACTCAAGGTCGTGCTGTTGTACTGAATATCAGCACAGCATGACCTCTAGTGTGATATTGCTTTTATACAACAGCTTAACAAACACCATTTATTATCAACAGTTTTTTTTTTTTGTTCATTTAACTAGTTACACTTAAATCTTGGATTGTGTGCTTGTATATCAAATGTATGCGTGAAAGTTCAACGCAGTAGCCCCCTCCCTCCTCCTGTGCATGCGCGCACAAACACACACTAATGGAAACGGTGCTCTTTCTGGAAGCATCTTTAACAAGGAACGCCTCTAATGAACACACACACCATACTTTGTTTCAACAGTATCTTCTTTTTATCTTGTATTCCAGATTTGGGACATGAGTGATGATGAAAGTATTTGATGGAGGCTACGCAACCAGAAGAACCCGACGCGGATCCGCGGACACCTCGGCCAGCCTGCATCTCAGGCGGAGCATATTAACAGGCATTCACTCGTAACTGTCTGGTACACGTGTTACTCAGTAAAAACAAAAACAAAGAGTTGTTTATGTGTGTGTGAGTCATGTCATCCACATCCAAGATCAAATGTTTACTGTTCGTTTACTCAAATACTCAGTGTCGGTCACGAACAGCTAATAAATCTCATCTCTGTATTGTCTCTCTAAATAGTGCTCCTTTTAACCGATGTGTTTAAAAACAATATAATAAAAAATGATATTAAAAAAGTTTAAGATTCTAGTGTTTAAATTGACGGCTTCTGACTTTGTGATGCATTTATATGGCAAATACAAGAACAATCCATGCTAAATGAGCAGCGAGTTGTTCCTGATGTTATAATTAAGACCCATATCTTGACTATAAATGTAGTCACCTTACGTGCGAACGTAAACATTTCTAACAAGAGCTTCCAACCTGAATTCGTTCTGACGTCATCAGTCACTAAACAATCACACATTACTAATTTGAGCGGATTCTGTGTTTTGACAGATGTTCAGACCGATCTTGTACAAATACCGGATGAAGAAAGTAGTGTGAAATCAAACTGGTTCATGTGGGAAAGATGATAAAGAAAGAACAGAGTCACAGGCGTGTAAGTTTAAGAGCTCTTTATTGTTCATCAAGGCTACTTTAAGTACAAAACAATGGCCTGCCAATTGGTTTATTAAAAAAAAAAAAAAAAAAAGCGGCCACAAAATGAGAGTATAATACAGATTTACAAACCATTCAGAAACACACTAGCAGTGAAAGATCAAAATGTTTGTTTCTAGTGTTTATACTTTTGGAAGCGCAGATGATCTTCCTTGGATTTGCTGTTTTAATGGCAGTTAAACAAAAACGGTATAGTCAAAGTGCAGTTCCTTTTAAAGCCGACCCAAAATGTTGTTCCGCTGTACCCCAAATTTAAATAAGACATGCTTGTTATACATGTGCTGCTTCTTCTTCTTTTCTTTTTTTTTTTTTTTTTACATACTGGAGCAATGAGAGTAACACAGAGCTTTGAATCACAGGTAGTCTGTCGATTCAGTTACGTTATTGGGGATTGTGATTTTGAATTCAATTCTATAGTACTGATGCATAATGTGTATCTTAAGTAACTATAGTTCTTACAAGCTTTAAAGTATTAAAAACGACAATAAGTATCTCATGAGCCTTAAAATGTTGTGCAAGTTGTATGAAACAAAATTTTAACAAAATGATTATTCTTTTTCCTGCCAATTTTCAACACACTCCAGTACAAGAGGTGGCAATATTGTACCAACCACCCTTAAACCCAAAAGACGATGACATAATGCAATTGCTCACATTTTGTGAGAGTATCAAGTTTAAATCAATCCATTCATTCATCCATCGTCTATGCCATTTATCCTGTATACAGGATTGCAGCCTTGAGCCAATACCAGGAGACTTGGGGCACGAGGTGAGGTTCACGCTGAACAAAGTTCCAATCCATTTTGGGAGCGTCCAGTAACCTAATCTGCATGTCTTTGGACTGTGAGGGGGAAACCGGAGTATCCGGAGGAAACCCACCAAGCACAGGGAGAACATACAAACTCCACACACACAGACCAGAGACGGGAATCGAACCCTTGACCCTGTCGGTGCGAGGCAACAGTGCTCACCACCACCGCGTAACGTGGATGCCTACAGACTCCAGTTTAGCATCATACACACTGCGTCTAAATCATCACACACTCCTCTGGCTCAAATTTAAAAAACGTCTGCACTCAAACTGATGAAACACTAATCCACTGTTAACACTGAGTCACTGTTAACATGCAATTCTTCTTTCAAACTGTGGAAATCTAAAAGCCACTGCTCTTCTAACTTGTGTCTGAAAGCCATGAACTTATTTTGACTCAGTTTACCCTCACAGCTCCAGTGCATAACTCAAGAAGCACATTTCGGTTATCAAAGCTGGACAACATTTGGGTTCATGTGGGCAATCGCATGAATTTCACCTTCAGTGGAACTGCTCCTTTAATGATTAGTGATTTGTTTATGCCTCCAGAGACGGCTAGAGAGCTCGCGTGTTCGACGCTCAGTAAGTAGCCTTCAGCAAATAATACACAAGTGGCTATAACGCAGTGTTTTCATACAATAACTGTGTTCCTGCACTTTAAACCTTTAACAGATAAGTCTACGAATGAAAAAGATCAACTTTTTTCTTCTTCAAAAAAAGCATGATTACAATAAATGACAGGGAAAACAAATTAAATAGCTACATAATCATTAACAAATTAATTGTTCCTCAAAAAATACCTACGATTCTTTTTCTCTGTACATTCACTACGCACAGCGTAATGATGGTCTTATAGTTACCTTTTTTTTTTTATATTTTAAATGTGATTTACCTACATCATGTAAGGTAAATGTATGTCAAAAAGAGAAAGTGAGTTTCCTACCTATTAATACGGTAGTGAAATGTGTGAAGATTAACCTCGGTACACTTTGTTGTTCCGTCTTCGCAGTCCATGCACAAGCAGGACATGACGGCCTGATGCAGCGTATGATTTTTCTCACGTATATGTACAAGGTGAAAGAGTCTTATATGTAGTTAGTTACTAAACATGATATTTTGAGATCAGTAATGACGCCAGACTGGCAGCAAGCTCTCCGAATTCGTTCAACGGTTTTGCTGGGAACTGACGGAATGTAAGGACAAGCTTAAGATTAGAGACACCTCTGTCTGAGCATCAACTTTCTATCGGTTAGTAGCTTCGCTCAAAATGAGAGCTGAAAGTGACACCTGTACTAAGTTCCCTGTGGGAGGAATGTCTTTCATCTTGGTACAGGCTGGAAGTTTGAATAAAACAAAATGTTTAGGGGGGGGAAAAAAAAAAAAAAAAAAAAGCATAGCTCTCAATATTTTCAGCAGATTGTCAACTTTAAGCTCTAAGCTGACCTACCTGTAGCTGCAAATGTTTCAGTCGTGCAAAAAAATAATAAAATGTAAAAAATAAAAACAGCATCCTGTACCACGGATTAATATCATAAACATCCACTGTGTATATAATAATATATAATTGGCCTGTCCGGAGGCTGTCCTCTGTATCTGGCTTCTACCAAAATTGTATATTGAATAAAAAATTATAATATGGAGTACAACTGTACCAGCAGTAAGTTTATCTAGAATTGTTACTGACAAAAATAAACTACAATCTGAGGAAAAGGTTACTAATATTACGAATGAAATGTCTACATGATAATAGATACCAGCTATTAAAACTAAAATTAAAAATCATGCAACGATAAGCAATAGTTTACCCTCAAAACCTTAGCTACTCTACTGAAACCACAGTGCTTGGAGGGGGAGGAAAAACAAAACAAATGCCCAAAATTTAACTCAACATGTTAACAGTTGTCAGCACACATGGAAGAGAGATGAAAAATATAAACAAATCCCCTTTCCCCTTCCAAAGACTTTTGGACTTTACGTCCCCTTTTAATGACGTAAAACTTCACCCAACTGTTATGCCAACTGCCGACTCATCGTCTATACCACTTTAACCTGTATTCAGGGTAGAGGGGGCCTGGAGCCTATGCCAGGAGACTTAGGGCACGAGGCAGGCTACACCACTGGACAGGGTGGCAAGCCATCGCAGGGCACACACACACACACACACTATGGGCAATTTGTGAATGCCAATTAGCCTAATCTGCATATCTTTGGACTGTGGGAGGAAACCGGGGGCCTCGGAGGAAACCCAAACTCCATGCACACAGATACGGGAATCGAACCCGGACCCTGGAGGTGCAAGGCGACAGTGCTAACCACTACACCACCGTGCTGCCCAAAAGAGAGTCACTTAATAGTTAATAGTGCAAAAGATTTTCTGTCAAGGTTCCACATACAAAAACAAGGCAGCATGAGAAGGGGAGAGCTGGTGGCAGCTTCACTAATCAAAATCTCTTCTCAGGATTAGGATGTCTGGTTTAAAAATAATTGTCATTTTTAACAGTATTCAGAAATTTTAGTTGAAACATAAACCCTCATGGCATCTCGCCTCTTTCCCAAGTGTACACTCAGAGATCATCCTTGAGAAGATGTCTGGCTATGTAAAAACACTACAGGTATAAAATATGGTGCGAGACAACCAGTGTTCAGGTGTGAAGTATGAAAACTGGGCAATGACTTTGCATTAGAGGTTTCTTTGGTATCTGAGGCAGGTGGTTAGGATGCTAGTTGACTCTCCTCGAAACCAAAATCACATCCTTTTTACTTATTCTTTATATTGTGGGCCTCCAAGCTAAACATTTTTTTTTTTAAGAAAACAAAAACAAATGAGAAACCTGTCAGGTTATGTACACGGCTAAATGTTGACGTCCGAAGTGAAGCTGAATCATGCACAGTCACTTTGAGAGTGAAGCAGTTTGGGAGGAGAGCAGGATGCACAGCTGGTCCTCTGTTTCAGGAAACTAGGGATGGAGAGTGATTGATGTTGACCATGTGAGCGGTAGGTGAGGAGTCGGGGCTTCCAGTGGAGCTTCCCTTAGCTTTGATTTGGAGCCAGGTGTCTCCCAGCGCCTTGGTGAAGTGATCGTCCACTGATCCGGTGATGGACACAGAGTTGGTGACCGGGTCCGGCTCTCTGTAGTTTTTCCCAAGGCTGCGGCGGAAATGCTCCTCGATCACAGGGTCACAGGCTGCATTTGCTAAAACAAGGACAAGAATGGAGATCGATTATAATGACGGGAACTTGAGTCAGTGGATATAACTGGACTAAATGAGTCTACTTCAGATTTATCATAACTAGATTACTACTAGATTTATGATAACGTCACACAGACCCTCTGTGACAACCTGCAACAGCTCACACAGGTGGTGTAAGGAGTTTAAGACTTGGCCCTGAGATGAATGGAACAATTTCTATATAATTTATAAAGTTGTTCTCTTGATTTACAGGACAGGTTTAAAACCTTTGTGATACTTTCTGAATTTCTGGCATTTACAACCAAGTAGGTGTTATGCTCAAATTCAAAGTCCCTGTGCTGAGAGATGAATAGAAACAAGATTTATAAATCCCTGTTGAAGTTAAGAGCGCACATGAATGGATAGCCAAGTTAATAAAATGACAAAAAAAAAAAAGAGGACAGGAAAGCTTTGCGGTTACATAAGCCCTTCTGGAGTAAATTACACTGTGTTCAGAAAAGAACTGCAGGCTCCCAACAGAGAAATGAAACCTTATTTCCCATGACCCCATGCTCACATTCTCCCAGTTTACTGGAATCTACAAATCTGTTGTAAACACCGTACCCAAGCACAATCTCTTCTTGAGCTGTTTTTAATGACCTTTGATGCACTTGGAGTTGGGGTGCAGCATCAATATTCATCAAAGTGCTTTCCTGCAATGGCTATGGTGGAGTTTCTTTTAAGCTCGCTTAACAAAAATATCTTGATGGAAATAGCATTTCATGAACCTCCAAAATGTGGATAATGCCACCCAGGTGTCCATGTGAGGTGTACAGTTTGGCAGCAGATTAAGCAGGTAATGAAGGTTTCATAGTGTACTCACAGTTAGAAGGTCTCCTGTAGTTTGAAGGCGAGCAGCCGTTGTGAGAGACAGTGCAGTGAGAGAGGTTACAGTTACGGTTGTTCGCAGGGGCACATGTGATCACCGAGGGCCGATTCTGCATACACAAATACAAAGTAAATAAAAGTCAGGTCATAACAGATACCAGCACTAGAGTTCTGTTGTATTTAGGTAAGGTTACTACCCAATGATGGAGACTTCAAAACAATGATAAGTAATAATGATCAATGTCCATTTACAAATTACTTTACTGATCAAAAGTAGAGGTGGGAAAAATACAATACATATTTTAGCAAGTAAACAAGACAATAAATGGTTCAGTCATGGCTTTCTTGAGTAAAGTTTTATGTACCCGTTGTGGGATTTACCTGCTGGCGCTCAATGGAACTGGCACTCGGTGAGGTGGGCACCTTGGGGCTGTTTTTGGTGAGTGCGAGTGGCTGCTCCATGGCCAGGTTTGGCATGTGTGTGTAAAGGTGGGCGGCGTGCAGGCGCTCGATGGGGCTGCGGCTCCGTTCGCGAGGCTCCCTGCGGTAATCACCATTTGTGGGCTTTCCTCTGAAATGAGAAATAGGGCTCAAAATGGGCACTGCTATTAATACTGCCACTTAGGCACTGGTACTTTATTAATACTGGAAATAGTGCTTTCAGCAGGGAGTTGGCTGGCTGTGGGCTCATTCCAAGTTTGTATGCCACCTACTGAAATATCTCGCATACATTCACCTAAATATAACTACCTTTCCATGACCACCAAGCTCATTTCAGTTCGCTTACGGAATTAAGAGCCTGTCCTCATCAGCTCTGATTAAAGGGCCGAGTCGACTCACCAGGTTCCTTACATTGGTCTTAAAAAAAAAAAAAAAAGTTGCTTTTATATTTCATTCATTTTGTATCATCATAATGGCTTGTTTCCTAAACAAACTTCCCTGTCCAATCCTGTTCATGTCTTCTTTTCCTGAAAGAACTGACACGTGTGGCGTTTTGGGTTTCAGTCCTTCCAGAATGGATCATTTCACGCTGCCAACCAAGCTGAGGCCCAGAGAAGGGACCGAATGACTTGTGTACACTTCACAGGAAGAGAACCTAATACCCTTCAGTGAGCACAGAGCAGGCCTAGACAACAGGACGGAAACAGGGGGAGGACACTTTGGCTTTAATTAGGTGGCAGTAGATTCAGGAAGTGCTGCTTTTAATACAGAATTTAGGAGGTCGTGGAACATTACCAATATTTGAAAGAGAGGATTTGTGTAAAATATAAATTTATACATCAACAGATGTGTAATTGTCTGAAAATATATGGGATACTGTAAACTGTGTAAATTTGAACTCCCTCGACATCTCTTTATATGCAATATATAAACAAAGCTCCAGCAGCTTTTGGTCCTGTCACATTCAGCAATGACTTCTTTAAGGGCATAGGGTCACTGCATATATGCATATACAAAATGTTGGCTGTGATGTTTGAAATGGTCTGGTTCCTTGGCAACTAAGCTGGCAAGAAAAGCACCTGCGAGTCCACTGTTGTGTCGGCCGGAAATGTCTTTCCCCAACAACACAAAAAAAGAGAAGTGCTTTTAGATCATGAATTAAATCTGCTTGCAAG
Organism: Channallabes apus; assembly: GCA_030522415.1. NCBI lineage: Eukaryota > Metazoa > Chordata > Actinopteri > Siluriformes > Clariidae > Channallabes > Channallabes apus. The sequence continues at coordinate 17,126,344 of CM060123.1, forward strand.
TAACACACACACACACACACACACACACACACACAGTCTGTCCCTATTCCACTTTAGCTTTTCTGAATGTTCCTCCAAACAGAGGCAACTATTTTTCTAAACAGAGGTTTCCAAAAACTAATTATACAGGTCACAGCAGTTCAGACTTTCCAGAGGAGCCAGAGAAAACCAGGCCTGCGCTCAAAATGCAGCAGCAGAGTAAAACACAAATGCTGAGTTTCTATCTTTGGCCCTTACTCCCAGGTATAAAAATAAACTGCCGAAATATTTTGGAGAAGATAAGATGCAGGTGAAATGTAGTATTTTGTATGTGTTTAAAAATAACTGACAACATTTATTTTAAAAAATACTGATTAAAAAAAAAAAAAAAAAAGACCACTAGAAATATCAATTACTGCTAAAGAATAAATCAGAAAAACCTTAAAGCGTCTCCAACAATGGTTTCAAGACCCTCTAAAAGTGTAAACACACGGGGTCTTTCCAACTCACTGATGTTCTTTTCATGGGAATCTCCTGGGAGCAGACAAAACAAAAAGTACATTCAGTTGTCTCCCTTCCTTTCTGAAGTTCGAACCATGAGCACTGAATAACAGTGTAGAGAGGATTAGAAATGCTTTTCCAAACCAAAGCTAAATCTCACTTCTTTACTGTCCTTGTCCCTCAGCAATGAAACAAGTTTGAATTGGAACAATGTCTGAATTGATTCCTGGCTAAAATCCTCAGTCTGAAGCAATATTTTAGCCTGTCCTTTCTAAAGCAAGGCATCTCTGAATTGTTAAAAAATTGGTGTTTTTTTATGCCTGATTTACTAAATGAGTTCAGGCTGTTATTCTTATTGTACAATCGCACTTGTTACTCTTATTGTACAACAGTTACCATTGTGACCGGGCCAAGATATGATTTGTATATCTCTGATGAATCCTTTCACACAGTGTGTACTTTATTAAACTGCCTTCTTCTGTTTGAATGTTTTTGTAAATTGCTCTAGATAAGAACATCTGCCAAATGACTCAACGCAAGTGTAGTGCTATTACACACAAAGGAAAAAGAAAGGAGTCATATTTACTTCACATGACCCTTTCATCTGTTTTGATTAAGTAAGGCACAGAAAGGAGGTGGCGCTTGCCCAACTTTAATCTCTGCCAAAAAGCATGAACACAGCCCAGTGTCCTCCCACAAGAAAGCCTTGGGGCCCTCTAACTTGGCAGACAATCGAGTGCAAAAGAAATAAATAACCAAGGCAAGGGGCATCACAAGAAAGGTTTAGGGCCTGTAAGAACTATATAATTAATCAGTCATTAGGTGAGTCTCAAAAGGTGCAAACACCAAGACTGGAGGAAGACTTCTAGGAAAACTCTAGCATAAAAGTCAAAAAACAAACAAGATCTGTGGTCCAAGCGTAGGCACAGCATGGCACATATCCAACTCTTCCTTCTTTTTTGTCTTTACAAGGTCTCGGGTTATATGCAGTATACAATTAGTGGGAATAAGTTGTGGTGTCTTAAACTGGTTATTCAAAGGCGTCCATTAATTTTAGAATCGTAGCAAAACTGCACTGCATAAAATAATCAAGTATTATCTCAGCTACAGTATTTAAACGCTTCCAATCTTCCATTTAACGCATGCTTTATTGTCACTTTAAAAACTAGCCCTTGAGTAGAAATCCAAAAGCAAGAACTCGAGCAGCCTCCTGAGGGACATGATAATAATCTATAAAAATTCAGATGTAAAAAAGACTTCAGATGTTTTTATGATTCAGATGAATCTTGATCTGAGAAGATCTTTGAGCCTAGTGAGGTATTCACCTACTCAAGGTTCTCTAGGTGTTGTAGAGGTACGTTAGGCAAGAAAACTGAGGAGACATACAACAGTACTTGAGTAGCATAGTGGGAAGAAAAATAAGAAGAAAATGCTTCAGTACAATCATAGGAGTGCTGTGTATTTCTTTCCTTTCTTTTTCGTCAGTAGAATCCCAACCTTAGAGATACAGGAAACATCTGGGACGAATCAAGACGGAGAAGGCAGAACCACAGGATACAAACACAGCCTTGCACAAAGCAGAGATCTGGAAACCAAACTCCAACTGATGTAGGCATCAGATGAACACTGTTTCCCATCAGCCATCCTGCAGTCTAACTGACAAACCTGGAATTGTCTGCTGACTGGGTACAGTAACAGTGGCCTATAAAACAGTTTAGGAGACAAAGCACTAAATCTTTACTAGTGTTGGTAGCTTTATGTTAATTGGAGCTACTATGTGCCAAAGACTGATAAAAGAATACACACAACAGATATTAAGCCAAAAAGCCTGTAACAAACACTCGTAGTATTTACTGTTTTCCTGCAAATTGTGATTGATAATTTCTTATATATGCAAGTTAAATATAACCAACACTGACTGGTTCTGCGTTTCGTTAGATCATACACTGTCAGATTTCATAAACTACTTGGCCAAGCTACTGCATGACCACATTTTCTGCTGTAGAATTTGTTCCTTTACCTTCACAAAAAGTTAAAACTGATTTATGCTGTCAGTCCCTCAGTGCGCGTACACCATGCCGAAATCGGCAGCTAACAATGATTTCATCAACCTAAACCACTATGGTGCTGGCTCTTCTCCACTCCCCATTTGGCTGGCTCCAGAGCATGAGAAATACTCGCTCTGAAATTTCCCAGCAGGCAGCTGAGGGCTTCCACGGCTCAGTCCTGGCTCAGAGAAAAAACCTTTACGACAGCACGCTTCACTGCTACACAGAACCTTTTTTTTTTTTTTTAAATACGACTTAAGGTTAAAGCTAATTTTCATGCCTTCTTTCATTTCTATTCTGCTAAAAACATCCAAAACATTAGATCACTATTATATTTTTAAAATATGTTTCAGGTTCATTGGCTTTAATCGCATTAAAGGCTCTTTATAAGATGCTTGTTATGAAACTAATCCTGAACCATATACAACACAAACACAGAGTTTGTGGGCTGGAGGCTGTGTTTTAAGTGGACTGCACTATGATTGAGGGACTTTTCCCTGCAGCAGAGGGACAGGCCAGAGCAAGCTTCCAGTACACAGTGGGTCCACAGGATAAGGGCGCCTTTGTTTTCAGCTCGGCAGCGAAAATGAGAAAATGGCCCCCGTCTGACTTTACTTTCAGTAATTCTGCAAAAAGATCTGCTCTGTATATCCCCCCTGACTTCTGAATTGTACATGACAATTAATATTTAACAATTTTTCCTGCAATGTCTCCTCAGTGTGGTTGGATAATGTGCACTGAATTACAAAACAGGAAAAAAAAAAATAATAATAATAATAATAACCATCATTATACCGGAAGAAAATTAGACATCGGACTGTCCAGAACAAATAAAACCAGTCTAATAAGGGTTTAAAATAGAAAGTGCATAAAACTGAAGGGTGAACAAAAGAAGCTAGTTAGGAAAAGAGACAGCGTTGCCCCCCCCCCTCCCCCCACAACTCTAACTCTTGCTTTGCCTTTCTGCTGGGCTTGCCCTTCCTCCTAGCACACAATAACAGAAACCTGAGCTGCCTTCCTTGTTGCCTCAAGCCCACGGTGTCAGGTGTCAGGGACATACTACTCATAAATAAGGAGACTGTGAAAGAATATGGCCCGTAGAAAAAGGTGAAATTCTCAAATTTGAAAGGCACACAGAAATTAATTTACATTAACATTGTCACAAACTTGATTAGCAGTAAAAAATTTCTACAGAACTGAGATAAACAAGTTTGAGAATCCTACCTACTTTTTCTTTTATACTCGGTCAGCAAGAGAGACCACAAGAAACAGAAGCAGTGTTCACAACGTAGAACAATGCTCCTTTCAGAACTTTTGAAACAGCGACAAATCATATTTATTCATAAGCCACTGTGGCTTTGCTGAGATGTGCAGTTTTGCACACGTGCTTCATACTCGGGCTAAAAAAAGGACTATGGCAGAAAAAGATCCTGCCATATTTCAAACCCACTTCAGGTGCACATAACAGGGACTATTTTATGCTCGGTATAAATTAATTGTTTTTTTTTTCCCTCTTATTTTCAGCCTGGGCATTATATTGGCATGTTTGGCAAACTCTAATATAATGGGAAGAGCCTTGCATGTCTGAAACCTAAGTTTTGTTTATTTTGGTTTATACACCCAGGAAATCATGAACCATAAGGTTATGTTGGTATCAGTCCTGAGCCTGAGTAACAGCAGACAGCAGCATACATGAACATGAATAAAAAAATTCAATAAAAAAATTATTTTCTCCAGCATGAGCACGGCGGTTAATTCTGCTCCAAATTTTATCTATGCACCTGTATAGAACATGAGTTATCTATATGCACAATGCCTAAACTGAAACTGTATTATTGACAAGGGCTTCAAGAGGTTGTTGTTTAATACTTTGGTTGAAAAATGAATGAAAGACCTGACCAATTTAAAACACATCTTATTTGAAAAGTGCACGCAGAAATACTTAAGCATGCTGAGAATGCACCAACTGTGACACCCTTAAGGCTCCAAGTGTTTCTGTTGTTCTCCTTCTCACACTTGTGCCCTAGATAGTGGCACACAGATCTGCCTCGCACCACAGCGTGTTATTTGACACTAAACCGTCATGTCTTGTGTCTCATGACTGGATGTTTCTGTTCCAAAGCTGAGCAGAAATGTGAGGAATGCGTGTGTGCTGCACCACAACAGAACGGAGACATGCCACAAATGGGCCACGTGTTCCACTTATGCGCCTAGAATGAGAGGAATTCAAAAGCAGCAGCAGCAGTGATGCCATCCTTCAGTCCTTTCCCAGGCTGCTTTTCTTTTGACTTGCCCTCTTTTTTTGGATGTTACTTTTTTTTTTTTTTACAACTTCTAACATGAAGAGTTGTTCCTGAGAACATCGGCAACATTAAACACCGGAAGATCAAAAATATTTACTAGTCTAGAAAATCCAGAAGACTAGTAACTCAAAGCATGACTTTAGGTTGGTGGGCAGCAGTTTTTGAAATTTGAATGCTAGGAAGTATTTATTACAGCCCAAAGACTTCAGAACACGATGTGCGAGTGTAAACTAGTGTGTGCAAGCACTGAGAGAAATCAGTAGGTACTATCACAGGGTTTGACGTACAGGTGTGTAGCGAACAGGCGGCTCATCTTGGCCATGTGCTCATTGTTGGGGTCCATGCTGTCATCGTTCAGGTCAATGCTGTGTTTCCGTTTGCTGGGGCTGATGGGAGGAGGAGCTGTCCTGTGGTTATTGACTGGAGAAGATACAGGCTGCATTCTGGACTCTCCACGCAGCGCTGCCTCGCCTGCACACAAAAAACACACAACATACCTGCTATTAATACGGCACAATCAGGGGGGCTTTGGGTAAATGCTCAGAAAAATCCTTAAATTCTTATCCTCTGGAAAAACTTATTGTCTACTGTAAGACTTATGTTGGCCTCAATTTGTTTTTAAACAAATAAATAAATAAATAGAAGCTTCCTGGGTGGCACATCAAAGTTGTTCTTTTGATCTGAACCCGACCAACAGGGTGAAAAAAATAAAAATTAAAAGCATCTTCGATTTTAGATCTGAATAGCGACAGAGCTGAATTACTGGCATTTCATAGGCATCTCAGAGGAAAGCTGCCGAGACCCAGGGCTGCATATTTACAGCACAGTGTGTGGGAGGAGAGCAGGAAAATTACAACTGGCAGTGTGGAGCAACTGGGACTTTCCACTTGGGATGAGGTTAGCTCAACTCAGAATCAACTTTTTATGAGATTTACTGAGCAAAATCCAAGTTCAACAGGCCTATTCTGAGAAACTCTTGGTCTTAGATAGCAGTCTGCTATTTCCCCCTCATTTTTCTGCTTTTTGCTGAGCTCTGATGTTTATCGTTCAAATGATGCATAATCAAAAAACATTCTCCAGACTTGTCTACCGTAAGTAGTTGAGGGCAAAATAAATAAATAAATCTGCATCATACAGAGGTGCACCACAAGGCCTCTCCCACAACGAGTGCCCCATTTTCCTGACTGGCATGTTTCAGCTCGTCTGTCCCTGCTCCATAGCAACAGGAATGACATCATTGTTTTTTTGGCAGAAGTCAGGAGTGGGTAATAGAGAAAAGACAGCAAGCTCATATGAGGCTTAGAGAGACCCTTGACACATGATAGCTTATTTGCATTCGCCTCTTTCGAGACTTTTCAATAGGAGGTGGGGAGCTGGGCGGTGTCACGAGCTATTGTGATATTGCAGAACGATCCATTAAGACCGAATTACAGTTTACAATTTGACTCATGGGTGAGGAAACAGAAAAGAAGACATTTCACCCATTTTCAAATACCTGATGGTGGCCTTTGAAAAAGCCAGGTTTAGACTGCAGGTTCTTCTAGTCTTTATAATAAAAAAAATATAGATCATGACAGGATCTCCCATTTTTAAATACAAGCACCGATCAAGAAGCTGAGAGCGTTTCATTAAATTTGCTCAAAAAAATCTATTGAGCAAATTTAATGAGTTATACTCCAACTTCTTGTTTTGTGAATAAACTAGGCTTTCAAGTGCTTTATTCATCTCTACCAAGCATTATACAGTAATCTATGCTGGGAGTCATAAAATATCCCTATCAGTGTCAGAAGAGATGCGTTCAACCTCTGATCTGCTGAAAGGCGCTCATTAGGAGCACAAATGATCAAAGCCAAGCACTTCTAAGGACTTCAAACATCAGGTCAGGATGGGATTTTGTTACACAAGTGATCCAACCAGCCCCCACCATCACAGTTACCACACACCTACACACAGACGCACAGCTTTAGAAAGTAGAAAAGGAGTTAAGCCTTCTCTTGGTGAACATAGTGAGAGGGAACAGAGACACCTTGAGTTGTGAAACATTACTGGGTGGGTCTGCAAAGGGGGTGACGTCTAACTCCTTGATCATAATATAAAAGTTTCTAGATAATATTTCCCCTTTGCCTGAAATCTGACCTGCCCTCACAGCCAGGCCATTGCTACCCATTCACACAACCAACAACAATCAAAAGCCTTTATGTCTGAAATGAAGACCTGGAGTGAGTGCAAAAATGGGAGTCCTGGCAGGGGTGGGTCGTGCGCATCACCTGTTAGCTTTGTCGCCTTTGTTCAGCAGAAAAAGTGACAGTCAGCAATTCAGTTTGAGACAATTGGGCTTTGGTGAGCATAAGCTATGCTTGCTGGCATACAACCCTAGCGCACTGTATCTGCATGAATTTAGTCTACAGGGTTGCAGCCTTTAAATCATAAAACCAAAAGTCTTGATCCTACAAAAAGGATTGAGACATAGCCCTTTCTCAGACACTAGACTTTAATTATGCTCCAAATTACTTAAAATAAACCCATGTCTATGGGAATATTAACCTCTGCATTAATAAACCACAAGTAGCATTAACAAGTACCACCTTTAAATGAAAGAAAAACATCAACAAGTAAACAATTACACCATCAACTAATGTTTAATTCCATTTGTAAGTGAAATTAAACCCACAGTTGTGTTGCTCTGCCACTTGACTTGCAACAAGTTTAAACAAATCAGTTAACAAGAGCTTGCTGCGCTGAACTTAAACCCAAGATCGAACCCTGATAATTTATTACACACGTGTAATACCTTCACACTAATCATTACTAGTGTGCCGCTGCACCTTGCAAGTGTGTGTATATTACTGCTGTACACGTGCCTGCTCATAGTCATTGTGATTTTTACAGACCCCATAAACACAAGTGTACCTTTCATTTACAGATACCACTAGCTCTTGCAGCTTAACTGAAAAGTGCTGTTAGCCAGCTGCACATTATGTCAGAAATGCTTATTCCTATTAAAAACCAACAACTTGTCAGAATACTGACAAGCCTGGCAGGTCTCATCACAATCAATCAGCTCGTGCGCTACTGAAGCCTTGAGCAACTGCCATCTTTTTTACAGTGCTAAATTTGCCTTACAATCAGTTCATATTCGCATAAAATACAAAATCTTGAATCTATACATTGTTTTAAAAAAAAATTCTGGCAAATAGCTAATGCTGATTATTCGGGCTGCGGGGTCAAGTAGTTTCACGTGCCATACTGACTTAAGACGTGCAATAACACAAACACAGGAAATCTAGTTTCTTTCATTGACATTTTAGTGGAACAGATTAAGCAGCGCTAGTTTATGAATGCTGAACAAGCCAATGGACACATCGACATGCACTTCCAGTTCTTGGTGCACAAATACTTAGCATGCATGCAGACCTATTTTAAGTGATGATGCAGTGCTCTGGGTGTACTGGAAGCTACAGTATGTATAGCTGTGAGCTCTGGTGATTCTTTGGAGTGCAACAAAAATAGCTGGAAAGTCTGCCATGCTGCAGCAAGTGAAAAGGGCCATGACTGTGTATTTACATCCCCTGTCACTGGGTCACGTGATGCACCAACTTTACACACCATGCAAAGCTGGACCCAGTGAACAGAATCTACATTCAGGATCCTTTCCAGCCTCATACTTGAGTAGCTAGACATCTCCTAGAGATATCTCAAAATAAGGATGAGTCATCAGCCGAAGAAGAAGCAGAAGCAGTTTCTTAATCATGAAGACAATTAAAGTCATTAAGACGCCATAAAACACAAACCAAACCAGTACTACCAAATACACCTACCAAGTTTATGTTGAGCTGACAAACTTAGTTAAAGTGACTTACAAAGTGTGTCATGTTTCAATGCATCACAGAGCTTAGGATGAAGATTATTTTACAAGTGACCTGAAGTTGCTCTATGGCAGTCCTAGGATTTGACCTTGCAAACTTCTGGTCATTGGTGAAGTCGGCACAACTGCCAGACCTGCTTTCTTTTCAGGCGCTTAGAATCAAAAAGGTCACTGAGTACATCAACTCTAAAGAGACATCATCAGTACTATGACATGACACGGCGACACTATTTTCTGACAGTAGGCCAAGAATAATAAAACATTGTAGGAGGTATACAAAAAAATTTTTAGATATCAATATCAAGTATTAGAATATTACTGTGTACTTTGGTAACAGACCTAAATATGGTCTATTCTAATTAGAAAGCAGCATGGTAAAGCCTGCCATCCTTCTTGCAGGAAGCAAGCCATATTTTGGTCACCAGATGAGCACAACCCATAAACAGTTTAAACAAACGTTCAGTGCATCACTATGAGTGTTCCAATCTTTTTTCCCCCTCATTCGGTGGCCTGTCCAGTGTCCTCTGTATGGTTCTGTTTAATTTCAGAATTTAAGGCTACAGTCTGGGAGCTGCAGAAGCCTCTGGGTCACGTTTATGTTCAAGTGAGGGCTGACAGCAGGAGTCTGGTACTGCATGGTACGGGATGGGGGGAGGGGGGTGTCTTACACCTTCTCCAGACACACTCAGTCTAACATCACACATGTCATGACTTTCTGACATGACATCTAGTTTGTGAATTTAAGTGCAAAAAATCTAAACAAGTAAACTGCCATAATATCCCAGGGAACAATGATAAATACATAAGACTGAAAATTTTTATTATTATTACAACAATGAATTTCGAAACTGCCTCTTCCAGAAAGGACACACAGCTGTATTTGCGCTGCTTTTTGAGAAAAGACCATTGGCATTTTCCTCCTGGATGGACCACAAGAACAGCAACAATATTTTGATGTGTCCATGTTGACAGTATTGTGCCAGGTAAATATTCCACTAATGTTTATGTATACATTATAGCTCAAAATTAACTAACAGGAGGAAAAATTATTGCTTTCAGCCATGAGAGCTTTTGAGAAAGTTTCAAGTTAGCCAAGCCCCTGTAGCTCAAAGCAGGAAACAAAAAAGAAAAATTTATGAGTTCTGTAAACACACACAAATGTGTCTCTGTGCTGATAAAGAGCAGCGTGTGTTGTGGATTTTACAGACATCTGTGAATGTCGCAGTTTCAAATTAGGAAGGATGTGGCAGGGAAACTGATCAACATCTGCACCATTAGACAGAGAATGTTAACCTCTGGGAAACTGAATCACTCCGAGTGATTGCATTACATTACGACAACAATGCTGTAAATAATACAGATCTGAGGAGGCTTAAAAAAAAAAAAAAGTCAATACAAGGTAGTAAGTACAACAAAAGTTTTATCAGGTGCATAAAATAATGATCTTGTTTGGGTGTTCAATAAACCATATAAATACCAAGGTAAAAAGTTAAAAATAGAAAGGAAAAAAAAACTTCTTGCAATATCATACTGAAAATTAGTTTTTTCCCTACCATATTGGACATTTTACTTTGGCATCTACAGTAGATGGCTTTTGAAGGACACGGATTACCATATTTTACAGTAAGACATTCCTTACCATGAGCTTATGACAGGTCACAATTCAAGCAGAACATGTATACTTATATTAAAGTACAGAAAAGAGGCTTAGAACATGAACACATTACTTTAAACTACTGTACAGAGACCCACAGAAACACTACAGTAATGAAGACTATAATAACAGCTCTGGTGCTTTATTTTACTCACTATTAATACCAGTCTATATTACTGCATTGCTTTATTTCTGTAGCACGCTACTATTACTCTCCATCATCCATCACTATGTGCTCTAGTTACAGTAACGGTACAATAATGAGCTCGCGGAGTAACTTTACCACTTTTTATCATTTCCTAATCCACGCGTGACCCTAACGTGCTTCTAAAAGAACAACAAACACGCGCATTTATACATTATGACGGTTGTTGTTGTTGACTGTTGTATAATGCTGTATTTGGTTACAAGTTAGGTTTCTACTTCTGACTGTCGGAGTTGTACAAGACTGTAAGAGCTTCAGGATAAACTGGACACAATAACAAAGCATTAAGAAACAAAACAATAAGTAGTGAACGTTACCGTCGTAGCATAAAATGCCAATGTTGTTGTTCATTTTGTCCAAGTACTGGTAGTTCAACAGGTCCATCTTGGTAAATAGCATTTATCAAACCAACAGGGGGGAAAACGCCAAAGTCGCTCTCCAACCGAGCTTAAAAAAGGCCCAGCCTTAAAAAAAACTCCTCTCAAATATAACTTCAACCCGTCTAGGGTCGAAAACTTTACCACGAGAAATTATTCACACGACTGTCGAAAGAGTAGAAAGAATAGTTGAAAGTTTTAAACCCTTAAACTTAATTGTTTAGCGACGGAAAAAATAGAAAAATAAAGAAAAAGCAGCGGATCGCGTCAGTTCTCCTCACAGCCCCGCTGTAAGTCAACTGCACTCACTGACGCGGGCGCGCGCACGCTTCCCTCTCAACCGACCGACCCGGACACTGCGCATGCGCGCTACATCACCAAACACCTCGAAGGGTACTACGCACGCGCGCTACATCCCTCCTTTTTCCTGAGCGAAGGCTAAATCCCAAACTGCACCAAAGTGGCAAAAATAAGTGCACTCAGTGAAACAGGAAAATAAAATAAGAACACTCTATATCGTAGTGCAATATTTGACCATGATAACTAGACATGAACAAAAAATAAATAGATAAATAAATAGAACATGGACACAAACACTCATTTACCTCAGAGTGTACACCTGTTAAAAGCACAATATTCTCACCCTGCATGTCAATAATACATGATATTTCCACTGTGATAATTTAATACCAAACAATGCCACTAAACAGTAATCACACAGCTGTGCATAGTGAAAACAAATGCTATTTAGATATGCTTAATAGGTTATGTTAGCCTATTACTCTCTTTCTTTCTTTAAAAAATTCTAAAGCTATTTATTCAAATAAAAGTTTCCACCAAAAAATTTAACAGGAGTAAAATACAGAGAAGCTGTACGTGTTTACTATCAAGCCTCTATTGCCCCCTTGTGGTTAACGCGCTGTGTTAAGTCTGCTTAATCAGAGCAGGATAATTGTAAAAAAAAATAAATAATAATAATAATAATAATAATGTATATAACATCATGCTGCATTTTCACTTTGTTCCATCCATATTGCCCTATGCATAGTGTATAATGTACAATGCATCATGTATAGTGTACAAAAACATGAATAAAATATAACTGCTTGAATTTGTCTTATTTGTGCACAAAACTCAAAATTAGACAACAAAGTTCGTTTATAATTAAATCTATGCTGTAATGACATAAAAAAACATGACCGAGGCAATACAAACACACCCAGAACAAAGCAAAAAACGAACCCTTAATGAAGTGTTTCTCAAAGTGTGGCCTCCTTGTGGGCTGTCATGGTACTGCAGGTGCAGATCATTTACAGTAAGGAGAAGTGAAAAATCCTTCATCACATATACATTACAACACAGTTAAATTTTCTATTCGCATGAATTTGTCTTCACTGTTTTCATAGAGAAATATGAACATTTTTTTTCGGACAATCAGGCTTAACAATTCATTATTCGTGCTTAAACTTTTTCATTTGTCGCTTTACACACTATGTACTGTATGGAGAAGGATTATTATATTGCAATGAACATAGAATTTTGCTTTGTTTATGAAATAATACATGGTTATTGTATAGTGTTTGAGCATTATGTTCGTTGATCAGATATGTGATTAAATGTTTGAGTAGGCCACAGGAGCTGTTCAAATTACAAATTGAGCCGTGGCCGACTTGATGACATGACATTTAAAAATCTGAATACAGACGTTTGTCAGTCAAACCAGCAAGACGACTACATATCGCACTATACTACTGTATTATGCATAGGGTGTGTCCATGCACAGTGTTTTCGAAGCATGAGGATAAACTGTAGTATTATGCCTTTCTAATTGTGATGTTTAGTCGTTATTAATTAACATGCCTGACCGGTTAAGCTGAAAGAAGTAAAAATCAGGGTGTTACACCATTATTAAAATGCGCATGGGACTAGCAGGCTTGTAGCAATCCACAAACATTATAAACAATAAATGTAATACAAATTGATAATTATATACATAGATAGATAGATTTATTTTTTTTTTACTTTTACTGTAAATCCCATGAAACGTAATAGATTTGCCACAAACGTGATAGCAGCTGCTGGGTTATTATAATACTTGTGAGTTATTTGAATGACCTTGTAAAAGCTACTCTGACAGATAATAATCAAAAAAAGTCATACTTCACTGAACAATGAAAAATGGATCACCAAAGGAGTAAGCATATCGTACCTATTCTAAAGTTACTATATATTAATATAGTCAATCATTGGTAGTTATTAAATTATTCTATTAAATGATAAAGCACTAATCTCTTAAAGCATGTTCTCACAGGAGAAAAATCAGTAGTCTTGGTGTTCAGGACAGGCAGATTTCATGTTCAGGCTATTCTTTTTATTTTGCAGTTACCCTGTGAACAAGTGCAACCTAAAATACATGCCTTTATTTTGTATATGATACAATACATGTTTAAACTTCATGAGCTTGGTATGACAGTGGTGAGGCGTACCACAATTATGTAACTATAACGGCTTTTTCCAAACGTCACGACCTGCTGCACCACATACTGGCCGCCGGGCGAACATACTGTATTTACTAGGCTTACTAGATAGATTGATTAGCATGCACAGATGACAGACGTTCTGTTCAGAACCTGCTCTTAGACTAAGCAAAATAAAGTATAGTGTGGAACCGTTGCATAACTTTCTTGCTTACTACATGCAGTTGCCTCGAGGTTAAACATATCTAGAGAAAACAACAATGCTAGCCAGAATTAAATATTATCTAACATGCGATGCCAGGACAGAACGGCAAATCTCATGGCCTAAACTTGCAGACGTTGTGTGGAGGGTGTGTAAACCTGGTATGCATGGGGCATATTATGCTTAACCTCTACTTCAATAGGAACACCTTTATGCCTGCAAATTTATGCAGTTAACTAAGCAGCAGCACATCAGACCTACATACACATCAAGAGCTTAAATTAATATAAATAAAATTCAATAATTAAGTATCATAAATAAAAATAATTAATTAAAAAAAGAGCGATGTTTGTGACTTTCATTTTGACATAGTTGTTGGTAACTGAAGAACTGGTTTGAGTATTTCAAATACTGTTGAGCTCCTGGGATTTTCACATACAACAGTTGTTAGAAAAACACAACAGTGAAGGAAAAAACATCCAGTTACTGGCATGTCTGTGGTTGAAAACACGTTGTTAATGAAAAAGGTTTTTTAAAAAAACAATGCTCAGGCTGGTTTGAGGTGATGGCAACTTGGGTAACCGATAATGAAGTTACAAAGTAAAACAGTTCCACCCCTGCTTAAGGGCCTGATACAAATGGGCACAATGGAGTTACAGCGGGTTGCAAAAGTATTCGGTCCCCTTGAACGTTTCCACATTTTGTCACATTACAGCCACAAACATGAATCAATTTTATTGGAATTCCACGTGAAAGACCAATACAAAGTGGTGTACACGTGAGAAGTGGAACGAAAATCATACATGATTCCAAATTTTTTTTACAAATAAATAACTGCACTGGGGTGTGCGTAATTATTCAGTCCCCTTTGGTCTGAGTGCAGTCAGTTGCCCATAGACATTGCCTGATGAGTGCTAATGACTAAATAGAGTGCACCTGTGTGTAATCTAATGTCAGTACAAATACAGCTGCTCTGTGACGGCCTCAGAGGTTGTCTAAGAGAATATTGGGAGCAACAACACCATGAAGTCCAAAGAACACACCAGACAGGTCAGGGATAAAGTTATTGAGAAATTTAAAGCAGGCTTAGGCTACAAAAAGATTTCCAAAGCCTTGAACATCCCACTGGGCACTGTTCAAGCGATCATTCAGAAATGGAAGGAGTATGGCACAAATGTAAACCTACCAAGACAAGGCCGTCCACCTAAACTCACAGGCCGAACAAGGAGAGCACTGATCAGAAATGCAGCCAAGAGGCCCATGGTGACTCTGGACGAGCTGCAGAGATCTACAGCTCAGGTGGGGCAATCTGTCCATAGGACAAATATTAGTCGTGCACTGCACAAAGTTGGCCTTTATGGAAGAGTGGCAAGAAGAAAGCCATTGTTAACAGAAAACCATAAGATGTCCCGTTGGAACTTTTTGGCCAAAATGCAAAACGCTATGTGTGGCGGAAAACTAACACTGCACATCACTCTGAACACACCATCCACACTGTCAAATATGGTGGTGGCAGCATCATGCTCTGGGGGTGCTTCTCTTCAGCAGGGACAGGGAAGCTGGTCAGAGTTGATGGGAAGATGGATGGAGCCAAATACAGGGCAATCTTGGAAGAAAACCTCTTGGAGTCTGTAAAAGACTTGAGACTGGGGTGGAGGTTCACCTTCCAGCAGGACAACGACCCTAAACATAAAGCCAGGGCAACAATGGAATGGTTTAAAACAAAACATATCCATGTGTTAGAATGGCCCAGTCAAAGTCCAGATCTAAATCCAATCGAGAATCTGTGGCAAGATCTGAAAACTGCTGTTCACAAACGCTGTCCATCTAATCTGACTGAGCTGGAGCTGTTTTGAAAAGAAGAATGGGCAAAGATTTCAGTCTCTAGATGTGCAAAGCTGGTAGAGACATACCCTAAAAGACTGGCAGCTGTAATTGCAGCAAAAGGTGGTTCTACAAGGTATTGACTCAGGGGGCTGAATAATTACGCACACCCCACTTTTCAGTTATTTATTTGTGAAAAAAATGTTGGAATCATGTACACGTGAGAAGTGGAACGAAAATCATACACCACTTTGTATTGGTCTTTCACGTGGAATTCCAATAAAATTGATTCATGTTTGTGGCTGTAATGTGACAAAATGTGGAAAAGTTCAAGGGGGCCGAATACTTTTGCAAGCCACTGTAGATAGTAGTGAAAGAACATTTTATACAAGCTAGGTTGAAAGTAGGCATCATCGATAGTGACTAAAACTTATATCTTGATATTTTTAGGCTAAATATCAATTCTTGTTTTATATCTCTGCATTTTTTACAAAGTGGGCCAAGTGTTCGGTTGTGAGTCAAAGCCAAGTGCAAGATGTAAAAGGCACATTCATTAAACCAAACTATGATAACACGGGATTTACATTTGTTTTTAGAATTTAGAAAGAATTTAGAATTTATTTTTTACTAAATACAGACTTGCTCTGATGAAGTAGTTTTCTATTGAGGTCGACTTTTGATCTATTGAAGAGCCGGGAAGTTGTCAGAGAGAAATAATTACATATTGAGGTGAAAAGTTTTACCACACTGAGCGCTCAACATGCTACCGTCTTTATTGATTTACAAAATGTACGCTTTAAGCAATCTTACAGAACAGGGAGTGCTGTTGTACTGAATTTCAGCACGGCTGTGATGGGGTCATAGTCATGACTTGGATTTGATATTGCTTCTCTACAAACATTTGTTTGTTCATTTAATCAGATAGATATTGTCCTCCAGGATCCTTCCGCGCCTGGTGGAACTGATTAGTACCCCTATCTCACCTATGCGGTTTCACGCGGTGGCCAAAGTACGGTTCATCATGATTCACCGCAAGTTTTTGGCGCTGTGAATACCTTTCATTCTTTCCATGCTAAAAATTAAACATGAAATTTTTTTTCCGGTCCTTGCGTTCCTTACAGAACTTCGCAGAACGTCGGCGGGCAATCGGGTCGACTCACGGTGCCTAACTCCGCATCTCACCGTGAGTCAAACCGCAGAGGTGAGATAGGGGTATAACAGTATTATGGGTAATGTCGAAAACTTTTCAAATGAAAACAAAAAAATGTTGTATGAAACTTTCCTTTATTCTCACACTTGCAGTATTTTAAGCAGACGTTTATTTAGAAGCTCCAACCTGCACTCACATGAAAAACAAAGTAGCTAAATTACCCTCCTGATAATTTAATTCCGTTTGAAACTTTACACCCGGTTAACCTTTAACTGCCTTGGTGTAATCTCAGGCACAGTGAAGACCAAAAAAAGAACCAAAGCGGATTTATTCAAAACCAATGCCACGCCTTTCATATGACCTCTCTCATCACTGGGATTACAGCTCTGTCTCTAACTTGGCTCTCAATGGCAAGGGGGATTAAAAGTCTATTCACCCTGAGGCTGTAACCCCCCCTGCACAGTCCTCCCTACATCCCTGTCAGTTTAAAGGAGAACGCTCCTCATTGGCTTCAGAGAACCATTGTGTCGAGTTGCACAAAGGCCACACCGGGTGTGAACAGTGGCTCCATTCAATAAACTCCTTAATCCATTGTCTTCAATCGTGGGGATTTCCCCCCTTGGATGCAGCAGCAGACCAAGGCTGGAGCTTTCTCGCTTCCAAGAATGACTACTATACACACCAGCTACTAAATTATGGTTAACCATCTCTACCCAATGGCTAAATTATATATTTAAAAAAAAGAAAGAGCATATTATCTAACTGAAACACACAACCATTCACAGCAAGAAGATTTGATGGGATGCAGTAATTTCAGTGCACATTACTTATTCCCACCCTGTTTTCTGCTCTTGGTCCAAAGCTTATAACAACACTTAATCTGTGTTGGGATAAAATCTGGGATAAAAATCAAGGCTGTTATTTTTTCATGGGAAACTTTGCCTGCTAATTCATTATCAACCACAGCCTAATGATGCAACAATCATACTGTCACTAATTCTACAGTAACAATTTAAGTCCACTGCAATTACTCTATTCATTGTTCCACGTTAAATAAATAGGCATATACTGTATAACGTGTATATACTGTAAAACAGGTCAAGCCATCATTAAATAGATTATATGGTACATAAAAAGACGCGTGCAGTATAGTGCTTCTCTTCAGCTGCAGCTCCAGTCTGACGTTACGTAAGCAATAAGATTATGCACATGCTCAGTTTACTTCAGAAAAAGTGTACTGTAGGTCAGACACAATCTGTTTGTGTAAATTCATCCACGATTTTATAGGGATCCTCTTCATACAGTGTGAAGCAATAACATTTTAAATGCCTGCTAAAATCACAGAGTATAAACCTGGCCTCAGGGGCAATTTCTGTGGATAACGATGGCAAAGTGAACACTGGACATTGAGCAAAAACAGGTAGCTGATTTCATGGCTAACCATAATCTCTTGTCTTCTTACAAAACAAATGGATACATCACGTGTTTAAGCAATTTCCATCTGGAATTTATCAAGTTCTTCGAATCTTTAATCTTTTGTTTACTGATCTTGGAAAGCCACTGATATATCACAACACACACACACACACACACACACACACACACACACACACACACACACACACACACACACACACACACACACACACACACACACACACACACACACAGACACACACACGGCAGTCCTTGTACAGAAATGAATGCTGGTGGCATGTGTAAATTATATCTCTTTCTATGTCTTTATCATTCCCACACACCCATGTTGATCTTTATACACGACTTAGCTTTCTATTCTAAATATTCAATAATAAACATTCAATCAATTCCCGTCTCTGTGTGCATGGAGTTTGCATGTTCTCCCCGTGCTTGGTGGGTTTCCTCCGGGTACTCCGGTTTCCTCCCACAGTCCAAAGATATGCAGGTTAGGCTAATTGACATTCCAAATTGCCCGTAGTGTGTGAATGAGAGTGTGTATGTGAGTATGTGAGTATGTGTGTGTGCCCTGCGATGGATTGGCACCCTGTCCAGGGTGTACCCCGCCTTGTGCCCTAAGTTTCCTGGGATAGGCTCCAGGTCCCCCGTGACCCTGTATATAAGGATAAAGCGGTACAGAAAATGAATGAATGAATGAATGAAACATTCAATCAGTTGGGTATTGGTCATTATCAATTCCTTTAAAGATTTTACAGTCATTTTTGAAGACACAAGAAAAAAGGTTTTATTCAGACATTCCTAATATTACATTTTACCCTGGACTGATCATACACATTTGCTAGTTTTACATGTGTACAATTTACAATCGCACTCTGGACGTCAACTAACTGAAGTCACAACCCCCATTTCAATTAAAAACTCTTTCCATGCTTTCTCCTGTCTGACTACGTACCAAGTTTTGCACCAACATACATGCTGGTGAGACAACAATGAAGAAAGGACATGATATGAATGTAAACATAAACTGTATGTTTACTGTCTTTCTGACCTTATGTAATTGGGTGCATTTTCAAACAGTGACATAAGTATGAGTAAAGCAATACTCTTCTGAATTATTTTAATTTAGATTGCCTCAAAGGCATTGACATTAATACAGTGGGGTAAAAAGTATTTACTGTAGTCAGCCACCAATTGTGCAAGTTCTCCCACTTAAAAAGATGAGAGAGAGGCCTGTTAAGACTAAATCCGCAACAGGTAAGCAGCTTGGTGTGACGAAATCAACTGTGGGAGAAATTATTATAAAATGGAAGACATTCAAGACCACAAGACCAATCACCCGCAATCTGGGGCTTCACGCAAGATCTCACCCCGTGGATTCAAAAAGATCAAAAGAACGGTGAGCAAAAATCCCAGAACCACATGGGGGGACCTAGTGAACGACCTGCAGAGAGCTGGGACCAAAGTAACAAAGGCTACCATCAGTAACACACTGCACCGCCAGGGACTCAAATCCTGCAGTGTCAGACGTGTCCCCCTGCTTAAGCCAGTACATGTCCAGGCCCGTCTGAAGTTCTCTAGAGAGCATTTGGATGATCCAGAAGAGGATTGGAAGAATGTTATACGGTCAGATGAAACCGAAATAGAACTTCGTGTTTGGAGGAGAAAGAATGCTGAGTTGCATCCAAAGAACACCATACTGTACCAACTATGAAGCATGGGGGTGGAAACATCATGCTTTGGGGCTGTTTTTCTGCAAAGGGACCAGGACGACAGATCCACGTAAAGGAAAGAATGAATGGGGCCATGCATCATGAGATTTTGAGTGAAAACAAGGGCACTGAAGATGAAACGTGGCTGTTCATGACAATGATCCCAAACACACCGCCCGCGCAACGAAGGAGTGGCTTCATAAGAAGCATTTCAAGGTCCTGGAGTGGCCTAGCCCGTCTCCAGATCTCAACCCCATAGAAAATCTTTGGAGGGAGTTGAAAGTCTGTGTTGCCCAGCAACAGCCCCAAACATCACTGCTCTAGAGGAGATCTGCATGGAGGGATGGGCTAAAATACCAGCAACAGTGTGTGAAAATCTTGTGAAGACTTACAAAAAATATCTGTCATTGTCAACAAAGAATATATAACAAAGTATCAAGATGAAATTGGTATTTGGCAAATTGGTATTTGTTATTGACCAAATACTTATTTTCCACCATAATTTGCAAATAAATTCTTTAAAAATCCTACAATGTGATTTTCTAGATTTTTTTTAGATTTCATAGAACTTGCACAATTGGTGGCTGACTAAATACTTTTTTGCCCCATTGTATCAGCTGTAATTCCAATCACAAGTTTATATCAATGCACTCTGCTGAATCTCTTCTTTCTAAAGTAACTGCAGGAAATTAAAACTACATGAAATCTGCCTGTCCTGAGAACCTAGACTGTGCATAGTCTGACTAATGATGAACAGATTTTAAAAACATGCTGTTTTGTTTAGTGTGTGATTACTATTGCAAACTGGATGTTTAACATATCAGTGCTTAATTAGATTAGATTTTTAGATTAGATTAGATTCAACTTTATTGTCATTACACATGTACAAGTACAAGGCAACGAAATGCAGTTTACAGTAGGTCTAACCAGAGTGCAATTAGCATAAAGTGCAGGATAAAGGTACAAGTTAAAAGGGATATGTGCAGGGATATAATACCGGTCAGTGCTGAAGCTCTTTCATTTTCTCTGCAAGAGTCTTCAAGACAAATTTTTACGCTCTGCAGTATTCACAATAACATAAAAGATAACAGCGTGCATATGTACAGTAGTGTGCACATGTCTTGAGCCACCCCTCAATTCTTCATATTTTGCTTTGAATGAGACTGTACTGTGTTTTATTTCAAGTAGACATGAGGAATAGTTCTCCAGCCTCTAATTTTAAGGCCAGTCCCTGTACCTGACCAGGTTCAGATGAATGTTTTTGTTTGTTAAGCTACACAGTGCCCTATGAATCATTCAAGCATAAAAAAGCATAAATCTATGAGAAACAGGTGAAGATCATGACAGATGATCAGGCCAGTGATAAGTATACTGATGATGCTAAATGAACAGATGAGAGGGGAAATGAGGCTGCTGCTGAGAATGTTACATAAACAATCCATTTTTAAATTGTATCTTTAGACACTTTGCAGTCTTGCATTGCAACCCAACATTGCAAAAAGGTGCAACTATAGTATTCCCTACTTCTTTAATAAAAATCAGTGAACTTGGGTCTTGACACAACTTTCAATAAACTACTGTTACAGTTCATAGCAAAAAAAATATAACATTCTTTTTTTTTTTTAATAGCTTCATGTCTGCATTACTTATATCCTCCTACAGTATCGTCTCTTTATATTTCTCATTTCAAAGTAATGATCATGATTTACAAAGTACCACATTTGTGAACATTTTCACATTTTCCTGTTCTCATTGGGCAACAATACATAAACAATTTTATTTTATTTACTTACTAGATGTGCTTGAGGTATGAAATCATGTATATTTTATTTTATTAAAAAAAATTTGGAGGGGGGGGGGTGTCCCGATTTTCTCCCTAATTTAGTCGTGTCCAATTCCTCCCCATCACTAGCCACATTAAGGCTACTACTACCACTCAGTCGGGAGGGCCGAAGACTATCACGTGTTTCCTCCGAACCGCGTGACGCCAGCTAACCGCATCTTTTCGAAGTGCTCGCTCACGCTCCTTTGGGGCCGGTGTAACACACTCGGAGGACAGCGCTATCCGCTCCTTCTGTTTGCGTGTGCTCACAGACGCCCATGATTGTGTGTAGAGGCGTGATTAATGTGTGAGCACTAAGTACCTCATCCCTCCCCTCTGAGAGAGCTCGGCCAATCAGCTCCCTCTAGACCTCTGGCTGTGAGAGGTTACAGCATCACGCGGGAACCGAACCAGCGATCTCCGGATGATAGGGCGAGCACTTTACCACCGCGCCACTCGGAGGGCTGAAATCGTGTTTATTAAGTATATTTAAATTGCACACTTTTTGTACTTTTTTTTAAAATTATTTTTCCAATGCATTTTTCATTTAAATTTCAACTTGGCATATATTCTCTTCCAGTGGGCCAATTGCGATAAAAACAAAGCCTACATGTTACCTCAAGCTTGGCCAAATACACCTGAGAAAGCTCCCTTAAAATTTATTCACTAGTTTTTAAGTGATGCATGCACAAACAGGCAGACAGACAGACAGACAGACAAAAATTCCCAAAACCATCTTGATCTGTTCTATTACTCATCTTACGCTGCCCCCCCAACCGCACACAATTTTTTTTTGTAAATGTCTTTAACTTGACTTTATTATATGTATAGAAAAAGATTTGACTGATTGTATCAGTTTTTAGATGAAAATGGTGACTCATCTATGCATACTACTGTAAAGTCCAGTGTTCTACCAGGCTCTATTCAAAGACTATTTTAATTGTGACACACAGTAAAGATGACACACAGAAGCATGTTTTAAGCAAAGCCAGATTGATAGTTAAAGTTGAGGAACGTGTAAAGGATATTAGATAGTGGATGACTTAATTCTGACAGGACAGAGACCACCTACTGCTAGGAGTAACTTTCTGATTAAATTGTAACATTGGATGTTTTTCTGTTTCATCATGTGCATCATTAAAAGATGGACCTTGGTGTGATTATTGACTCCAAATCCACAAGCTAATGTGGTTAATATTACTAGGACAGCCTCCTTTCATTTCATAAATGTTGCTAAAATATGAAATGTCTACAAAGCTTTTCAAGCCTTTTACATTTTTGCCTGAAAAACAAACTTACTTGTATGGAATAGAAAATGTAGACCCTTATAGAAAAAGGATATAACCATTATTATAATCTACCATATACAGTAATTTACAAGAAACAAGTGAATGGCTGGGATGCTCATAACATAAACATTGTCCCTAGCAGCAAGAAGATTTCACATTTTTTTCTTTTGAGTATCCTTCTAAATAATCCAGAACATTTAAAATATTGAACAATGGTTTTTATCATACCATAATACACAATATATACACTCACCTAAAGGATTATTAGGAACACCTGTTCAATTTCTCATTAATGCAATTATATAATCAACCAATCACATTGCAGTTGCTTCAATGCATTTAGGGGTGTGGTCCTGGTCAAGACAATCTCCTGAACTCCAAACTGAATGTCAGAATGGGAAAGAAAGGTGATTTAAGCAATTTTGAGCGTGGCACGGTTGTTGGTGCCAGACGGGCCGGTCTGAGTATTTCACAATCTGCTCAGTTACTGGTATTTTCACGCACAACCATTTCTAGGGTTTACAAAGAATGGTGTGAAAAGGGAAAAACATCCAGTACGCAGCAGTCCTGTGGGCGAAAATGCCTTGTTGATGCTAGAGGTCAGAGGAGAATGGGCCGACTGATTCAAGCTGATAGAAGAGCAACTTTGACTGAAATATCCACTCCTTACAACCGAGGTATGCAGCAAAGCATTTGTGAAGCCACAACACGCATAACCTTGAGGCTTATGGGCTACAACAGCAGAAGACCCCACCGGGTACCACTCATCTCCACTACAAACAGGAAAAAGGGGCAATTTGCACGAGCTCATCAAAATTGGACAGTTGGACAGGAAAAATGTTGCCTGGTCTGATGAGTCTCGATTTCTGTTGAGACATTCACATGGTAGAGTCAGAATTTGGCGTAAACAGAATGAGAACATGGATCAATCATGCCTTGTTACCATTGTGCAGGCTGGTGGTGGTGTAATGGTGTGGGGGATGTTTTCTTGGCACACTTTAGGCCCCTTAGTGCCAATTGGGCATAGTTTAAATGCCACAGGCTACCTGAGCATTGTTTCTGACCATTCCATCCCTTTATGACCACCATGTACCCATCCTCTGATGGCTACTTCCAGTAGGATAATGCACCATGTCACAAAGCTCGAATTATTTCAAATTGGTTTCTTGAACATGACTGTACTAAATGACTGTACAGAGTTCACTGTTCTAAAGTGGCCACCACAGTCACCAGATGTCAAGCCAATAGAGCATCTTTGGGATGTGGTGGAACGGGAGCTTCGTGCCCTGAATGTGCATCCCACAAATCTCCATCAACTGCAAGATCCTATCCTATCAATATGGGCCAACATTTCTAAAGAATGCTTTCAGCATATATATACAGTGGCTTGCAAAAGTATTCGGCCCCCTTGAACTTTTCCACATTTTGTCACATTACAGCCAGAAACATGAATCAATTTTATTGGAATTCCACGTGAAAGACCAATACAAAGTGGTGTACACGTGAGAAGTGGAATGAAAATCATACATGATTCCAAACATTTTTTACGAATAAATAACTGCAAAGTGTGGTGTGCGTAATTATTCAGCCCCCTTTGGTCTGAGTGCAGTCAGTTGCCCATAGACATTGCCTGATGAGTGCTAATGACTAAACAGAGTGCACCTGTGTGTAATCTAATGTCAGTACAAATACTGATGCTCTGTGACGTCCTCAGAGGTTGTCTAAGAGAATATTGAGGGCAACAATGGAATGGTTTAAAACAAAACATTTCCATATATTAGAATGGCCCAGTCAAAGTCCAGTTCTAAATCCAATCGAGAATCTGTGGCAAGATGTGAAAATTGCTGTCCATCTAATCTGACTGAGCTGGAGCTGTTTTGCAAAGAAGAATGGGCAAGGATTTCAGTCTCTAGATGTGCAAAGCCTAAAAGACTGGCAGCTGTAATTGCAGCAAAAGGTGGTTCTACAAAAGTATTGACTCAGGGGGCTGAATAATTACGCACACCCCACTTTTCAGTTATTTATTTGTAAAAAATGCTTGGAATCATGTATGATTTTGGTTCCACTTCTCACGTGTACACCACTTTGTATTGGTCTTTCACGTGGAATTCCAATAAAATAAGAATAAAAAATAAGAATAAAAATTCATGTTTGTGGGTGTAATGTGACAAAATGTGGAAAAGTTCAAGGGGGCCGAATACTTTTGCAAGCCACTGTATATATATTATATCGGTAGAAGGATGCTGAGGTTGGAACTGCCAGGCAGGAGGTCTGGAGGAAGACCAAAGAGGAGATTTATGGATGCAGTGAGAGAAGACATGGAATGGTCGTTAAGATCTTAACAGCTTACAGAAAGTAGGCATTTAAGGTCACAGTTCTAAAAACGCAGGACACTAAAGAGACTTGTCTACTGACTGTGAAAAACATCCAAAGAAAGATGCCCAGGGTCCCTGCTCATCTGCGTGAAGGTGCATTAGGCATGCTGCAGGGAGGCATGAGGACTGCTGATGTGGCTAGGGCAATAAATCGCCATGTCCGCACTATGAAACGCCTAAGACAGCGCTACAGGGAGACAGGAAGGACAGCTGATCATCCTCGCAGTGGAAGACCACGTGTAACAACACCTGCACAGGATGGATACATCCGAATATCACACCTGCGTGACAGGTACAGGATGGCCACAACAACTGCCCGAGTCACACCAGGAACACACAATCCCTCCATCAGTGCTCAGTGCTCAGACAAATCTGGTCCAGTCCATGAGGAGGTGATGCACTGCAGTACTTCAAGTCTTATGGCGTCACAAATATTTACACATTAAGTTTACTGAAAGTAAAAACAGTTGAAAGTCAGAGGACGTTTCGTTTTTTGCTAGCTATATACAGTGGTGTGAAAAACTATTTGCCCCCTTCCTGATTTCTTATTCTTTTGCATGTTTGTCACACTTAAATGTTTCTGCTCATCAAAAACCGTTAAATATTAGTCAAAGATAACATAATTGAACACAAAATGCAGTTTTTAAATGAAGGTTTACGTTATTAAGGGAGAAAAAAAACTCCAAATCTACATGGCCCTGTGTGAAAAAGTGATTGCCCCCCTTGTTAAAAAATAACTTAACTGTGGTTTATCACACCTGAGTTCAATTTCTGTAGTCACCCCCAGGCCTGATTACTGCCACACCTGTTTCAATCAAGAAATCACTTAAATAGGAGCTACCTGACACAGAGAAGTAGACCAAAAGCACCTCAAAAGCTAGACATCATGCCAAGATCCAAAGAAATTCAGGAACAAATGAGTAAAGTAATTGAGATCTATCAGTCTGGTAAAGGTTATAAAGCCATTTCTAAAGCTTTGGGACTCCAGCGAACCACAGTGAGAGCCATTATCCACAAATGGCAAAAATATGGAACAGTGGTGAACCTTCACAGGAAGTGGCCGGCCGACCAAAATTACCCCAAGAGCGCAGAGACAACTCATCCGAGAGGCCACAAAAGACCCCAGGACAACATCTAAAGAACTGCAGGCCTCACTTGCCTCAATTAAGGTCAGTGTTCACGACTCCACCATAAGAAAGAGACTGGGCAAAAACGGCCTGCATGGCAGATTTCCAAGGCGCAAACCACTTGTAAGCAAAAAGAACATTAAGGCTCGTCTCAATTTTGCTAAAAAAACATCTCAATGATTGCCAAGACTTTTGGGAAAATACCTTGTGGACCGACGAGACAAAAGTTCAACTATTTGGAAGGTGCATGTCCCGTTACATCTGGTGTAAAAGTAACAAAGCATTTCAGAAAAAAACATCATACCAACAGTAAAATATGGTGGTGGTAGTGTGATGGTCTGGGGTTGTTTTGCTGCTTCAGGACCTGGAAGGCTTGCTGTAATAGATGGAACCATGAATTCTACTGTCTACCAAAAAATCCTGAAGGAGAATGTCCGGCCATCTGTTCGTCAACTCAAGCTGAAGCGATCTTGGGTGCTGCAGCAGGACAGTGACCCAAAACACACCAGCAAATCCACCTCTGAATGGCTGAAGAAAAACAAAATGAAGACTTTGGAGTGGCCTAGTCAAAGTCCTGACCTGAATCCTATTGAGATGTTGTGGCATGACCTTAAAAAGGCGGTTCATGCTAGAAAACCCTCAAATAAAGCTGAATTACAACAATTCTGCAAAGATGAGTGGGCCAAAATTCCTCCAGAGCGCTGTAAAAGACTCGTTGCAAGTTATCGCAAACGCTTGATTGCAGTTATTGCTGCTAAGGGTGGCCCAACCAGTTATTAGGTTCAGGGGGCAATTACTTTTTCACACAGGGCCATGTAGGTTTGGATTTTTTTTCTCCCTAAATAATAAAACCCCTCATTTAAAAACTGCATTTTGTGTTTACTTGTGTTATCTTTGACTAATAGTTAAATGTGTTTGATGATCAGAAACATTTTGTGTGACAAACATGCAAAAGAATAAGAAATCAGGAGGGGGGCAAATAGTTTTTCACACCACTGTATATATATATATATATATATATATATATATATATATATATATATATATATATATATATATATATATATATACACACACACACACATACACACACACACAGGATGATATATATAACAAAAAATCCATCATGGAATCCTTATTTCTCCATTGGACTTGGAATGTACGTATCTATAGCCATGAAATAAGTTACAAGTTTCCAGGTTCCAGATTTACAAGTTTTAAAACAACTTCTCCACTTTTTCTACTTTGACAGTCTAATGTGTTTCACGGTTGAAATTCCACTGGAAGACCTCTTTATCCATGCCACTGAGTTTCTGTAACCATGACAACAGTAACACTGACATTGAGTCCTAGAGCATGTGCATCATTTTCTGCTTTCAGTTACTCAGTAACAACGAGTTTAAGCCTCTCCACTATTTGTTATCTTTATAATTTACTATGATGTATGTGTGTGTGTGTGTGTGTGTGTGTGTATATGTGTGTCTGTGTGTGTATATATAAAAACTTTTTTTTTTTTCAAATGGAATGACTTGCATTATAAGAGATGTCTGCCAACCCTACACATTTTCTGGTAAACTGTCACATTTTCTGGCTTTGTCATACTTTACATAGCTGAACAGAAAGTGGTGTAGCTGTTTACACACAGTGGTGTTAAGGGGTTGAGCTTCAAAAGTTAAAACAAAAACTGCCATACTGGCAAGCTGACCTGTCCCAGTTTATCAGCGGTTCCCTTACTGCCTGACGAGCAAACTGACGTGCCTGAGCCTGAGTCTTGGATGCCCCAGGCAAGCGAGCAAACCCTAATGTCGAGCCCAGCTTTTATTGTCTAACTCAATAAATGAGCGGTCTTGCGCTTTGTCATCCGAGCATCACGTGATCGCAACTGAGCCAGTGGTTCTTCTTGGGCGCGCTACAGCAATATGGGTAATCGTCTCCCATGTTGGGTATATTGTTGGGTTTCCCTTTGAGTCTGGTCCTTCTCAAGTTTTTTTCCTCTTGTTGTCTCAGGGTTTTTTCCTTGACAGTGTTGCCTCTGGCTAGCTCTTTATGGATACATTT
Organism: Channallabes apus; assembly: GCA_030522415.1. NCBI lineage: Eukaryota > Metazoa > Chordata > Actinopteri > Siluriformes > Clariidae > Channallabes > Channallabes apus. The sequence continues at coordinate 17,154,746 of CM060123.1, forward strand.
AAAAATTTTAATTGATATTCCGATATTTTATAGATTATTCCCATTGTTAAAAGCACTATAAAAATAAAATTAAACATGTCTGCTATTGGTTGAGTGCTAAAACAATCAGCAGAAATAATGCATAAAAGACATACTCCCTTTACATGCTTCTCATATCTTGTCTTACAAATTTCAAGGAGAGCATTCCTGACTACATCACAACTCACGTCTTTGTACAGTTCCAGTAAGTTTAAACATTCTGGTGAGTGTGTTTTTTCTCTCTTTTTTGGATTGCAGGTCATTTGGAAAGTAACAAGCAGGAACAAGCTTTATCTTTCAGACAGAGTAATATAAAAAAGAAGAAAATAAATAGGATATATAAGAAATATCTTTATCAACAAGTATATTAGAAGCTGGAATAGAAAACTAGAACAGCATCACCTGCATCACCTCAGGGACAAAGAAAAGATGATGGAGAATGTTCAATATTTCATGTACAACAATATGACTGTTGTATTTTATAACAAACTTTGCTAGCTTCAGGAGGTCAGATGCTCCACTGTTGTGCTTCATGCCATCTTGAAATGATGTCATCTGTGGTTATACATGTGCACAGGCACAACAACTTTTTTGATGCAAAACATTTTCAGAAACCATCACTATAAGGGTTACTAAAGTTAAAAATAAACTGAAATAGCAAAGCCAAAGGTAACCACACCACCTGTAGTGTTCATAAAGCTGGTTAAAATAATTTTGGCTATAAACAGACGCCTTTACAATCATCTGTGATTCAGAAACACCAAAAATTATTCACTTTTGGAGTAAATTAGCCTCGTGTCTGAGTGCATTTTTCCCCTGCATTATCATTTCTTTCCTTAGCACTTTTTGTTTCATGTCTGTTTTATGTCTCCGAAAAAACATAAGTCTGCAGGAATACAAGGAAAATGCACCCAATTTGTAACATGCTGAAGGAACAAAAATTGTACTGTAATCTTCCAACCGCTTTTATTTTCAATTCTCAAAACATCACATTGACGAAAATAAGCTGCTTGGAGCAAAAATATCTACTTTGAGTATATTTATTATTAATTCTTCTCAACAACAATCATAGTAAGATAGTCACATCACTCTACTACATATCATTTCTGCCACTCAAAAGTCTAGACAACAACCACTGTTATTCTTTATTCAATCTTCAAGTTTTCTTGACAAGCTGTCCTGAGAATATCAATAATCTTTTTAATAAACTGAAAATAATCTATGAACTCTTAATTTAGAATCATGTGCCTGCTATTCTCCCTTCACCTTTCAACCTCTGACCTTTCCCGCCAAGACCATAAGGCCATGGCTTAGTAGTGACCCCCTAAAATGTCCACACAAAAGCGCCAGCTCGAAGACGTTCAATAATCTGACTGAGCATGTTAATGATTACTTGTTTAACTTGTTAACGATTAATTGGTGTTTAGATTTCCACCAATTAAAACATCGTTACCCGATACGGTTTGTTTTGAGGCCTGTTTGTTTTTGAAGTATTTTTTCAATATTATCTGAATCGAGGGAGCAAACATTCAGAGTCTGAGTTAAAGAATTGACATTAACCTTATTCACATGCACAAGCATCTGTCTCTAAGCTAAGATTATCTTAGCAATTCTTCCTAGCCAAGCTCCGTACATGCTTGCTTATAACTTATTTGAATTATTGGGTCTCCACAAATCCTTTGCTCATTGTTGAAGAAAATTTGAGGCTCCTTCTGAGGTCTTCAACATCTTTGTCTTGAGCACTCACTAAATGTTCCATGTAGGGCTGGGCGATTTGGTCTCGATTAAAATCTCGATTAATTGAACATTTTAACTCGATTACGATTAATGAACGATTATTTTATTTTATTTTTTATTTTTTGCCCTCATAGTTCACTGACAAGTTTTGTATAGTAAATATGCTCACAAGTGAGAGATTTTTAAATGAAAGGTGCATTACTTAATTGATTAATTGAAGGCAACACACACTATCTACTATCTATGATTATTTATTGAACATCAATGTTAAACAACTGAAATTAAACCGAAGCAACAAAAATTAAAGGGTTCATTAAATTACATTTTAAAATATAGTTTATTAACAAAAACAGTTGACAGATTTGGCCTTAAAAATTAAGATACTATAGGCACATGCTCAGAATCTTTACAAGGCAAAGATTTTTATTAAAAAAAAAAAAAAAAAAAAAACTTGTGTTGATAAAAAGTATCTTGTGATGATATATTACAATGTTTTGAGATTTTTAAACAATAATGAGAAACAACATTTAGACCACACACACTAGGGCTGTCTTTATCCCACAATTCAGAGTTAAATGAAGGCTATTTCACACGGCCCCAATAAACTGACATAATGGCTTAAGCATGCAATGACAACAAAAATGGAATGAATTATGCAGCTATCAATCTGGACCAGGACAATTTCACTTTTACTATATAGTTGGGTACCTGCTAGGTGTTGTATAGTTCATATTTGCTTGGCCAGAATGGTTTAAGCCACCAAAATAACGTTTTATTGATAAACTGTGCAGCTTTCGCCAACGTGAACACTCCTGTTAGTAACGAGGTGAATAAGGAGCTAAACTTCAGCCGCAGAATGAGACGCTGCGCAATAAGGAGCCAAACGAATCGGAAGCTGCGAATAAGGAGTCTTTCGCTAGAAAGTTAGAAACGGCCCTGGTTATACCCTTGCTCCTTTTGAAACACCTTTCATAAGGTGTAATGGCCACGAAAGACAACACGATCGATATCTGCTTTGGGACAGCCACACTGCTAGCCCTGCTAGTTGACGGAGTAGCATCGGCCCGCATTTTCATGCTCTGTGTGGTCGTGGTGGTGATGCGTTCATATAACGGAGTTCGTGCTACCTTTTTTGTCGACAATTTCAACATCTTTGGATAATAACTCGAGGTTAGATTCACTTTCGTCTCTGCTTCAACTCATTTTTTTATTATTTTTTTTTGTCGTCCTGGTGTCAAGTTTGCTTCGCGAAGTGTGGTAGGAAATTAACTTTGACCTGCACGGCACGCGCAAGCTGCACGCTGATTGGTTGTTGTTGTATTTTTCTGCTGTGTGATTGGCTCTTAGATTAATCCATATAGAGCAAAAAATGTCTAGAGCTTTTCATCGTTTTTAAAATCAAATAAATCGCGATTCGATATGATATCGTTTATCGGCCCAGCCCTAGTTCCATGTATAAAAACATTCTATTTCATCATGGAACAAACGTGACTCATGCCTTCATCCTGTGAACCTCCTGGCAACCTTGTTACATCACATGCATATTAACTTGCGACAAGCCAAAGCATAAGAAGCTTAACACAGCACAGAAGTGAGACATGAGACTTGCACACACCTCAATTACTGACACGTCCGTCCCCCATGAGCTGCCGGCATGTTGGGGCAGTCCGCTGAGACGATGACAAAGAATATGCATCAGTCTTTTTTGAAGAAGGTGGAAAAAAAATGTCCCAGGGGCCCAAAGGTCAACTTCCTGTTTGTGCCTAGGCAACAGGTGCTTGTTGATGCAAAGCTCTGGCCAAAAAAAATATAAAAGCCCTGTAAAGGCACGGCGTTCTGGTTCTGTAAGTAGCTGGGTGATCCCCAGTGATTCTCATCATTCTACCCATATTTATCGGTTAATAAATATGCAAAATCAGTCTTCCATAAACCATCGCATCGCACACAGGTCAGGAAGGTCTTCCTGATGCCTGATCTGTGCTTTTGAGGTAGTAGGTCGATGGTGCATACAAATACCTGATAAAATAACAGCCTCCTGCTTCTTCTTCATTTACTTTAGAGGCTAAAGCTGGTCTAGACCAGTGGTTCTATTGGGAGCATGATTAAGTTAAACCCATTGCACTGGGAAACCCCTAAACCCCTTGGGGCAGTGGTGGCTCAGTCGGTTAAGGCTGTGGGTTACTGAGTTACTGATCGGAAGGTCGGGGGTTCGAACCCCAGCATCGCCAAGTTGCCACTGTTGAGCCCTTGAGCAAGGCCCTTAACCCTATCTGCTCCAGGGGCGCTGCTCCGTAAGCTGGCTGACCCTGCGCTCTGACCCCAGTTTCCTAATTGGGATATGCGAAAATTGAGCAATTTCCCTCTGGGATTAATAAAGTTCTATAAAAAAAAAAAAAAAAAAAAAAAAAAAAAACTGTTCAGGACAGCAGCTTAGAGGGACCAAAGTTCGGGACCACTGGTCCATTTTAGAAAATGTGAATGAAAATGGGATGCGAGAAAGAGCAAATATACAGTACATATGCACACACCAATAACTACACAGCAATCCCTAATCCACCAAATCCACTTCCTACAAAGCATGTTTACAAAATTCCCATCACCCCACTTCCTGGAACACTGACACTAAGTAATGATATTAGGGACTCAAACACTGGTGGTGTACTCGTATGTGCCAGAAAAAGAACTCTAAAACGGGTATCCTATCAATATCAATATATTATTTTATGTAAAATAAGAAAACCTTCAATTATTTTTTTCTTTTTTGAGGGTGTGAACCTGAACTAATAAAAAACTCGTTGTTGATGATGAAACATTTGATGTCTTCTGAGGTCTTGAGCATCTTTGTCTTGATCAACCAAATTTTATTCCCTCGTGGAATAAATGTGCCTCATGCCACTATTCTGTGAACTTCCTGGCAACCTTGTTACATCACATTTATCTTAACTTGTGACAAGCCAAAACATACAGTAAGAAGCTTAACACAGCACAGCAGTGAGACATGCGAGACATCTCACAAAAGAAATGGTGAGCAATTACAGACACATGTGTCCCCCAGGAGCTGCCCACGTGTTGGGGTTGGGGCAGTCCGCCGAGACGATGACAAAAGAACATGCACCGGTGTTTCTTGAAGAAGGTGGGGAAAAAAGTCTCAGAGGCTCAAAGGTCAACTTTCTGTTTGGGTCTAGGCAACAGGTGCTGGTAGAAGCAGTGTTCTGGCGCAAAAAAAAGAAAAAGAAAAATGCTCTGTAAAGGCATGGCTCATTGTTTAACCCACCTCTGTTGGCAAGAAGCCCTCAGTGCCGAAGGTGAAACCCGAGGCAGGAGCTCTGCTGTGTCAACATTGAGCAGATGCATGGTTCTCTGTTGGCTATAAAGCAATAAGCGTTTCATTGCCCCAAGAATTATTTTTGTAGTGCAGTGAGTTGAAGAATACCGAAAATGTGTTATCTCCATTTGTGTATATGCCAATGTTTAAAAAGACAAACAAACAAACAAACAAACAAAAAACAGGGAAGACTCATGAGAAGAGAGAGGACTTTTCAGTACCCTTAGTGATCACTTCAAATCTTTAAATGATACTTTAAACTGATAGCTAGTAAAGTTGAGGAGCCGGTTGTTTAAAAATAATTATGGCAGATGACACTCTAGACATACGGTCTGCTCCACTCCACAGAGTGTATGTAGAATCCTTGGCTTTCATTAACTGGTTGGATATAAGCCATGTGGTATGCAAACAGTATCATCCGGACAAGTGTAATACTGGTAATAAGAATAACAATTTGCTAGCGGACAAAAACGAATGCTAGACGGGAGTTTAAACAGGACTCCTAGCAGTTTAGATAAAGTAAAGTTTTCATTTAAATAAAACTATACAGCTTTAGAGGCATGACTTTTATAATTTTATACATTAAACACTTTCCATCCTTCTTTGCTCTTTTCTGGTAATGTAGGTATAATTAGACTCAATACATAAATTGCAACAACTAGGAAATAGCCAACAAACCTGTGATATTTCACATTCTCAATCATTTAGAGATCATGAGTTGGAATGCTATCAGATTCCATCGCCATCTGTGGTCGTGGAGTCTATAGGTGTTTCCACATTAGACACGGGTTTGCTTTGTACCATGCTCCCCCACTGACCAGCGTTCACCAGAGCTTTGCTTCAACAAGCAACACACATGTAATATGCTCTCTGTTCTCGGGTACACTTGCATATTTTTCATTCTCAGATACAGTATGTGGCACCTAGTTGGTTTGTGAGCAGCCATTAAACACAAGAAAAAAAGAGACGAGGAAGTAAACTTTCATACTATGAAGTCTCCAGCATAAACTCCACCAGATTCCAAAAGAACTCTTTACTACAAACTGGTTTAAGGCAGTTGATTACCATCAGTAAATACAATCTGCCCATGTTCTGTTGCCTTTAATGGTTTTCAGTCATGGGTGGAGTAAAACGCGAGTAGCTCGAGGGATTTTTGCAGTCATTTTCCAAGTCACCACCTGACTTGCATCAAAACAGCGTAACCAGTCAGAAACCGCTCTTTCCAGCCAGCTGTGTTCTCGCTGAATGTTGTTTCACAGCCATAGATCAGAGCCAAAAGTGAATTTGAGTGAGTCAAGGCCTCTCCCTCGAAGTGTTCCAGCAAGCGAGAGCATTCCTAAGATTTGTCTTCAAAGAAACAAGAGGGAAGAGCTTCAGTTGGGCTCAGCGCACTATTGTGAAAACAGGTCAAGCACATTGTGTGAGGACAAAAGAAGGACGCACAAGCACAACAAGGCTGACATCACATCAGCTCAAAACAAAAACTCAGCAGGGGGACTGTGGGGGGTGAAAACGTCTACTCTCTGGCAACTTCCAGAAGACCAACAGTCAGTGAAGCAACTGGGGCGAAAAACTATCCGGTCCTGACTCGGTTTCCTCTCTGTGTATATTTAAGACTTGTTTAAGGATTATTTTACCCTTGGGAGCTGAGGATTTTTTCATGTCAGTGATTTTTGTTTTAAACAGATTGTGCATGCACACATCTGGAAAGATATGTACTATGTCAAGGTCACCTGACCAGCTAATTAATCAGAGACAATGCAATGCCGCCTCCTCCAAGTGCTTATAATAAAGCTGTTATAAAATAGTAAATGAAACATGCATGCAATGTTTGTGACATGGACGTCCCACTATCTACCTGTGTGTGATCTATATCCCAAAATTTATCCCATCCCAAAATATTTCAGTCATATTCTAGCTAAAGCCCAGACATTTTTACAGTAATATAATCAATATATTTAACTTGTATGAAAACTGTCTGAGGTTATTTCTGTGTTTTTTCTCCATCTTTGCATACTCAAACCAGTGTCTTATTGAAAGGAAATTAATTACAGCTGTAGCGCTTGGTTTATGCTTGAAATCATGTACTTTTTTTTCCATCACTAGCTTGTGTACACCCAATCTCAATAATCCTAAATGCCTGTTGAGCAGGATTTGTGTCAGACTTAATCTAGGAAGGAATTTATTTGAGCGGAGAAAATGCACAGTGATTATGGAGAGATTGTTGGCTGCCGAGTGAATGAATTATTGTGCAGACTGTCTGGAGATCTGTGTGTTCTAGTTCGGATTTTAATCATGTTAGAACACTGACTAAAAATAAATTAATAAATAAATGAATTATCTTCCTGTTCCCGGGTATACAATGTTGACTCTCTCACTTTTCTGCAGTTTCTAGCTAGGAAACTTCTAACTTAGTCCAACATGTATGTCATATTTTAGTATTTTCTTTACCATGAGGAAAATCATGTTAGAACACTGACTTAATATAAATAAATAAATATCTTCCTGTTCCCTGAGGAAAAGATTAAGGGATTCTGCATGACCCTGGTGTGATATGATTTTGATGTGCCTTCCTGTAGTAATAATACAAAAGCAACATTATGCAAACAGAGGAGCAGGCATTTCTGCACTGCTTCTGAGTAAATGGAGGGGTAAAAGAAAGCATGAGAGTGCAAACATGAGTAAGTGCAAACAGTAATATAGCCTACTGAGTAAACTGTTAAAACCAGTGTTATAAACCAGTGTTATAACTATGATTAAAAAAAAACTTTCCTTTCCTCCATAAAAATGTAAATACAACATCAAGCCATTGATTAATTTATTCATTCATTCATTAACCAGTTTGCAGTTGATTTGCGGTCCATACCAGAAAGACTGGTTGTGTATTTATATAGATTATCCTTGAATTAGACCAAATGCATCCATGTCTACTGAATGCATTGAATATGCATGGAAGGTTCAAGTTAAGCCGTGACTTGTAATAAAATCTCTTGTGAATTAAGGTGCAAAACTAATTGAGATCTACAGAAGACTTCAAGAACAGTATGATGATGATACTCCTTTGATGATGTTTTACTCCACAGTGAAACATTTTAATGGTGCAAACGTTTTTAAGAAGTATGCAGTAAGTCTATGAATGACAGCAATGGCCAAGGTGGCTTGGAACAGTCAGCAAGTGGAGTGTTTATCCTTGAAAATTGACAGATAACTTGTCGCCAAGTTGTACAAGAGAGGCATCTGTCTGTAGGAACTGTACACACAATTGTTCTCAAATACCACTTGCAAATTACAGGGACTGGACTGGGACTTATTGCCACATCCCCTGTGCAGTCCTGACCTCACTCATGTGTTTCCACATGTGTGGGACATTAAAGGAGTTCCTGGGAGGCCAGCATTTCAGATGTGAAGCAGACAGTCAGATCAAACTTTCTGCCATCATGGTATCCAAGCACTAGTGAAACACTGTGTATAAGTGCATTAGTGTAGCAGGGGATTATATAGAGAAATAAAGGGAGCTTTTTTACACTCATAACTATGTTCTATTTTTCGGCACAATCAAAACACCCCTAGTATCGTATCAGTATTGCAAAACAGTAACAAAATATAAAAAATACCAAATAATGTACAACATCAACTTTTAAAATCGTTCCATGGGTGCGTGACATTATGGCACTTCCTCATTCAAACTCTACATTCTAATGAATGCTATATGTTGTGCTGAAGCAGAACTTACGTTTTTCATCATCAGCGTGCACTAAAGATGCTGCTCTTGACAAAACATCCAAAGGCGTTTCCATCCTCTGCGAGATGTCCCTGCTGGAAAATCTCTGATTCAGACAAATCTCTGAATCCCCATGCGTGGAAATACAGCTGGAGGAGAAAAAAAATCTCAAATTTTAGCAATTTTTTCTTCATCTGGCCCACTTTCTTTATCAGCCGTGCTACAGTACACAGTCATGCAAGACGTAAACAGACCCCCATAGTTTTTTGATAAAATGTAGGTCACAAAATGTGTTATTAATTAATTAAGCTATTAATAAAGCCATTAATACACTGTTAAGGCTTTGTTGACTTTTCTTTTGGGGGCTTTACAATGTAGAACTCACAAAACATGCATATTGTTATTATTGTTTTTGGTTACAGAAACAACTGACAACAACAATAAAAACATGTTTGTGTGATCTTAAGTATCTATGCTATTTCTTTGTCTATGTGACTTTTGTTTGTATAGTAGGTTAAAATGAAATAAAAATTCATTATATTGCCTTGGTTTTGCTGAAATAAAGGATATGTCACTCTATATTGCACAAACCTGAGTCCTATACAGTATATGCTCATTAAATAAACAGCTAAACAAAAACAAACGGCTAAAATACATTAAAATATAGAGCTACGCTATGATTCTGTTAATGGTAGAAATAGGGATTTCAAGAATTCTAGCTATTTGTCCACAGGACAGAGTGGTCAACAATCTGGGCTCATTGAAAATGTCTAGAACTTTCACTTCGAATCACGCTTAAACATAATATTCCAGTCTGAAAAGAAGGAATCTATAGTAGCTCCTTAATAATAATGGCAATATATTTTGGTGAATACAATTCATCATCAGATTGTAAGTCTTTATTTAGTGCTCGCATGTGTTTGTCTGTTAAAGCTCCAGAGTACTAAAACATATAATATCCAATACTATTAATACTATCTAATACTTGATTTAGAATCAATTGTTTGGTTAATAATGATTTCCAACTTTATTCAGGAAAACCTTGAGAGATTTCTCATCGCTCGCTTTCTTCCACACACTCTTCACATTCCTAAAATACCGCCGCAGTGGCTATTTACATTGCAAAGGGAACATAATAGAGCAAAACTACCACGGGATTGCTTTCGCTATTATTAACAAACTCGTTTTTTTGGCATATGTAGACATTAACACCATTTATCATATGTTGTTCCTCCTTCCAGTTACAGGATTTAAACGGACATGTTTTTTTCACTCGCTCACGCGAAGATGCACGCGCAAAGATTTTTAACTGCCTAATTTGATTTTCATTGAAACGTAATTACTATTATTACTATTTGAAATTCGTAGCGAAAATAAAAGACGTGTTGTGAAATAAAGAACAGTTTAAAATGTACATAATCCTCATTTTAGTATTTAATCCCCTGCTTCACTGAGGAGCTTCGAGCGCTTTACATGTAAACAAACTTCGTTTAACGTCTAACTCAACTACATACCACTAAGTTTGGAGCGCCAGTTTTGGAATTATCCGAGACCACGAAAAGTGATGAAAATAAATAAGCAGAAAAAACATCCACTAATGGTTTGAACTCCGGAAAATACAGCGCTGAGAGTTTCCAGAAGCTTCCGTGTAGAACCCCAGCGGTTGCTCGGCGCGAGCGCTCTGGAAGAATGCTAGGAATGAGGGAATTCTCTTCCTGGCAGGTGGCGCGAGCTGACATTTCTGATTGGCTGAACCCGGCCCAATGAGATCAGCATATATTATGCAAATCAACTGATTACATCATATCCTAGTAACAGGTAGCCAGAGAGGTCACGTGAGTGTGTTACTGCTTACTGCTGCTTCAGAACTAGACAATAGCAATGTCGTTGTTCGCTGGCAATTTTACTTCAGAAATTCCAGTACCATTTGTAATGAAATGTCACATATCGTTTGTGGATATTCTGAGGAAACATCATTAGATTTCTGTCAATGTTGTCAGCATTTACACTGAATGTTGTAACAAACCAATAATAAACACACACTTCAGAACACATGTACAGTACAGTACTCATTCATATACAACATTTAGCCAATCAGGCAATCGTGTGTCAGTAATGCAGTGCATAACATCATCCTAGTACACATAAAATGCTTTGTTAAATGTTTTAGCATTTTAGAAAATGTAGATATAGGATTTTCATACATTAACATATTGTGGTCCATAAATATTTGGAAGAATCCATTTATTTTTTGATATGTTTGCCTCTGTACACCAACACAGTGGAACTAAAATTAAGCAATCAAGATAGGAATAAAGTGTAGACTTTCTGCCTTTATTTGAAGGGTTTAAAAATATTCAATCAATCCTTTAAAAATTCCAACCATTTACAAAACAATTTCTTCATATAAAAGTAATGCCATATCAAAGTGCTCATAAAGTAGTATGCAACTGACACATTAGCAGTTTGATGGTCAGTTGTGGGCTGTTTTTCAGTTATTTCATGACAAATCAAGGAGACGAAATACCTGGCATTGATTCCAAGTATGTATTTAATTTGCATCATACTGTAGGAACTCTAAATAGCCAGTCAAACCATTTTTAATGATCAAGATTAAACATTACCTTAAAAAAAACTTCCAAACAAACTGACCAATCTTGAAACAATATTGATTTACACCAGAATAGTTGGAAGAGAGGAATATAGAGAATGTATATGTATGGATAATTACTTTTTTTATTAAAAAGATGTGGTATTGTTAATATAAAGATTTGTGTTCATGTATCATTTGTTTGCTTTTCACTGATTAAAAGTAAGGTAAATGAGAGGCTAATATAAAGTAGGGAATACCAGTAGCTTACCTTTAGTGATAACTTGAACTAACAACTATGAATGGATACCGATTATGTAATCATTCTTTAAAAATATTATTTAAAAAATTGCAAAAATTGCAGAATGTTATTCTGCCATATTGGAAACTTGTAATTTATGCCATAGGGAAAAGAAAAAAAAAACTGAAAAATGTGAACTGCAATAATTATATGCATGTTCTCTTTAAGACACAACACAAGCCACTAAAAAAATACTCATGTAATTAGTGAACACATCTGTGTAAAGAGTGGTTGCATATGTTCATGCTTGTGTCTCCCTCTCTTCTTAATCATTACACATGAAATACCAAGATGCCATTTTAAAGCCACCATAAAAGCCCTTAATACATTTTTAAAAGAATTAAGATTTTGAAAATTAATTAGTAATATTTAAAATATATTCTTTAAACATTGTTTTACTCAAGACACTTTACAACTTCAAATATTTCTCTTGAAATATCATACATTATTGTACTGTATGATATGACATTTTTTTATGTTTAAATTGTGATCCTAAAACACTATGCAAATAAACTCCATCAGCACCTCACAATGAATATTGGTGAAATATTTATTACAATACATATTTAAATATTCAGTTAGTTATCAAATGTTCCCTTGAGTCCTCTAATGGTCAAAAACATAAGTTAGTAACATTTTGAAATAAATGTAATAATTTTCTATAAAGCTTAGTTTAATGTTTGAGCATATGTAACTTTATATTTTAAATTAAATTTTACTTTTATTTTCCTTTTTCTTTGTTTTTCATGAAAAAAATTAATAAATATATAGGTAGTCTACACCCTGGATAGAGTGACAACCAATCAACCAGTCACACGCCCAATCATAGACTTTGGGCGAATTAGAAGTTGAAATTGTAATTCCTGAAGGGAACCCACCAATCATGGAAAAAAGAAAAGAAAAAGAAAAGAAAAAAAGAAATCGCACACTTTCATCAACTGGAGATGAAATTTGAATAACCAGCCCCATTGGTGCGAGTCTAAGCCACTGTGGCACCAGAGCGAAGTTTTTAATAAAATTATACCATCAAATCTCACTTTTACAACATCGCTCCACAACCCTTAAACAACAAAGGACTGAAGGTTCATTAATCCATTCATTCTTTTTTATAGTAAGCACTTTATATTGGACAGGAACGTTGTGAATCCTATGCAAAGAATACTGGGTGAGAATATGGGATGTGTGCGCGCGTCTATCCACGTACTGGCATATTGTAATACAGCTCAGGACTTAAGTAGGAACCTTGGTTCTATTATGGAGCAATGCTAGAGTTTTGTTCATTAATTAATAAATTTTTTTAAACATTGTTTGATGATTACTTGCAATTAAAGTACAGTGACAATTAAAATGAAACACAGGACAGTGTAGGTTTTATTATGGTAATCATAAATAAGTTCATTTCCATACATCCAGAGTGGTCTGGCATTAGGTTTGGACAAGATCATTGTGGTAAAATAATATCAAAAACGCATGTAGAATGCGAGCATTCATCTCTCACTTTTTAAAGAAATCACTATGCCTTCTTCCTCCAGGCTTTGAGCATCTTCCGCAGCTTCTTCAAACTATATGACACTGTTTTCCTGAGTCCTTTACAAAAAAAGTCAAAAATTTTAATTAGACTTGTACAGTACTAGATTAATAAGCCGCAAGTTTCACACATGCAATAACAGCAATTAAAAGCTTTACCTGCTGTAGCAATTCCCTTGGCACTTTGACTTATGCTGGAGGTTTTCACTATCATGGAGATCCCTATAAAGACAACACACAAGTAGTTGTATACATGATTACAATTCGTATTACAGGTTTATGTTCGTACACATATTCTAATATGTCATGGTTTCTACTGTAACAACTCATTCACAAGTTAGATGACAGTAATAATATATGTGTAAATAAAAAACTTTAAAATGTGGTGTTATTTCACTGAGAAACGAATATAAAATCAGTGTTATAGTGAAGTTTTATGTAAAGAAAAGTCTCCTGTGTCAGTATCAGGAGAGTCTCCAGGACATGGGAGACACTCACATACCCAGTCATGCACTACAGGCAATTTGGAAACACCAACTGGCCTAGGATGCTTGTCTTTAGACTGAGGGGGAATACTTACACAGAACAGAATACTTAGTACAGAATACTTGGAGGAAACCCAGCATGCACAAGAAAACTCCGCATATGCAGACCGGAGGCAAGAAACCCTCAAACCGTTCACCCGGAGGTGCTAAGCCACTAAGTCAGGGTTCTTTAACTCCAGTCCAGGAAGGGCAGTTTGTAATCCACCAACATGTAAACACACCCACTGAACCTAATTAACAGATTAGTTGAATCAGCTGTGTTTGCACAGAAGAGTCACCAGACTGTGGTGGACACTTGACCTCCAGGTCTGGAGGTGAATATCCCTGCACATACAGTACAGTAGCTGCTGTGCTGCCATGTTATACATTAATGAATAAGAAAACCTAAAACTGTCTTTGTTTTTGCTCTCAAGTTTAACAGGTGAGTTTACAGGTTTTTAAATGTTCTCAGACACTCCTACTATTCTCTTTCCAGACTAACGACAAAGAGAAAATAGGGTGAGGTTTCTGAAAACCCTTGTCCTGTCTCACAAAACCGGCTTGCTTAGTCACGGACATGTGGCAAAGTGGTTTATCTGGTTAAAATACAGTGGGTCTTTACCAAGACAAAAAATAGCAAACTTATCTGCAAAGACAAGATGTAGACATCTTCTAATTATATGAACATGGACATATGTATTGTTATATTGTCTTTTGCAAAATATAAACAAAATGGCCTAAATACTAATGAATCGATACACTTGTACACTGCAGTTAAAAAACAAAAAGTGGTAAAGGATATTTCGCAAGGCAGCATGAAAATCCACTTTGGTTCATAAAGGTAATGTGTGCTTTAAATTCTATACTACAGTACGGTGGAACCTCGGATTACAAACAATTCGTTCCGGAAGCGGGCTCGTATTCCAAAAACACTCGTAAACCAAACTTAATTTTCCCATAGGAAATAATAGAAACTCAAATTATTCGTTCTACAGCCCAAAAAAATAAATACATAAAAATAATTAACACAAAATATTAAGTAAAAATAAAAGAAATTAACCTGCACTTTACCTTTAAAAAAACGTAAAAATAATTCCAGACAGGAAAGTGTTTCCGTTTGTGCACGCAGGCGCTGTGAGTGTGTAAAATTTGCGTGCGCGCGCACACACACACGCATTAACGGAGAGACCGTTTTTAAAACCGTTTAAAAATTAGCAAGGAACATCGCTAGTCACATACTGAGCGCATACTAACGGAATCACTGCTGTAAAGTAAAACAACAAAAAAAAATAAACAAATTAACCAGCTACTCACCTTCGAAAACAACCACGACAGAGAAGAGTTGCTGTGTGTTTGTTTTGGGGGCTGTAAACGCGAGCGAGTTTGTGTGTTGGTGTAAGTGAACGAACAAACACACACTCGCGTTGTAACGCTTGGATTTATAAAACCTCTTGGTTACAAGAAAACGGATTCGGGAATCAAAATATGGGCTAGTAAAGACAAGACGCGACACAAAACAATTGTAATAAATTAAACCAAGTGTATTATACAAGCTACATAAACAAAAACAAACAAGGTGCACCACAAACCAATATATACAAATATAAATAGTGTGTGTGTGATGTATGCGGGTGGGTGAGTGTGTGTATGATAGTCCAGTGTCTGAAAAACGGCAATTGGGGTGAAAATGTGAAGTTGGAGAGATGGTTCGATCTCACCAGATAACGATGGTAGGTCTGGGAGATCGAGAAACGGAAGGAGCTGGGTACTGAATGAAATTAACGACGGGTAATCCACAAACAGGCTCTCAGCTTCCAAAACCATACAGCGCGCTGTCATCATCTCTCCGTGTCGGCTTCCTTGCCGGTTCCGGCTTTATGCCGGGTCATGTGACCCACGTCACTTCCGGGTTCCCTCACGCAGCGATCGCGCATGCGTGCGAGCCTACCCGGTGACCAAAACATAGTAACAAGGGGAAAACAAACAGCTAGGGTACATCTTCGGCTACAGGTGAGCAGCATTAGCTCTTCAACCATTTCCCTATATATGAAAATGTCCCTTTTGTGTGGCTGCGCTACAGCGTTTACAGCCCCCCTTCTCTCAGGTTCCCAAACAAACACACACTCTCTGCCTTACACAGACACACACACACAAACAGACATGCACACTCAAAACCTCTATGCAAGCACCAAGACCCAGCAGGGGAGACGATAGGTCTCGGCTTTACAGCCCCCCCTCCTCTCAGGTTCCCAAACAAACAAACACAAACTCTGCTCTGTCGCGACTGTTTTCAAAGGTGAGGAGCTGTAATTAGTTTTTTGTTGTTTTACTTTGCAGCAGTGATTCCGTTAGTAAGTGTGTGTATTCACCCAGCAGGGGAGACGATTTCCTACAATTCCGCAGCACAAGAGAGAGAAAAACCGTTGGCTCAATTGTGATGACGTGACGCTCGGCGTCAAAACAAGACGCGCGTGCGTTATACATGATACTCGGTGCTCAAAGTCAAAATGTCAAAAAAATCTTTGCTCGTCTTGTGGAACACTCGTAAACCACGTTACTCGTAATCCGAGGTTCCACTGTATTTATTTTCTGTACAACAGACATAAACCAAAGGGCAACCTCAATTTCTGGAAAATGAAGCCAATGCTAAAATGCTAAAACTTGCAGTTTGTCAAATGTCCACTGGGAGCTGGCTCCAATACTGAGTCAATCCCCATAAACCCACATGTTAAAAAAAACAAAAGTACAACAGAAAAACAGGTTTGCAGCATGGTGAAATAAAACGGTTTGTCTCCATAGATACATTTCCCTGTCAACTGTAAAGGGGTGAATTTTTATGGAACTCATCGGTTAAATTAAGTCAAAATTACATTAAGCTACAATGCAGGTGTCAAACTGTTACCTATCTGCTATGCCTACTATCAATTTAGCTAACCAGCCAACAACTGGAATTGTTGTAGTTTGACTTACTACAAGAAATGTTGAAGATGACTGTCAGTTGTTATTTTAAAACAGGAAAATCAGCTGTTCTGGAATAGTTCTCACAAGAACAGTATTGTCAAGAGCTACCTCTGCTGCAGAGGAGACGTTCATTTAAAGTTACCAGCTTCAGAAATCAGCAATTAACAAACAGCACCTCATATTAGAGCCGTTATGAAGGCTTTACAGAACATGAGTAAAAGACGCATCTTAATATCTAAAAACTCTTCAAAGAAGATTATTGTATATTTTGGATTCCTCTTGCATTGTTTTACAATGTAGAAAGAAAGAAAAAAAATCAGTAAAGACCATGGGATTAGGTGGTGTGTCCAACCTTTTGACTGGTAGTGTGTGTAAAGTATTTCTATACATTTTATATTCAACAACAAAAGTATTTTTGGTCAGCGAGTTAGATTAGATTTAGGTGTAGTGTCGGGTTATTTAGCTGCATTGACTGTTCTTGTGAGGAAGTTCCACAGACAGAACTGTGTTACACATATATGTGTGTGTGTGTGTACACATGTGCATGCACATCTCAACAGTAGCAAAAGCACAGCTGGCTGATGATAAAACAAGTCACGGAGCTCATTAAATTTGACTCATGCGACATTTGAATTGCTTTTGATTTATGGCAATGTAACACCTGCACAGTGTAAAGACACTTAGAACAACATCTGCCCCGTCTCTATCGCTCTGAGTTAATCCCTCCATCCTGGCAGTGATGTCAGCATCAAGGGAAAAGCAGGATGTTGCTGACAAGACACTAGTTTTGTAGGTTTATTTTTACAGAAATAACCACACCCACTCACTCTTTCACCTTAACTTCTCCTCCCATTTGTCCTCTTCCGCCTCCTTCACCATCACTCACTCTCTTTTCTAGGGCTGCAACAACTAATCGATAAAATCGATAATTATCGATAATGAAATTCGTTGTCAACGAATGCCGTTATCGATTAGTTGGGCTGCGCACGTTATCGAGGCGCGCGACCACAAGATGCACAAATACACACAGATACACAGCCGCTCGCGCAATGGAGTTTACTTAAGCGTTTGCAGGAAAAAGCGCGCGCCCCATGTCCTCCAAGGTATGAGAGCAATTTACATTAAACACCTCTTATCGGGCATTAAAATCGACCGTTTTTCTGCCAGTCGTAGTGTCCGGTGAGCGCGGATGAAGCGCCGAGGGTTCACACGGGTGAAACAGTGAGAGAGTTCACACGGGCTTTGATGACGTGTGTGACGTGTAAACTCTCACCTGAACACACTCACCGGCTGCGCGGTTATAGTAAAAAAAAAAAAATCGTTGCATGCAGCTTTTTCTTGGTGTTCAAATACCAACGAACGCGAGGAAAACACTTCTAGTGCGTTTTCTTCACGTTCATTTTACACTTCGGAGGACCGGATATATCCCATCATCCTACATGCTGTACAGAGGGGAAAAGGGCAAAATAAACAGAGTGAACACTGTAGCGGCAAGTTTTTTTCTCTCTCTCCCCACGTCGCCGTATTACGAGAATGTCTAGTATTTATTTATTTTTTTTTTTTTTATTGAGACAAAAAAAAAGGATAAAATACACGAGAGGATCGAAATAATGTATAAACCGTGAAAAGGATGTAGTAGACACTTCAATTAAAAATATCATAATCTAGAAGTCTATTCTTATTATTATTAAGTTGAATTAATTTAAGAGAATTTAAAATTTATGTCATTCTTAATAACTGAATGTATTTTTGTTTAAAAAAAAAAAAAAAAATATATATATATATATATATATATATATATATATATATATATATATATACACACTGTAAACTTGCCATCTGCAAAGCAAAAATGTTGATTTACATAAAATAAGGTTTAAATGTCAAAATTAAAGATCATTAAACTCTGTGGCTATTGCATTTTTAAAAGTTTACTTTTATACATAAATAATACCCTGATTTATGGTTTTATACAGTTAAGCAAAACATCAAATTAAAGCGTCTAGCTTTTATCCGATAAAAGTCTAGCTTTTATCCGATTTAATCGATATACGTATGTATGTACAGTATGTATGTATACAGATGGCAAGTTGACAGTGTTTTATTTATATATATAAATATAACAGTCAACTTGCCATCTGCAATTATTGTTAAAAACAAAACAAATGTTGGTATGGTTTTATATATAATTATAAGCAAAACATCAAATTAAGGAAGCGCTTAGCTTTATCCGATTAATCGATTAATCGAAACAATAATCGGCCAACTAATCGATTATCAAAATAATCGTTAGTTGCAGCCCTACTCTTTTCCACACCTCTCTCCCCCTCATGTTTTTCCTTCTGCCATATTTTCCATCTTTACTTTCCATCTTTTTTTTCATGCACTGATTTCATCCTTTGTCTCACAGGTTTTCCCTTTCTTCCTCCTTCCCTCTTTTTCTTTCTGTCTCGTTTTACTCGGTCATCTCCTCATCTTACTCCTCTTAATATATACACACGCGCACACATACACTATGCCAGTGGAATCAGAATGAATACAGTTTATTAAGACGTGAAACACAATCAAAAATAAAATTAAGCAATATCGCGCAAGAGGGAGTGCTGTATTGCTGGATATAGCACATCTGTAATGCGGTTGTAGGCACTAGAGCATACATTTATACAACAGTTCCACAAACACCATTCATTATCCACAGATTATAATATGTTTCTTTATTTAATTAGTTATTTTGCTCCACCAACACACATCCTTCCGTGACTGGCAGAGCCAGTGAACGACAGTTAGCGATCTACAGTTAGTATAATTACCAAGGGTGGAAAAGTTAAGAATAAAGGGGATTTATAGTCCTATAAATCTCTTTATAGTTTCTTTTTACAGTTTAAGTTATTCTGCTTTATCAGCTATTACCTCTGTTAAATTCCGGGTTCCTGGGTTGAATCGCAAATAATGATAAATGGACAGCTAGTGCACTAGGGTTTACAATCTCGCCACACAAACTAAGTAGTGTCACTGATCAGCGACTGAAAAGCAATTTGCAATGCAGCCTTCCTTGTGTTAGGAGCTAATTAACTTTAGCCATAAATAAAAGAAAATGTATGGTTCAGAAGCGATTTTAATCGATCTCGAAGCAATTATTAAGTGGACAAAGTGTTTTTATTAAGATGCCATTAGACGAGTTTTCTTTCTGAGCGTGTTGAATGAGGTTTTGCCAGGCAGTTGCTCTCTCCTCACTATAACAAACTGTACCGACCTAGTTATTGTAATTAACAGTTATTAGAATACCTAGAACATGGAGTCATGCATGTAGTTAGACGTCCCAGTGCTGTTACCATCCATTATCACCACTCATGGAATGCCTCGTCCATTCAGCAACGGCAGATTGCTTATAACTGCTATATAATTAAGGTTTGCACAAGCATGGCTAGGATTTGTGCTCTTTAGTGGACAGTAACTGTAAGTAAATGTAATTGGTACGGGGGGCAATCCGTGGCAGGGAGGCATTTTAGCGCATAACACCGGTACGCAGCGTTTCTGAAAGATTTATCTCCAGCAGGCTGTAACAGGAGAAGATCTAAAAATATTTTTATTTGTAAAAACTTCTCTGTCCACTCCAGAGCAAGAAAATATGCGATTTGTCATTTTTGTGTGTTTATTTCTTGATAAACAAATGAGATAATCTCGGTTCACCTCCAGTGCTCAAATATCCCCCTCTTGGTCGGCGACTGCGAGTGACGTCACTCCCCATACAATCCCGCCCCACAGTATAGACCCGCCCCTGATGCTGATTGACAGGTTTCTGTGTAACGTGTTGGAAATGCAATTGCAAATGGATTAGCGATTGCGTTTGAATTTTGGCCGGCTTGACGCGCGGCGCAGAGAAAGTGAAAAAGCAAACGTGGTGATTGATTTTGCTGTTTAAATATGACAGGTTCATGACGTGTAAGACCTGGGAAATACAAATGCAAATGGACTTTGTTTTTTCATTTGAAATTTGGCAGTCAGTGTGCGCTCGCAAAGGCGAAACAGCAAACGGTAATGCAAAGTTTGCAATTGCATTTGAATTATGGTACACTTTGTGCGTCCACATATGGGAAACGCAATTGCAAATGCAATTTGCAATTGCATTTGAATATTGTCCGAGATATCGCTCCATACATAGATGCAGCTTCCACAAAATGTCAAAACATCCAGTGTCTCAGTATATCTACTATACACCAAACATACGAAAAAGGAAAGTTTGACTGTTTTCAAATCATGTTTTTCAGATCCACTTAGATTTTCATAGCAAAGAATGACTCACCTGCACGTTGACTTCTCATGATAATTTTTATCAGAGTCAGACTAATTTAATGACCTGATGTTAAGTGATCTGTGCCGAGGGTGACATCACAGCCTTTTCAAGTCTAATCATGAAAGAGATAGGGCCATAATAAATCACACTGCTTGTACTTTTGATACTTGAGTAAATTTGAAAATGCGGAAACTTTTGTACATTTACTCAAACAGAATTGTAAATGAAGCACTATTGAAACAGTACTATACTCTACGTTTGCTCATTGGTAGGACTCATGCCTGCCATGCGGAAGGCCCAAGTTCAATTCCCAGCCCAATGCCCAAACCCCAGCCACTGGATGCAGTGTCGGTCCCAAGCCCGGATAAAATGGGAGCGTGGCATCAGGAAGGGCATCTGAAATAAAACCCGTGCCAAGCTTGTGCGTCGATCCGCTGTGGTGACCCCTTGGCGGGAGCAGCCAAACGACTAACAACGACGAACTGGATTTGTGTACTTCATCCACCACTTTCTTACCACCACTTTTCTATACAATATGACTCAAGCAAGAAGTAATTCAAAATGAAACTATAAATATTTTACTTTATATTTTGCTTTAGAAAGGTGCAATGCTAATTTGGAGTTCTATTCTTAAAAAGAGGAAAAAAAAAAAAAAAAAGGACAAAGATATTGGGTCCACATCGAGTTAATGTTATGTTTGCACGTACTACTACTCCTCTGACATTTCCCACACAGATTAAATCTCTGAATGGCTTATGAGCTACTAAGTCCACCGTACATCTCGGTTACCTTGCTGTACAAACAGACCACAGTCAGGGTCATGGGCGAGCTGCAGCAAGATCTCCTCCACATCTTGATTCTTCCCTGGAGGATCCGCCAGCCGTGTGATCTGCTGCTGCAGGGTGCGAGGCAGAGCCATCAGCTGGGTAAACTGGCCTTCTGGACTCTTATCCACCTACCGGAAAACAAGTTCAATACCCACAAAAACAAACATTTTTAGAAATCTATAGACATCATTATAAGTCAAAGAACATGTTTACAACCGTTAGTGGAGCGAGCTTGTTGTATTCATCAGATTTGCTTTAATAAAAAAAGAAACATCTGGCCAATCAGAATCCAAATTAAACAACACTTGGGTACAAATAACTGAAATAATTTATTCAAAGACTTGATATATGAGACAAAAGCTCCACGCTTTGGCAGAAATCTAAAAACTTTTCAGAGCTTTATCCTGGTGCCTCCTCTTGACATTGTTTAAGCAATACTGCATGTTCCTGGCAACCTAACGCCTGGCATGTTTAAGCAGCTCTAATGCTCTTCATATCAGGCAATTTGACTTGGCACAGACTTGTGAACAGACAACACCACACTTAGTAATAACTCAAGTCTTTCGAAGTCTACAAGACAGATACACGGCAATAGCAGAGCCGTCTAAACAAGTCTCTGTCCATCAGATTCTATGAAATGGAGGCCAAAATAAGATCTAAAGTGTGAGGCCAAAACAAAAAGGAGCCAAGCAACTCAATAAGTGAAGATTCATTGTTATCTGAGTTTGTATTATTCTAAGAGAATTAGGCGAGTTAAACAGGTTATTTAAAAAAAATGCTACATTTCAAGTCAAGAATTAAACTTTAAGAAATGTGTGATGATGCATTATTCACCAAATCTGACCAGCACAGAGACCACACACCGTTCACTTCACTGAATCTGACCAGCACACACACCACACACCCTTCACTGAGACTCACAGGCAGAGAGACTCACACCCCCTTCACTAGCAGTGCATTCACCTTCATCTTTCTTACTTCTCTGCTACTTCCTTTTATCGCATTTATAACATATTTTGCTTCAGAGCAATTAAAAATAATCATACATCTTCACAAAATGACAGTCTAACATAAATGTGAAAATTATTTGCCTCAAAATAAGTTAAATATTTATTCAGTACAGTAGTACTCATCTCAAGATGTTATTTGATCACTAGCTCCCCCTGGTGGACAAAAACTACAAATTGTTGTTGTAGGGGCTTTCAGCTGCTCCCAGCAAGGGGTCGCCACAGCGGAATATCCAGTCCGCACTACAACTTGGCACAAGTTTTACGGCGGATGCCCTTCCTAATGCAACCCTACCATTTTTATCCGGGCTTGGGACCGGCACTGCATCCAGTGGCTGGGGGTTTGGGCACTGGCTGGGGATCAAACCCGGGCCTTAAACTACAAAGAAAGCCTCATAAGCTGATTCCAGTCTCACCTCCAGCCTCCCTTGCTGTGGCTTGTAAACCACCTGCGGGCATTCTTGCAAAATGTTATTATACAGAATCTGAAAGTGCTTCATGTTGTCCTTCACGATGTTGGAAACTTTGGCTTTATCTTCACCAATCACCATCCTGAAATCCCCTACAAGACATCACAATCACAGAATTAAACAGACATGAGGCTACAATTCCTGTACACACCTGACAAGTCCTTGGTCAGAAGTAATGAATCTAACCTTGTTGCTCAAGCACTAAAATGATATGAGCATGCTCGCTGTAATACAACTCCAAACTGAGATCTTAAAAAGTGATTGAATTCTCATTCGAGAAATTGAAAGACTGCGGTCTGATTTAGCTGATTAACAAATGGGTTATTTTGGTCACCGGAGTAGGAGAGTCCAGCGATGTTGAGGAAAAGCTCTTCCTCTGAGAAACTTTCTGGAAGCATGAGGAAGGAAGCGATCACTGCACTCTTCAGATTCGCCACCAGAGCCGTCCGCAGCTTGGCGTGCTCCTTCTGCACCAGTACACGCACCTGAGGAAAACGAGACATGGTAAAAAAAAAGACTGATTATATACGTGTAGGATTCAGATGCACCAGAAAATGCTAAACTACGGAGATCCCTGCTGAAAAATCCAGCTTCCACCAAAATGCAGCAGCAAAGCTGGCAGAACAACTTTACAGACTTCTGTCATCAAGATCAACATTGCACTACTTTGCTTAAAGATGTATTTGGCTTATCGGATTTCTTTGATCCTTTAAGATCTTAAAGCATATGTAAAATAAGATGCAGAATTGTGTTTTTTTTTTTAGGGTGGGGGGGGGGCAATTTAAAAGGTATAAATGGTGGCACAGGGGCATTGCGATAGCACTGTCGCCTTGCATCTCCGGGTCCTGGGTTCAATTCCAGCATTGGGTCTGTGTGCATGGAGTTTGCATGTTCTCCACGAGTTTGGTGGGGTCCCTCCGGGTTCTGCAGTTTCCTTCCACAGTCCATAGACATGCAAGTATAATTGGCAATTCCCAAATTGCCTGTGGTGCGTTAATGTTGACCGGAGTGTATGACCTGTAGTGTGTGAATGCTGACAAGATGGGAATAAATATAATGGTCGCCATTGGCCGTGGGATGTTGCAATAACTCCCAGCTGAGTTCCTGTAATGTGCAAGTGGTGTTTGTGAATGATTGTGTGTACAGTTCCCACAGACAGATGTGTCTCTTTCACAAGTTGGTGACAAGTTATTAGTAGTTTTTCCAAGGATCAAGCATTCCACTCGATTAATGTCCACAGGAACAACTGGAGTGGGCTCAAGAGTCATCTCGGCCTTGGATCTTCATTCATGGATGAACTAACTTCATTAAATTTTTGTACCATTCAAATGTTCTACTGCAACTAACAGCCTCATCACCGCATTGTGCATGAATACTTCTGTAAATGCTACAGGTCACAAGAAAGTCCCAGTTTAACTTGAACATCCCTTGTATGATGCAGACACATAAAAATTACATTTGTGTTTCAAAATGTGCATAAAACTGAACTTAGTTTGAAAGTCTGATTTTTTTTAATGCATAAATTGTTTGTTACTACTTTAGCTCTCTTCATTGCTGACTTTGTTACTATTCACAAACATTTTACAATTATTTTGTGCAATTTTGCAACACATTTCTTTAGTGGGGGATTTATCATGTTATACAAATTGCTTAAACATCTATAATAATTTAAACATCCCACTTTTAAACCTCGGCTATATTTATTGCGATTCTTTTTGATGCAAAATGCACTGCAAGTCAAATACATCTTTAAAAAATTTTTTTTAACTTGGATAAACAATATAGTTTGCATGATCCAGCTTGGTCTGGGTTTCTTTACCTACTGTATTATTAAACTTAGCAAGGATTTCAACCATCACCCTATTGAAATTAAATTGGGAAATCCTTACAGGTTTGTGCAGTCTGCCTGCTATATACATAGTTTTCCAGTGAAGCAAGTCTTCAATCAGGGTGTCAGTGCTGATGATTCCATACTTGATCAGCTGCGAGGGGGAGACAAAAAACAACAACATTTTAACACAGTTTTAGACTATAACTAACTAACGAGACCGGATCGGATCGTGCCGGTCCTCACCTGTGTTAATCTTTAAGTGCTGAATGGGTGTGCAGATGCATCAGGACAACACACATATACAAGCACATCAGGATTTCTGAGCAGAACACAATGAAATCCTTTAAAATGACGTACTAACCCTTTCCTCCCAGGGCACTAGGGTGTTGTAGTACACTCCGGCTCCATACTCATTCTGAATGCTGCTCATGTGCTTTGGACCCAGGTATTTGAGGAGAGAGTAGTGTTTCCTATTTTCTCTTAAGTTCATGGTGTGCCATGTGATGGGATCATCCACAGCAAACACAAAGTCCAGCATGTTATTCTGCAAACACAAAATCAAGACTTTCAATAATATGCAGCTGATCCACCTTATATGATTGCTTTGAGAATTTAAAGATCTTACCCGCATCTGACCTTTACTGGTCCCTGCCTGCTTAAACACTCCAGATCCATAGGCAAAGGCTAAGCTAATGTCTGGTGGGAACTGGGACAGGATCCTCCGATAAAACACACTTGTGCTTTGTAACGACGTGAGCGCCATTTTAAGTATTTTTTATTACCTAATTCTCCACGCGCTGTTTAAAAACTCTAAATTAATCTCGGTCATAGTTTCAGTTAATAACTACTTCAACCTGCACAGGTTCATTTGAAGCAGCATGCTAGCTCAAGGTTCAATACCAAATCCATTTCTGCACTGCCTTTAGTGCACTACCTAAGCTGCAGCAGCCACTACGTCATATCCTATGAAGTCACCTATTAGAGAACGTAGAACGCTATTTGATACCCGGCCAATTTCGTATATACTAAGTAGGTATCAAACTTAAACTGTTTATAACGTTCATAACTTATTATAAATGACTACGTCGTTTTTGTCAGGGACATTAAATCTTATAAAACAAATAGGGTTAGACGTTTAAATGTATTAAGCTTTCCGTTAAAAGTACCTATTAAACAAATAAACGTTGCTATGATACGAAATCAGGCTGTTCAGGAAAACAGACCATCGCCATCTTGCGGTTAGGAGGATACCTGCTCAAAGAATTAAAAATATATATATTTAAGATATATATTTTTTAATATTTAAATATATTTTTATTTTTTAAAAGTCAGCTAATAAAACCACCACTTTTGTTTATAATTACACGATTGTATCGGCTAGTAGTGTATAAACTGTAGTACTGCTAGTACATAATAAACTGTAATAATCTTACAGTTTAAGACCACTCTTGCTCTTCATGCTAGTAAACGACTCTGCTCTCAGATTAAAGATAAACTAGCATGAACGCTAACACTTTGGAAGCTGATCTAGTGTGCGTGTTTGTGTTTGTCTATCATTCTCCGCCAGGTGGTGGTGGTGTGTAAATGTGCAATAAGTTAGTTTGACCACTAGTTTGTATTTTTTATGCAGCAGGGCAAAAAAAACATCATATAATGAATTCACTCTATGACTAATTACATTGGGGAATTTGTTTGTGTTGTGGTTAATTAAACAAATGAGCATACATAATTATAGAGGAGCATATTCCTTTTATCATGTTTATTAATAAAAGAAAGATGGTAATGAGTAATGACTTCCCCATTACCATTACTAGAATACAATATTGTTTATATTATACAGAAGTTAATTTGGGTCACTAAGTTGATGAATTGTACAGACACACATTGGTGACACTGTGGGGGGGGGGGGGATGGGGGGGTCGCGATTTACTAAAGCGTAAGAATGAGATATTCTTGTGGTCACAGCTTGCTATGGTTTGGAAATGAGATACTATGTTCTGGCCATGACTTACTAAGACGTGGGAATGAGATACTATGTTCTGGCCATGACTTACTAAGACGTGGGAATGAGATACTATGTTCTGGCCATGACTTACTAAGACGTGGGAATGAGATACTATGTTTTGGCCATGACTTACTAAGACGTGGGAATGAGATACTATGTTTTGGCCATGACTTACTAAGATGTGGGAATGAGATACTATGTTTTGGCCATGACTTACTAAGACGTGGGAATGAGATACTATGTTTTGGCCACGACTTACTAAGACGTGGGAATGAGATACTATGTTCTGGCCATGACTTACTAAGACGTGGGAATGAGATACTATGTTTTGGCCACGACTTACTAAGACGTGGGAATGAGATACTATGTTTTGGCCATGACTTACTAAGACGTGGGAATGAGATACTATGTTCTGGCCATGACTTACTAAGACGTGGGAATGAGATACTATGTTCTGGCCATGACTTACTAAGACGTGGGAATGAGATACTATGTTCTGGCCATGACTTACTAAGACGTGGGAATGAGATACTATGTTTTGGCCATGACTTACTAAGACGTGGGAATGAGATACTATGTTTTGGCCATGACTTACTAAGATGTGGGAATGAGATACTATGTTTTGGCCATGACTTACTAAGACGTGGGAATGAGATACTATGTTTTGGCCACGACTTACTAAGACGTGGGAATGAGATACTATGTTCTGGCCATGACTTACTAAGACGTGGGAATGAGATACTATGTTTTGGCCACGACTTACTAAGACGTGGGAATGAGATACTATGTTCTGGCCATGACTTACTAAGACGTGGGAATGAGATACTATGTTCTGGCCATGACTTACTAAGACGTGGGAATGAGTTACTATGTTTTGGCCATGACTTACTAAGACGTGGGAATGAGTTACTATGTTTTGGCCATGACGTACTAAGACGTGGGAATGAGATACTATGTTTTGGCCACGACTTACTAAGACGTGGGAATGAGATACTATGTTCTGGCCATGACTTACTAAGACGTGGGAATGAGATACTATGTTCTGGCCATGACTTACTAAGACGTTTGAATGAGATACTATGTTCTGGCCATGACTTACTAAGACGTGGGAATGAGATACTATGTTCTGGCCATGACTTACTAAGACGTGGGAATGAGATACTATGTTCTGGCCATGACTTACTAAGACGTGGGAATGAGATACTATGTTCTGGCCATGACTTACTAAGACGTGGGAATGAGATACTATGTTCTGGCCATGACTTACTAAGACGTGGGAATGAGATACTATGTTCTGGCCATGACTTACTAAGACGTGGGAATGAGATACTATGTTTTGGCCATGACTTACTAAGACATGGGAATGAGATACTATGTTTTGGCCATGACTTACTAAGACGTGGGAATGAGATACTATGTTCTGGCCACGACTTACTAAGACGTGGGAATGAGATACTATGTTCTGGCCATGACTTACTAAGACGTGGGAATGAGATACTATGTTTTGGCCATGACTTACTAAGACGTGGGAATGAGTTACTATGTTTTGGCCATGACGTACTAAGACGTGGGAATGAGATACTATGTTCTGGCCACGACTTACTAAGACGTGGGAATGAGATACTATGTTCTGGCCATGACTTACTAAGACGTGGGAATGAGATACTATGTTTTGGCCACGACTTACTAAGACGTGGGAATGAGATACTATGTTTTGGCCACGACTTACTAAGACGTGGGAATGAGATACTATGTTTTGGCCACGACTTACTAAGACGTGGGAATGAGATACTATGTTTTGGCCACGACTTACTAAGACGTGGGAATGAGATACTATGTTTTGGCCACGACTTACTAAGACGTGGGAATGAGATACTATGTTTTGGCCATGACTTACTAAGATGTGGGAATGAGATAATATGTTTTGGCTAAGACATACAACATACATACATTTATACAGCATGAGATCAGGAGAGCATTACAGACTTCATGAATCATGAATGTAGCTGCATATTAGCCTTTAGGGGTATGTGCATAATAATTTGCCTCATATCATTATTCTTATAGCATTGATTAGTCGTGGTGATATAACGCCTTCTCATGTCTAATATTCCCTGTCAAGCTATTGACAGATATTAGATTTTAGCTTCTGATCTAAGAAGACCAGCTGTCTCTCAGTGGTATGCAAATATAATTTTTAAATGAAGGAATTAGCGGTTATACTGCAATCCTTTTTTATAAATCTGTTCCTTTCCCTTCAGGAATTTGCTTTTGAAATATGATATGTAAAGGCATGAATGCAGAAGACCTCTGTGTTTTTGAGTGCATGCGAGTCTGAGATTGTATTTGAGCTTCTGCTCTCATCACCATCACGATGCGAAAAGAGAGTGCCACTCCACTACCGGGGCTGTTGCCATGGTGATACACCTCCTATTCAGAGTTAAACTCTCTTCTATGAACAGAGCTCCTTAGCTGCAACACATTTCATATCGCCAGGCTGCAGTCAGGAAACTGTCAGTTTCACACCACTAAAACAGGGGATTAGGTGTTAAATATGATGTTGCTAAGCAGAAATCATTCATGTACATATACTGTACTGTATGTGCAAATACATAGCTCATGCAACATTCTATGGGAATATTTTATAGCTCTTCCTATGTTACTCAGCAAATAACGGTTCTATGATCTGTATTTTGTTTTGTCTCACACTGTAGAAGTATTAGCACATTTTGTCTTGTGCTATGTGTTCCACCGAGGCCCTGGAAAAACAACATTCTGTTCCAATATATCCAAGCTACTCTATATAGAGGAACTGTAATAAAAAGCCACTTGACTTGATTTTATTTAACATTAAAAATACACTTTTTAAAATCTTTCTCAAATGACTGGATTTATTTATGAGTATGATAAAAAAAATAGTTTACAAAATATATTTTTACTTAAATATATAATCCAAAAGACGAGTATATTACTATCCTGGTATATTACAGTGGCATTAGTTACACTGGGACTTGGATTGTGCAGAATAATAGAACAGAGTTATGAGAGTAAAAACTACACTAATGCACTTATCCCAGTGTTTCACTAGTGCATAGATATGAGCAAAGTAGTAAGTTTTATCAGTAAACTGGAGCCATGGCCAGGCTTCCTGCTTCACGTCTGAAATGCTGGCCTGCCAGGTACCCCTTTAATGGCCAAAACATGGGAAAATGGCTTGCAGCGAGGTCAGGACTGTATGGGGGATGTGACAATAACTCCAAGCCGAGTTCCTGTAATGTGCAAGTGGTGTTGGTGAGTGATTATGTGTACAGTTCCCACAGACAGATGGGTCTCTTCTACAAGCTTGCGACAAGTTATCCATTGGTTTTCAAGCATATATGTGTGTGTGTGTATATTCACAGGCACGACTTGTGTAAGTCACTGCCGCCATGGTCATCACTCACGGACATACGGCCTTATTTAAAATGTTTGCCCCATTTAAATGTTTTACTGCTTAGAGTCTCATCACCGTAAATGTAAATGTCAGTTTTATGCCTTCATTCACAAGAACTTTCATCACAAGTCCTGGTTTGACTTGAACGCCCTGCATAGAACACATTTGAAGAAAGCAGCTCAAAGGAAAAAGGACATCGCAGAACACACTAATTTTTAAGCTTTTAGATCAATAAAAATTTTCACATTTTTAATGACTTTATACAATTCTACAAATAATGATCAAGACGTTTTATTAAAGTAGTTTGGAAAGATGGCAGACATTCTAGTAAGCACATTAACTAGATTTAAATCCTGCCTCTGGTCGCTGTATATTTCTTAGACTCTATGGAATTAGGTGCTGTTCCAGCAGATCAGACTAACAGATCAATCTGGCTTCTTAGCACAAGCCTGCCTATAGCGTGCAATTCTGTTTCCCTTACTTTAAGTGTTCCTGCAGTGTTTCTTTTATTACTATTATTTTTTTAATGGTTACTTATAACCTTGTGGTAATGCATTTGTAAACAGTCTCTGCTTCTGCTATTTAGTAGAACAGTGCATTAGAAACAAGTCTTTAACACTGAGTATACAATTAGCTTTGTCCTTTATCATCTAGGCATACTCTAAGAGCATTTAAATTAACCCTAATTTCTACATTACAGAGCTTAAAAACAGCCTGATTTTTTTTCTCATTTTTCATAACCCGCGCAAGACACATTTTCCACGCCAAGATGATCAACAATGTAGTCCAATGGGTATATCCATCCAATCTGGCAACTCAACTTTTGGCTTTACAGCATCATTATGCTAGATTGTCATTATTTTTTGGCTCACTTTACATGCTATGTCCTATGTAGTCTTTACAATGGTGGTCAAAAGTAACAAGATAACATACGCCTTTTATTATACAGTAGTGCTCCCTGTGCACAAAATAGGTGCTAGGCACAAATCTGGCTGACAAGTTGTGCTAATTAACTGAAAATTTGTTTTGAATATATTGAGCTGCTGATGAATATATTCAGCTTCTGGAGCCATGGTCATGACCTAAACCCAAGAGAACAGAAATATGTTGGACAATGTTGATTAAGGCAGTAGCAGTCAAAAAATGACTTCTACACAACATATTTAGCAGGCATCGATTGACCAAGTGAGTACTGCAGACATCTTTTAATGCTATGCCCAGCCGGATCCAACAGGTTTTGAAAAATAAAGGACATCATGCTGTCAATCAACAAATGAAATTCAATTAAAATTTGTGGTGGTCTACAGTAGTGGTTAGCACTGTTACCTTGCACCTCCAGAGTCTGGGTTTGATTCCCGGCCAGACTCGATTTCTGTCTCTATGTGCGTGGCGTTTGCACGTTCTCCCCGTGCTTCGTGGGTTTCCTCCTACAGTCCAAAGACCTGCAGATTAGGCTAATTGGCATTCCCAAAGTGTGTGTGTGTGTGTGTGTGTGTGTGTGTGTGTGTACTTGATTATGGATTGGCACCCCATCCAGGGTGTACCTCCCCTCATCCCCTGGGATGGCC
Organism: Channallabes apus; assembly: GCA_030522415.1. Taxonomy (NCBI): domain Eukaryota; kingdom Metazoa; phylum Chordata; class Actinopteri; order Siluriformes; family Clariidae; genus Channallabes; species Channallabes apus. The sequence goes on from CM060123.1 coordinate 17,186,885, forward strand.
TCCAGGCCCCCTGCGACCCTGAAAACAGGATAAAGTCGTATAGACGATGAGTGAGAATTTTACTTTTGTGTCAATACTTTGGCCACTACTGTATGTCGGTATTGTTTACTATCTGTTCCATGCATTTCAGACTTGTTCTAGGTGGTAAAGGCTACTGTGGCTAACCTATTACAGTATGATTTCTAGGTAAATTTCTGTGCATTGAGCACATTCCAAAGTGAATCCAAACGCTTAAACTTCAGTCAAATTTGTGGAAAGTGGTACACAGCTACTGTAAATAGGCTTGTATAAACCCTGTAAAACCCATTCTTACATTAAAGTCCTTATAAAAGTTCCTTTCAAGTAGGGTTGGGCCGATAAACGATATCATATCAAATCGCGATTTATTTGATTTTAAAAACGATGGAAAGCTCTAGATATTTTTTGCTCGATATGGATTAATCTAAGAGCCAATCACACGGCAGAACAATACGACAACAACCAATCAGCGTGCAGCTTGCGCGTGTCGTGCAGGTCAAAGTTAATTTCCTACCGCACTTTGCAAAGCAAACTTGACACCAGGACGACAAAAAAAATGAGTGGAAGCAGCGACGAAAGTGAATCTAACCTCGAGTTATTATCCAAAGATGTTGAAATTGTCGACAAAAAAGGTAGCACGAACTCCGTTATATGAACGCATCACCCAAACGACCACACTGAGCATGAAAATGCGGGCCGATGCTACTCCGTCAACTAGCAGGACTAGCAGTGGGGCTGTACCAAAGCAGATATCAATCGTGTCGTCTTTCGTGGCCATTACACCTTATGAAAGTTGTTCCAAAAGGAGCAAGGATATAACCAGGACCGTTTCTAACTTTCTAGCGAAAGATATGATGCCCCTAAGCACACGAGGCTGAAGTTTAGCTCCTTATTCACAGCTTCCGGTTTGTTTGGCTCCTTATTGCGCAGCGTCTCATTCTGCGGCTGAAGTTTAGCTCCTTATTCGCCTCGTTACTAACGGGAGTGTTCACGTTGGCGAAAGCTGCGCAGTTTATCAATAAAACGTTATTTTGGTGGCTTAAACCATTCTGGCCAGGCATATATGAACTATACAACACCTAGCAGGTACACAACTATATAGTAAAAGTGAAATTGTCCTGGTCCAGATTGATAGCTGCATAATTAATTCCATTTTTGTTGTCATTGCATGCTTAAGCCATTATGTCAGTTTATTGGGGCCGTGTGAAATAGCCTTCATTTAACTCTGAATTGTGGGATAAAGAGACAGCCCTAGTGTGTGTGGTCTAAATGTTGTTTCTCATTATTGTTTGAAAATCTCAAAACATTGTAATATATCATCACAAGATACTTTTTATCATCACAAGTTTTTTTTTTTAAATAAAAATCTTTGCCTTGTAATGATTCTGAGCATGTGCCTATAGTATCTTAATTTTTAAGGCCAAATCTGTCATCTGTTTTTGTTAATAAACTATACTTTAAAATGTAATTTAATCAAACCTTTAATTTTTGTGGCTTCAGTCATTGTTGGGATACTCTTTTAAAGCTGGCAGCATTAACAGCTTATATCAAAATATATATCGTTACCGTTCAATATGGGCCAAAAATTATCAAGATTACATTTTTGCCATATCGCCCAGCCCTACTTTCAAGTGAGCAATCAAGGTGGAACTCCACACTGTGTCTTTATGTCAAATAGGCATTTTAAAAGGTTAGAGATGCCCTGTTAGTTGAGACATATTACTGCACTTCTGTGTTGTTAATGTAATAACTGCTGAAATGATGATAATGCTTCTCTGGATGAATAATATAAATTATGCATTCATTTCTCCAAGTGGTCTTGCTCAAGGTTATGATACTATCTCCAGACTATTCCATTCTGTCTTTTTATTTTTGTAAGTCTTGATGAGCGCATGTGTAACACACTAAACAGACAGGCATATTGTACAACACTGGCTATTTGCAGCTATACAGAGGAAATACCAAAATAAATGAAAATTGATGGGGGAGAAAAAATAAAGATATAGTTTGATAAATGGCAGTACAGTATATGAAATCAAGGTATGAATGAATGTTGAATATGTATGAGAACCATTGATTGTGCATAATGAAAAATGTTTTTTAAAAAAACAGTTACTGTATGTTCTTTATTTCTCTGTATAATCACGTTCTACACTAATGCACTTATCCCAGCATTTCACTGGGATTTAGATACCATCTAAGTAGAAAGTTCTCACAACACCAGAGCCATGATTCGTCTGACTGTTTCATGTCTGGCCTCCCAGGAACTCCTTTAATGGCCCAAACATGTGGAAATGGCTTGAAGAGAGGTCAGGACTACAGTGTACGGGATATGTGCCTATCCAGGGGCAGACTGGCCATCGGGAGCACCGGGACATTTCCCGGTGGCCTGACGGTCGTTCTGGCCCGCTGGCTGCCGCTGTGCAGACGATCAGCCTGGCATTTGATAGGCTGGTGTGCAACTACTAATTAATTGACGGATCTCTCAATCTACGAATCAGGCAATGGAAAGGGAAGATTAGAAGATCAGGAGGGAAAATTACACTCCCACATGACCTCCCACATGACCCAACGTCAGCGACGCACTGCCTAATATCTGGCTATATCCAGAGACAGGGTATATCTGACTAAAAATGACTAAAATTCAAAAAATGGAGCGTAAACGCAAAGGAGGAGCAGAGAGAGAGCGTATAAAAAGGAAAAAAGCCCCGGCCGCAGACGCAGCAAGCTGGTGCAAAATCCCAGCCATGTTCGCCAGTAAGGGAACAGGTCGGTCAAGATTACATTTACATTATATTTATAATAATTTGGCAGACGAACACTTTCATCCAAATCACTTAGATAATCACAATAGTTAAAATTAAACCAACAAACGAGCAACAATATGTAATTGCTGCTGTGCTGTGTCAAGTCTCGTTTCGTCTACATGTAGGATATTTTTCATATAATAAATAAAAATGAATAAAAAGTAGACAGAATAGTGTTAGTGGGTCAAATTGTTTTAAATAATAAATAAATCAAGTAGATGGTATGGAAAAGAATACAGTATTAGTTATTTAGATTTTTCATTTCTAGTCTACAATATGCAGCCTACAATGTTTATTTATTTATTTATTTAGAAAAGGTGAGGAAGGAAGCAGCAGTAGCACTAGTGCTGCAAAAGCTCCTGCTGTTGAGCTACAGTAGAGGTGGTGGACAGTTCAGCGTTAGAGTCAGAGCAGGAACCTTCAGGTACAGTAAAGTTTAAGATAAGCAAAACTAAACATGCAGGCAGCAGCTATACTTTTTAAACAACATGTACTTTTTATGATTTATAAGATCAGTAGTAGGACTGTGATTTTGGGGACGTACAACTGATGGCTGCACAATTATAAATACAGATTATTGAACACGCTTATTTCATATTGCAGAGCAACTAGATGTGCAGAGTGAGAGAGAGAAGGATTCAGGGAAAGATGAAGGAGACAGTGAAAGCCGGTGCACTAGTAGTGCTAATTACTTACTGTTTACTCTTACTGGTCTGTTCCACATAATGCCATAATTAAGTAAACATTGTTATCTGTTACTTACGCTGTCATATAGGTTTTGTTAAGTTTATTTGTGTTTCTGATACATTTGGTATACTAGAGTTGAGCACTGAAAATACATAAAATGTAAAATTTCAACATGTGAATGTGTCTCTTATTATCTCTTTTCAAAAGCCAATTTTCTATTTGTCATTGGTTTGGTAGTATAAATGGTGTATTCCTAGTGAGTTGTTAAGGGTTTTTTTTTTTTTCATTTATATTGTATCTGGTAGTCTACTGTACCTGTTACAATAATAGGGTTAGCCTACAAGTTTATCAGTCCAGTAGATTACATGAATAGGGTGGTGGTGACTGCAGCACTGGCAGAGGTGGCCTGGGAGTGGAGTCAAATTCCCGGCTTGAATTATTGTCCCAGTCCGCCACTGTGCCTATCACTCCAAGTCGAGTTTCTGTAATATGCAAGAGGTGTTTGTGAATGATTGTGTATACAGTTCCCACAGACTGATGCATCTCTTCTGGAAGTTGGTGACAAGTTATCTCTCGATTTTCAAGTGTCAGGCGTTCAACCTGCTGAATGTTCATGACAAAGACTACACTGTGTTCCGAGCCTCCTCGGCCAGGTTAGTAAGGTGTGGGAATGAGATAGTATGTTGTGGCCATGTTACCGACTTACTAAGGCATGGGAATGAGATACTATTGTAGGGACTAGCAGGCCACATCAGAGGGAGTCGTTAAATGAGGAAGAGACAGTTCACGACATCAGCAACTAAGGAAAGAAACGTCTCCAACTCAGACGGTGTAAATCTGCATGCAACCTCTTGCACAATATATATGTATATGTATAGTATGCAGTTACAGATTCCCACTCAAACGGTGTAAATCAGCAAGCAACTTCCTTGAATGAGGAAGAAGACAGTTTCACAACCCCCTGGCAGTTGCTGACCATCAGAATGTGTTTCCTGCTTCATCTCGTGACTCAAGAACGAAGAACATACCTTCAGGGACACGTAGTATATTAATCAGTTAAAGTATGCCAGTAGGGCAAATATAAAATTATATACTGTATGTGTGTGTGCATATAAAAATTTATTATGTCTTTATGTTCAACATTATCATCAACATTATCATAAACTTAAGGAGGGTAATTAACAGGTATAACCCTTGCTATAGATAAAAGTATGAATGGGTATGCAAGACATGGGATGTTTGGTATCAAATTAAAGCTTTGTATATTTAATGAACGTTGATGTGCATGAAATCTTAGTCATATGAACCAGCCTCATGTTAATACACTTTACCTAAATTACTAAAACTCAACTGAGATGGCCTCCCATGTGACAGACCAAACCACAGGTTAAATGAAAAGAAGGAACCATGTGGGCGTGGCTATGCCCACAACCCCCTCTAAAAGAGGACAAATGTAAGGGGGACAGACCCGAAAGTCCGGATTCTACATTCAGATTCTACGACCGAGATTTGTCATGGGCGTCTGAAGGTAACAAGCAAGCTTGACCTTCGTGGGAATGAGATACTATGATACTATAACCATAACCCTACATAGTATCTCATTCCCACACCTTAGTAAGTTGTGGCCACAATATAGTATCTCATTCCCACACCTTAGTAAGATTGTGGTAATGAGATATGTTGTGGCCATGACTTATTAAGGTTGTGGGAATTAGATATTATGTTGTGGCCATGACTTATTAAGGTTGTGGGAATGAGATATTATGCTGTGGCCATGACTTATTAAGGTGTGGGAATGAGATATTATGTTGTGGCCATGACTTTCAATTCAATTCAATTTTATTTATATAGCGCTTTTAACAATGGACATTGTCTCAAAGCAGCTTCACAAAAATTAAAGAAATTTAACAAAAAAAAAATAATAATAATAATAATAATAATAATAATAATAAATAAATAAATAAAATAATAATAATAATAGAAAATAAATAAATACAAATAATAATAATAATTATAGAAAAGAAAATAATTGGAAGTGTGGATGTGTGAGAAAAATGTGCAGATAATAATGAGACGACAGATAATAATAATGACTTACAGTATTAAGGTGTGGGAATGAGATATTATGTTGTGGCCATGACTTATTAAGGTGTGGGAATGAGATATTATGTTGTGGCCATGACTTATTAAGGTGTGGGAATGAGATATTATGCTGTGGCCATGACTTATTAAGGTGTGGGAATGAGATATTATGCTGTGGCCATGACTTATTAAGGTGTGGGAATGAGATATTATGTTGTGGCCATGACTTATTAAGGTGTGGGAATGAGATATTATGCTGTGGCCATGACTTATTAAGGTGTGGGAATGAGATATTATGTTGTGGCCATGACTTACAGTATTAAGGTGTGGGAATGAGATATTATGTTGTGGCCATGACTTATTAAGGTGTGGGAATGAGATATTATGTCATAGGCCATGACTTATTATCCATACAAACTTAAATAATTCTTTTGATTGTGTAAAGCTGTTTTGAGACAATGTCAATTGTTAAAAGCGCTATACAAATAAAACTGAATTGAATTGAAAAAACTTATTAAGGTGTGGGAATGAGATATTATGTTGTGGCCATGACTTATTAAGGTGTGGGAATGAGATATTATGTTGTGGCCATGACTTATTAAGGTGTGGGAATGAGATATTATGTTGTGGCCATGACTTATTAAGGTGTGGGAATGAGATATTATGTTGTGGCCATGACTTATTAAGGTGTGGGAATGAGATATTATGTTGTGGCCATGATTTACTAAGGTGTGGGAATGAGATACTATGTTGTGGCCACAACATACTAAGGTATGGGAACAAATTGTATAATACGTGGCCAAGAGATATTATGTTGTGGCCACAATTTAATAACCTCATAGCATTTAGCTTCTTGTAATCTACAGAAAATTCTAAATACTGTAGATTTTATTTATAACTGTCAGAATAGACAGTTTATTTGCTAGACCTTTATTTACTCACTGACACACAGCTTAACTCTAAAACAACAGTCATCCTGTCACGTCTGGGACATGAATGATCTCATTACCACACATTCTTAAGTCATGGCCACAACATAGTATCTTGTTCCCACATCTTAGTAAGTCGTGGCCACAGAACATTTTTCCCCTCAGTGTCATCAAATGGGCTCCGTGAAATAACAAACCATCCACTAATTTCTTACAGCTGCCATTAAAGCATTTTCTTTGGCATGTCACTGGTAATAGACACCAATACAAGTGTTGTGGCCAAAAATGTTTGCATGTACTGTGTTTTCAAAAAATAAAAAAATCTATAAAGCAAGTCTAATAATGACAAGTATGATTATAGTATAATTTGAATCGTGTATATGGATATCTTTTTTAATTTCCAATTCCAGTTGCTACTTATGAGGCGCCGTATAGGGCTTAAATCAAACTTCACTCATGCACACACATATGAAACACTGTAGTTGCGTGAGCAGTTAGTAGTATGTAGGTGTGTGAGTGCGCATTTCATATGTAGTTGTGTGAGCAGTTAGTAGTATGTATGTGTGTGTGAGTGTTTCATATGTGTGTGCATGAGTGAAGTTTGATTTAAGCCCTATACGGCGCCTCATAGCTACTTCTGGATAAACTGCTTAGATTCCCAGCATTTTCTATGTTCCGAGTGTTCCCACTATCTATGTGTCTGTGTCTTTACATTGTCTCAATATAAATCTAACAGCTACTTAAAGTAAATTATTATCATTGGATATTAGCTAGCTTTCTCGCAGTGCATCTATATTCCCCAGTTGCCTAGCAACAGTATTCTCACGTTTCGAACCAATTGAACACTGAGTGTACTGTGTGTTCAACTCTACTTGTTCAGATCACAAATTCATGAGTTACATTTGCACCCACCAAGTGTTTTCACCACTGTCAATAAATCACACCATTCTACTGGTGAGAGAAAATAGTCTCACTGGTTACTCTGGGATCTCTGTTATTTTCCTGTGATCACTGCAAATGTGTAAAGATAGGGATACATTGACAATTAGAATAAATCAAAATCCCATGACCAATACAATCATGCAGAGGCACTGCAGAGGTTTACTTACTCAATTAGGGAAATTACTAGGACATTTTGTATGCAGACTACTTAAAAGGATTGTTCTCAGCTTTCAGTGGTTTAGTGTATGGATCAACCGGAATGACACTGATTTAAATGATAGTGAAAGAAATGAATCAAGGTAACAGCTATAAATAATCTATTATCAATTGTAGTGTATTATTATTGATTAAAAATCAATTCTTCATAGTAAAAAGGACAAACAAGTCATATGTGGAAATAATTCATTCCTGATCACTACACTGTATTATAACAACTCCCTCCCTACATGCTTCAGACATTTATCCACTGGTTTCTGGTCTGAGGTCAGATTGGCCCACATTTCACAAGTAAAGACACATCTAACCAATCACAGATGAGACTGAATTCTTGTAACCAATCGTCAGAGGTGGAAAGTAACGAATTACATTTACTCGCGTTACTGTAATTGAGTAGCTTTTTTGTGTGTTTCTACTTTTTAAAGTAGTTTTAAAAATCTAATTTTACTTTTACTTAAGTATGTTTTGTTTGAAGTATTGTAATTCGCTACATTTTAAATCATATTCGCTACTGAGTAAAAAATAAATGAATAAAAATGCTAAAATAATAAAAGATATTATGCTTTGTATAAATGCTCCGTTGCGCCGCGTGTGTGTATCATGTCCTGGTTGCGCGCCGATCCAGACTCCACTCCAGGTTTTCTGACATCAGCATCTACCTGTCAGAGATGAACTAACCTGAGGTGACCAGAAGACGTAGCTTTAGCGGTTAGCCCAATGTAGCGTGGATGGTAAACCCAAACGCGGAGTAACGGCGAGTAGGCAGGATAACCACGCGATTTACTTTAAGGACTCTCACAAAAGTGGAGCAAGGGAAAAACACAAATTTAACCCGCGTCCTATAAATACACACACAACGGCAAGAAGCGATAACCAAAACACAGTGAGTACTCACGGTTTGAAGAAAGCCAACGTTAACCGACATGGGCCGAACTCAATGACTGAGCGGTAAGCCACCGTTTGTTTATTCCTCTTATACTTCCTGGTAGGCGGCCGACTTACTTCCGGGTCCTAGTGCCGGCCGCAGATTGTGTGTGCATGACAGTACCCCCCTGTCCAGGACCGACTCCCGACGGTCCTGGGGTGGAGGATACCCTACGACGGTAGTCTTGGATTAGTTCGGGGTCGAGAATGAACCGGGCCGGAATCCAAGACCGCTCCTCGGGACCGTAACCCTCCCAATCAACCAGGTACTGCGTACCTCTGCCCCGAGGGCGCGAGTCGAGGATCCGGCGCACGGTGTAGGCGAGACCACCGTCGATGATCCGGGGAGGAGGAGCAGGGGGGGAGGGTGGAATCATGGGTGATGTGATGAAGGGCTTTAATTGTGAGATGTGGAAGACTGGGTGGATCCGGAGCGCCGCAGGCAGCTGGAGCCGGTAGGTGACAGGGTTTATCCGGTGGGTGATGCGGTATGGGCCGATGAATCTAGGTGACAGTTTCTTTGACTCAGTGTGGAGGTGAAGATTTTGGGTGGAAAGCCATACCTTGTCACCTACGTGGAACAATCGTCCCGGGGGGTGTCGACGGCGATGTTGAATGGTGTAGCGGGCGTTGGCCTGTTGGATGGCTCGGTTGGCTTGTGTCCACAGCCGTCGACACCTGCGGACCAACTGTTGGGCTGACGGCACATCAACCTCCGGTTCCTGATGGTTGAACATCGAAGGTTGGAAGCCGTGGCATACCTCAAATGGGCTTAGCTTCGTGGCTGATGAGACATGGAGGTTGTGGGAAAGTTCTGCCCAGATGAGGTAGCGAGCCCAGGAGCGCTGACGATCGGTAATAAAGCATCTCAAGTAGCGCTCCAGTTGTTGGTTGGTCCGCTCCGTCTGACCGTTAGTCTGTGGGTGGTATCCAGATGAGAGACTGCAGGTTGAATTGATCAGACGGCAGAAGGCTTTCCAGAACCTGGCTGTGAACTGGGGCCCTCTGTCCGAGACGATGTCCTTGGGGAACCCATGCAGACGGACTACGTGCTCTAATATCAGCTCTGCTGTTTCCTTGGCTGACGGGAGTCCGGCAAGGGCTACCAAGTGCACGGCCTTAGAGAACCGATCTACGATGGTCATGATGGTGTTCTTTCCGTCCGAGACCGGCAGGCCCACGACAAAGTCGACGGCAATGTGCGTCCAGGGCCGACGAGGAACCGGGAGAGGTTGAAGATCTCCGGAGGGGGGCTGGTTGAGGTTCTTGGCCCGGGCGCACACTGGACACGCCTGAACGAACTCTTTGACGTTCTTCGCCATTGATGGCCACCAGAAGTCCCGTTGGAGGAACCGTAGGGTGCGCTGTGTGCCTTGGTGTCCTGCGATGGTTGACGAATGGCCCCACTGAAGGACCTCGGACTTCATGGCGTTGGGCACATAGAGTCGTCCAGGCGGCACACCTGCCGGCTCGGTCTCTAAGGTCTGCGCCTGGCGGACCCTTGTTTCCAGATCCAGGTGAAGTGGTGCGATGATTCTGGAGGAGGGTAGGACAGGCGCGGGGTCCGCCCGGGGTGGCTCCATCTCGAGTTGTCGTGAGAGGGCATCTGCCTTGGTGTTTTTTGACCCCGGGCGGTATGAAAGGTGGAAGTTATAATGTTCGAAGAACAATGCCCATCGCGCCTGTCTGGGGTTGAGCTGTTTCAGACTTCTGATGGTGATGAGGTTTTGATGATCCGTCCAGATGATGAATGGCTCCCTGGCGCCCTGGAGCCAGTGACGCCATTCCTCCAAAGCCCACTTTATGGCCAGCAGCTCGCGGTCCCCTACCCCGTATCGCTGCTGAGTGGTGTCAAATTTTTTGGAGAAGAAACTACATGGGTGTAGTTTCTGATCTGGACCTCGTTGAGAGAGAACGGCTCCAGCGCCCACATCTGAAGCGTCCACCTCAACAACGAATGGTTTACTGGTGTCAGGATGGAGGAGGATGGGAGCGGTGGTAAAGCGGTCACAGAGTCTGTTGAAGGCGGAGATGGCAGTAGAGTTGAGGCGGAAAGGGAGAGAGGAGGGACGAGTCAGAGCGGTTAGGGGGGCGGCAACTGTACTGTAGTCCCGGATAAAGCGACGGTAGAAATTCGCAAACCCGAGAAACCGTTGAAGTTGCTTGAGGGTCTTGGGTAGGGGCCAATGACGCACAACTTCCAGCTTCTGCGGGTCCATGGCCACACCCTGGGGCGAGATGACAAAACCCAGGAACGTGGTGGAGCGCTCGTGAAAAGCGCACTTTTCCAACTTACAGTACAGCTGATGGGCGAGTAATCTCTTTAGGACCGCCCTGACATGCTGGGTATGTTCCTCAGCGGTACGGGAGTAAATGAGGATGTCATCCAGATACGCAAACGCCCACCGCCCTAGCATGTCTCGAAGAACATCATTTATCAGGTGTTGGAAGGCGGCGGGGGCGTTGCACAGTCCAAAGGGGATTACGAGGCTTTCGTAATGTCCAGTCGGGGTGATGAAGGCCGTCTTCCACTCATCGCCCTCTCTAATGCGCACCAAGTTGTAGGCGCTCCGGAGGTCCAACTTAGTAAAGATGGTGGCACCAGAGAGGGCGTCCAGGGCAGAGTTGGTAAGAGGCAGAGGGTGTCGGTTTTTTATAGTGATGTTGTTGAGCCCCCGATAGTCGACACATGGGCGAAGTTCACCCCCTCTCTTCTTTACGAAGAAGAACCCCGCGGCAGCAGGTGAGGAGGAGGGCCTGATGGTCCCCTGGCGGAGGGCGTTGGTTATATATTCCTCCATCGCCTGCGTCTCTGTTGATGTTAAAGAGTAGAGGTGGCCGCGGGGTGGGACTGCGCCTGGTTGTAGATCGATGGCGAGGTCATAAGGGCGGTGTGGAGGAAGATGGATGGCCCGCCGCTTGCAAAAAACTTCTGCCAGGTCCCTATAGGACTCGGGAATGGCGTTGGTGTCGACGTCGGGGGCCTCGGACTCCCTAGAGCACGTCCCAGCCCGCGCCCCTAGGCATAGTTCGGTGCAGGTCGCGCCCCATTGTAGAATCCTGTGTTGTGTCCAGGAAATGAGAGGATCGTGTTGCAGGAGCCACGGGTGTCCCAGGATGATAGGAGGAGATGAGATGGAGGTGACGTGAAATCTGATCTGTTCGTGGTGTTGATCGATGAGGAGGGTGATGGGTTGAGTCTGGGTGGTGATTGGGCTGGTAGATAGGGGGCGACCGTCGACGGAGGTGATCCGAATGGGCTGGGATAACGCCTCAAATTTTACCCCCAATTTTTTGGCATAAGAAGAGTCAATGAAGTTACCTGCTGCCCCGGAGTCGATGAACGCAGTACTTCGGACTCGTTTGTGGCCAATCTGGAGGGATACCTGAACCGTAAGGCGAGATGAGGTGGCGTCGGTAGTGGTGGAGATCAGGAGTGGGCCCGGTGAGTCTCTCCCTCCGCTCACCGGGGATGGGCGTTTCCCGGGCGCAGTGGACAGGTCGCCCGATGATGTTCTGCAGACCCACAATACGCGCACAGGCCCTCTCTAAACCGGCGTGTACGTTCGGCTACGGTCAGGGAGGCGCGCCCTAATTGCATGGGTTCCCCGGCTCCGGTGTCAACCACGGCAGGAGGTGGAGATCCGATAGTTCCAGTATTGGGGTTGGTGAAGGTTGCTGATGGTCGTGGGGTGGTGTAGGAGAAGACGGGTGCAGGCGGCAGGGTTCTCGGGGCTGGCTTCGGGCGAGACAAAAGGCGCTGATCGATCCGCAGGGCCAGTTGGATCAGCCCCTCGAGTGTGGCGTGAAGTTCTCGCCCGGCGAGCTCGTCTTTAATGCGGGAGGCCAGTCCCTCGTAGAAGGACGTCCGGAGCGCGGCGTCTCCCCAGTTTGTCTGCACGGCGAGGGTCCGGAATTCCGCTGTGTACCGGCTCACGGACGATCCTCCCTGCCGCAGGTGGTATAGTTTAGTGTCGGTCTCCACCTCGCCCGCTGGGTGTTCGAAAGTCAATCTGAGCTGGCGGGTGAATTCATTGTAAGAATGGGCGGTATCAGAATCGGATTTAAGCACTGCCGTGGCCCACTCAGCTGCCTGCCCTGTTAGCAACGAGACCAGGAGAGCAATGCGTAGCCGATCGGTGGAGTACTTGGTGGCATTGAACTCGAACACCAGATCAAGCGCTGTCAAAAACACATCACATCTCCCGTCCGTGCCATTCCATTTTTCTGGAAGTGCAAGAAAAACATCAGTAGGGGGGGGGGGGGGTTGGTGCGGCGCCGCGGCCGCTGCGACGGGAGGCCTGCTAGCCGCGCCCTCAACGGCCGCCCGCAGATCCGCGTTCTCCCGCCTGAGCTCCGCAACCTCGCGGCGCAAGGCCGCGATGTCTTGGACACTCTGGCGCAGAGTAGCGAGCTCCGCGGTTAGACCGTTAATGAGCACGGCATGCTGATCTACCACGCCGCATAGGCGCGCATGCTCCGCTGGGTTTACCGCTTGCGGCTCAGTCATTCTGTCAGAGATGAACTAACCTGAGGTGACCAGAAGACGTAGCTTTAGCGGTTAGCCCAATGTAGCGTGGATGGTAAACCCAAACGCGGAGTAACGGCGAGTAGGCAGGATAACCACGCGATTTACTTTAAGGACTCTCACAAAAGTGGAGCAAGGGAAAAACACAAATTTAACCCGCGTCCTATAAATACACACACAACGGCAAGAAGCGATAACCAAAACACAGTGAGTACTCACGGTTTGAAGAAAGCCAACGTTAACCGACATGGGCCGAACTCAATGACTGAGCGGTAAGCCACCGTTTGTTTACTCCTCTTATACTTCCTGGTAGGCGGCCGACTTACTTCCGGGTCCTAGTGCCGGCCGCAGATTGTGTGTGCATGACACTACCCGACCTTCCACACGGTCGCTTCCGTCCTGAGAGTGACGTCATCGACTAGCGCGACCCATATATAAACCGGAGAGGGACGCGGGAAAGAGGTTGTGATTTTGGCGTTTTGATATTTGGTTGTGTATTCTGGTTTGACTTTTTGCCTCCCATTGACTTTGATTATTGCTTTGTCCCTTTGGTTTGGTTGGTCTTTGTATATATTTGTAGATAATTTCACTGTTTTTGGTTTGGGAGTCCAGGAAGGTACCTGTATTTTGGTTTGTGTGTTGTTGTTTTTTTGTGCAGGTAATCTAGCTACTAAATATAAATACCATTTTGTTTATTATTTTGGCCTGGGTCCATCCTGAATCTGATCCTCCTCCTGGTGTGTGTGTGTGTGTGTGTGTGTGTGTGTGTGTGTGTGTGTGTGTGTGTATATATATACAAACCTCATTATTTCATCAGTTAATGGTTGGATCTAGTTCTTTCTGCCATATGCCACCATTTCCATACAGTTTAAAATAGAACCCTGAACCATTCTTTTGCTGTTTGGCCCTAGACTGGGACGTAACACCATATTTAAGTGACCACTTTGATTTTCAAGCACAAGAAAGACAGCAGCTTTATTATGCAAAGGTGTTCCTTCAGTTAAAAACAACTACTTTGAGATTTACATCTGCTCATCTTTTTTGAACTATGCTAGAATGCCTCATCCCACCTCGCTGTTAAAAAAATAAAAATAAAAAAGTAACTCGGTAACTTTTACTCTGAGTAAATTTTTTAATGAGTTACTTTTTACTTTTACTTGAGGAGATTTTTATAATGGTAACTTTACTTGTACTTAAGTAAAATTTCACTGAAGTACAGTAACAGTACTTGTACTTGAGTACAAAATGTTATTACTCTTTCCACCTCTGCCAATCGTAACATAGAAGGTGAGATTTGTCAGAAAAGATAGAAAGCCTAATCTAGCCACAAAGCTGTAAAACTTAGATTAAACCATTTTTCAGAAGCCAGAACTACTTTGCACATGTAAAAACCATTATATTGTGATTAAATGCTTTGAGCATGTAATTAATTAAGCTGGAATCTTTAATTAGATAGATTTCAATCAGATTAAAGAAATATTGTCCATGTAAAAATGGCTAGAGAGAAAGGAACACATAATTACAATTTTAACACAAATCATCTGATTACAGTGGTTAGTACTGTCACCTTGCACCAGCAGGTTCCAGGTTTGATTCCTGCTTAGGGGACTGTGTGCATGGGGTTACACATTCGCCTTTCCTTTACAGTACATTCTTCGGTTTCTCCCCACAGTCCAAAGACATGCAGATTAGGCTAATCCACAAATGGCCCGTGGTGTCTGCATGAGCATGTAAATGTTGACCGGAGGTAAAATAGGAATAAATACAATGGTCAACATTGCTGTATGCTAGTTGGACTACACAAGGTCCTGGATAGATGGATGGATGGATGGATGGATATCCAAGAATAGCTTAGCATAGAACCACAAGTTTTCTTCAGCAGACCATCATGAAAAGAGTTTCTTTTCACAATTAAACAAAAGTTTAGTGCAGTAACATTTTCATAAATATTTGTCCCATACTCTAGTCATTACTAGATTACAACATTAATCTAACATTACAAGTTACTTTTACCCTTCAGTTTTGCTTATATTTATCTTAAAATTAACTAAGATGATGGTTTCTCCCAGTTGTCATATGTACAGAATGTCCAGAGTTCATGAGACAACAATTAGATTATTTTTTCAATAGATCACTATCATCAACATAAAGAGTTTCTAGCCAACTGAGCACTCATAGGTAAGCTCTGATCTTAAACCAACTGCTAAGCTCTTCAGCCCAAATGTATTTTAATTTTCCATTCTTTTTTGTTGTTGTTGTTGAACTGAACAAATATGTTGTATACTATGGATTCTTTATTCAATATATTTCCTATATTGCATATCAAAGGCTGGTTCCATTTGTTTAGCATCCATCTGGTCAATTGTAGGGATAAAGTATAAATTATTATCTAAATTATATAAAATTATTATCTAAATTATATAAAACCACAAATAGCTCTTTTGCATTGACAGTATGCCAGGGACTGTTGCAGAGCAACCTTAAACCCGAAACTTTTATACCATAAAAATATCTCGTGTTCAGCTAGCAAAAGAGTCCATTTCCAGCATGAAAATGCTGCTGGTGTGTAGCCAACAGCCATTAGCGGCTTGGGATGTGTTACCATTATGTCACTATGGCAGCAGAACATTTTGAAGTATTTACATAATAGCCTGTACAGCAGGGGTGGCTGAAAAAGCAAAAAGAAAAAAAAAACGTGTAAAATATCATTACACAGCTGAATCAGGAAAGCAAAATAATAGCAATTCCAAGAAACTGAATAGGAGCTACATTGGTAATGCTAACATCCTAAAAGGATTTTCTTTGTCAAAACATTGTGGTGATTTTAATTTAGCAATGTTAGTGATTTTGGGAAAACATTAATATTAGGTTGTTTTTGGAAGAATTACTTGGATGAAACGATACTTGGATGAAACAACATTGACTAAGTGACAATGATATAATGTTGAATGATTGCCCCTAACACAAATCCACTCCCGGTTAGAAACGTAGACATCATGAAATATGGTCTAATCAGCATAAATGGTCCAAAAATGGTAATTTAAGATTGCTTGATCAAAGTCATTCTACTGTAACTTTCAAAAATAATATTGTCTCAAGGGTGGACGTCCTCACAGCGTTATTACAACTATCTTACAGTGATAGTCATGCAACATTAGAGCTCCTGCTGTGAGGCTATACTGTATCTTGTACTGTATTTTGCATATTCGTCAGGCGTGTTGAGGTGATGATACTAGGGGTATAATTTCTCAAAAAAACAAAGAAATCTTTTTTTCCCACTGGATAATCTCACTCACAAACAGTACTACAGATTTACTGTATACCTAAAATCTGCTGCTGCTCTACCATAATGCCTGTTTAATGCTCATCATATTCACTGACACATTCATAATCTGCTCAAATTTAACATTCTTTCAAAACAATTAATCCGGTTTGTCTTTACTTTTCTACATCTCACTCCCTCACCGCCTATACCGCTTTATCCTATATTCAGGGACGCGGGGGCCTAGAGCCTATCCCAGGAGACTTAGGGCACAAGACGGGATATACCCTGGACAAGGTAGCACATCCATCGCAGGGCTCACACACCTACTCACTCATACACTACAGGCAATTTGGGAACGCCGAATAATCAGCATGAGGAACCCACCAAGCAGTGGTAGAACCTGCAAACTCTATACACACAGAGACGGGAATCGAACCCGAACCCTGGAGGTGCAAAATGACAGTGTTAAGCCCTGCAGCCCTTTTGTCCATTTATGTACATAATGTTACCTTTATGTAGTTTTTGTAAAGCTGAATTTTGGTTATGTTTACACAAAAAATATTGAATTTAATTAAATTGCTTGTTATTACACCGCGTTCTAAATTATTATGCAAGTTGGATGTAAGTGTCATAAACATTAAATGTTTAGTTTTTAAATTAAACTCATGGATGGTGTTGTGTCTCAGGGCTCTTTGGATCACTGAAATGAATCTCAGACACGTGTGATAATTAGTTTGCCAGATGAGCCAAATTAAAGGAAAAGTACTGAAGAAGGTCGTTCCACATTATTAAGCAGGCAACAGGTTTCAAGCAATATGGGAAAGAAAAAGGATCTCTGCTGCCGAAAAGCGTCAAATAGTGCAATACCTTGGACAAGGTATGAAAACATTAGATATTTCACGAAAACCTAAGCGTGATCATCGTACTGTGAAGACATTTGTGGCTGATTCAGCGCACATACAAGTTCATGCAGATGAAGGCAGAATGAGGAAGGTTTCTGCAAGACAAATTCATTGGATTAAGAGAACAGCTGCTGAAATGCCATTACAAAGCAGCAAACAGTTATTTGAAGCTGCTGGTGACTCTGGAGTCCCGCGAACCTCAAGGTGTAGGATCCTTTAGAGGCTTGCAGTTGTGCATAAACCTACTATTCGGCCACCCCTAACCAATGCTCACAAGCAGAAATGGTTGCAGTGAGCCCAGGCATACATGAAGACTAATTTTCAAACAGTCTTGTTTACTGATGAGTGTCGTGCAACCCTGGATGGTCCAGATGGATGGAGTAGTGGATGGTTGGTGGATGGCCACCATGTCCCAACAAGACTGCGACGTCAACAAAGAGGTGCCGGAGTCATGGGGAGAGAGCTGGTAGGCCCCTGTAGGGTCCCTGAAGGTGTGAAAATTACCTCTGCAAAGTATATTGACTGACCACTTTCTTCCATGGTACAAAAAGAAGAACTGTGGCTTCCGTAGCAAAATCATCTTAATGCACAACAATGGACCATCTCATGCTGCAAAGAACACCTCTGTGTCATTGGCTGCTATGGGAATAAAAGATGTAAGATGTAACATGCCCTGGTAAGATGTTTTTGATTGAAATAGTTTTTGATTTCTTTAAATATGATCTCCTAAAGCTGCAAATTCAACAAAAGCCTATTTTCAGTTCTTTACAACCTATAAAATGTTTTAACTCTGTTGTGCATAATAATTTGGAACAGTGCATTTTCAGTTTTTATTTAAAAAATAAATATTGTTATCATTAGGAGGTTTGTTCAATAAAATTCAAATTATACCCTAATAGTTGATGACTAGAAAATTATACTGACTGTCATTTGCATTTACTAATTATGAAAATCAGAGAAAGATGTCATTTGCGTAATAATTTGGAACGCAGTGTATAATTTTTTTATTCAGTTTGTTTGGAAATTCCTACGCCTAAACGTATTTAATGACTTGCCCCATTAATGGAGTCCAGTTCTTAAAAACTTACACCTATTACCATGAGTGGTACGTGGTCGGAGTCTAGGATGAGACAACCTTGAAAGTAAGATTAGAGTTGTCTATATTTTAAAGCCCAAAGTTGTTTGTTAATGGAGTGAAGATAGATGGAAAAGTGATCCGTGCCAAGGTAAGTTAATTCTTGGCAGTATAATGAGATACCCGACAGCAGCGGAAGAAATGTCTGTAAGGCTTAATTAAGCTATTGATGCTATACAGCTTAAGCTGGAAACATGGAACATTATTGACCCACTTTGTTTTATTATTCATTGCATTCAGATAATTTGTTAGACCTCAAAGTCTTGCTTTTTATTCTTTCTCCATGATTGCTGAGGGTTTGTGGCCTGATCACACACAGTTTAAGAAGAATCTGTACAATGGTATGGATTTCAATTAATCTCTTGTTCCTTGCCTCCAGATACTCAACATTGATTATGAATGCCATTACCATAATTTAAATTACACATAAAACATGTCCTGCTGTGATGTTTCTTATACAATTTTGGTGGTTCGATATGAAATCTTCTAAAATTCCATTTTTAACAAACTCAAAGTAATCAAAGCTGACATTTTTTCCAAAACCACACGAGACTTGCTTGAGTGTAAAGACACAACATGCTGCGCTATTTTTAACCCTGCCATAAAATATTCAGGCCAGGACGAATTTTGTATGTCAGCATGTCTGCAACTGTGACATGCATCAGAGCTGAGCTCATGCCCCTAGCTCATCACATGATTTCACATTAAGCATGCTCTAATTAAGTCAACAGAGATCTTTCCGCCAGAGACGGAGACGGTACATCAATAGGTCTTTGAAGTAGAATATTCAGAACACTATCTTTCAATTGATGCTGAAGTGATTTTAAAAGCAACTCCATCTGCCTTTTTCCCCTGATTTCAGGTCTCTGTGTTCAATCACCATCTGTGTCACCTGTTCTCAGGTTTCATTGGCGTATTATGTAGAGAGAAGCGTCATCCAGGGAAAGGTAGTCCACAATATTTGTTGGCCAGGAAAACCTTTACAATACTCTTCTTTTCTTGGAAATTATCCCTTTTATCTTAGATGTCACCACATCCAATCATTTAAACCACAAGATCTGGGACAGGTTTTATACCAGATGCCCTTCCTGTATCAACCCTCCCATTTTCTTCCTCCGGGTTTAGGACCAACACTGCATGTAGTGGCGGGGTTGTATAGGGCACAGGGTAAAGAGTATTGCCCAAGGAGTGGCAACCTAGAAGTGACTGGACTCAGACTCCAAACCCTTCATCAGCAACCCAGTCTCAAGCTCCTGAGCCACCATTGCCCCAGGAAATGCTTCAGAATACTGAACAGACAATAAGTTTGAGTCCATTGATTCCTTGGAGGTAATATTACTGTATCTTTATGAAGCATGTTGTGTTTGTGATTTTGACAAAACTTAATAGGAAAAAAGACTGTTCTCTAACACAGTTCTGCATTGTCTCTCTTTAATGTCTTTGTTTCCACTCTGAATGTCTTTAAATGTGAGGTGACTATACATCAAAATGTAGTTCAAAGTAAATACAATGCATGTAGACATTGATTTATATCCAGCATGGATCATTTATATCCAACCAACTAAGAATGTGCTTCCATACAAAGAGAATATGAACTGACGTGTCAGTCTTATGGACTTTAAATGCCTTCACAATTGGAAATAAAGAACAGATTACACATAGGGATAAACTGGACATGGCAGTGAGTGCGGCAGGAACATCATGATTGCATGTGATGATGTCTAGGTGTTTGAACAAGATAAAACCTAAAAGGTGATGCAAAGTATTCTCCAATTTAAATGGCCTCATATTCTTTATACCCTGGCTAATAATTCAAATTCAAATTTTTCTTTGTCACATACACAACCATATCCAATATGATATCCAGTGATATGCTGATTGTTTGTGACCTTAAAAAGAGCAAAAAAGTAGTAAGGTAGCAAAATGCTAGTAGGAAAGAATAAAATATAAAGTTTTAAAATATAAAAACTACAATTTTGTTAGAATATAGTAAAATAAAGTATAAAGAAGAAATGTAAAGAATGTAATAAAAGTAAGAATTGTAAAAATAAACTGTATTATGTGCAATATGCAAAATAACTTTAGAAGAAATATTTTAGTTTTTTTGTTAATATTTTAAATGCATATTGATATTTCTATATTTTATCAATATACTGCATGATTGGTATTGTGGTTCACTATTATTTTCTAGCACTAATCTATTCCACTTTTTCCATATTACTGTATCTCCAAATGCATTAAATTTGATGTTGGAGCCCACATAACGCAATTCCAATATGGTTGCACAGTAGACTATGAAGTATGATTGATATGTGAGCAACAAAGAAATTTATATTTTCTCATGGCCTTGATAATAATAATGATGATAATATTTTTAGACAAGTTTTATTTTAGATGACAATAATATTAAGCATAAAATATTTTTTTGTTTTGTTTCTGTTTTTCACTTTAAGCCTAACTTCTAAAACATAGTTATTTATCTTATTTAAAGTCGAATGTACTGGATAAATGTGTTTTATTTATGAATGAGAGAGAATTCAGGATATTAAAAAACAACATCATTCTTGTATAATTTTTGTTATTTATTGTTGTTTTCCCTAAAGCTTTGAGTAATGATGGGAAGAGAGGTTGGCTGTCTCAGAGGAATATTAAACAGCTTTCAGTGCTTGTACTGAAACTGAGTGTACAAGTAATATTAAGAAATATGGTCCAACCCTGGCATTTCTTAGGGAAATTTTTCATCTTGTTCAAAAAAAAGTATCAGCTGTCTTTGGCAGAAAAAAAATATACATGAGGTAAAAGTACAAAAATGTTTTTATTTTCTTGTACTACAGTTATGAATCTCTCTTCTAATATTATTAATATTGAAGTCATGAGACTTCAGTACTTGTTATAAAACATATTGTACATATTGTATGTGTGATATTTTGAAGATGAAATAGAAAATTTAACTGTGAAAATTAAGAAAATTAAATTACAGTATGAGAAAAGAAATTATATAAAGTTCCTGATGTCTTTTTACATAGGAAAATGTCAAACAATTTTAAAAGATATGATCGTATGACACCTTACTGGTCATTTATTCTCAGTTATGGTAAAAAAATATGTTGTCAGTCAATCAAGTCAGTCATACATCACAGCAGTTTAAGTCTAATAGCATTTGTCTCTTTTGACAAATGTATTGATTCTGATGTGATTTCCTGAATCCTTGCCAAGGGTTAAATCTTCTGATTTTTTTATTTAGAATATCGGAACCTTTACAGTATACAGTGTGGCCAAAATGTCTGGATCCAAATGTATTTAAAAGTATAAAATTACATGAAATATAAACACTTTTAACTTCATAGCAATTGCATATACAGTTGTTAAACACAAGATCGTTGAACATTTTTTAAAGTATCGCTATTGATGTTGTTTCATGCAGAAAATATTTTCTCCTTCATTGCAACCATCATTCTGGGTCGATTCTGAGTTTCGGTCTGAAACAAACCAAAAAAAAAACACTTTCCTTCGATGCTTGCTGAAGCTTACTACACAAAACACCACAATGTTACAAGAAAAAAATAGCAGATGCAGATTTAATGCGCAATGAGGATGTGACTATTTTGTTTACAATTTAAATCTACCACTTTCTGTAACCAGATCTTAATTACATTTAGTTTGTTTGCCTCTCACACTTCTTCTTTCTTCTTCAACATGTTCACCCTGACAGAGGGATCGATATTCATTCAAAAGGCTGTCATAGAGACATCTGCTTTCATCTACAGACCTGGATCAAATCCATTCTATGGCAAAAATAATAAAACTCTAAAACAAAAAATAAACCCAACCCCAAAACACAGTTGTTGTTGTTGTTGTTGTTGTTGTTGTTTTTAACATTTTATAATCTAATTTTAAGGCAAAAGTTCACACTGTAAAATTTATCAGCTTTCTTGACCTTTTAGAAAGCTTCAGAAAGTTACAAAAGTGACATTTCAGTGGGAGTCACATTTACGTGATTAATGGAAGGTGTAGAAGGACACTGAACACCATACAAATGTCTGCATGTCTTTAAGAGTGTGTAGCAGGAAAAGAAACGTAAAAGTAATCAACACTTTATATACCATATACCTTGAACAACAAAACTAGTAAAAAAAATAAAAAAAAACAGTAACAGCAACTAGTAAAGCAGAATATTCATAAACACATGCAGTCATGTACTGTAGGACTGTGGCCCAGAGAATTTTAGCATTTTTATAAATACTTCTAAAACACAAGTTGAAACTATCTATCATTGAAGACATCCTAAGAAAGCAAGATCAAGACTTACCATGGCTGCAAAGGTCATTTAAAGTTTTAGCATTGGACAAAGCAGCAAAAAGCAGCTGTATAAAAATATATAAATTCTAGATTATATGTATACATTTATAGTGAAACTGGATAATGCTGTTGTAAATACACTGATCACTGTGTTGGAAACAGAAAAATGGATAAGTGTAAGAATTTGAGTGACTTTGACATTGGCTAAATTTGTGTTTCCAAATTTAATTACAGTTTTAATTTGAA
This sequence comes from Channallabes apus, assembly GCA_030522415.1. Lineage (NCBI taxonomy): Eukaryota > Metazoa > Chordata > Actinopteri > Siluriformes > Clariidae > Channallabes > Channallabes apus. The sequence goes on from CM060123.1 coordinate 17,209,865, forward strand.
GTTTATTTTGTTGAAGTTATCAACTGATCAATGATGGAAACTTCCATGCAAAATTGCTAGCAGTTGAAAGAACATCCACATCAACCTTTATGTGATATATAAGCAGATCATATACTAGGGAGTTCCAGAGAGAGAAAAAAGGTCAGCATCACCGTTTCTAGTATCAGTACTTCAATTACCAGTACTGCAATTTTATTAGGCTGGTGTCTCAGATCTGGCATTAATGAAATGTACTGTATAACTGTGTGTAATCAACATAACTGTAGAAACTATTGATATGATTATGAATATTTTACCCTGTGTTAGGGTATATATATCCATAGGCAGTATACTGTATATATAAAGTATATATATATTTTAATAGTTATTATAATTCCTAAAAAAATCTACCTGACATTACGATTGAAACCTAATACTTTTTACTCTTACTTGACTAATATTTTGGATGCCTACTTTTTACTTCTACTTGAGTAATATTATTTTGAAGTACACCTACTCTTACTTGAGTTTATTTTTTGTCTACTCTACCCACCTCTGCTAATCGTTTCAACATTCATGAATATTATTCCACTTTAGGTACAAAACATGATTTAGGATCTTGGAGATAATGTATTGATATTGACCAGTTGGACAGCTGACAAGGGTTGAGTCAGGTCAGGGTTTTTTTTCCAGTCAGTAGGTTGATAAATGCTAGTTTAAAGAATGCCAGTGCTAAGTAAAGAATTTTTTTAAGCGAATCTTAAGTACGTAATCTAGTACTCAAGATTTCACTTGAGTACTCAGATTATTATAATATTGTTAGTGTTATCAACAGTGTTAGTTCGAAAATTTGTCTAGCTTTAATTATTATTATTACGGTTTTTAGTTCTTCCACTTAAAAAAGTGACTGAAAAAATCTTGTAATCAGTGAAATCTTCACTAATATATATATTAATGATATACATATTTCATATTTATTCCAAGTTAATTTCACAAAAATTCTAAATAAAAATACATGATTTTTTAAAATCTTCTATTATAGTGGTTAGCAGAGGTAGAAAGAGTAATAAAATTTTGTACTCAAGTACAAGTACTGTTACTTCAGTGAAATTTTACTTAAGTACAAGTAAAGTTACCATTATAAAAATCTACTCAAGTAAAAGTAAAAAGTAGCTCATTAAAAAATTTACTCAGAGTAAAAGTTACCGAGTTACTTTTTTATTTTTATTTTTTTAACAGCGAGGTGGGATGAGGCATTCTAGCGTAGTTCATAAAAGATGAGCAGATATAAATCTCAAACTAGTTGTTTTTAACTGAAGGAACACCTTTGCATAATAAAGCTGTTGTCTTTCTTGTGCTTGAAAATCAAAGTGGTCACTTAAATATGGTGTTACGTCCCAGTCTAGGGCCAAACAGCAAAAGAATGGTTCAGGGTTCTATTTTAAACTGTATGGAAATGGTGGCATATGGCAGAAAGAACTAGATCCAATCATTAACTGATGAAAAAATGAGGTTTGTATACACACACACACACACACACAACAGGAGGAGGATCAGATTCAGGATGGACCCAGGCCAAAATAATAAACAAAATGGTATTTATATTTAGTAGCTAGATTACCTGCAAAAAAAAAAAACACAAACAAAAATACAGGTACCTTCCCGGACTCCCTAAACCTATATAAACTATATAAAATATAAACCTAAGCTAAACTATATAAAATACCTGGCTCAAAAAAGTCTCACAGTCTAATATTTCATTGGATTGTTTTAGCTATGATTAAGCTGTAGGACTGCTTTGATAACCTTATATATATTATGTATATATAATTTTATCACCCCCCCCCCATCATTCCGTACAATAAGGTAGTCAGCTATCTTCATTTTATTGCCACATAACATCCTGAGCAAATAAATTACCAAATAAACTCCCTCTTCCAAAAATAAATGGCAGCCACGCCCCTGCTACTAGTGAGTGCACAGACATACAGTGAAATTATCTATAAATATATACAAAGACCAACCAAACCAAAGGGACAAAGCAATAATCAAAGTCAATTGGAGGCAAAAAGTCAAACCAGAATACACAACCAAATATCAAAACGCCAAAATCACAACCTCTTTCCTCTTTCCCGCGTCTCTCTCCAGTCGCGCTAGTCGATGACGTCACTCTCAGGGCGGAAGCGACCGTGTGGAAGGTCAGGTAGATGCCGATGTCAGAAAACCTGGAGCGGAGTCTGGATCGGCGCGCGACCAGGACATGATACATGCGGAGCAACGGAGCATTTATTCATTCATTCATTCATTTTCTATACCGTTTAATCCTGTGTTCAGGGTCGCGGGGGATCTGGAGCCTATCCCAGGAGACTTCGGGCACTAGGCGGGGTACACCCTGGACAGGGTGGAGCATTTATACACAGCATAATATTTTTATTATTTTAGCATTTTCATTCATTTATTTTTTACTCAGTAGCGAATATGATTTAAAATGTAGCGAATTACAATACTTCAAACAAAACGTACTTAAGTAAAAGTAAAATTACAGATTTTTAAAACTACTTTAAAAAGTAGAAATACACAAAAAAGCTACTCAATTACAGTAACGCGAGTAAATGTAATTCGTTACTTTCCACCTCTGGTGGTTAGATACATTGATGTTGCTCACTGAAAGCTTTTCAGGAGGCTCTCCTTGCATGTTGTTTGGAAGACTAGCAATTTAGTTTGACACCATTTCCATTAAAATTTTTTAGTTTAGAATGTTTTCAATATTCTTCATGGTCGTATCATCATAATTACCATAAATTACTAAACCACACTCGTAGCTAATTTACATTTAGTGAAAGCAGAGCCCATAGACATGAAAATCACAAAATGATGACAAAATTCTGAATAAGTGCCTCCGCAATGCAGATACTGTACATTCTGCAATTTAACCCCAACACTACAGTATACTGCAGCATGAGCTTCACACTCACTATTTCTACATATTTTTTTTAGGATGCTATTTTCTTTGTGCTAATTGAGTAGCTAGTCTTACAGTATGTAGCTTAATTCAAGTATTTCTTGGGTATTGCTTTCTTTTAAGTAATTAATGTAAAATTGCAATTGAAATAAACAAGCAATTTAATCATGGCAGCATTAGTTATATATAATTCAACGTAAATAATGGTTAGGTATATGATTTAAAGTCGATCATTGGGCATTCACAATAGTACATCTCCTTATATGCACATTTATACAAATGAAAAAGTTGTCTAAATATATTAATCATTTTTTCAAAGGATTTCTTTGCAAATACCAAATTTCTTGATTGCAAACAATTAAGAAATAGGCTCATTCATGTTCAGTTTAATAAATGAGGCATAATGTCTTTTCAGGAAATGTGTCATAATTTTTTATTTACATGGTGCTAAACTGATATCCCATTTTTGGTTGCTGTATTCGGTTAAAACATCCATGTATCATGTCTTAACAAATACCTTACTACATATTTAGCGATTCTTCTGTAATTGTAGTGAATATAAATGGCATGCATGAAGACTATAATTCAAGACCTGTCCACAGCCCTGGGGGTTTAAGGGGTTAATTTGTGAGTAGGCGGAAGATGACACACTATTTGTGTTTCCCAGAGCTACGATGCCCAGGAGGAAGGTAGGAAGGAAGAGAGGCTCCTCCCCCTAAATTTTGTATTAATCCATCCTCAAGTCCCTGGAGGTCACACTGAGGAGAAAAAAAAGAGAGAAAAGGGGGCTGGGGGACAGGAGAAGGGAATGCCATCGTTAATGAGTAGAGGAGGGTAGCGCCCCCGCTTATCTATATTCATTGGAAACCCCTATTGCAAACTGCAGTACGACACAACTACGTAGGTCATGACGCTGCAGAGTACGAAGGGGAGGGGGAGAGTGTGTATGTGTGTGTGAAAAGGGAGAGGGAGGGGACGTGAGAAAGAGAGGAGGCTGAGGCAGAACACGAGCATCTCTCGCTCAGGCTGTCAGAGCTCAGGCAGGCAGAGAGCTCGAGGAAGAGGAAGGAGCATTTAGTCATCAATACGACATCCATTTCAGTAAACCCTTGCTAGCAGGAAGTTGTATGGTATAGTGTTTCAGGAGGTCCATATCCATAAACACCTGAGCAGCTCTTCATCAATCTGCACCGAGGTTTAACCTTCATCAGACGCAGCTATGAACTTCCTGCGCCGTCGCCTTTCTGACAGCAGCTTCATTGCCAACCTGCCCAATGGCTACATGACTGATCTGCAAAGGCCTGATCCTCCTCCACCTCCTCCACCCAGTGCATCCCCTCAGCAGGCTCCATCCTCTTCTCCTGGTCCAGCAACAGCCACTGCTCCACCTCCCACTGCTCCGTCTGTCTCTCCAGCCCCTGAGCGCCGGACCCAGGCTGCTCCATCCAGCTCGGGCTTCTTTAGCTCCATCACCAATGTGGTGAAGCAGACGGCAGCCTCAGCAGGATTGGTTGAGCAAAGCTCTGCTCAGTCTTCCAAGAAGTTCAAGGTGCTCCTGGTGATAGACGAGCCACAGAACGAATGGTTAGTACTTCCCATATTATGTTTAGTATGCAAGGTTGGGTTTTTTGCATTCTTGTGATCTTTGCTCATGAATGACCTTTGAGAGGGCTGTAGTGGATGAAAAGCTTTGCAGGACAAGATGGCTTCAGATCGGCTGTTTGCATAAAATAAGCAATATTGTTTGTAAGAATGCTCTATTTGAGCTTAATAGATTAAAATTGACTTTGATGTTACATGTTGAGAGTGACAAATCTTGTAAAAATGTGATGTTTGATGATTTATTTAGTACTTGCTTGACGGCTTTAAATACCTCCAGGCTTTTTCGATGAAATAATCTTGTAACGTTGTATGCAGGGTCCTTACAGTACATTTGCTTAAATGTTGTTGCCAATAAATTCTACTTGATTGGGTTGAAAAAAATGTGAAGAGGGGTGGGGTGGAGTAGTGGAGAGTTCACACTGAGATCAATCCTGGTCAATTCAATGCTTGTCTCTCATTGGCTGGTAGGTTATTAGAAAAAACAATCTCTTGGACCTGCCTACTATGTTGTAATTGAACTACAGCATAAACTGCATAAATGTGATATTACAATAAAAAGAAGGACTCATTAATGCAACAAAAAAAAATGTTGTCCAAGGAAGGTAACTATAACTGCACAATAAGAAACATTATGTCCAGTTGTATCCTATTATTGGTGATCATTAGAAGAAAGCCAGTCATCTGTCTGTCCAAGGAAACATAAATGACTGTCTTTTCCTTTTGCCACTATTGATTTTTCCTTCATGGATAATTGTAGAGAGCTTTCTACAAGATTGAATGAGCTGGCTTGCCTGCTTTCCTGGAGTAATCTCTACTGGGGTCTTTGAAGCATCCTTTTTTTTATTTTCCAAATGGGTATTTGGGTAATGCGTATGTGTTTGAATAATATGGACCTGCAATCAACATTTTTGAGTCTTGCATTTGATTCAGCTGCAATTTAATAACCCTCACATGTATTTATAATGCTTTGATTCTCATTTTAGGAAAGATGTTTGATCTCAACAGGTGCGAGCATGCATCTGAGTAGTATTCTCACATAGTGTAAAGGTGCCAGAATGTTCTGGGTATAAATACTGTAACACTATATAAATATTGACATGCCTTTTATAACCCATCATTACACCTGTGCATTTTATTATTATTATTATTATTATTATTATTATTATTATTATTTAACAGTACTGTTTTCATTCTTATCTCACCACAGCTCTGTGTCTGATTAGAGCTAGAAATGCTTTGATTTACTCTCCATGTAAAATGGCTCTTGGCTGGATTGTTGTGTCCATGAATATTGCCAGCAGTATGTTTACATAACTGCAATGTCATCTCAGGATTTCAAGATAGTAGTGCTTCTCAGAGATAAGGAGTCTTTTTCCATAGCTAATGTCTTGATGCCACTATTTTCATTAATTTAATGCTGTATCAGGTAAAAAACAAAACCTCAATGGATGCTATGAGGTTTGAAGGTGAAACCTTTGCTCATTTTTTAGTCACTACCCTTGAGTACCTCCTCCATGTTGGAGATGGACAGGGCTCTAGAGGCTTGATCATGTGATTAAGTGATAAAAAAGGATATGGTGAATCATCATGCTCAGCCTGGGGCACGCTGCATCTGTGCCGACTGTGTACCGTGTGGGAGGATAAATGCACGAGCATGTACGTGTGCGTGCGTGCGTGCGTGCGACTCTAGCTTGTGCACAAGTGCATGTGAGTGGGAGGGGGGGGGGCAATCAGGAATTATTCTCTCATTTTGTGTTCATCACGTGGATTAGCCTTGACGTGAATGTTGACATGCAGTCTGCTTTTATTTGCGTCTCTTTTGGTGTACACAGGGAGCAGGTGCTGAGGAGGAGCATGTCTACCTCATCGTATCCAATATAACATAATTCAATGAAGGGTGTTTTTTTCCCTTTGAATTTTATAATACCTAGTCGTAATTATCAGACATCATTTCTCAGCCTTATTTGTGTAAAGGTGAACAAATAGCTCCAAACTGGTTTGCTGGCTCTCAGGCTGATATTCATCAATTTTTCCAACCATTCATAATTTCGGCAGTTGATACTTAGCCTTAATTAGTTTTTGCTCTAAGCTGAGTGTGTGTGGAAAAACAAGAGAAGTCGTGAACCTCATTTAGGAATGAAATGCATGAGTGATGGATGGACGTCCTTTGGTTTGTCAAACGCTTCAAAACCCTTAGAAAGGTCAGGTTAGCTTTTTGCTTTGTAAAATGTCAAGTTCTTGGTCGTATTCTGCCTGCATCACTACATCCATCTCTATAACTCTAGTTATTGACTATATCTCCAGTCAATGGTCATTTTAAAAAGCATTTCAGAACACACACACAGCATACTGAAGATTTGAGACTGCTAGCCTACAACAGGCAGAAGACCACATCCTGCTCTGCTCCTGACTGACAGTCAGTGAGGGAAATCTGACACTACAGTGAGCACAGTGTGGAAAGACCAGGTGATGTTCAAACCTCTCTGGAACTTATGCATTCCCGATGCACTGATAACCCCTGATAAACCCGACATTTTATGACCTTTTCATCTTTAATTCTTTAGACGTTTTGCATAGCTTCATACTGTATAGCAACACAGTCACACTTACAGCTACACCTTTATGTTTATCTGTTCTGTCCAGTATTTAAAGTTTAATGCCCATATAACATATGATATACATAAAACTCTGCCTGTGCGTGCTTTTTTTAGAGCATGTGTTTGACAGTTTACTGGGCAGCTCTATGGCAGTGTCTGCTACTGAAATGACTCTGTCACCTCTGATGAACAACCTATTGTAAGAAGCTATTAAATCACCTTGTTTCTTTCACTGTTGCTACATGGAATTGAAGAAAGGAGAAGCACACAACACCCTACATGCTGCTAACCCTCCATAAGGGAAATAACCAAGGCACATAACATATTAAATTTATTCCAACTACCATGAGGTGACCAGACTAGGCTACATTTTACTACTCAGATGTACGTTGCTACTGTATGTACTGTACTTCAACAGGAAAGTCTTCACTGAAGAAAGAGGAATACAATTAGGAAGCTGAATAGTGCACATTTATTAGATGTTTCTTGGAAGTATATAGATTTTGAGCTAGGCTTGTTCGTGCATGTTTGTCCATCAGCATTTGAAGTCAGTGGTTATGTTTGCATGGATAATATTTTTCGATTCAATCGAAATCATTCCACTTAATCATTGAACTGTTTATATGGAAGCTGATCCGATAACGTGCATTTACATTCACAAAGGCTTTAAACTTTTCTGACATGCACTAAGTTGTCCTGCCTGTTCTGAAGCATTAAATCTACTGGAAATAAAACCGAAAAAGTATTTTCTTCAACTATAATTTTAGGTTAGGCGTTCCCCATTTTTCAGATTACTCCCACCATCTGTTATGATTGGTTACAATAATTCAGTCTCATATGATTGGTTAGATGTAAAATAGTGAGCCAATCAGTGCTACTTCCCTATATTTATTGCAACAAGAGAGAAATGGTTTGAGAAACGACTGGAAATGTTAACATGGCTAATATTTACCTCATGAAAAAGGTCTACAATGACCCTCTCATTCGAGCCCGATTGGATGCTGCTCCATCAGAGTTGTTTACATGATGCATTTTTATTTCAATTAGGCTATTGTTATGATTATAATGGAAATTATGAGCCCCATGTAAATGCACTGATGTGATTCAGGTATCACCAGCAAAAAACACTAACATAAATCAGTGATATTTATGCTTCAACGGCATCAGGGTAATAAGGAAACATTGTTATCGATTCATTAATTAGCTTATAATCAACATCATTATCATAATCCTCATCAACATCATAATCATCATTATCATCCTGATCTAAGATTTCACTGGAGACCATAATGAGGGATGTCCAATTTAAAAGACAACATAAAGACAGGCATTTCCTTAACTACTGTATCTTGATCATGAATTGACTGAAGCAGCTTGACATGTTTCATGGCATCCCTCAAGGTTATTTCCTCTTTTTATTTCAGGGAGCTGTTGTTTCAGCCGCTGTCATCTTTGACTTGCTTGTCTGCCTCTGTACATATCCTTTCCTGTAAAGCTGCATTGTGAAAAAGCCTCTTTTTAATAGTAGTATACAAACAAATCAGAGTTTGTATATGTTAGCACTGTGGCCTTGCAGCTTCAGGGTCCGGGTTCGATTCCTGGCTCTGGTCTGTGTGTGTGTAGTTTGCATGTTCTTCCTGTGCTTGGTGGGATTCCTCCAACAGTCCAAAGACATGCAGATTAGGTTAATTGGCGTTCCCAAATTGCCTTAGTGTGTATGCCCTGTGATCAATTACCCCTCTGTCCAGATGTACAGTACCATACGAGTATGGATGACTTCCAAACATTGTTTTCTGCTAAGATAATAGCCCAAAAGGTTGCATGTTTTACCCAAAATCTAAGCAAAGATGAAAGTTGAAAGTTTAAAACTAACATCGTTAACCTGTTTTGTCTGGAGCTCAATTATCCAATCAAGCCTTTTAGCCTCATTGACATTAGTGTGAGAATGTTAAACTCTGGATGATTAAGAGCGCCACTTTTCTTAGCCTTTATAGCCAAGACAAATCTGGTTAATAGGTTTAAGTGTATGCTCCATGTTCATTCCTTTTATCTTCGTGTTCATTTGTTATGCATCATTACCATGGAGATATGAAATTCTATACGTGTACAATCATAATGCTCTTCTAGATCCTATAAGTACATCATGTTACATATAGAAAGTTACTTCTAGTGATGGGTTTCACCCTGGCAACTGTTTCTCTTCAGTTATCCCCATTTCATAGTATTATCTCATTTACAAGCATACTTGAAAGTAGGCTTGTATGATCTGGTACTGTGTAACACTAAAAGATCCAGTGGCAAAAATGTTACTCTGTTTCAGAAGAGTCGAATTATTGCCCTGCGCAAGAAAAGAAACGAACGAGAAGGAGATACAGTAGCTGAATCTTTTAAAATTGGGTTAAGAACTGTTAAATGCATTATTAAAACCTGAATGATTGTGGTTAACTATCATCTTCTTTGAAGAAATGTGGTTGGGAAAAAAAACATTTTATATGATTATGATGTGATCATGATGTGAACTCAAATAATAAAAAACAACAACAGTGGAAGTCACAGCTATGTTTAATAGAAAAAGTAGGAACATTTCCACAGACACAATATGAAAAGAACTCAATGGATTGGAACTAAATTGCTGTGTAGCCTTAAGAAAAACACTTATTGGAAAAAGGGGGCTTTGATTTCGAAAGAATGGACCATGGAGCATTGGAAAAAGGTCATATTGTTTGATCTGTTCAGATTTATCCTGTTGTGATGGGTACACCAGGGTAAGAAGAAAGGCAAAGTGATGTACTCTATCCTTCATGTCCAGTGCCTGCCGTACAAACCTGTGTGGGCACTGTTATGATCTTCTGTTGATCAGGTCTAGGTTCAACAACGTTGTGCCAAAACATAAGGTCAGCTAATAACCTGAATATACTGAACGACCAAGATTTTTCCAAGTTGACAGAGGATGGTAGGATGCATCAGGCGCAAATTGTGAAAGAGTGCTTTAGGAAGCATGAGACATCATTTTAGATTGGCCACAACAGAGTTACATTAACCAGACTAAAAATCTTTGAGATATGCTAGAAAAAATATATACACAGTGGTTCGACTCTCTATCAACAATACAAGATCTTGGAGAGAAATTAATGTATAAGGTTATTGAAAAAATGCCATGGACATAATCAAAGCAAAAGGTGGTCACAGGAGTGTGTGACTTTCTGTTTGGTCAGCCAGGGTGTATAGCAGTTAGGTACTGTATGTATAGCCTGTGTAGATCCTCAAACTTAAAATAAAAAAATGAACTATGGATTTTCCGTATTTGACTAAAACTCATATTTATCTTAAATCAAATCATTAGTGACAAATCATTCTGCTTTTCTAAACTGGATCTTTCATTTTCAAAAATTTCACTGCGCATGGGCCCGAAGCTAAAAACCTCCTCAGTGTGTTAGCATATGTTGTTTTTATAGCCACTGCTGATTCTGTTTAGAACAATAATGTTCATGATTCTCATGCTTAAATTTTTTTAAAGGCACTCTTACCCACCCTGTTTCACCATATGCTAACAATCATCTTCGGTATCATGGAGTTTCTTTCCCACTGATTTCATAAGAAGATAAATAAATGAATTAATTAATAAATTAATTAAAATAAAATTAATTTAAAAAAAAATCCCAGAGGCAACCCCAGAGTTTCCTCACGTGCTCATAATAACCTAATCTTTCATTAAATTTAGCAAAGAAAACTAGCTAACCTAACTAGCTAGCCAACTTAACCTGTAAATTGTTGTTCTTTTTTCAGTTATTTTGAACCAATAAAGTACATTTTTACACAGATTACTGATTAATTTGCTACCCTTTATGCAAATCACAACTTGAAATGTAACTTTTTATTGTATACAAATCTGACCTGCCTTGCTAGAAAATTATGCTAAAAAATCTAGTTTGTTTTAGACTGTAGGATGACTAGCAAACTGCAGGAAGCCATTATTTCTGTTCACTGGAGTGCTGAACCATTATTACATTTACATTTACATTTAGGCATTTGGCAGACGCTCTTATCCAGAGCGACTTACATTTTTATCTCATTACACATCTGAGCAGTTGAGGGTTAAGGGCCTTGCTCAAGGGCCCAACAGTGGCAACTTGGTGGTTGTGGGGTTTGAACCTGGGATCTTCCGAACCGTAGTCCAATGCCTTAACCACTGAGTTACCCCGGCCCTTATTACTCTTACAGCTGAATGTAAATTCTTTTTAAAATAACTTCCAAGATAACACTAGAAACCAGGAAGTCAGGGAGCAGGCAGTACATTCTGTGCCCTTAGTCTCCAGATGAAGGCCTGGATAAAGTTTGACCTTTTGTCCTTTCTTAGAAGCAATGCAGCTTTGATCCCGAGGGCCCACTATCACTGTTTCAAGCAACTTTATTCCTCACCTACAGCTCACTGAGAAACACTGCCATTATTCACTGGTGTCTTTTCCTTGAAGTTAAAAAGAAAAATGTTCTTTATTAGAGCCTGTACACACGTACACACACAAAAACATCACAATCCATGAATTTTTTTATCAAAAAAGTGACCGTGTTACTGCAGTATATGTATGGAGACAATTGGGACACCCTGTAATCTGGATCCATAGACATACAGTATTTCCTTATATGAAATTTACAACATTTCATTTTATTTCAAACACAAGGTAGCTGTTAAACTAAGAACAGAAGATTTAATAGAACCTAACACCACTTGACTTTTTTTCTTTGGGGTCATCTGAAATTAGTACTTATATTTTCCAGTTAATGGTGGCACGGTGGCTTAGTGGTTAGCACTGACGCCTTTCACCTTCAGGGTCCTGCCTCAGGTCTGTGTTCATGGAGTTTGCATGTTCTCCCCATGCTTGGTGGGTTTTTCTTTGGCTAGTTTGGGTTCCTCCCACACCCGAAGGATATGTAGGATAGGCCATTTGTTATTCCCAAATTGGCCGTAGTATGAAAATGACTGGCAGCCCAGCCCCTTAAGTAACTGGCAAAGAAATTTGGTTCTAATTATGGTAGAAATCTCCAGAGTGGGGAGTATCTGTGTTAGATAGTACAGTACATGGACGAACCAAAATACCAAACACCAAATGTTCCAGTGGACAGTCATCACACTAAAGGAGGAAATCAGAACTACATCAGTTCTGAGACATTAATAAATGTTCAGCATTCCTGTAATCTAAGTATAAACAAATGCCGATAGTCAGAACCTGTCGTCTCCCCTGCTGGGTCCTAGTGCTTGCAGAGTTTCTGTGTAAGGCAGAGAGTATGTGTGTTTATTTGGGAACCTGGGAAGAGGGGGGCTGTAAAGCGGAGAGAGAGAGAGAGAGAGAGAGAGTGTGTGTGTGTATTTCTCTCAACTTTATAGCCCCCACCCACCCCCACCTGGCTTCAAACACAAACACACAGAAACTCTGCTCTCTCGCGATTCAAAGGTACGGTGCTGTTTAATTTGTTGTTGTTGTTGTTTTACTTTACAGCAGTGATTCCATTCGTATGCACTCACGCAAGTGTGACTAGCGATGTTCCTTGCTAATTTATAAACGGTTAAATTTTAAACGGTTTTAAAAAGGGTCTCTCCGTTAATGTGTGTGTGTGTGTGTGTGCACGCACATTACGCACACACGCACACACACACACACACAGCGCCTGCGTGCACAAATGGAAACACTTATTTGTCGGGATTTATTATAAAAAAATGTTTTTATGTAAAGTGCAGGATAATTTGTTTTATTTTTACTTTATATTTTGTGTTAATTATTTTTATGTATTTATTTTTTTGGGCTGTAGAACGAATAATTTGAATTTCAAATTATTTCCTATGGGAAAATAAAATTTGGTTTACGAGTGTTTTGGAATACGAGCCCGCTTCCGGAACGAATTATGCTCTTAATCCGAGGTTCCACTGTATGTATATACTGTACATAGCACAGGATACTTTATATAGACAAGTGCCTTTTCTAATTATATGTCCAGTTAGGCACTGGTAAGGCACAACGTTCCAGGTGCATATACAGGTCCTTCTCAAAAAATTAGCATATTGTGATAAAGTTCATTATTTTCTGTAATGTACTGATAAACATTAGACTTTCATATATTTTAGATTCATTACACATAACTAAAGTAGTTCAAGCCTTTTATTGTTTTAATATTGATGATTGTGGCATACAGCTCATGGAAACCTAAAAAAATTAGCATATCATGAAAACGTTCTCTAAACGAGCTATTAACCTAATTATTTGAATCAACTAATTAACTCTAAACACCTGCAAAAGATTCCTGAGGCTTTTAAAAACTCACAAAAGACACAGAAATTTTTTTTGAACGAATAGGCTGTTCCCAGAGTGCTGTATCAAGGCACCTCAGTGGGAAGTCTGTGGGAAGGAAAAAGTGTGGCAGAAAACGCTGCACAACGAGAAGAGGTGACCGGGCCCTGAGGAAGATTGTGGAGAAGGACCGATTCCAGACATTGTGGGACCTGCGGAAGCAGTGGACTGAGTCTGGAGTAGAAACATCCAGAGCCACCGTGTACAGGCGTGTGCAGGAAATGGGCTACAGGTTGCAAATTTTGCATGTCATTCGGAAATCAAGGTGCCAGAGTCTGGAGGAAGACTGGGGAGAGGGAAATGCCAAGTCCAGTGTCAAGTACCCACAGTCAGTGATGGTCTGGGGTGCCATGTCAGCTGCTGGTGTTGGTCCACTGTGTTTTATCAAGGGCAGGGTCAATGCAGCTAGCTATCAGGAGATTTTGGAGCACTTCATGCTTCCATCTGCTGAAAAGCTTTATGGAGATGAAGATTTAATTTTTCAGCATGACCTGGCACCTGATCACAGTGCCAAAACCACTGGTAAATGGTTTACTGACCATGGTATTACTGTGCTCAATTGGCCTGCCAACTCTCCTGACCTGAACCCCATAGAGAATCTGTGGGATATTGTGAAGAGAAAGTTGAGAGACACAAGACACAAGAATCTGCAAAAGGATTCCCGACCAAGTATTGAGTGCATAACTGAACATAATTATTTGAAGGTTGACTTTTTTTGTATTCAAAACACTTTTCTTTTATTGGTTGGATGAAATACGCTAATTTTTTTGAGATTTTGGGTTTTCATGAGCTGTATGCCACAATCATCAATATTAAAACAATAAAAGGCTTGAACTACTTCAGTTGTGTGTAATGAATCTAAAATATATGAAAGTCTAATGTTTATCAGTACATTACAGAAAATAATGAACTTTATCACAATATGCAAATTTTTTGAGAAGGACCTGTATATACAGTATACGTACCTAAGTCCCATATCTGATTTCTAAGTTTACGTCATTCCATGAAAATCTGCTAAGTTGGCATTTGGGCTAGGACTGACTCTACCTTTATAGCCCAAAGACCCCAACCAGCAGGTCAAGTTTTTGAAAAAATTTGCAGTGTTAATTCAAGCTGATTACACATGCATCACCTATGTGTTCAAGGTCAAATACACCTACAGCCATTTTGACGTTGTTCCAGATGTTGACTGAAAGATATAAAATGAGCCAAGCTTGCATTTTCAAGTGTGTGGAATGAGCAGTGCTTGCATTATGTAGCAAATACGACGATTAATTTTGTATAATGGCAACTCGTAAAGAGAAATATATAATGCTGCTTTAACAGCATTGGAACTGCCAAAAGTAACACAATATGAAAAATAACAAAATGCGTAAATTGTCCTACACTGCAAAATAGGACCAATTTAAAATGTACAGAATTATAGAGAATTTGTGGCATTGGTTAGGAAGACCTCCAGATGCAGCCAGTTTGTTTTGTAGGAAACATTACAAAAATGTATGTTGAAAGAGATTTAGGCATTTCAAAAGTATTTAAATAATCATCAGGAACGAAAAAACATATTGTGTATGAAATCTAAGTTGCATTTTCTCTGAATTCTGCATTTACTGTATAAGTAGCTCACTGGAATGTATATCTGACTTCATTCGAACCTATTCCTCTTTCGTTGTCTTTCCGATGGCAAACAAATAAAACCTATTTTTAACCCATGTCCCCCTACACCAACAAAGTCAAGAAAATCAATGGATTTAAATGAGTAGGTCTGTAAAGTCACAAATGTAAATTGCCGCAGCACTGATAATTGTAGGCATGTAGAGCAGATTAAGGGATATTGTGTCTAACACTGCCATAAACTGCCAGTGCAGTAGATAAAACAGTGTAGGTGTGCTTCCATCAATCTTTCAGCACCCACACAATCAACAGCTTGCTCATGGAAAGTGGATGACACAGTGGATGACACACGAGCTGGCTTTCAGAGCCACCCATACATTAACATACAGTGGTGTGAAAAACTATTTGCCCCCCTCCTGATTTCTTATTCTTTTGCATGTTTGTCACACAAAATGTTTCTGATCATCAAACACATTTAACTATTAGTCAAAGATAACACAAGTAAACACAAAATGCAGTTTTTAAATGAGGGGTTTTATTATTTAGGGAGAAAAAAAAATCCAAACCTACATGGCCCTGTGTGAAAAAGTAATTGCCCCCTGAACCTAATAACTGGTTGGGCCACCCTTAGCAGCAATAACTGCAATCAAGCGTTTGCGATATCTTGCAACGAGTCTTATACAGCGCTCTGGAGGAATTTTGGCCCACTCATCTTTGCAGAATTGTTGTAATTCAGCTTTATTTGAGGGTTTTCTAGCATGAACCGCCTTTTTAAGGTCATGCCACAACATCTCAATAGGATTCAGGTCAGGACTTTGACTAGGCCACTCCAAAGTTTTCATTTTGTTTTTCTTCAGCCATTCAGAGGTGGATTTGCTGGTGTGTTTTGGGTCATTGTCCTGCTGCAGCACCCAAGATCGCTTCAGCTTGAGTTGACGAACAGATGGCCGGACATTCTCCTTGAGGATTTTTTGGTAGACAGTAGAATTCATGGTTCCATCTATCACAGCAAGCCTTCCAGGTCCTGAAGCAGCAAAACAACCCCAGACCATCACACTACCACCACCATATTTTACTGTTGGTGTGATGTTCTTTTTCTGAAATGCTGTGTTACTTTTACGCCAGATGTAACGGGACACGCACCTTCCAAAAAGTTCAACTTTTGTCTCGTCGGTCCACAAGGTATTTTCCCAAAAGTCTTGGCAATCATTGAGATGTTTTTTAGCAAAATTGAGACGAGCCTTAATGTTCTTTTTGTTTAAAAGTGGTTTGCCTTGGAAATCTGCCATGCAGGCCATTTTTGCCCAGTCTCTTTCTTATGGTGGAGTCGTGAACACTGACCTTAATTGAGGCAAGTGAGGCCTGCAGTTCTTTAGATGTTGTCCTGGGGTCTTTTGTGGCCTCTCGGATGAGTTGTCTCTGCGCTCTTGGGGTAATTTTGGTCGGCCGGCCACTCCTGGGAAGGTTCACCACTGTTCCATGTTTTTGCCATTTGTGGATAATGGCTCTCACTGTGGTTCGCTGGAGTCCCAAAGCTTTAGAAATGGCTTTATAACCTTTACCAGACTGATAGATCTCAATTACTTTTGTTCTCATTTGTTCCTGAATTTCTTTGGATCTTGGAATGATCTAGCTTTTGAGGTGCTTTTGGTCTACTTCTCTGTGTCAGGTAGCTCCTATTTAAGTGATTTCTTGATTGAAACAGGTGTGGCAGTAATCAGGCCTGGGGGTGACTACAGAAACTAAACTCAGGTGTGATAAACCACAGTTAAGTTATTTTTTAACAAGGGGGGCAATCACTTTTTCACACAGGGCCATGTACAGTACAGTAGATTTGGAGGTTTTTTCTCCCTTAATAACGTAAACCTTCATTTAAAAACTGCATTTTGTGTTCAATTATGTTATCTTTGATTAATAGTTAACGGTTTTTGATGAGCAGAAACATTTAAGTGTGACAAACATGCAAAAGAATAAGAAATCAGTCAGGGGCAAATAGTTTTTCACACCACTGTATATACACAAATGCAAGGCACTGTGATGTATGTTCATCCCCAGTTCAATTGCAAGTACAGTATGAACTGCATGCTGTGAGAATATGTATTAAGCCCTGAGGATATTACATCATGTAGGTTTGGGGCCTGATTTGACTATTGATTAAGCTGTCATATGATTTTGATAGATGCCTATAAGTTACATTTTTTAAAACCAGATTTTGGAGAATATTTCCAAGCTACATTGTGGTTTGCTGACAGCTAAGCTTGATTCTCCTGCAAGACAGCCATTTTAATAAACAGCAGACATGATGTACAGCCAACTGATGTTTCATTTACAGAAGTATAAACCATTTACATTCACAAAGTGATGCATAGAGGGCTAAAGATTGTCTCATGGGTTTTCAGTCATTCAGCCTGGTCATAGGTGTACAGTACAGTATTCTCATCTGATGGATTTGAGTCTAGAATACTTTATTCACTTCTTCAAAGTGTTCAAAGTGAAAATGCTCTTGCTTTCAATATTAAACACATCTGTGATTTCTACTGTTAATTTTTTTTAATGAGGCAACTTCAACAAGCATTTAAATCATTTCCAACCACATGCATTTATGATGTGAATTCGACAAGTTCAGGGGTCCGGTCTTCGTACATCGCCAACTCAGTTAGCTGGATTTGATTGTTGTGGATTTGTCCAGATCTTGGATTGTTTCGTTCTTCGATGCGCTTCTCGCACTTGTTGTCATAGCAACATGTCCGTAAGCTTGAACCTGCTCGGTAGCAGGTTTATTTCATGTAAACAGGATTAAGGCTGTGCTCCTGCCGGGTTATGATTGGTTGAAATGGTGAGGTCACATCTGATTGGTTAAAGAGCACGACTGACGCAGACTGACTCACGTGGGAAAAGAATATTATCTTGCATATATGCCCCCCTGCCATGGATAATCGCTATCAAATATTATATTAGAACATAAATTCCTAGGTTTATTATTATAAAATATGATATTACTATTATAATAAACCCTAGGCACGAGACAGCCGTCAAGACCATTAATACAAATTCTTGTATAATGTTTATTTTGTAACATATTTATTTTTCAGGGGTTTGTCATGAATATGCAAATAAATATTTATATATGATAAAAATAAATATTTTTATAATGAAAAATTGGATGAAATAATTTTTATTATAAAATAACCAATATAAAAGTATACATGTATTTGAAAAAAAAATAATAATTTCATATACAACATTTATTTTCATATTGCATATTTTATTTTATTGTCTCATGTAATTTGGAAACCATTAACCTATGAATTTAAGTTCTAATATAATCTTTAATAGTGATTATGTAGGGGGGGCAATCCATGGGAGGGGGCATTTCAGCACATAACACGTTACAAAATAAATTGAGCCGCTCTTTTGTCATTTCTTCAACCAATCGAAGGGCTTGTGATCAGTGTTTCTACTGTCGATGCATATCGCCTTTTAAACCAACGCACGAACGCGCAATAATCCTAGACAACTCAATCCAGCTATACTAATCATCAACAACAGGTGTGCTCGAAGAACCAACTTAGCCAGAGTGTAATTAGCACGATGATCTCATCTTAGATGTGTCAGTTCATCTCGGATGTATCAAGCGACGTACGAAGAACGGACCCCAGGTTTCAATGTGTTAGACGGTTCAAAACCTAATTCCAATCATTTCAGCAACATCCTTAGTTGTTTTCTTTGCTTGGTGCCAGTCAATAATTTGACACTTCTGAAACAGTAATATCTTTTACTGTACATGACACGGATTACATCTACTTACATGGCTTTTTCTCACTGCAGTGAAAGAAATAATAAATAAATAAATAAATAAACAAACAGCTGCCAGCTGAAACATACAGTATTAATCACTGCAGTAAAAAATCTTTAAGGTTTTTTTTATTAAAGACTCTTACATACTTCCTTATTTAAAAACTAATTAAATAAACTAATTTAAACTAATTTATAAACTAACTAATCTTTTATTTATTTTATTTACAGTAGATGCCCAACATTAAATGCAAAATTAGTCAATGAGTACTGTAGGTCCCACGAAAAACATCTGACACATTTCTATGGGAACCAGCAATAACCTATTCAGCAATTTGAGGTACAGTAGCTCTTCATTGGAGAAGGTTTTCTTTTAAACTCTGGATTGGTACTTTATTAGCTAACCAGCTGACAATTTAAGATACATTTCTTGTAATATATTATAGATCTGTGCTCTTTTTATCCCTATTAAATCCATCAAGCGTTCTGGGATATCTTTTTATTTAACTTAGAAATATTGCTACACAGTGTATACAACAGGTGGCACGGTGGCATGGTGGTTAGTCTGTGGAGTTTACATGTTCTTGCTTGCTTGTCTTGACAAAAGACATGCAGATTATGTTAACTGGTGTGTGTGTGCTCTGTGATGGATTGGCACCCTGTCTACCCTGGGTCATGCCCTAAATCTCCGGGGGCCCCTCCTGACCCTGTATACAGCATAAGAGATATAGAAGTCAAATAAATAAATGAATGAATGAATGATGTATATACAACATTTTAGAACAAAAATATGTTCAAAGCCTCATAGTAACAATGACTCATTTGCTTAATACCATGAAAGAAACATTTATACAGTACTTTGACATATTTAGAATTTGTCAAATACATTACTGAACAGCTAGGTACACTCGCAAGCAATTACAATACTCAATCCACACTCATGTTAATGCACTTTGAACTGTTAACTTGACTTTGCACATTATCCTGCACATTCTGCACATGGTCTTGCTCATGACTGGACATGGTTTCTGCAACATGGCCACCCGCGCAAAGGGCAAATCTGCGGACAACTGTGCGGATTTATAGGCAGGCAGAGCAGCGGACGGCTGTGGTTGCTAGGCAACCCTGCCATGTTGCCAATCAGAGCAAACGCGATACACCTGTCCAGCAGGTTATTTAAACCCTCATAAACCAGCACACTTTGTGCGAACATTAGATAGTACCAGGTATGAGAACGGTGCTCTGAAGAGGAGAGAGAAGAGGAGAGAGAAGAGGAGAGGAGAGGAGAGGAGAGAAGGATAAACAATATATCTCACTAAAGATAAAGAAATAGAGGTCTGGAGAAGAAATAAATAAATAAGCATTTTTTCTTTCACAAAAGAAAGGGGAGCATATATATTTAGGTTTACATGCACGTGGTCGGTGGTTCACAAGACGCTCCCCTCTAATTCCTGCGTTTGGGCTCCCCCTCTTAATGTCATGTTGCTCTCTGGTAAAACACACAACACAACTGCAGGTGCAGGAAATCACTCACTTTATTTATGCTCGTAACCGTCTCTTAATTCAAACTTAAAACACAAACTTAGAGCCACCCCACTGGTGGCTTCTCCCAGCGCGGTCTGCAGGCGGTAAACACAAGAATGTCAAAGCGTTCTCTCAACGCGAAACAATAAACACGAGACTGTCTGCCGATCCTCGGCTGAAGTAGTCCTGAACAGTGAAGCTGTCCTGCTTCACTGTACCTCGCCTGCAGATACCGCTAGCCCTTGGGAGAGACACAGAAACGGACAGGTTAATGAGTGCTGTGGCATAATGGTGACCAGACACTGTAGTGTGGGTTCGGCTGGGTTAAGTAGTGCGACACATGAGGTAGAGACAGGTGTTTCCGATTACACATTAAGGGTAGACAAAGACATACAACGACACACTAGGGGGAGACAAAGCTACGGCTCAGTAAGCCGGAGAACCGGATCTCCGGGGCTGCGGAGGCTCGGATGTTACATTACCCCCCTCCCCAGGACCGGCTTCCTGAAGAGGAGGTGGGCACTCTCCTTGCGTCACCGAAGGGGGTCGGAACCCGCCGACCTGATGGAATTGCCGGCGGGCGGGTCGGCCCCGGGCCCGCGGCGCAGGACGGTCCGGCCGTGCCCTGTGGAACTCGGAAATGAGTTCGGGGCTCAGTATGTCCCGCGCCGGGACCCAGCTGCGTTCCTCCGGTCCATACCCTTCCCACTCCACCAGATATTGGAGTGAGCCTCCTTGCCTTCGGGAGTCCAATAACTGCTGGGCTTTAAACGCTGGAGCCCCCTCGATCTCCACAGCCCCAGGTAGCGAGGGCGTCACGACCCCCTCGTCCAGCGGTCCCCCCCTCACTGGCCTGAGAAGAGATTTCGATAGACGTTGTTTGGACCATCAATGAGGATGGTGTACAGAATTTAGCGCATCGGGGGGACCAGGAAAGGATACGCGAACCAGCCCAATCAAAATTAGGGTTGTGAGAGCGCAACCATGGGAGGCCGAGCACGACGGACTGACTCACCTGGGAAATTACATAGAATTTTAATTCCTCAGTGTGGTTTGGGAAGGTTAATCGTAGGGGCACGGTGATCATGTTAATTGGCGACTGAGCTAATGGGTTGCCATCTAGAGCGTTAATCCCGATCGGGTTTGGAAGCTTCGACACGGGAGCGTGCAGCGAGGAAAGGAGAGAGGATGAAATGAAGTTCCCAGCCGATCCAGAATCTATTAACGGGGAAACAGAAACAACATGAGTGTGATATGACAAGGTAGCATTGATGCAAAAAGTCTGTGTGACTCGTGGGGGTGAATGTTGCATTACTTGCAATAACGGGCAGGTTTTAATGAGATGCCCCCCTCCCCCGCAGTACAGGCATAGTCCCGCCGTGAATCGGCGTCTCCTCTCCTGGGCAGACAGTCGGGAGGTGCCTACATCCATCGGCTCCAGCGTATTATCTCGGGATCTTGGCGGGCTCTTGCCGGGGCTGGGGCGGCGGCGCGGCTCAATACTGCCCCCTGCAGCTCTAGCGGGGGTTTGCCGCTTCTGACCGCGGAGATGTTGGTCCAGCTTGATGGCAAGCTGAATTGTCTCGTCGAGGTCCATTTCGGCATCTCGACATGCCAATTCCAGCTGGATTTCCGGTTGGAGCCCGTCTCTGAAGTGAGCGAGGAGGCTCCGCTCGCACCACTCACTCTCCGCGGCCAGGATCTTGAATTTCACGGCGTAGTCTACCACCGTGGCGGGTCCTTGTCATAGCCTTAACAGCTGTTGCTCCCCTGTGCGCCCCTGATCTGGGTGGTCAAAAACTGACCGAAACGCGCGTCGAAATCGCGCGAAGTCCACGATGTCCCGACCGCCTGCGCACCACATAGCGGTTGCCCAGTCCATGGCCGCACCTGTGAGCTGTTGGGTAACAAAACTAACCTTCTGACGATCATCTAGATCCGGGTAGTCTGCCAAGTATAACTCACATGCGAGGAGAAATTTACGGCAACCCTCAGGATCGCCAGCATACCTCTCCGGAGGAGCCGCTTTTGGTGGAGATCGGGGGGGGCGCCTTGGCGCCGGGGAGGACGGTGACTGGCCGGTCGCGATGTCCCGGACGCTGTGAGCGAGGTCATTTATGGCTCGGGCCAAACTGTCCATTTGCCCCTGCTGTCTCCGGATGTAATCCATGATTGGGGGGTTGTCACCGGGCAGGGGCGTTCCTGCTGCAGTTTGGAATACGGTCTGGTCATCTGTCATGTTGCTCTCTGGTAAAACACACAACACAACTGCAGGTGCAGGAAATCACTCACTTTATTTATGCTCGTAACCGTCTCTTAATTCAAACTTAAAACACAAACTTAGAGCCACCCCACTGGTGGCTTCTCCCAGCGCGGTCTGCAGGCGGTAAACACAAGAATGTCAAAGCGTTCTCTCAACGCGAAACAATAAACACGAGACTGTCTGCCGATCCTCGGCTGAAGTAGTCCTGAACAGTGAAGCTGTCCTGCTTCACTGTACCTCGCCTGCAGATACCGCTAGCCCTTGGGAGAGACACAGAAACGGACAGGTTAATGAGTGCTGTGGCATAATGGTGACCAGACACTGTAGTGTGGGTTCGGCTGGGTTAAGTAGTGCGACACATGAGGTAGAGACAGGTGTTTCCGATTACACATTAAGGGTAGACGAAGACATACAACGACACACTAGGGGGAGACAAAGCTACGGCTCAGTAAGCCGGAGAACCGGATCTCCGGGGCTGCGGAGGCTCGGATGTTACACTTAACAACATATTCAGTGGTGCCATATTGGAGCATATCCCAATTCCATTGCAATTCCAATTTATTTTATTTTGTTGCATTTTTATTTTATTATCTGCACATAATGTAATTTTTTTTATTTAAGCTAATAATTCTTCTATATATTTTTTTATATTTCTGTATTTGTAAAATCTTTATCTTTTACGAGCATGTCACTGCATATCATACTGTGTATGTTGGGAGCTACACATGCTGCTCCTGTCCTCCCAGTGGTCCAGACCCCTTCTGCCTTCTGAACCTACTGACTCGTCCCCATGCTGAACTGGACTTCATGTTAATTTAAAGAACTTCTGTTATATTGAATTTTCAGCTGCACAACACACAAGATGTTACAGTATATCATTTCTATCTGTTATCACCCAGATGAGGATGGGTTCCCTGATAGAGTCTGGTTCCTCTCAAGGTTTCTTCCTATTGACATCTCAGGGAGTTTTTCTTTGCCACTGTCGCCGTCACCCTTGGCTTGCTCATCAGAGACATTTCATTCATCATTCATTCATTCATCTCATTATTATCTAGACACATTTTTCTCACACATACACACTTCCAAATATTAATTTTTTTTTAATTTCTTTCTTTTTTGTGAAGCTGCTTTGAGGCAATGTCCATTGTTAAAAGTGCTATATAAATGAAATAGAATTGAATTGAATTGAATATGTGATAAAAAAATTCAAATGTGTGTCAAAGTACTGTATGTAGTTAACGATCCAATACTTATACAAAGTTAAAATTGTATATTATGATGAGCACAACTAGGGCTGAAAGTGGTAGTATGAAAGTTGAAGCTTTGGAAGCTGAGTGTACAGATGAGGATGTGATACAGAGTAACTGCTGTATCATTCTCTTTAAGCAAAGATACAACAAAGCAAAGGGTCATTTAAAATGGCACCCCTATAAACCTATGAATGTATTAATTTTGTGGAATTTAGCAAAGCATTGACCAACATTTCATATGAAAGGAGTCCAAAGAAAAAGTAAACAAAAAAAAACCCCTCTATAATATTTATTTATTTTAAAGACTGATAAGGTGGTTTTCTGTAATAAATGAAATCAAAGTAGGCTAAACAGAACTAGCACTAGCATGATGTGTCAACAAGCAAATGAGATTTTTTCCTGCTCATTTGATTTTTGACCTGTTGTGTTGCATCAGTATTTCATGCACTTAAAAACTAGCACCAGGCCTATGGTTGTTTTGCAAGGTGCATTCTGATTTAAAACTGAAACCCCGCCGAGCACAATAAACAAAATTCGAACATTTTGAGCCATATTGATTGTTTGACTCTGCTGGATTAATAATTTACTTTGCACAGATAGGTCTGCCCTCTTCTCCATCACACTCTGTGGAATCGCCCGCGGGTCAGACATTGATCGGCGAAGCAAAGACTTGAGAAGAAAGCATGAAGGGCAGATGAACTACTGTTGCCATGTGAGATGAAGATGGCTGATGATAGAGCACGCATGCTCCCTGAGCAAATGTCACGCCAAACAAGCTCCAGAGGGAGAGAGATGGCAGCGTCATGGGGAAGGGAGTGTTGTGAAGTGGAGTGAAGTACAGTCCTTTTTTAGCTCAATCCCTTTGGGTAGCTTGGTAATGTTGCTAGAATGATATTACTGATATGTAGTGGGATGGTTTCCATGGACAAATGATATGAGGAAGAGGAATTACGTGACTCATACGTGACAAATAAGCTGCTCATTAACCATTTTTCACAAACAGCATCTTTTGTCAGAGGTCTATACTGTATTTGCTTTGCATAGTAAGCATGATAATGAGAATGATTTGCTTGATTACAGTTTCACTCATAATGCACAATGGCATGTGTGTATGCGTTTGACTAATGCCTATTTTAATTTCAGGACAGGAGTTGGGAGTAAATGCATGCTTCTTTCTTTGACGCAGCTTTTAGTCACGACACAGCCACTCCCTCTGCTCCTACTGGCAAATGCAGATGAGCTCAGCTAATGCGTGTTGGTGCAAGAGAATTAGGGACGCTGCATAACTAATGAGTTGTGTGCTTTTCTTTGTGGGAGTCTCTGCCAATTTGATCTCTTAAGCTCATATACTGTACAGTATTGTTGAGTCCTGGGCTCTGGCATTATGTGCTCTGTTAGGCTGTGTTTTTAGCAGCGGTAGTGAAACGTAAAAAGATAGTGACCTTGGATGAGCTGAGAGAACGCATGCAGAGCTTTGTCTGTGCTGTTTCAATGATTAATATCTTTCTCCCCAAGCTCTTCAAGATTTGTTGTTGGGTGTGTGTGTTTTTCTTTTATAGACTCTAACCTTGGGTGGATTTAGACTGAGCAAGCCTTTTACCTGCCAGGTGTGTGATATGTCTTCTGATACAGTATATAATGCTCGCATACTAATATTCGCAAGAATATTACTCTGGAATGGCAAGAATTAGATTCGCGAAAGCCTGTTTCTGATCAAATAAAATTGTCTACCTACTCTTAACCGAATCAAAGTCGTTCGGAATTATGCTTTAGAATCTAAAAAATAAAAACTTTTTTTTTATCCGGAAAGTTGGTTTTCTATTCAAGATTCAATGCACATTGTAAGCTCCAATGCCAGCAGCATTTAAGGAGAGTTTGTGAAAAGATTTCCAGGTGCACATACATTATTTATAGAATGCAAACTCATGTCTACACTCTTTCATTTTGTGTACACCTTGTACTTTCCCCCATGCACCTCTCTTTCTCTCTGTCTCTCTGTCTCTCTCTCTCTCTGTCTCTCTCTCTCTCTCTGTCTCTCCACTGACCAGATAATCTTCAATCCGAAAGCTATTGTTTGTTGTACGGTGATGACACATCCTCCAGCCCTTCATCAGTACCAGCAACAGACCAAAGGTTTGGCAGGATGTTAATCAGCGTATCACAGTGAAGACATTGAGCAAGTAATGGAATAAAAAAAAGAGAGTAATTAGAACGTCACTCTAAGAGTGAAATAAATCAGTAATTAAAAAAAAAAAAAATCTACCATGGGCAGCACGGGGGTGTAGTGGTTAGCACTGTCGCCTTGCACCTCCAGGGTCTGGGTTCGATTCCCCGGCCAGGCTCGATTCCCGTCTCTATGTGCATGGAGTTTGCATGTTCTCCCCGTGCTTGGTGGGTTTCCTCCGGGTACTCCGGTTTCCTCCCACAGTCCAAAGACATGCAGATTAGGCTAATTAGCGTTCCCAAATTGACCATAGTGTGTGAATGAGTGTGTGTGTGCTTGCTCTGCGATGGATTGGCACGCTGTCCAGGGTGTACCCTGCCTCGTGCCCTGAGCCTCCTGGGATAGGCTCCAGGTCCCCGCAACCCTAAATACAGGATAAAGCGGTATAGAAGATCAATGAATAATCTACCATGCAGATTTAGGAGTGTAGACTCTTGTACAGCCTGTGAATATCAGGTGCTATGATACTGTACAGTGCTGCATTTCACCAGAAACTGTATTAGGACATTGGAATGATCATTATACTGTAAAAAGCAAGCTAATAAGCCCACTCAGCTGCAGAAATTGCCTATATTTAATGTGAGAAACAATAACAGCCTCTAATGACCCTCTGGAGATTCGGGTATTCAACTAAAAATTGTAAAGGTTACATAAAATTTCTTTTTACCACTGTCTGAATGCATAATTATTTTGGCCGTATGGCAGTAATGTTTACTTTTAAATGCTTACCTATTAAGAATAATGTCTATCAATAAGGCTGCATAAAAATAATTGGTGGCAAAGCTGCTTATATCCCTATGGAGTGTGCAAATACACATTTTCTCCAAAAACAAAAGCTCAATAAAAATTGTTGTAAAATTGCTTGTATGGTTTGGCAACATCATTTTGTATGGATGTGGCAAGACTGCAATATATGATAGCAAATGAAAACATCTTTAATAATCATATTTATTATTTTCCATTATAAGACTGAAACATCTCTTTCAATTGCTTTTATCTTTTATTAATGCATGTATTATTGCGGCCAATTCATGTATGAAAATGATTATTCATTCTCCCAGAACCACTCTTTCACAATTTGGGTCATTGAATATGCCTTTCCTCCAGGAAAGATAAAACCTGGCCATTCAGTACATTCAGGGAGCCAGCTGACTTCATTTTATTGCCACGTAACATTACTGAGCCTAGAGCAGACCAATTGAAGCAACCTCAAATCACAAGGCACTTCCCTTCTTACCCTAATGCACCCTTCGCTCTGAACTCCCCAGACAAGACCTTTTTTCATTGCTCCAAAGTTCAATCTTTATGCTGCTAAAGCAAATTGAAGCCTTTTAGTCTAAATAGTCCCATTAACAAACGGTTATCCTATCGCAACACAGCTATTTAGCCCAATCTTGTAAGTTCCTGACACACTGTGTGTAGAAATGCATTTTCTTTCACTTTTAAACTGTTAATTCTACTGTTGATTTATTTTTTTTATTCTCTTATGATGCCGCCTGTAACATAAGAACTTTTGATTTTGAGTTCATTTGTTTTTCTATCTGTATGCAAGCTGTGTTCTAGGAACTGTCGGGGTTGCGCATATGTTGATTTAGTATTCTCTCTATGCTTTTTCATTATTTAAACTTTTTCACTCTTTGCAAAAGGTTACAAATACTGGCTTTAATAGATTCTGCTCAATTCTGCTTTATGCTTGACTGGATAGCAGCGGGGAAGAAACTAATTAAAGAGGCACAGGATCACACTGCACTGTCGTCTATCAGCTCTTAATTAAATAGTTGCAGGAAAGAAGTAGCAGCCTAGTGCTCTGCTTGGAGACAGGCGCTTGCAAGTTACAGTACATGACTGGAGGCGCCAGCTGCAAATGTTTCATTCCAGTCAATAGCATGAAATAAGTGTCATTGAGTGATAGTTATGAAATAAAATAATTAATTTTACAATTGTGCACCCACTTGTACGTGCCTTTAATTCCTATGAAAAGTGCAAAAAATCCTGATGTTTATGTATTAAATGTGTAAACTACCCAATCGATCAATATAAAAATGCACTAGTAAGATTTACATTCATATATTTAAAAGATGGATGAATATAGTAGAAACCCCAAAAATTGAAGGTTGGTTAGGGCATCAAGAACTGTCTGTACCAGACTGATTCATTTTTACCTACTGCTTAGTTTACACTTCTTTCATTTTCACTCATTAATGCCCTATTAAGAACTGAGAACAGACAGTTAATAAAACTAATATGAATTAGATGGATTAGGTGAAACATTTGCTTTATTATTAGTAGTAGTAATAGTAGGGTGGCACAGTGGCTTAGTAGTTAGCACTGTTGCCTTGCACCTCCAGGGTCCGGGTTCAATTTTCATCTCAGGGTCTGTGTGTGTGGAGACCCTGAGTGTGTTCTCTCTGTGCTTGGTGGGTTTCATCCGGGTACTAAGGTTTCGTCCCACAATCCAAAGACATGCAGATTAGGCTAATTGGTGTTCCCAAAATTGCCTGTAAGTGTGTTAATGAGCGTGTGAGCATGTGTATGCTCTGCGATGGATTGGCACCTCGTCCAGGGTGTACCCCACCTTGTACCCTGGGATAGTCTCCAGGCCCCTCGCGACCCTGTATACAGGATAAAGCAGTATAAACAATGACGATTAGTACTAGTACTAGTAGTAGTATTTCATAAAACATCACTACCTCACAGCTTCAGAGCTGTGTTATAATTTATATTGTTTTCATATTTCAATTCATAGACCACCTACCACAATTTTACCAGCTTTACTCAACTAGAGGTGCTACTAGAGCACACTGCAATTCAATGTAATGTTGCAGCATTCTCCTGGTTCTTCATTGGTTCTTAGAGGGTTTCTTTGATAATTCCTGGTTCCAAATGTTTTAAAAGGGAAGCTCTGTGTTTTAGGGTTCTAAAATCTTTAGGAGTCCCTCAGGGTACGATCAAAGAACCTTTACTGAACCCTTACTCTTAAGCTTGCTTAAATAATAGTACATCTTCCTACTGCCTAGTTTTGTTACATTGTATAAAAGCAGCATTTCAGTAATTTATAGCAAATTAATTGATATTCAATTCAAATATATTTAGTTTAATTAAATAACAACCTGTTTTGATATCTGCTTCAACCTTTCAGCACACTCTTAAAGTCTTTATTACCCATTTAGGCTTATAATGTATATCCAGTTATGTATATGTTAGTCAAATTGCCCCCAGTGGACAAAAAAAACCCATGAAATTTAAATATATTTTTAAATCTAAAAAAATATTGCAGAAAGTTTTCTGTTAGTGTGAATATAAGAAAAGATTCGAAATATCTGTGCAGCTTTGCAGGCTTCAGATCTTTCTTGTTTTAACACTGGCATTTGTGTCCAAATTCATTCTAATTCAGATGAATTCATAGCCTGCAGCACTGCCTTCCTGTGTGTCGAAGAGTCAAAACTATTGATTTTGTTAATCGCTTAAGTCAGCTTTGGCAACTGAAAACAATCTTTGTAAAGTGGAGGAAAATGTCAGCCAAGAAACTACAATGAATGTAACAACATTTCTGACATGAAGGTCATTTGCACATTTTTAAAATGACTTGCAGCTTGTGGTGACACTTTTGGTTGGTGCTAATTATTTGACTATAGATGTTGACTTACAGGGACCTACAGGGTCTGGGTTTGATTCTCAGCCAGGTTCGATTCCCGTCTCCGTGTGCTTGGAGTTTGCATGTTCTCGTCGTGTTTGGTGGTTTCCTCCGGCTACAGTCCAAAGACCTGCAGATTAGGCTAATAGGTGCTAGTGCCTGTAGTGTGTGAATGAGTGTGTGTGCCCTGCGACGGATTGACACCCTGCCCAGTACATTAGTACATTTACATTTAGCAGACGCTCTTATCCAGAGCGACTTACATTTTTATTCTCATTATACATCTGAGCAGTTGAGGGTTAAGGGCCTTGCTCAAGGGCCCAACAGTGGCAACTTGGTGGTTGTGGGGTTTGAACCTGGGATCTTCCGAACCGTAGTCCAATGCCTTAACCACTGAGATACACCTGACCCCCACTGAGCTACCCCTGGCCGCCCCCCAAGTCTCCTGGGATAGGCTTCAGGACCCCTGTGACCCTGAATACAGGATAAAGCAGTATAGACAATGAGTGAGTGAATGAGTTGACAAAAAAAACTACACTTAACTAAAGAACTTTAAGAACCATTACTGACATAAAGCACTTATTGAAAATGAATGAATGATTTTTTCTACAT
The DNA here is from genome assembly GCA_030522415.1 of Channallabes apus. Lineage (NCBI taxonomy): Eukaryota > Metazoa > Chordata > Actinopteri > Siluriformes > Clariidae > Channallabes > Channallabes apus. The sequence continues at coordinate 17,240,259 of CM060123.1, forward strand.
GAAATGTAAGAAACCACGATTTTCCACTGCAGTGGAAGAAAATACCTGATTGTAATCTATAATGGATGTTATTCATCAATTTCTGAGAAGAACTATGTGGAAATGGTTGTATAAACCAAAATGAACTAAACATTTATCGCTGATTTACAAAAGGTTCAGTTATGCTTATTTTCTTCCAATTCACATTCGTAAATAAAGAAATGCTAATTATCCATAGATTAGGTGCACACACAACAGCTACATTGTGTTTGGTGATGTTCTCAAACTCCATAAAAAAGGGCAAATGGCTTCTAAATGGCAACAATAAATGAATAAATTACTAAATAAATGTATAAATAAAAGTCTCATGAAACAGTTAGATTGCATGAGCAGTCCATCCTCTAGGTCGTCTGAAGAAGCAAAAGGCATAGCCTTGACAAAAAAAATGGAGCTAGCTTGTAAATCACTCTATCGCTCATTAACTAACTGACTCAATTCCTTACACACCCATTCACTAACGTATTCCTAACTCAATTTATTCACTCATTTACTCCTGGACTCACTCATGCACTCATTCGTTCCCTCATTTACTCACTCATTTAATCACTCATAGAATGATTTGCTCGTTTATTTAATTAATTATTTACTCACTAATTCACTCATACAAAAATCAAGCTTAATAATTAATAATTAACAAAACTTAATAGCTCACTACATCATTTACATGTTTATTCACTCACTCATTCAACTGATTACTCACTCGCGCATTCATTCACTTACTTACACAATCATTTACACTTGCTAACCCATACATTTATTTATTCTCGCACTCATCTATCAACAGCAGTAATTATTAATGCAAATTAAAAAATATTTTAATAACTGTTAATAGTCAAACATGTGAGGGTCAAAACAGCTGCCAAAACAGCTCAACTTGAGCTAATTTAATGAAAATGATGCGAAATATGATCTTATAGTAAACAAAACAAATAAACATTTTATTTGTCACATACACAGTCATACACAGTACGATATGCAGTGAAATGCTTATACGACCGCCAGTGACCTTAAAAAGAGATTTAAAGCTTATAATAAGAAATAAATATGAAAAAAAGAAATACAATAGAAAAATATAGTTTAACTTGTATAAAAATAGAAATATGCTGTACATAAAAATAGAAATACAAATAGAAATATACTGTACAATAGAACATTTAAGAAAGTTTTGAAATTTGTTGAAGAAAGATGATGTGCAAATATGCATTTAAAAAGTGTCTTATTAAAGTGTCTTTGTGCAATGGTCCAGAATGTAAATGTAAACATGTAAGTGTGGATGTGAGTGTAGATGTGTGTGGATTTGTCTATAGTGTCCATGGATGTTAAAAGATTGTGTTAAAGTTAAATAGATTTATAATTTACAGTAATTCTGTTTTATTGAAATTGCTATTTTGTTATAAGAATATTTTTTAAAAAGCAAGATTATGTAAGGTTAGATCTTTTAATCATTCATTCCTTCATTCATTCATTTTCTGTACCGCTTTATCCTTATATACAGGGTCGCGGGGCCTGGAGCCTATCCCAGGAAACTTAGGGCACAAGGCGGGGTACACCCTGGACAGGGCGCCAATCCATCGCAGGGCACACACTCATACTCACATACACACACTCATTCACACACTACGGGCAATTTGGAATGTCAATTAACCTAACCTACATGTCTTTGGATTGTGGGAGGAAACCGGAGTACCCGGAGGAAACCCACCAAGCACGGGGAGAACATGCAAACACGGGGAGAACATGCAAACAGAATCGAGCCTGGCCGGGGAATCGAACCCGGACCCTGGCGGTGCAAGGCGACAGTGCTAACCACTACACCACCGTGCCGCCTCTTTTAATCATATACTTTTAAATTCATGTAAGTTACTGCAGCTAGATTGCCAAGGTTAACCACATGACCTTAAATATACAATGACATGCAATACCTATATACCAAAAAAAATAAAAATTAATTGTAAATACCTCCTGATTTATATAAGAAATGTGTCTGGAATAACAAAAAGAAGAGCAATTACTTCTCTAACCATTTCCCCCAGCTCTGCTTTGAGGTGTCTAATAGGTTACTATAATGCTTCCACTATATTAGCATTGGTTTACATAAGCTTGGTTTTATTCCATCCCATGCTGTTTTCGTGTTCCACCGATACACCATGGGGGCTGGTCTTTTTTTAAACTGACCATGTCTGTCTCTTGGAGCGATCCAAGTGAACTTTTAGGTTCCACTGCTGATTTTTGATGCAACATCATGCCCTCTGGAGGATACTTCACACAGTGGAGAGCTTCTGAAAATAACCAATAAAGAAGAAAATGTTGTCTCACCTCGCGAAAACAAAACGATTTTTGAATGTTGTTCGATTTTTTTTTTCTCCACTCTGAAAAAGGATTAAAGCATCTCAGCTAAATGGATACGCAACTTCAAGACTATAAAAACAATCCTGTTATCTAAACTGAACCACAATAACAGAGTTCATGCAGTGTAAGTGGTTATTACTTTGCCCTTGGCTTATGTGATGTACAGTTACAAACTAAAACCACCTGATACTCAAAGCATATTGCCATCTCATCATTTGGACACTTTAGCCAAATCCCTCTGCCTAATCAGCTAATCTGCCTTTTCAGTCAAAGCCTGTCACTTATGTACAGTAAATGCCAAACATCAAGGTTATCCAACCACTGAATGCCAACAGAAAAAATGGCAATACTGCCATCTAAATTGCGGATATTAATGCCAAGAGGGCCAGATGGCACCCGCTTCAATTCATTTACCGGCGCCACAGGTCCAATACTGTAGATATGTTTACTGGTTTGGAATCTGATGGGCCTCTGAGGTTTTATTGTGCCATACATCTATTCAAATGCATGTGTTGTTTTCTTTAGATTAAATTATCGTCCTTTTATATGAGATTTTATGCTGCAACAAAATAAATGTACAATGCTTACTCATTTCTCAAAGTTATCTTTATTAACAGGACTAAGTTTAGTCTTGCCCTCAGATGCTTTGTCTACAGTGACAATGGGGGGTATAATACTTGCTGTTCACTCTTTTGGCAAGAAGATTCAGAATCCTAAATCTTGCAATATGACGAGCACTTCAGATTGCCAAACTTTAAACTCCAGTTTCTGGGGGAAAAGACATTTGAGACCAGTGGTGCTCTGAAAGACTCCCACAGCAGTGATCAGTGCACTCTGTTCTCATTCTTTATACTGCTCTGCTAAAGGTTATGGTATTTCTAAGAATTAACTATGCGGTCTAGCTAGCTAAGTAGCTTTTGGTTGCTATTTTGCTATGTGTGTCTTGTTTTTCTCTAACTCCTTGACTTAACGTAGGCACTTGCTAGATAGACATATGGTAATTTCTGCAACACTAGCAAAGCCCTATTGGTAGTGAAAAATTATCCATTATCATTGTTTTAATGGGACTCAAATGGTACAAAAATAATAATCAGCTCTCACATGATGCAATAGAAAAAGAATTGGACATCGTAGGGTCATATCCAGATTATCAGATTATGCCTCACCATCCCTGGTTGGTACTGTATTTGTCATGTAATTGATGAGAGCTGCATAGTGACCACTTGAATATATTTGTTTTCTGACAGTCTAAAAGAAACACATTACATGATGCATTGTTACTCAGAAGTGCAAAAACCATGTAGGTCCAAATCATCCATGAGATATAATAGTCATTTATTCATTCCTCTGCAGTAACTGCTTTATCCTGATCAGGGTCATGGTGAATCCAGGACTTATCCTGGAAACACTGGATGTGTTATATACTGGACTCTGGATGATTTCAGATAATCATTCACACACTCATTTATAACGTTTTTTTTTTTTTTGCATTATCAATCCAACTACTGGGATGCTTTTTAGAGGTGCCATGAAACTCACACAGAGAGAGCATTTGTAACCCCACAAAAACAAGCCAAGGTGGGAATCGAACCAACCCCCCCCCCCCCCCCCATAATCGTTTGATATTTTTGTACCAGACAGAACTGTATATCTGCCAAGAACCTGCTTAAACCATGAAAGTCTCTAGAATATGATTCACATTATGTAACACTACTTTCCTCAGTGAGTGTCATTCAGAAACATTTGCTCCTTGTCCTCTTCATGGGAGAGAAATGAGTTTTCCCCTTCAGTGGAGCTCCACACCGAGAGCTCCTTTAATGCTTTTACAGTTTTCATGAACTGAAAATGGAAATGATGGTGTAGCCATTCTTTGTCACAGCTCTGTAATAAATATCTGATGTCATCATAATAATAAGTATGGCTGATAAAGTAATAAAGGCTATTGGTGGCTGCTGCTGATGGATCGCCTGCTAGGTTTGATTTATATTAGATTGTTTTTGTTCATTTTGCAAGTGGCGTAAACTCCAAATCAGAGTCATGCATGGTTAAGAACAGGTGAATAGCAGAAGTAAAAACAAGCGTATTAAAAACATATTTCTTTGTGATGGGTTACCCAGGTTAGTCACAAAGCTTTAGGTCAGTCTATGATAAAGAAGCCAGTGAAGATTAATTGCAAAAAATAGGCTTATACACAATAAAATCATTAAGATAAACTGAATGAGTGTCAGATACACATATTATTAGTCTCCTGAACACGTAAAAGAATGGCAAAAGTGGAATGTAAGGAATAAAACATGATGCAGCATGCTATTATAGTAAAGTTGAGCTCCCAGTGAGTTAAATGCATTAGTAAAAAAAACTGCTTATAAGCCTTTTTCTTTTCATGTCTCAGCCTATGTGCCTTAAAAACATTTCCTTCTGTCCATGAGAGAGAAATTACTTTTCCCCTGCTGTCATTTTTTTTTTCGCAGGACATGTGAACTGGATATGAAAAAGTGCCACCATTTCTTATCACATCTTTGTTGAATGTCAGATATGTCATGTCAGGTGGCTCAGAATGAAATCACTCTGCTTCCTTAAACTTATTCGCTCGCAAAATAGAACTGAAATTATTTGATTTATTAACTGCTCAATCCCTTTCAATAACACCAGGGAACAGATATGAGGCTTTAAAATATTAAGCACTGCGTAAAAACATCGTTACTTACTGTAAGCGTTAAAAGGAAAATAGGTCAAGGGGTAATGTTGTGAAATTTCATGGATAAAAAGGATCATTCTTGCTTGCTATGCAAGGGATACGTATGTACAGTGTGAGGTCATACAGAGTAATTTCTGCCCTCAAATGGCTTTAAGGACAAATTGCCTCTTTTATTTCTAGTCTTCAATTTACCATAGGATGAATCTGTATATAGATTAAGTTCTTTGTATAATACTGTACATGGAAAACTCTTGCTGATAATAGATTTAAAGTATGATATCAATTGTCAAAATCATTCACATGGTGGATTCTTTTATCTAGCGCAAATCGCAAATGAGGCAGGATCCATGAGCGATAGTGGTGCTGTGAGACTTACATTTCCAAGAACTGACAAGAAGCAAGGGCAATATTGCAAGGCCAAAATAAGATTTCATTCAATGCCCATTGCTCTGGAGTAAGACCATTCTGGACCACATGATCTTTTCTTGAAAGCTTCAAATTCCAGTCTTTTTGCTCCTTCAAGCCTTTAGTTGCAATTATTTGCTTCAAGCAATTAGTGTATTTTTTTTTAACAAAGAAACAATGCACAAAACTTTTTGTAACAACTTATAATACTCCTTTTTTTCTCAAAACTGCCAAAACAATATCATCTTTGAAATATCATCTCTCCTGGTAGAAGAATATAACGTAACTATAATATAACTTGTTATTAGATACATATATTGATAAAATATTAGTGTATTGGGAGGAAAGGAAGAAACCAAAGTGTTCTCAACAAGTGCAAGGTCTGAACACCAGGTGTATTATTCTTTATTCTATAAATAATATTGAATGTTGTATTTATTTACACCACCACTTCCAGTCCTGGAGGGCCAGAGTCCAGCATAGACTTTTTTCAATATATAGTGGTGTGAAAAACTATTTGCCCCCTTCCTGATTTCTTATTCTTTTGCATGTTTGTCAGGCTTAAATGTTTCTGCTCATCAAAAACCGTTAACTATTAGTCAAAGATAACATAATTTAACAGAAAATGCAGTTTTTAAATGAAAGTTTACGTTATTAAGGGAGAAAAAAAACTCCAAATCTACATGGCCCTGTGTGAAAAAGTGATTGCCCCCCTTGTTAAAAAATAACTTAACTGTTGTTTATCACACCTGAGTTCAATTTCTGTAGTCACCCCCAGGCCTGATTACTGCCACACCTGTTTCAATCAAGAAATCACTTAAATAGGAGCTACCTGACACAGAGAAGTAGACCAAAAGCACCTCAAAAGCTAGAAATCATGCCAAGATCCAAAGAAATTCAGGAACAAATGAGAACAAAAGTAATTGAGATCTATCAGTCTGGTAAAGGTTATAAAGTCATTTCTAAAGCTTTGGGACTCCAGCGAACCACAGTGAGAGTCATTATCCACAAATGGCAAAAACATGGAACAGTGGTGAACCTTCCCAGGAGTGGCCGGCCGACCAAAATTACCCCAAGAGCGCAGAGACAACTCATCCGAGAGGCCACAAAAAACCCCAGGACAACATCTAAAGAACTGCAGGCCTCACTTGCCTCAATTAAGGTCAGTGTTCACGACTCCACCATAAGAAAGAGACTGGGCAAAAACGGCCTGCATGGCAGATTTCCAAGGCGCAAACCACTTTTAAGCAAAAAGAACATTAAGGCTCATCTCAATTTTGCTAAAAAAACATCTCAATGATTGCCAAGACTTTTGGGAAAATACCTTGTGGACCGACGAGACAAAAGTTGAACTTTTTGGAAGGTGCGTGTCCCGTTACATCTGGCGTAAAAGTAACACAGCATTTCAGAAAAAGAACATCATACCAACAGTAAAATATGGTGGTGGTAGTGTGATGGTCTGGGGTTGTTTTGCTGCTTCAGGACCTGGAAGGCTTGCTGTGATAGATGGAACCATGAATTCTACTGTCTACCAAAAAATCCTGAAGGAGAATGTCCGGCCATCTGTTCGTCAACTCAAGCTGAAGCGATCTTGGGTGCTGCAGCAGGACAATGACCCAAAACACACCAGCAAATCCACCTCTGAGTGGCTGAAGAAAAACAAAATGAAGACTTTGGAGTGGCCTAGTCAAAGTCCTGACCTGAATCCTATTGAGATGTTGTGGCATGACCTTAAAAAGGTGGTTCATGCTAGAAAACCCTCAAATAAAGCTGAATTACAACAATTCTGCAAAGATGAGTGGGCCAAAATTCCTCCAGAGCACTGTAAAAGACTCGTTGCAAGATATCGCAAACGCTTGATTGCAGTTATTGCTGCTAAGGGTGGCCCAACCAGTTATTAGGTTCAGGGGCAATTACTTTTTCACACAGGGCCATGTAGGTTTGGATTTTTTTTCTCCCTAAATAATAAAACCCCTCATTTAAAAACTGCATTTTGTGTTTACTTGTGTTATCTTTGACTAATAGTTAAATGTGTTTGATGATCAGAAACATTTTGTGTGACAAACATGCAAAAGAATAAGAAATCAGGAGGGGGCAAATAGTTTTTCACACCACTGTACTTACCAAAACTCAAACGAAATTTTTTTTTTGATCAGACCAAACTGTGCCCCTTCACTAGAATTCATGACTCCATTGCTGAAGCAGATCCTGTAATATACAGTACAATGACTCCAAAGAGAACTATATTCATATAAACCTAAAAGCTTAAAGCCAGTCATCCTGCAGCGTAAAAGCATTACAAATATAGATGCTCTGCATGCTTCCAAAAAAAGCTTAAGGCTATTATATGGACCACTCTACTGCTGCGCATCGGATATGCAGTCAAAGGAAACATAAAAACCAAAGGCTGTTAAATTTCTTATGGTTCTCTCCCATGGGCAAGATGGGAGAGATATTGGACTCAAGCTCTGCTAGTAAAGACTGATGTGTTGAGTGTGAATTCAAACTGTGTGGTGTGCATTTCATTTCAGGGGGTCAGTTTCTAGTGAAAGAATGGGAGGTGTTAGAGAGAAATATGATGTTGTTTTTTATTTTTAAAAATAAATCAATAATGCATAGCGTGTTTGTTTGTCTTGTTTGGATATATATACCAGACCATCAACAACAGAATAAAGAAAAATACAGTGCATCCCCTTGCCTTTGGTCCATCTCAGAGAACTGACATCAATCTTCGTCTCCCCTGAGAAAACAACAAGAGTACATAACGATTCATCATGTCTCCCACCTAGATACAGAACACTTAAGCCTGGATTTACTTTGGTTAAAAAAACGGAATTAGGAATCTTGTGTCTTATTTTCTACAGACTGTAGGATCATTTCCTGATGGGACACACATTCTATTCCCATTAAAGTCAGTCCACTACAGAGCTGAACAGATGGCATTTAGACTTCATTAGTACTCTGGTCACGATGTGCTGGCGATGTGTTGAGCGGCGATCATGCAAGTGTTACAGAGACAACTTAACAGATAATTGTACTAGGGCAGATTTTTCTACTCTTTCCAAGCAGGTGTCAATACTACAAAAACATTTTTATATAAAAATCACCATTACTGAATTCTTTGTGGCTGTGCAGAATAATGCTGTATATTATAATTCAGTTCAATTAAATTTTATTTGTATAGCGCTTTTAACAATTGTCATTGTCGAAAAGCAGCTTTACACAATCAAAATAATTATTTGTATGCAATGCGAGTGTGCATGAATCAAAATGAGCAGATTGTCTCTTGTGAGCAGGCCGCGTGCTACAGTGGCAAGGAAAAACTCCCTGAGATGGTAATAGGAAGAAACTTTGAGAGGAACCAGACTCAACAGGGAACCCATCCTCATTTGGGTGAAACAGAAAGCAGGAATAAATCTGTATTTATACTGTGTATTCGGTGGCAGCCAGTTCAGCTATAATAGTTGATGTTAATTGATGTTAATATGAAGTCCAGGTAGTTATTGGAGACTCAGGTAGACTTGTAGGAAATTCCAGTCTTGAACTATCGAGCAACTGCAGCCAAGTCAAGTCCTCTGAGAAACAGCTGTCAACACCAGTCAAGGCCAGAACATCTTCATGGTAGAGTGAAACCACCCCCAGACACATCCCAAAGAGACATCCATGTGACAAGATCTCCAACCAGAAGCAGGGCACCAGGATGGGTCAGACAGGTCCGGAGGGCAGGAGTCTGGATCACTGGCAGCTCAGGAACGACATGTGTAGCTCGACAGAGAGAGGGAAGAGAGAGAGGGGGAGAGAGAACAGAAGAAGAGGAGAGATAACAGTTAGGTATGGTCGCAGTCACATAATGTATAATGTGAATGTATATTTAGTGTAGAGTCCAAGCAGAGACTAACTATTACAGCATAACTAAAAGGGAGAGCCAGAAGGAAACACAGACATGAGGGGTCCCTGAGATGTAAAGCAAACAATCACCTCACCGTCAACAAACCTGAGTGATCAATGAGAGTGAGGAAGACAGCATCTAAACATACCAGTTCACCTAATATTCTATGTCCATGAGTCCCCCAGATCTGCCCCTTTACCCAAGACAAATCTATTTATAAAAATGCTTGATTAAATAAATAGGTTTTTAGCCTGGACTTAAACACTGAGACTGTGTCTGAGTCCCGAACACTATTTGGAAGACTATACCACAATTTTGGGGCTTTGTAAGAAAAAGCTCTGGCCCCAGCTGTAGTTTTCATAATACGCGGTCCTGACAAACAGCCTGCATCCTTTGATTGAAGTAGGCGTGGCGGATCGTAAGACACTAGCAGTTCGCTCAGATACTTCGGCGTGAGACCATTTAATGCTTTATATGTCAAGAGTAGTATTTTAAAGTCAATGTGGAATTTCACAGGGAGCCAATGAAGTGAAGATAAGGTACTGTACAGTAGGTGTGATGTGCTCGCATCTTCTGGTTCAAGTGAGCTGCATCGCTGCTGCATTCTGGACTAGCTGAAGCTTGTTTATGCATCTAGTTGAACAACCAGAGGCATTACAATAGTCCAACCTAGAGGTGATAAAAGCATGAACTAGTTTTTCTGCATCGTTTATTATATTATTTCTGAGGTGAAAGAATGCTATTCTGGTAATATTATCTACATGAGCTTCAAATGAAAGGCTGGAATCCTTTAATCACACCAAGGTCTTTTACTGTTGCACTTGATGGAACAGAAAGGCCATCTAAAGTTACAGTGTGATCTAAAATCTTACTAGCTGAATGTGATCCTATGACTAGAACTTGTGTATTATCAGAAATAAGCAGAAGGAAGTTAATTAGCATCCAATATCTTATGTCCTAGACACATTGCTCAACTTTAGTAAGCTGTTTTTTCTCATCTGGTTTTGCTGAGATATATAATTGTGTGTCGTCATCATAACAATGAAAACTAATACAATGCTATGCGGAAGACTAGGGTCCAATTCCCACCCAGTCCCCAAACCCCAGCCACAGAAAGCAGTGCTGGTCCCAAGCCCAGATAAAATGGGTTGCATCTGGAATGGCATCTTAAAATTGAATCGCTGTGGCAACCCCTTAACAGTGGTACCTGAAAGACTAACAACAACTGACTATTGGTTTAGTACCACTGTTAGGGCAAGTGATGTTCCCATCTCCTTCCCTGAAGCAGCTTACCTACAAATAAACTAGTGAATACTACAATTAGACAAATAAAAAAAATGTTTTTAAAAAACGGCCTATTAAAAAATGCACAGTGCTATGTGTTTTCCTTTTAATACAGCACATGGTATATTCCTCCTCAGTGAAATCTAGTGCTCTTATTTCACCCAGTATCTAAATCTTGGAAAAACGCTATAAGCTGTCAAAAGTTGATTCCATTACACACAGAAATTCCTCCTATCTACTTACAAATCTTGTGTAGAGTGTGTTTGCTTTATTTGAGCATGAGTCCTAAACTTTCAATCAGAGGCAAGGTGTCTTTAAAGTTTTGATGTAAAGTGCATTATACAGTACAGGAGCAGATATTTGATCTTAAGTGAACGAATAAAGGGTTACAGAGTCTTGGCTCTGTAAGAGTCTTGCTGGAGCCATTATAAAGATATTGATTTGTTCTCTTGTTCCTAGAATTATTCAGAACTGTCCTTGGAACCATTTTGTGCAGCCAAGTTGCTCTAACTACCCAAAAAGAGGTTGTCTCAAGGGTACTATAATATAATATAATATATTATATAATATAATGTTATAAGAATATTTTATGAAATTAATGTGGGTGTTGGCAAGATATATTTTAAAATATCAAGACTTTACTGAATTATTCTAATAGATTTATTCCAAGTACTCTATGACAAGAATTCCAAGGCTTTGGCAAATTCCAACAGTTGTACATTGGTAATGCCTTACTATTATTAACATTACAGACATGAAGGCTGCAATTTTATGTACGACCCCTTTAATGGCTTTAAAGTCTCCCTTAATAGAATGAATAAACCCACCAATCATTGTGTGCGCTTATAGACTTCGGATGCTTAAAATCATGCAGATATGGTTAAAGAGCATCGGTTAATATATCATTTGATATCAGTAATGTGAAAATATAATTTCAATAATTCTAACTGTGTAACTGGCATGTTTGTTTGTGGCAGACAAGCTAGGCGTTTTGTGTTATCAGGAACTACAGTACTGCTCCTGGGACTTTTACAAAAAGCAGTCTACACAGACTAGCATGGGAAACAGAAAACCTTGAGTCAGTGCCAATTCTGGGGCAGCAGTTCTGGGGGTCCTTTTTGATGAAAGTGGTTAGAGGAGAATGGCAAGACTTGTTCAAGCTGACAGGAATTCCTCAAATAACCATTCGTTATCCATAGATTGTAGAATATGTTGAACCTTAAGATGGATGGGATACAGCAGACATCCATGTCAGGTTTCACTCCTGTCAGACAAGAAGGCATCTGCAAGGGCTAACCTTGACAGTTTCAGTTCGTTAACATATCATCTGGTTGCTTTTTCCAGTATTAAACTGTCTCGGTTTGGTGAACTTTTGTCCACTAAATGTCAATGAGTGTATGAGTGGATAGAAAAATGTATGACTTACTGTATGTTGAATACATTTGAATGTTGAATTAAGACTGTGGAAAAAACTTGATTTACATTTATTCCACAACATACATTTTAAATATATAATTATAAATATTATGAATAAAACTATTTATAAACATCAGATTTTAATAATTTAATTACTTTACTATAACGTCATTGTGTATGCAACTTTAGTTTTTCTGATAAATATTGTACTCTTTGTACAGAACTGATTGTACTGATTGTACTTTCTACTGTACCTGATATTTTTTAATCTATCATGAGTTACAAAAGAGAGAAAGAGTAGGAGAGGATCTCACTGGCTCCCAGCTACCATTGTCAGAATTCGACCTCGCAAGATTCGACTCTTTTTCTGTCTTAACATTTGATAACCTGTTTATAATGTTTTTAATACTGTATACCTGGACAGACAGTTTTTAAAGTTTTTTTCCCATGTTGTTCCAAGCTGACTTCCATGATTAACACAGATTAACAACATTAACGGCCAGATAATGTGTACCACTGAAATATTCAGTCAAGGTATGCGTAACAAAAAGTGAGCAGAGCAGCTTATATTCCAAACCAGCCACAGTAGCACTTACAGCAAGAAATCACATCTGCTAATGTTATCTTAAACACCATTTTGTCACCTTAGTAATTGCTTCTGAGTAGTTCTGAATTGCTTCTGAATTATCTTTCATTACTGTTAACTTGAGCGCGAGCTTCTGCCAACATTTTGACAGATTCATTACTCATATCACTGCTTCGTTCACAGCTAACAAGAACTACAAATCTAACTAGCCTCTACAACAAGGCTGAATTCCAAATCCATCTCTAATCCCAGAACAAGGGCACTACATTGTGTGTAACAAGAGAATCTACATAATGCACTAATTCCATTGTACATTATTTGGGATTCAACCCAGAATGGTTAATTAGCTGAAGCAGAATAAGTGGAGACATAAAGAAAAACTTATAAGATTTACAGGACTGTCCACCACCACCACCATGGTTTGTTCTCCGCACCTTTAGACTACATACAGAAATACCAACAAGAGTTAAAAATAACTTCCACCCGTGCTTACAGTGCTACTGCTGTCCAAATATATTAAGCACTGTTACTAAAAGAAGCATCCAAAGATTTGCTTTATGAATCTGGAACATGTGCTCTTTGTGGCATGTACATATTGTGGCATGTACATATTCTTCATGCAGTATACTGTACAGTATTTCCCTGTCTGCTAAATGAAAAAAAAATCAACAGTGTTTTAAACCCATTTATAAAAAGGAATGCAATGCTGCAGTGTTTTTTTTTTAACCTCAGAGAGTCATAACCTGTAAACAGACTTTGCATTCTTGAAGAATATGTCTGCCAAGAGCTAACTCAGGAGACACACTGGCATTCGCCAAATTGAAGAAGCCATACTCTCAACCCACTCAAAACAAGCACATAATATCATATATCTCTGAAGGCGTGTTTCCTGATTTCAACAGGTTTGCCATTATAATGTACACATCCATTTCTTAAAAACCTTTAAGTTTTCTCACTAACTAGAAACACCACAATTTAACAGATGCTTTTTTTTTGCTTTTAATTGACTATATTCATTTTTAAGGATGGTTTAAGGGTGCTTCCTATCAAGCTGACATATGTGAAAAAACTGTAGGCGTTAAATAAGTGAGCAGAGTTGATTTTACAGCTTTTAATACAGATATTTTGGCTTTTAGTAGATTAATTGTTATTACCAGTGCCTTATATATTTAAGTTGATTCTGATCAAACAGATTTGCAGTGTTTATTCTGTGTTACTTAAAAATTGTAAGGCTTACAATTAACATTTCCAGATTGCATAACTGTTGTATTTGCATTAGATTATTTTTATATAAGTGGATTGCATTTTCTTGAATAAATAATAAAGGAATTATGGTAAAAAAAATAAAATAAAATACCCTTTCGCTAGAGACAATATTTACAGAAAAAGTTAAAAGATGAATTTTTGTTGTTTTTCTGGTTGTTGTTTTATTCACCATACAAGTCTATGTATAATTAAGTACATGGATTATTAAAAAAAAAAAAAAAGTTGGCCAAGTTCCAATCTTCTGTTCTTTCAGCTGCTCCCATTAGGGTTTGTCCCAGAGGGTCATCCAGTCTGTTCCTTTGATTTTGGCACAGGTTTTACCCCAGATGTCCATCCTGATGCCACCCTTACCTTTTTTATTTGGGATTATGACTGGCACTAAGGGTGCCCTGCAACCATGTGCCTTTGTCAGCATTGGGAAGCATTGACTGGCTTTCTCATAGTGGGCAAGAAGTCTACCACTGATAAAGTTACAAAACTTTTAATTCTGCCTACAGTATAGATGATTTTATGGTTAATGAGACAAAATTATGGTTTAAGAGACAAAAACTAATGGGCTTGTTCACACGGGCGTTAAAATCAAGTGTTTTTCTGACGTTCGTAGCGTCCGGTGAGAGCGGATCAAGCGCCGAGGGTTTTCTACACATAGGAGTCAATGAGAGTGTTCACACGGGCTTTGGTGACGCGTGTTTGTCCGGCTGCGCGTTTATACGGTGTCAAAAAAACATTGCATGCAGTTTTTTCTTGCCATTCAAATCCCAACGAACGCAAGCAAACGCTTCTACAGTAAGTGCGTTTCCTTCGCGTTCATTTTACCCTTTGGAGGACCAGAGGATACATACTGTACATAGGGAAATGCGGACAAAGAGCAAAATAAAATGTCGGAGGCAATTTTTCGTTCCCTACGTCGCCGTATTACGAGAATTTCTAAAACAAGAAGATTAATGTCTAATATAGCAAAATGGTCCATACTAAAAGGAGGCACCTCAAATAAAACGACAAGGGCTTTCATATCCAGTTCCCGACACTGCCTCCACAGGTTAACACACAAACTACAATATGGGCTGCAGGCTGGCGTTAGACAGAGCCAAATGAACACCAGTGTAGAAGTCAATCAAGCGCCACTACAAAACACAACATAAAAGTCTAGGACATTCAGAGCACATTCTCATCCAAATCCAAATTTTCATCCAAAAATTTTACGCCCGTGTGAACAAGGCCTAATGAGACAAAATTATGGTTTATGGTTTAATGAGACAAAAACTAAACCTGATTTTTCAACCTTCTGCTGCTTTAAAAAGTTTTCATTAAGACAATAAACTGTAGAGGTAGCTTGACTGTGCCATCTGGAAAATCATAAAATTTTAATAGACCAGGAACAAAAACCTTGTAATGAGAATATGACCACCAGGAACCATTAAGGACACTATGATGTTTGAATGCTCATAATGACACAGAAGTTGCATTATACTACTGCCATTTTGAATTATATTACTACCATCACTCATCTCATCTCATACACATCGGGCCACATAAACACAATCTACAGTGGTGTGAAAAACTTTTTGCCCCCCTCCTGATTTCTTATTCTTTTGCATGTTTGTCACACAAAATGTTTCTGATCATCAAACACATTTAACTATTAGTCAAAGATAACACAAGTAAACACAAAATGCAGTTTTTAAATGAGGGGTTTTATTATTTAGGGAGAAAAAAAATCCAAACCTACATGGCCCTGTGTGAAAAAGTAATTGCCCCCTGAACCTAATAACTGGTTGGGCCACCCTTAGCAGCAATAACTGCAATCAAGCGTTTGCGATAACTTGCAATGAGTCTTTTACAGCGCTCTGGAGGAATTTTGGCCCACTCATCTTTGCAGAATTGTTGTAATTCAGCTTTATTTGAGGGTTTTCTAGCATGAACCGCCTTTTTAAGGTCATGCCACAACATCTCAATAGGATTCAGGTCAGGACTTTGACTAGGCCACTCCAAAGTCTTCATTTTGTTTTTCTTCAGCCATTCAGAGGTGGATTTGCTGGTGTGTTTTGGGTCATTGTCCTGCTGCAGCACCCAAGATCGCTTCAGCTTGAGTTGACGAACAGATGGCCGGACATTCTCCTTCAGGATTTTTTGGTAGCCAGTAGAATTCATGGTTCCATCTATCACAGCAAGCCTTCCAGGTCCTGAAGCAGCAAAACAACCCCAGACCATCACACTACCACCACCATATTTTACTGTTGGAATGATGTTCTTTTTCTGAAATGCTGTGTTACTTTTACGCCAGATGTAACGGGACACGCACCTTCCAAAAAGTTCAACTTTTATCTCGTCGGTCCACAAGGTATTTTCCCAAAAGTCTTGGCAATCATTGAGATGTTTTTTAGCAAAATTGAGACGAGCCTTAATGTTCTTTTTGCTTAAAAGTGGTTTGCGCCTTGGAAATCTGCCATGCAGGCCGTTTTTGCCCAGTCTCTTTCTTATGGTGGAGTCGTGAACACTGACCTTAATTGAGGCAAGTGAGGCCTGCAGTTCTTTAGATGTTGTCCTGGGGTTTTTTGTGGCCTCTCGGATGAGTCGTCTCTGCGCTCTTGGGGTAATTTTGGTCGGCCGGCCACTCCTGGGAAGGTTCACCACTGTTCCATGTTTTTGCCATTTGTGGATAATGGCTCTCACTGTGGTTCGCTGGAGTCCCAAAGCTTTAGAAATGGCTTTATAACCTTTACCAGACTGATAGATCTCAATTACTTTTGTTCTCATTTGTTCCTGAATTTCTTTGGATCTTGGCATGATGTCTAGCTTTTGAGGTGCTTTTGGTCTACTTCTCTGTGTCAGGTAGCTCCTATTTAAGTGATTTCTTGATTGAAACAGGTGTGGCAGTAATCAGGCCTGGGGGTGACTACAGAAATTGAACTCAGGTGTGATAAACCACAGTTAAGTTATTTTTTAACAAGGGGGGCAATCACTTTTTCACACAGGGCCATGTAGATTTGGAGTTTTTTTTCTCCCTTAATAACGTAAACCTTCATTTAAAAACTGCATTTTGTGTTCAATTATGTTATCTTTGACTAATAGTTAACGGTTTTTGATGAGCAGAAACATTTAAGTGTGACAAACATGCAAAAGAATAAGAAATCAGGAAGGGGGCAAATAGTTTTTCACACCACTGTATAGTTCTTATCAGCTTGTGTATAGGTATCCTGTCCTTTAAGCTGGGATAAACTCTTCTCATCTGCTACCATTCGGCATTGTGCTTTTTCCCCCTCATTGAATTCTTTCTAGAATCATTAGCTGTGCATTATTTATATGAACTTGAACTGCGTAGTTATGGAGTTCATTGGCAGTGGTAGTTGGTCTAAAGAAGGTAGCTCCCCACATAGGTTGAAATGGATACAATTTAACCAGTGACCTAAATGCACTCTTTCACCTTCTACCAACGTTAAAGTTGATTATGCTGTGATGCAAAGATTTAATTAGTAGCTTTTACAACTGGGCTTGATCATTTGTCTATAAAGCTAACAGAGAAGTAAATGTTAGTGACAAACGCCAAACCAAATTACCACTGACTTGTTAGTGAATGTTGGACTAAGTGGAAATTTTTTTTAACTAAACAGCAAAGTTAGCAAAGTTTACAAAACACTACTATGGAGCACGTAGCAAATACAAAACCAATTTAAGTTAGACTTAATAGTGAATGCTAACCTAAATCATTACAGACTAA
This sequence comes from Channallabes apus, assembly GCA_030522415.1. NCBI lineage: Eukaryota > Metazoa > Chordata > Actinopteri > Siluriformes > Clariidae > Channallabes > Channallabes apus. The sequence goes on from CM060123.1 coordinate 17,257,909, forward strand.
TGTACAGTAGGTGGCAAATGCTAACTAAGATTACTTGAGGCTTGGTAACAAATGCAACTTCAGACTTAATGAGGAATACTAACATACTGTAAATGAACTCAGAATTGATAGCGAAAGCTAACCTGGTTAGCTAAATTACTAGAGGTTAGGTAGTGATTGTTAAATTAAATTACTTGAAAGTAGTTAGCAAATCTAACCTAAATCACCGTAGACTTTAAATTACCTGAGGCTAGATAATAAAATGTTACATTAAATTCCCTCAAACTTGATAAAAAAAAATTCTATCCTACAGATTTGATAGCAAAGGATATAATACGCTAATTCACCACTAAGAACATGCAGAGTATAAATGAAGGTAATTCACTGTTGTTCAGTGATGTTTTTTGGTAAACACAACAGACTCAGGCCAGGTGCAGAGACCATAAAGTTCCTATCAGTCGCCTTTAACTTACAATGGACCTGATTTGGACATCTGGCAGGCCTGCAAACAGACCAAGATGGCTCACAGAACAGATTTGTTTGGTCAGCCAAAATTAATGTCTGTGCTTGGAAGGGTTTTGGATTACATTAGCAATGATCCGACAGCAGTCCCTTACCAAGCATGTTAGCCAGAGTTGCCTCAAATGTGCCTGCCATGTCTAAGCTGAATTTATAGTCATTTAAAACTTCCAATAAAACAAGTCATTTAGCTCTATAATGGCTTTGACATTAGCAAAGAGATTTGTACTTTTTTGGAAAAGTGTTTCTGAGAAAGATAATATGGTTTGAGTGGTACTGCGTGACACACAACAATGCTAACTTACTGTAGCTACCCATCTAATGTTGCCACGAGATATTTAGCTTACTGGGATGTTGGGAGTAAATAAATGTATTAAAAATACATGCTCGCTCAGTCATTGTCATTGTCAAGCAAGCACAAGCAATCATGCCTAGCAAAAATATTTAAAATATGATCAATTATTTTCCATTGAACTGTATTATTCTCTTCTCTGTAGAATCAAAGGTGTTTTCCCTTATTTTAGTGGATATTTACATGTTCAGGCTTGGATTAGAGAAGGTTGAGCTGCTCAGATTACACCCACAGCACACAGGTTGATTAGTGCTATCCTACAACATGGCAGGATATCGGACTCGCTTCATCAGTTCGTGTTTCAGGCGTGGTTGAGAAGTGTGTGTCAGTTTGTCCGTGTTGTAGAAAGTTACTGAGCAATAAGTGAGGCTGATTGAGTCTAATAAGAAGTCAGTATATATTAGCGTAGTGTGGTGTGGGATAGGTGTCTGTACAGTATGTGGGTGGTGTTTTTGTCTCTAACTGTGAAGTCTGGGTGTGTGAGTGTATTATGAAAAGTACAGACAGATTGTGTGTGCGTGTGTACAGTATGTATTCTGCAAAGCCTATCCACAGCATCCCCTTGCTCATGTCCTAATTAGCCAGACGGGTGGGTTATATCGTGCCCCATTGGCTTCACATTGCATCCTTAATTTACAATAACCAACTTAAATGGTAGCAAGAAATTACATTTAGATTTACAGCTCTCTAAAACAATTTGCATCATACATTGCAACTTGTATTTCAGTGCATGATAAATAGTCCAACTTTGAAAGACACCACAACCAAACAAGTCAACGAATCCAGTTCAGAGATGTTTTGATACAGTACTGTGCAAAAGTTTTTGGCAGTAACCAGTGAGAAACAGATGCAAGTGATTAAAGATAGTTGGATTCATGCTGGTGTATAGTACAGTACAGTATACTGGAAATGCTGAAAGTGGTTGGAACAGGCCAGAGGGGAAATGAGGTTGCTGCTGAGGGTGTTACATACAGTAAACAACCCATTTTTAATTTGTACTATATGATTATTCACTTTGTAGCCTGTCTGAAGTCAAACATTTGTTTCCACTTCTTTAATCTACATTATTTAATTCCATTTAATGTGAAGAAACGAGGGGTGGCTCACGACTTTGGCACAGTAATTTATAATACATTGATTAAGTGTTTTAAAGCTAAAAGACTGCCTTCTTAACCTTATTGTGTTGCTTCATTTATGTTACAACAAGTATTTTTACGCAACCATGTCTTTTGAATTCATCAAAGCAAGACAAACCAAGTTAATAGGAATTTCTGTATCATTTAATCCATGTCTATTAAAAGGATAATTGCATTTATTTAATTTTTTTTATAAATCTTGATAAAATTGTCCAATTAAAGGTTAAAAATAAAGAATCCTTTATTTAAAAATAAATAAAGGATTCAAAAAGGGACTGAGTGATTTAGGTAGTGGAGCAAACAGAAATTTTAAAGACATTCCCAAACAGAGCAATTTATGTGCATCATATTATCAATAATTTATCAGGGTATTTTAAGAACAGGGTTGCACTGTGGCACAGCAGGGTCCCCAGCTTGAGCTGTGCATTGTTTTGCATGATCTTCCTGTGTCTGCAAATGTCTCCACCGGGTTGTCTGGTATACTCCCACGTTGTAAAGTGGTGATTAAATTGTACCTAGGTTTTGTGTATGTGTGTGTGTGTGTGTGTGTGTGTGTGTGTGTGTGTGTGTGTGTGTGTGTGTGTGTCTGCATAGTGGCCTGTGATGGATTGGCATCCTGTCCAGGGAGCATTCCCGGCTCACACCCAGTGCTACCTGGATAGGCTCTGGTTCCCCATTACTCTGACCTAGATAGAGTAGTTAATGAAAATGAATAAATCTAATGAATTTCTTTACACCTGCTCTTTATCACTCTGCATTTAAATAATCTGCTTTCTGGCTTGTGTATCACTGCTGTTCGGTTTTGCGCCCAAATGCACTCTAGTGGGGAAAAGGTTTTTGGAAAAAAAAAAAGTCACTCTGATTTGTTTCCAGTTTTGAGTTTTTTCATTAATTTGTTTAATGAATCACAGATGCTTTCGTGCTCATGCCTAATCGGCTTAATGATTTTACTCGTAGAACATTGGGACACTGAGTACTGAACAACTTTCTGGTTTTCTACAACATGTAACATTAAACATAAACACATATCTTAACATAAACACAAAATGAGCTCTTAATATTCTAATGATTTAAGTTTTGGGATATACTGTAAATCTGAAGCTTTGCCATGTCGACTGGTCCAAATCCATGCTTAATGTATACTATCTAATGCTATTCTATTCTATACTATACTATCATATACTATTCTACACTACACTGCATACTATAGTCAAATACTTTGTGGGTACTCAACCTGTGGTCTTCATGGATTGGACTTGTTTGTCCAGTGCATTCCATGGATGCTTAAATTAGACTGGGATCTGGGAAATTTGGAGGCTAGGTCAGCAGCCTTGGACTCGTGGTGTTCTGGTGCCTTTAAATTGTGGCATGACATTGACGTTTTGGTGATTTGTGCTACATTGGATTTCTGTGGGATTAGACTGGGCGAGCTGGCCTTTGGTCCCAGTGGGCATGGGTAAGCCTTGGGCCAATGTCCCCATCACCAGTTTACCTTTTATATAATTGATATATTTCATACATTTAGCATTAAAACCCATTCCAGCATGGCTATCCTCCTATATATGTAAGGTAGAAAAGAAATGGTTTGCCAATGGAGGTGTTAAAAGAACTTGAGTGGGCATGAAAAGACCCCTACTGTACACTGTAAAGAACATACTGTATAATTTACAATAATTTACTGGCAAAAAAAGTTGCCAATAAAATCCTGTAAAATAGCCGTTAATTGCTGTAAAATGGATTACAGTATAATACTGCTTAGCAATTTACAATAAATTGATGTTTGCAGAATACAGTATTTTATCATTTTTTTTACAGGATTATAAAATTAAACTTGTAAACAGGCATTACAGGTTTTTTTTTTTGTAATTACATCTTGGCTTTTGTGAATTCAACAAAAGCCAAGATGTAGCTGTAACATTTTTAGTATGAAATTCCTGTAAATAACTATTTTAACTGTGAACTGTACTGTGCTGTGAACTGTAACTGTACTTTACTACAGTATGATACTGATGTAAATGCATTAAAACAACGATTTTGAAAAAAATCACTCAAATTCAAAGCTGTTGTAAGTAAACTGTTTATTAACGCTGACACCTGACAACACTTCAGCACCGTCACTGGTAACATCATTTTACTTTTTCAACTACAGAAAAACTTCAGCTGTTACAAAACAACTACAAACAACTCAAGATTAAAGCATAAAGCAATAGTTAAATAAAAGTTAAAGGGACTGTTTGCCTAAAAATAAAAATGGTCAGCATTTCAGTCTGTTGTGTCTGTTTATATGCAATTATTTCAAAAATACTCTATCGAGAGCAAGGTGAATAAATCGGTAACAAAAAGCAGCATTGATCGGCATGACATTACGTTTTTACCTTTTAGCTCCGTTATGTTTCAGCTTGCCTGACAAAACAATTAATAAAAAAAAAAGAAATTAATGACATATTCCTTTACAAAATATACTCCAGGTTTCAGAGAAACTCATCCAATGATGTTAATATTTACATTTTTCAACAGCAAAGACAACTGAGCACTTCATGTAACGTTAATTTTGTCTCACATACACTTCCATAGCAATGCTGTTCCTGCCAAACTACAAATACTGTCTAGAAAATAAAGGCAAATAAAGCTAACAAACTGCAGCATATATCAACATTAACATGACAATAACGATTTATCTTTTAGTTTAGGCTGCTTTCTGAAATGGTGCGCATCGTATTTCTATTCCTCACCTGAAGCAACAGATAAATAAAGTTAACTAAACATCCCATTACAAAGTAGCTAAACATAACGTTTAGAGGGAATATCCTGATAAAACTTATATATCGTTATATAAGTTTTATCAGGATATTCCCCATATATATGAATTACTTTACATTAAAAGAAATAATTAATACTTATGGAAGTAAATTTAATTGAACTTCTTCAGCTGTTGTCGCTGTGCTTCAGTCCAGCAGATTTCAAACCATATCAGCCCGCGCAATACCATAATGCAACAGCACAGGAAATTCTTGTAAAAATATTTAAGATACAGTGAAAGCACCTCCTACCTGTAAATTAATTACAGCTAACAGTGAAATATACAGTTAACACTTGTAAAACCCTGTATAACCCATAATGCATTGCAAATTACAGCAATAAATTGTAAAATGATGGCGGCACGGTGGTGTAGTGGTTAGCACTGTCGCCTTGCACCTCCAGGGTCTGGGTTCGATTCCCCGGCCAGGCTCGATTCCCGTCTCTGTGTGCATGGAGTTTGCATGTTCTCCCCGTGCTTGGTGGGTTTCCTCCGGGTACTCCGGTTTCCTCCCACAGTCCAAAGATATGCAGGTTAATTGGCGTTCCTAAATCGCCCGTAGTGTGTGATTGGGTGTGTGAGTGTGTGTACGTGTATGTACCCTGCGATGGATTGGCACCCTGTACAGGGTGTACCCCGCCTAGTGCCCGAAGTCTCCTGGGATAGGCTCCAGGTCCCCCGCGACCCTGAACACAGGATTAAGCGGTATAGAAAATGAATGAATGAATGAATGAAAAAATTGTAAAATGGCAAAACAGTAAGTTTCTGTATAATTTTGCTGTAAAAAATACAGCAATTTGTTACAGTGTAGATTAAACTTTCTGAAACTACAGTACCTTGTTTATTCCGTAGAAATTTTACACTATTATTTATATATTTATATTTCTTATACTGTATATTATTCTAACTTTTGTTAGTACTGCAAAACTGGAGCGCATCTGTGACTGTTATTCATATTTTGAATATTAGGTCATAATATTCTATATAATAATAATATAATATAATAATTTTTAGTATTATACACCTTACCCAACCCCTTGTAATGTTACAACAAGGAACCAGAATGGACTGGTTTGGCGTTATGGTATGAGTGTATATATAATAGTCTATAATATTGCAATGGAACAAAAAAATCAATATAGGTTTTATAAATAGAGATCATAAAAATGTCCTAGACTGTGGTTATGCTGTTCTTCCATCCAAGCTGTCAATCTCTTCAGCTCCTTCAGAATTACCCCTAGCCTTCTGGATGCATTTTTTTACCCTTCTTACCCAATCAACTAAATTTATTGGCTGGCCTCCTCCAGGCATACTCTTTCCAGTATTTAATAATTGATTCAGTAGTGCTTAATGGGATGTGGGAAGTTTTGTGATACCTTTTTGTAAATCTGTCCTCAATTACATTGACATACAGTACAGTCTCCAAGAAATCCATTTTAGTTCCAGCCTCCTACACTACAAAATGTGTGAATGTTCAAGGCACTGCACTTCATACTGTACTTACTGTGAGCAAATGTGCAAATATTTATGTCTTATTTATGCATTACATTTTAGTCTCATACAGGCCTGGTTTTCTATAAAGCACATCGATTATATTTCATCTCAAATCCAACACAACATAAATCCTCCTCTGGGTTAACCCTGAAGGCAAATAAATGTTTGTGGCATATGTTTGAAATTATGATGTAAATCTACAGTACATGTGAGTCAACAAAATAATAGGATTGTATGAGGCGCCGTATGTAAAAAATCTCATGTGCTATCCTCTTTAAAAAGAAAAACATGGTAACAATATCGCACATATTATTTTTAAGCAGTTTTTAAGGCTCGTTTTTTTTTTGTAGAATTTACTTGAATAAATCATGTAAAAAAGCCTAAAATATTTAGCCAGACACATGATGATTTTAACATTATTAGTGGAATAATCTTTTTGAGTTTAAGCAGATAAAACAAAATGTACTCATAAGGAAAATTACTTAATAATATTAAAAAAAAAACATTTTAGAATGAAATGAATACATAATGCATTTTGGTGTTGAACATTCTTTTATTTCATGTTTCACTGGTATCAAAATATTAAACACTGTGTAAAATAGTGTACTGTATATAACATTTACAGCAGTTTTAAGATCTGTAAAACAATTTGTAAAACAGTTTGTAATTGACAATTTCTGTCATTGAAATCAACTGTTTAGAATTATATGCTAACATACAGTCTCTGTGAACACACACACACAAACACACACACACCTATGAGATGCGCACAAACAAGCGGAAAAAGGCATGAAAATGTTCAGTCATTACATATCGCTCGAGCGTGAAAAAATTTACCTTGAAATATTTTTAATATATTTATTATAATTATTATCGAGGACATCATATAAATATGACACAATAATTTAAATCGTTATTATATATGCTTTTAATCTGTTTCAATACGTTATATATTTTATAATGGTATCCGTTTTTGTTTCAATAAATATTCTATATTTAATGTCCATAGCGTGAAATTTCCACAGCAGCAGCGACAGGTATCCGGGGTGCTTACGTTACCATGGTAACGCAAGGAGGAAATGATGTTGCATGGTGTTCCGAATGGTGGAATTTTTTTGGACGCAGTTCCCTTAACACACATTCCCTGCACATGGAGTAGCGAGTAGCGAGGAGTGATTTCAATGTATATGGACTTGTCGAATCATTCTCCCTGATTAGTAGCGTTTTTTTTGTTTTGTTTTTATAGACCGTTATTGGACAGTTTAGAAGATAGCGAGTGATTTATTTATCACCACAAAAGTAGGTGGTATGGAGGGTCAAAACAATGTTTAAATTTCCGATTCTGTATTTGGATTTGATCAAGCGGAGGGAATCACGTGGGATTCCGATAACTTAGTTATTGTTCATATTAGCGAAGGCGAGGAAAGCACATTTCACAAAACAGTAAATGCTTCTGTTGTAGGATTCGACATATTAGCCACAGATTCTTCAATTTTTTTTTGCAAATCATCACCCGCGTTTTTCTGCCTCTGTAATATTCAGACATCATGTGGACAGTTTTGAATACGCCTTGTGATTAAACGATGATGATCATTATAGCGTCCTACTCCGTCTTCTAAACTGTCCAGCAGCAGGCTGTTTACAAACCGCTACTACTATTCAGGGAGAATGAAGCGTCTAGTCCGTCTACACTGAAATGACTTTCACTGAGGATCATGTGTGTTTTAGTGATGGGTCATTCACGTCTCAGAGTGTGATTCGTTCATTTTCTATCACAAAACCTCCGTATATTATATACAGATTCTCAGCAATGAGACTTAAAGTCTCGAGTCGTTCGTTGTCACTTTGTCATGTGACTCCCATAGACGCTATGCAGTGCAGTACACAGGAAACAGTAGTGAACGATTCTGCTATTGAGTCTTCGAGTCCCGAGTTGTTCGTTCCTTTGTCACGTGACTCGCATAGACGCTATGCGGTGCAATACATTCAAAAGAACGAACGACTCAGATTGCAAGATATAAGAGGTGAGTTACTCATTCTGTTTATTATAATATGTCCTTAGTTACATTGTAATATTTTGATTACTGGGACTATAGCCAAAATTTGTGTATGTAGACGTATTGGGGGTCTTTTTATTGAAAACGCAACATTTTATTTTATTTCTGATCAAAAGAACGAAATGACTCAAAGATTTGTTCCTACTGATGAACGAGATTTAAGGAACAGAGTCACTAAAATTATTCAAACTTCCCTTCACTCGTGTGTTTGTGTGCGCGCGCGTCTCATACTGTAGGTGTGTGCGCACATTTCATATGTAGGTGTTTGAGCAGTTAGCAGTATACAGTATATAGTATGTGTGACTGTTTCATGTGTGTATGCAAGTGTTTCATGTGTGTGTGTGTGTATGTATGTGTGTGTGTGTGTGTGTGTGTGTGTGTGTGTGTGTGAGTGAAGTTTGATTTAAGCCCTATACGGCGCCTTGTACTGTAGCACCGTTTACTGTGGCTTAAAATTTTTATTCCTTTTTTGGGTAATCTGTTTATCCACTTAAATTTTATTACGCTGCTTCACGCAGTGATAAAACCTTGCTGTTTATCCAAGTCATTCAACACACACCAATGCAGGGTTGCATTACTTTCAGGTCCAATTACTTGGGTATTACATTAAAGTAATAGGATGGCCCAAAGACATACAGTACCACAGTTTACTTCCACAAATTGAAAGTGAAGGAAATAGTTAGAAGGTGCAAAAGTGATTATTTCAATTCAAGTTGGCTTTTACTAAAAACTAAAACATGAAATAGATGTTTGTGGTGCTGCAAATTATATTTATGAATAGTTCTTGCAAGAACAGTATTGTCAGGTGCATTTGCAAAACCCATCAACCACCGTGATGAAACTGGGTCTCTTTTTTTTTTTTTTTTTGGAGATTATTATTATTATTAATTACCTTTCCTTAGATAATAACTGTGAGTAACTGTAACCTAGCATAAGCAATTTCCCTCTGGGATTAATAAAGTTCTTTGAATCTTGAATCTCGAATGAAGACCTTCCCAGGAGGGCGAGACCAAAGCCTACGTCTGCTGCAGAGGAGAAGTTCATTTAGAGTCACCAGCCTCAAATATGACCAATTAACAGCACCTCAGATTAGTGCCGTTATTAAGACTTTACAGAGTATAAGTAGCAGACACATCTCAATATCAACTGTTCAAAGGAGATTATTGCATATTTTGGATGCCTTTAGCATTGCTATGCAATGTGGAAAGAAAGAAATATTAGGAAAGACCATGGAATTAAAAGGCATGTTCAGACTTTTGACTGGTGGTTTATAGGCTTTATACTGTAGCATTAGGATTAATAAGGATTCAAATGTTAAATAGGATGCACTGATTCCATAGACATGACTGTGGAAATATTATAGAGTCATAAGCATGTTTTTTAATCTTGTGGTATGTCCAGTTAATGGTTTTAATTTATTCTTTTCTATTTTCTTTTTTCAGGGCAAAACTTTTTCGTGGGAAAAAGGTCCAAGGAGAATATGACATCCGAGTGGAGCAGGTAAAAGTATGAATTTCTATCATGAAAGAATGAATCAAGATATTTGCTCATTAGCAGATTCATTACCAGTCTCGAATAAACAATTTCTCATTAAAAAAAAATCTCATCTCAGCTGTAAATCTAAAGAATGTTTTTTTCCCCCCCGTAAATGTATATAATTGCAACAAAAGGTGAACTGTATAGAATCATGTTAACAAATGTCGTGGGAAGTTCCAGGAAATGGACAGCATGTGGCGAATTGCATTAAGCCATATACCCATCAGTGTTGTGTAATCCATCCTGCAGAAGCGTATGCAACTAAAATCACCTTGAAAGCATGCGGTCTAGTAAAGACGATGAGTCATGAGTGCAAATGTGTCTGAGTGTGCATTAACTTAGACGCTAACTCTAGCTCATGTCCTAATATAGGAACCTTGCTTCTTTAAAATAGAAGCGTTTACATCAACATGGTGGTTAAAAATAACACAAGATACGTAAATGTTTATATGATTGAAATAGTAGTTTTAACCATGATCTCTGTGCCCTCATGCCATTAGAGGATAAAATGCAAACTGTATAAACTTTTTCCCAGCTGCCTAATAATTCTTAGGCTGTAAGTAAATGTTCTCCTGCTCAGATATTCACTCTTTCTATTCACAGTGACACAGAATAATTATCTCAAACTACAGACTAGTGACGATGAACTGAAAATCCATTTCCAGTCTGATCGCAAATTATATGTCTGTTGTTGCACTGTTTCTCAATCTAGCATGGAATATAGGGATTAACAAGACACACTGTTCTGATTAAAAAGAGGGCAAAAACAGACAGGGTGAAACACAGCATAGCTTTGAAAGAGTTATGTCACATTTCCAGCAAAAGCTATAATTAAAATGATTAACTAGTCAGTGTTTCACAACTTTGACAGGAAAAACTGAAATGTGGTAGGTGAAATTACACACTGGGATAATGACTAATGACCTAGTAGTGATTTTTCAATATAACTCCCGTATAGCAAATTGTGTAAGTAAAAAAACTTTTTTCAAGTTTGAGGTAGCAAAAGACAACATTATTATTTTGTGTGTGTGAATTAAATCATTTGAATTGAAAATTAGAGAAGAATCATTTGGCATTTGGTTTTCCTTCTAATAGCCCCAATACAATCTGCAGCTTCAAGAGGTTGATCAAAAATGATTGAGACCAGACTACCTCACAAGTACTGTATTCCAAATAACTATCAAGAATTATATTTAAAAGTACATGATTTACAGTATTATCTGGGGAAAAAGCTTCAACCTTTTTGCCTGAAATAAAATAATATAGGTATGTGTGTGTGTGGGTGAGGGTATGTAGTACTGAGAAAAAGCCTTAGGCACATGGAAAATAAATAAAGAAATGCAATTGATTTGATTGATTGATGGATGGATTGATGGATTGATACATGTAATTAGTGAAACAAAGTCAGTATTTGGTCTGACAACATTTTATGGATCCTTTAGTCTTAGCAATTTGTGCAGATTTATAAGGAACCTACAAAGCTAGTGACTAAGTTTTACTCAGCATCCTGCAGAGGCACCCACAGTTCTTCTAAGTACTGGTGCACCTATGTCTTTTTTGCATGCAAAACCCAGCCGCTTCCTTTTTTTGTCAAAAAGTGGTTACTTGTATAACATTTTTCTGCATTTGGACCACTTTGCCAAAAGACAAAAGTGATTACTAAGTAGCTTGGGGAAATAAACATAAACATTTTGGGTTCATGGGCATGAAGGACCCCAAACCTTAATCCCATCTGAGAACTTGTGCACAATCCTCAAGAGGTGGGGTGGACAAACAAAAACCCAAAAATTCTGACAAAAGTTCAAGAGGGGCAGTGGTGGGTCAGTGTGTTAAGGCTCTGAGTTACGGATTGGAAGATCGGCGGTTCGAGCCCCAGCTCCGCTAGGTTGTCACTGTGGGGCCCTTGAGCAAGGCTCTTGTCTCTTGTCCCTGTCTGCTCCAGGGGTACAGTAAAAATAAAAAAAGGCTCTGACCACTGCCGATTAACAAGAAGCTGGGATATGCGAAGAATTAAGCATTTCACTGCATATCGTACTGTGTATGACTGTTGGATGTGACAAATAGAATTTGAATGCAAGAATGGGCCGCCATCAGTTAGGATGTGGCCCAGAAGTTGATTGATTTCTTGAAGTGTGAATTGCAGAAGTCTTGAAAAAGAAGGGTCAATACTATAAATATTGACTCTTTGTACATACTTAGAGTAATTGTCAATAATAGCCTTTGATGCTTATGAAATGCTTGTAATTATACTTAGTATAGTATAGTATAGTATAGTATAGTAATATACCATAGTAACATCTGAAAAAAAGATCTAAAAGCATTAGGCAGCAAAATTTGTGAAAATTAATATTTGTGTCATTCTCAAAACAGTCTGTATAGTAGCTCTTCTATAGGATCTGACTGCATGGGTCAGAGCTGCAGTTTTGGAGTTGCTCTCACTCTTTGTCACAGGCGCTACATTTTTTATATCTTGTTACAATGGTGGCTGGATGTGGGTGGGATATACTGGGCAGCAGGTAAACTTTTTTTTTTTTCCTGAAGTTGATGTGTTGGAAGCAAAGAAAGAAGCATAAGGATTTCAGTGTGATGAAATAGTGATGGCTGGAGGACTGGGTCAAGATCACCCAAACCTGCAGCTCTTGTGAGAAGTTCCCAGGCTACAGTGGTCAGGACATACAGAATGTAATCCAAAGAAGTAAAACAGGTGAACTGGTAACAGGGTCATCAGTGACCAAAACTTTCTGTTGCATGTGTGGAGCGAAAGCTGGCCTGTATAGTCCCATTCTATAGGAGAACTACTACTGTACAGTAGCTCAAATTGAGGGAAAGGTTAATGCTGGTTCCAATAGAAAGGTTTCAGAACAAACAGGTCATTACTGTTATAGTGTCAAAGGGGGAGATATACTCAATAGTAGGCGGGTGGTCATAATGTTATGGCTGAAATATGGAACATATGGTGTACAAACCGGATTCCAAAAAAGTTGGGACACTAAACAAATTGTGAATAAAAACTGAATGCAATGATGTGGAGATGGCAAATGTCAATATTTTATTCAGAATAGAACATAAATCACGGAACAAAAGTTTAAACTGAGAAAATTTATCATTTTAAAGGAAAAAAATGTTGATTCCAAATTTCACGGTGTCAACAAATCCCAAAAAAGTTGGGACAAGTAGCAATAAGAGGCTGGAAAAAGTAAATTTGAGCATAACGAAGAGCTGGAAGACCAATTAACAGTAATTAGGTTAATTGGCTACATGATTGGGTATAAAAAGAGCTTCTCAGAGTGGCAGTGTCTCTCAGAAGCCAAGATGGGTAGAGGATCACCAATTCCCACAATGTTGCGCAGAAAGATAGTGGAGCAATATCAGAAAGGTGTTACCCAGCGAAAAATTGCAAAGACTTTGCAGTTATCATCATCAACTGTGCATAATATCATCCGAAGATTCAGAGAATCTGGAACAATCTCTGTGCGTAAGGGTCAAGGGCGTAAAACCATACTGGATGCCCGTGATCTCCGGGCCCTTAAACGACACTGCACCACAAACAGGAATGCTACTGTAAAGGAAATCACAGAATGGGCTCAGGAATACTTCCAGAAACCATCGTCAGTGAACACAATCCACCGTGCCATCCGCCCTTGCCAGCTGAAACTCTACAGTGCAAAGAAGAAGCCATTTCTAAGCAAGATCCACAAGCACAGGCGTTTTCATTGGGCCAGGGATCATTTAAAATGGAGTGTGGCAAAATGGAAGACTGTTCTGTGGTCAGACGAGTCACGATTCGAAGTTCTTGTTGGAAATGTGGGACGCCATGTCATCCGGACCAAAGAGGACAAGGACAACCCAAGTTGTTATCAACGCTCAGTTCAGAAGCCTGCATCTCTGATGGTATGGGGTTGCATGAGTGCGTGTGGCATGGGCAGCCTGCATGTCTGGAAAGGCACCATCAATGCAGAAAAATATATTCAGGTTCTAGAACAACATCTAGTCATCTCTTTCAGGGAAGACCCTGCATTTTTCAACAAGATAATGCCAGACCACATTTTGCATCAATCACAACATCATGGCTGCGTAGGAGAAGGATCCGGGTACTGAAATGGCCAGTCTGCAGTCCAGATCTTTCCCCTATAGAGAACATTTGGCGCATCATAAAGACAAAAAAGGCCCAAGATGATTGAACAGTTAGAGGCCTGTATTAGGCAAGAATGGGAGAGCATTCCTATTTCTAAACTTGAGAAACTGGTCTCCTCGGTCCCCAGACGTCTGTTGAGTGTTGTAAGAAGAAGGGGCGATGCCACACAGTGGTGAAAATGGCCTTGTCCCAACTTTTTTGGGATTTGTTGACACCATGACATTTTGATTCACCATATTTTTCCCTTAAAATTATACATTTTCTCAGTTTAAACTTTTGTTCCGTGATTTATGTTCTATTCTGAATAAAATATTGACATTTGCCATCTCCACATCATTGCATTCAGTTTTTATTCACAATTTGTTTAGTGTCCCAACTTTTTTGGAATCTGGTTTGTACATTCCCTGTAATAAATTGAGCATTTTGTAATTAAATAACTGCACGGGTCCTTATTGTAAAATGTTTTGTCTGTGCAATTAATTGTGCAACACTACCCAGGAGATGTTGTTGTAGTTGCTATATTCTAAAATATTTGGTTAAGACAATATATGCTTCCTCCAACATCCTGTTCCCTGATTTGTCTGAAAAGTTTAGAACCATCAGTGGGCTTCAGAACCATGTTTTCATCACCTTGTTTGTCTGAATTATTTTTTTAATTTCCTATCTAACTGGAGCACATCAGCAATAAATGATCATCTATTAGTGTTTAGTGTTTATTATTATTATTATTAGTGGGTTTTTTTTGGTTTCTTTCACACTCCATCTATGCCTGATTCATCCTTATACAGTACTTGGATCATCTGCACTTGTAACTCACTTCCTGTTGCTGTGTACAGTCCGACATGGATACCCTAAATATTCGCATTAGCTAAAAACAGTTTTGCACGTATTGTGTAAAATTCACATTTCAGACATTTAGAAATCATTTAGGGTCTCCAGTGTGTGTGAGTACAAGTAAAAAAAAAGAATGTGTGAGAAAAACATTGCATGCTTTAAAAAAGCCAGTGAGATTCTCCCTGATGTGACTTCATAAGAATATCCCCATCCCCCAGCTTGAACAGTCTAGAACCCAGTCTTTATTGGGGTGTGGCTCTGCAGTAGACATTGCATAGAAAGTGCATTTAAAGGAGAAATGAAAAAAGGTATGTTTGAGGTATGAAAATTAACTATCTGAAGGGTATTTCAGCTGGATCATTAACACACACTTTGGTGGAGCTCTGTGATCTGTGTTACAGTATGTTCCTAAGGATTACCTTTTAAAAAACAAGACCCAGATTGTAGATAATCTGCAGACTTCCTAAGAACAGCTATTCTGATTATACTGTAAGTATAAGGCTACAGTATGTTTCTCAGACAGAACATCCAGTCAAAGTACTCGTAACTGTCTGGCTTCATACAGTTGTAGAAAAGTTATTCTTTCTAACCTCCTAACTGTTTCTGTGCCCTTCTACATTGGAATCTTTTCAATTTCTCTTTCTTATGTTGTCTCAGGGACATTTTCAGGCTTGTATCTAAAGGTGCTACATCCAGGTTTCTGTAAAGGTGCTTTGTCTACCATGTCTGCTCTTAAAAGTGCACACAACTCTGCAAATAAATTGAACTGTCTCTTATCATATTTCAGGCTGAATTCTCCGAGATCAACCTTGTTGCGCATGCCAATGGGACGTGCAGCGTGGACATGCAGGTTATTAGGAATGGGACTAAAGTTGTTCGGTAGGTTGGAGCAGAACACTTATTTAAGCAAGTACTAATTTATTATTGAACATTAAACCTGTCCGTCTTCTGTGAGACCTGATATCATGAACATCTGTAACATGTAAAATGATTAGAATTTTTCTTGAACTCTTTGTAAAGCCAATTTGGGTTCTCCAGGATGCCAGACAGACAAAATATAGGAAACCCAAATCACAGCTTGTACCACACACACACAACCATGAATCAGAATGCTTATCCACTGATGTTTCTGGTAAGGTAAAGATAATTATACAGGAAACATTAACAGACTGCTTTGCGCAGTTGTCCATACGGAAGTCTCCCACAACCAGATCATGTTCAAGCATGTGTAAACTTCTCTTATGTATGTATATGTATACACACTTCAGTATGTGTGTATGTCTGCTTGTGAATGGTGATCTTTGTACTGTATCCGTGAAAGGTAGCCTGCAGTCATTTCAATATGGAACAAAATAAAACTCAATCTTGTGGTGTTTTAAAGTAAACCTCCTCCCTTGATGATTTGTCTCTATAATTAACATGATTTATGTTTATAATGAATTTCTGTGCATGCCTTTCTTTTTTTTTTGTAGCTGCTAGAAAGAAGCACTGCCTAAACCCATACAGGCCCAACCAACTCCACTAGTGTTCTTTCTGCTTGTGCATTTTATAAAACTTCATTGAAATTCTATGTGCACACAGTCTTTCAAATAGGCTCAGTGTTTATTCTTCTTTATCCACATGCACAAAAGAGAAGCCAACACTTGCTCGCTGACCTGAGGAGACTTAGCTCTGTGTCTTGCTGTCTTGTTCACTTTCTTCCTACTCTCTGACACTCAATATCTCTTTCTCTCTCAGTTTTTTCTTTAAAGTCTGTTAAAGGCGCATATTTATTTCCCGGTTCCGATCATTACAATCTTTCTCCAATTTATTATGGTTCAGATATTGAGTGCTTTCCTAAAAGAAACAATGCTTAACATTAAATATTCTTTTAAAATGAAAGTCGACATTCTAGAAGAGCTGAGCGTAAGCATTACATTTTAGAGTTTCGTTTTTATTCTACTTAGAAATTAATATATGGGTTGATGATTTGAGTGATGCCCATAAGGATATGTGTGTCAACAGAATTTTTTTCTATAAACTGTCTAGTGGACATACATGACATGATACTAGAAAAACATGCTAGAATAATAGTAGAAGTATTTCCGAAATATGAGAAATGTATACAAATCTCAAGATTAATGAGATATTCACAATATTTCTTTCTTTTGAATCCGAATTCTTAAGATGGCTTGATGATTACCCTTGAAGTAGGAATTTTGCATAACTTTACATAGACTTTGGTGTATATAATCAAATAATTTTAAATAATCAAATCATATCTCATCATTAAATCATTTAACCATTCCAGAGATTTCATGTTAACAAACTATAGTTTTGACAAGTTAGTTGGAACATCTACTTCATGCAAGACAAAAGTAATTTTCCAACAATCGTTTACAGACAGATTAATTCACTAATTCACTGTATAACAATTCCAATGGGTCAAATGTTTACATACACTAAACTGACTCACTCTCACTCACTCATCTTCTATACTGCTTTATCCTGTATTCAGGGTCGCAGGGACCTGGAGCTTATCCCAGGAGGCTAAGGGCACAGGGCCGGGTACTCCCTGGTCAAGGTGACAGACATACACACACTCATTCGCACACTACGGTCAATATTGGGAATGACAATTAGCCTAACCTGCATATCTTTGGACTATGGGAGGAAACCTGAGTACCCGGAGGAAACCCACCAAGCACAGAAAGAATATGCTAACTCCATGCACACAGAGACGGGAATCGAGCCTGGCCGGGAATCGAACCCGGACGCTGGAGGTGCACGGCAACAGTGCTAACCACTACACCACCATGATGCCACCCTCAACTGACTATGCCAGAAATATTAGGTCTTGGCTTTAGAAGCTTCTCATAGGCTTATTGACATAATTTGAGTCAATTGGTGCATATTGGTGGAAGGCATACAGTACATTTATACTTGGTGCCTCTTTGTTTGACATCATGAGATAATCAAAATGAATCAGCAAAGACTTCAGAAAAAATGGTGGATCTCAATAAGTTTGGTTCATCCTTGAGGACAATTTCCAAATGTCAAATTTGTACCAACAATGCTACGCATGTATAAGTAGCATGGAACTATGAAGTCTTCATAAGGAGATGCAGGTTTTCCTGTGAAATGTACAAATTAATCCCAGAAAAACAGCAAAGGATCTTGTGAAGACAATGGAGAAAACTGGGACAAAAGTATCTGTATCCACGATAAAAGGAGACTCAAATTTATGTAACCCGAACAGCTGCTCAGCAAGGAAGAAGCCACTGCTCTAAAACTGAGGGGGGCGGGGGGGGGGGGGGTGGAGCCAGACTATGATCTGCAGCTGCACATAGGGACCAAGATCTAAGTATGTAGACAAATGTCATCTGGTCTGATGAAACAAAGATTTAACTGTTTGGCCATAATGACAAATGTTATGTCTACAGGAAAAGGGGGAGTCTTGCAAGCCGAAGAACACAATCAAAACCTTGGCAGAAGCTTGGCAGTATCATGTTGTGGGGTGCTTTATTCCAGGAAGGACAAGTTGATGGCATCATGAGGAAGGAAGATTATGTGGTTATGTTAAAGAAACATCTGCAGACATTAAAGCTTGGTTGCAAATGCGTCTTCCTATTGGACAATGACCCAAGCATACTTCCAAAGCTGTGTCACAATGACCAAAAAAAAAAAAGTGCAAGCAAGGAGGCCTACAAACCTAATTCAGTTACTGTACATCAGGATCTGTCAGGATGAATGTGTAAAACTTATTTCAAGAAGTGTGTGGAAGCCTACCCAAAAAGTTTGACCCGAGTTAAACAAATTAAAGTAGTACCACATAACAAAGTGTATACAAACTTTTGACCTACTGGGAATGTGTCAAAAATACATACACACTTGACACACTACATACTGTACACACTAAACGGTCCTGAAAGATCTTGTGATTTTCCAAGCCAAAGGCCTCTCAACTTCCTGTTATTAAACTTGTTTCATTACAGCTGGCATCTCTGTACCAATACAAACAGAGTTTGTTTGACAGCACTCATTGGGTTGGGTTGGCATAAACTGGAATCTGCTGGAACACCAGTGTCTCTGTCTCCAATCAAGTGAGAATTATCCCTCCAATGAACTGAAAGGCTTCTGTCCGAGAAAGAAGCCCCTGCTTCAAATTCAAAACCTTTAAACTCGAATAAAGTGACCACATGGATAAAATACAGACTTCTGGGGAAACGTTACCTAATTGTCCTCTAACTGTTCTCTCTCTCTCTGTTCTCTTTCGAGCTACACATTTAACTCCTGAGTTTCCAGCGCTCCTGACCTCTTCTGCCTTCTGGATCTGTCTGACACATCCTGCCCTGCTTCTTATTGAAGTTCTTGTTTCTCTTGCTCGCTGATGAGGATGGCCCCCTGTGGCCCCCTGTAGTCTGCTTAGGGTGTGTGTGGTGACTGGGAACAGTTCCACTTGACCATGAAGATGACTTGTGACTACAGTCAGTCAATTGTTTATGACTGCAATTCCCACAGTTTTGTACCTGTTCCTTCAACACTAAAAGTAGACTTCATATTGACTAAATCTCTTTTCCTGTTAAAACGAACTCAGCTTCATAGAACACAATCTGCGCAACAGTATATCCATTTGATAAAACCTAAATGAGGAATGGTTCCCAGTTGAGTCTGGTTCCTCTCAAGGTTTTCTTCCTATTCCCATTTCAGGGATTTTTTTTTTCCTTGCCATTGTTGCCCTCGGCTTGCTCATCAGGGACAATGTTCTTATTATAATTTATACATATTTACTCTAAACTTTTTTGATTCTGTAAGGTTGCTTTGCAAAAGCATTGCGAAAAGTGATATGTCAATAAAATAGAACTGAATTGAATTGAATTTGAGTTTTTGAGATTTGGAAGAGTCAACGTGAAACATTCAACCCCAAGGCCAATTGTTAAGCTTGATGGTCCCAGTCGATCTGTGTATTGCACAAAGTGAATGAAATATTCAAGAAGGAGAACTCAAAATTCTTCAGCATAACCTCAAATCATCTGCTAGACAATTGAAACTTGGAGAAAATGTAGTATCAAAAGGACAGTGACCCCAAGCACACATAAAGCTGGTTGCTGAATAGATAAAGCAGGCTACTTTTAATCTGGGACATTCAACCAAATAATAGGAATACTGTGTATATTTATTTCCTTGTATGCAGAATTTGAACCTACAGTATGTTTACTTCAGAACATAACATTTTTGGCATTTTCATCTATTAAAAGTAGAACTGTATTTTGCACAATCATTCTGCTTCAGAAAAAGACCAGTTGAAAAAAAAATAATTGAAAGCCCAATACTTCCATGACATTCAAATTCACACTGTATGATGAGTGTTACAAGTATACATGTGCTCAATTATTCATGCAGTATTTGCAGTAGTATAAATACAAAGCCGTATATTAAAACCTGAGTTACAGTAAGTGCTAAAGTGCTAATGAAACCAATGTTCCTCCTGCAGATCCTTCAAGCCGGACTTCGTACTGGTCAGACAGCATGCTTTCAGCATGGCCCAGAATGAGGACTTTCGTAATCTGATCATCGGCCTGCAATACGCTGGGATTCCCAGTGTAAATTCACTCGAGTCTATTTACAACCTCTGTGATAAGCCATGGGCGGTGAGTCTGTTTTCTACATGGATGAGTTGTCATTTTGGAAAATGTTGCCACAACTTTCCTTCTGCTTCTTATGCTCACTTTGAATTAGTATAATTTTCAATCCTCCATATGAAGTGGTCATGTGTGTCATTTGGTGGTAGTTCATCAGTAGGGAGTTTTCTTATTCATTTATACAGCCGGTATTGATTAAATAATGATAAACAAGTTAATTAAAGTGTAAATTGCAAGGTTTTAGACTGTCTATTTTTTTACTTGGTGCATTCGCTAAAGTGGGTTCTTACACACATAAAATGGCTCAAATATGTAGATATCCTGATCAAGATTTGTCTATTTGAGACAGTTACATAAATTTAAGTAGGCCACTACACAATTCTCTTTAGAGAAAAAATGCCAATGCCTTTCAACATGTTTTTTTGTCAGCTTTGCAAATGTACTAGCCCTGCCCCAGTCAACTGTAAGTTATGTTAGTTAGTTGTTACAGTATAGAAATGGAAGCATCTATAGCTACAACAGCTAATAAAACATTAGACAACACAACCTCAAATATAATCTATCCTTCACTGCAGTGTACAAACCGTGATGTGATGTCCTGGTGTCTGTATACATTGTTTTCGGCTATGCAGTATTGCATTGCTGTTGTAGCAGCAGTTACAGTGAAAAAAAGAAAGCCTTTTCCAATATTTTCGTTATTTAAATGAAATTTCTGATGCCAATCTTTGTGTTTCCTCTTGCAGTTTGCTCAACTGATAAGCACCTATAAGAAGCTGGGACCTGAAAAATTTCCTCTTATTGAACAAACGTTTTACCCAAACTACAAGGACATGGTAAGTGTATTTATTCCATTTATTGCATTTATTCCTACAGTGAGGGAAATAAAAAATACATGTAGATGTATCATAACTGTACTATTACACGAAATATCTATACTGTGCAGGTGACATCTAGTCGTGTATAGAAAAAAAAATATGTTTATAATACATAATTATTATAATAATACATTCTTTCCAAATATTTAACATAACAAATATCTTCACACAAGAATGATTTATCTTATTACGTAGTTCATAAAGGAAGTACTGTAGGTTCTGTGAAAAAAGCAAGTAATTGTGCATAATGACTATTTGTGTATTTTTTGTTTAATTAGAAGTGTGTGATCCATACTATTTATACCAATTTATAAAGTATGCGTGTAGAAATTAGTATTAATGTAAATAATTTGCATAATGGTTCAAATCCAACAGTACATCTTCATTGTATAAGGAAAATTAATAATGATTTTCTTATTCATATAGTTTATTTTCTTTGTCTTATATACATACACTCTGGCTTCTAGCAATTTAAGAGTAACATAGTAGTTAACGTAATTACTAGCTTACAGAAGCAAGTTATATTTTTAAAGTCTCCTGCTGTCACATATAAAGATTGAAATGCTATATAGGTAATTCCCCTGTCATCGTGAAGGGGCATTTATGAAACTCAACTTCCATTACTTTTCCTACATTTGGTTTACCACTTTCTGAGTTCATATGAGTCCATAAACATCATTGGATGTTAATTCAACACTGGGGATTTTGCTGTATACTTGAATGCAATCCCCATGTTACATTCAAGACTGTAAATTTATAAGAATCTACCATAGCCAACATTATGAATGGGTCAGGATGACAGGTGGGGATTATTAAGAGGTTGTAGTCTACCTTCAGCACTCACTGCAGCGTGTCTGTGCGTTTGATTTCTCTGCGCTGTAGGATGTTTCTCACACCATTTAGTCTACCATTGTGCTGTGCATTTGAGTCCGACTTGTCTATGTACCAGTTACACGTGCTGTTTGTCTGCTTGATGCACACGCCCTGGAGAGTTTGAGGGCTCTCGGAAAACCATACACATTCATTTGCAGAAGTGGCATGGCAGCGGGATTCGTAACAGGAGGAAATCTGGAAATTGAAGTACAATGTCAAGGTTGAAATTCAGTGAATCCTCATACATTTTAGTGTAATACATGTATTATACAGTATATTGTAGTTACAATAATGTTCAAAAGTTAGTACCCCCTATTGTAATTCATCCGCAGATGAACTGTGCCATTATTGATTTAACAAAAAATGCTACAACGCTAAGTACTCCTTTACTACTTTCACAGGATTTAAGAGGGTAAGTTGCAGACAGGTGCTGCTAATCATGAGCCCTTTTAATAATCAGCAGGTGTGAAGACCACTATAAAAGTTTTGGAAGTTTTCTGGTCTGCAGCATTCAGGTGTGTGTTAACACACTGCAAAGAGGGAAAGACACAAGCAATAGTTTTAGAGAAGCATTTGTTGCTGCACATCAACCTGGAAAGGGTTATAAAACCATTCCTAAGCAATTTGGAGTTCTACAGTGACAAAGATTACTCAGTGAAAAGCATTCAAGACAGTTGCTAATTGTCCGAGTAGTGGTCATCCGATCACGTTCACCAGACGCTACAGACCCTACCCTGTTAAATGTTAAAGTCCATAACAGCACAATTATAAAAATAAAAAAAAAACTGAACAAATAAGGTTTGTTTGATCGGTTTATTTGCCAGGAGGAAGCTTCTTTTGTCTAAACATACATGGCAAGATGTTTGAGGCACCTTGCAGTCAATAAGAGGAGTCAACCATGAGCTTCTCTGTATGCCAAAGTATTCTAGAGGCAAATGTGAGGCCATCTGTCCGACAGCTAAAGCTTGATCAAAATGTTCGAAAACACATCAGAATGGCTGAAAGACTTTGGAAAGACCTAGTCCAAAAGTCCAAAACTCAACCAAATTGAAATGCTGTGGCAAGACGCTAAGAGAGCAATGCATATGCAAATTCCCCAAAACCTCAATGATCGGAAGCAATGTTGTAAAAAAGAATGGGCCACAATTCCATTGAGAGACTGATGAAGTCATCCAAGTCATCCAAGATGAAGTCATCCAGTCATCCATTTTACTTGTCTTTATTGTAAAGACAAGTAAAATGTCTTTACTTCAGGTTATTGCAGCTAAAGGTAGATCTACAATTATTATGTTAAAAAAACATGTTTTTTTTTTTTTTACTTTATTTTTCTTAAACAAGTAAATAATGCAACTGAAAAAAAAGTTATCTGTTGTTTGGCTGAGGTCGTATTTCCCTAATATTATGACCTGTTATGTTCAGATAATTTTTATGGTTTTACAGAAAAACACCTAAAATTAAAAGAAGGGGTACTAACTTTTTAACGTGATTGTATATCCACTTAAGACTTTAATTCTCTTTATTATGTCGTTTCCTAAAAATCAATAACAATGTTGACAGAACATACTTCGCACTCGCATCCTTTTTGGTATCTGTACTTGAGATTCCTTTTCTGAGCCAACACAAGATTATCCCAACGCTCAACAATGCCACATAGTTCAACTTTGACCTTTCTATGCCACATATGTCCTGTGAAATAATAAAAAAAAGGGAAAGAAAAAAACATATTTGATATGCACTCACAAAAGGATTCTGGCCTTGTATAGATTTTAGATATTGATATGTCTTTTTTTCAGTGTGTGATATTGAAGAGGAGATCATTTTGAAAGGCTATTTATCACTAAGCTGAAATGTTTTCCACAAAATTGTTGTCCTTCATACATCATATTTAATCGTAAAACATTTGAAAGATTAGAGAATAAATTGACACTATGACTGAATACCAATGAGACTGAATCTTTACCTGAAAGCAGATATTGAACCTTGTTTTTGGCATCTAGCTTTACACCACACAAAGATTCATGGATTGAGGTGTAGATGTACTGAATAGAATCAACCTTGTCAAAGCCCTTGAACATCTGCAAAAAAAGAGTAAGAGGGAGAGAAAATGTTAAAATTGAAAGGAACAATGCCTTTTCCCTTTATTTATAGAGTTACTGGACAGATGGTCAAATTACCATAATTTATAGCTCAATGAAAAAGCATACATTTTATGACTGGCATGGGCCCAACTTTCTTTTAATTACTATACAATGAGTTTTTTATTAGGTTATCTTTTGAGGCATTTCTTCTGCATTTTTTCCATTCAAACTCAAACATGCAGTGTGATTTTAACATACTGTGTTAAGCTCAATTTAACATAACAGCTTCAGCAGAAATTTGCAACATTTTAACTGTTTGGAAAATGGAACAGAGGTTAAAAGCATTTTTGTGAAATGTTGCATAATTTTTAAGTGCAAAGTGTATAGTATTTCTTACCTATGAATTCACCAGGACAAGGACAACTTACCTTGATTAATTTAATTTTGTACTCAATCAAGTTCTTCCTCGGAGATATAATCTTCTGTCCAATGATCTTAGCACGGATCACTAATAAAACATGACATTTTATTAAACAGCTGCAGCGCAGAATGTTTTTTTTCTCATAAAGTATTTTGGTCCATTCACATGCCATACGGCACAACTGCCAATAGATATTGCCCATTCTGGAGATATATCTGTCATTTCCACTCCAGTTAGTTAAGGGGTTGAGTTGGCAGCTTGATACCCAATTGTCATTCACACACTACAGGAAATTTTGGAACATCAGTTAATCTGATCTGCATGTCTTTGGACTGTGGGAGGAAAGCTACAGTACCAACCATGGGGAGAACTTCATGCACACTGACCCAGAATTGAATCTGCACCCTGGAGGTGCAAGGTGACAGTGCTAACCACTAAGCCACCTCTGTAGAAAGTATAGGAAGCGACAGTAAATATGATGTAAACAAATTGTAGCGTGTACAGTTTATTCACTTCCTTCTATGAGATTATTTAACTATGGTTACATATTCATAACAAACTATGTAAAAGCCTTCCGGCCTTTATATGGACCCTATAATATGAGTTGTAGTAGCTGCAGATCAAACAGGCATGGAATTGTAAATAAAAAAAAACTGACCCAGATGAAAGAGACAATTCAGCGAGTGCAGAAACATGTGCTAGAACTGAAACAAGCACAACAGCAATAGGAGTCAGGCCAGTACCCTTTATGGCTTTTGCACTATATCCAACAGACTGAGTGATCATTATTTACAAGTACTCAATATTTTATGAGGTTATTGAAGAAGACCAGGGTTGCATATTGACGGTTCACCATGAAGGCTCATCTCAATCTCTGGTATTGGACATGGAGCCACAAATTAATGAAGGTTACAATAGATGGCTTTTGAGGGCCAGGAGGAATCCATATTCCGGACTTTCTACTAACCTCCATATGGCTAATTGCGGGTGCTAAACCCAGACATATTTATTGTGGAGGTCTTTTGTTAGTTGGGAATCCATTAGCTGGTAACCAAGCAGACAGTGACATAGAAGTCCAGTCCCCAGTCAAAGCCAATATACATTTGACAAACCAAAAGAATGAAACAGACAAGTACTTCAGCAATCTTTAGCCAGTGGAAAGTCTGGTTATTGTCTGGCAAGTCTGGCAAGGTAGACTCCCTGAGGTTTCCATTACTGTTGAAGTTGTAGCACTTTTGGATGAGGAAGCAGGTAGGCAGGTGGTATTGAAATTAAGAGGAAGGCTAAACAATGATCCGCAGCAGATCAGGTAATCCATCTTAGTGTTCTTAGAACCTGAACAATACCATATGAGCAGGATGGTATACCTGGCTTACATCTGAGACCTCATATGACATGACTAATGAGGCTGAGGCTTCCTAAAAGATTGTAAAACGGTGAAAATTGCAGGCAGAGTCTCTGACCAATTCTTGCTTTTAAACCACAGATACATTTTTAGCAAAATCATGGTTTTACTGTAAAAACTTTACTTTTCTTGGCTTAATCAATCTAGCACTGTGTGTACTTTCCCCCTCACATTTGCAAATTATTTGCTGCTGGCTTGCAAACTTGCAAGCCAGCTTTTGAGACTTTTAAGTTCACCATTATGATTATCAGGAGTTACAAGTTAGAAAAACCACTAGCGATGATACCCTGCAGGGTTGGTGGTCAGTTATGTAACAATGCAGCTGCTCTCAAAATGAGGTGATTAGAGTAAGTCTGTATACCCATATAGGTCCCATATGTGTTCCTGCAGGTCTCTTTTTATTGCTGTTGCAGCTATGACAAATATCACACAGTATAAGTATTAAAAAAGCAAAATCATATGCTAGCATTCTTGTAAGGCAAGTGCATCCACGAATAACTAAGATAACACACAAAAACATTATAATTTAAAATATTACAGCAATGACAAATGCACTAGACAAATCCACAATAGCACTGAGAACACTTGACCATATTCGCAGTGATATAAACAAACATGGAAGCCATTAAAATATGCCGTAGAAACAAGAATAAAAGGTTCATTGGAAAGTTCCAGGCTATTCAGCAACAGATGATCAGATTTCTGCCAAGGTTAAATTGTATATAATAGTGAAAACTGAGGTGGGTGGTTAAGCCTCAGGGCATGTGATGGATGTTGGCATGTTTCTGTAGCAGCTGAACTGCATTTTGCAGTGGCTGTTTCTGATTGAGGCACGCACAAGGAATAGTGCTGTAGTTGATAACACGTGTGCAAAACGATTATTCGGAAATGTAGGAATGGGCTAGGTTACACAATAACCTCTCATTTCATCTTATTAGATTATTAGAGGAAGCTTTGGTTTACCTTCATTCGAGTTTCAAGTAAACACTAGCTACTTTGAAATAGATTTTAGTGCATTTACAAGATTGAACCTGATCACTAACAGTCAACAGAAGTCAAAATGTTTAACTTGCCTTAATTAAATGTTTCAATGTTAAAGGCTTATTTTGTGTGCAAATAATTATTTTGTAACTACCAACATATTTGCTGGGTAGGATTAATTAATATGTAATAACTGACTATCCAAATTTTTTATTTTTTGTTAAATTTAACAAAAGTCCTGCCGAAGACTATCACGCGTTTCCTCCGAACCACGTGACGCCAGCCGACCGCATCTTTTCGAACTGCTCGCTCACGCACCGTTGGGGGCGTCGTAACACACTCGAGGCCAGCACTATCCGCTCCCTCCGCGTGCGCGAGTTCGCAGACGTCCCGAATGGCGTAGAGCCGTGCAATTAATGTGGGAGCACTAATACCTCTCAGAGTAGATGACCCCGCTGAGAGAGCTCTGCCTCCGGCTGTGAGAGGAAAACAGCATCACCCGGGGTTCGAACCTGCGATCTCCGGGTGATAGGGCGAGCGCTTTAACCTACTGCGCCACTCGGAGGCTTGACTATCCAAAGTTTTAAAGACACCTTTTAAGATTAAGATTACAAAATATGTGTGAATTTCTTGACAAAAGTTCTTGACAAGATATACAGAAAATTGTGTCTTTCAGAAGTCCAAATACAAAGTCCTAAAAGTGCAAAATACATTGTAGATGATATGAAAATAGATGAAGTTACTACATATGAAAGTGACTTCAGGACTGTACACAAGCAACCGTCTTTACAAATAAATACATGTCACAGTATCTCGAAATATTAAGAAACTATGACTGTGGCAAATTAAAACAGCCTATAAATAGAGCCTGCTAAAAGATATTATTTATATATGTTTGCAGTGTGTACTGTATAGTACAGTATGTATGCATGTATGTATAAAATCATTACATTTACATTTACATTTAGGCATTTGGCAGATGCTCTTTGGCAGATGCTCTTATCCAGAGCAACTTACAAAAAGTGCTTTGAAGTTTCCATCATTGGAAAGATACTTACAGTACACTGGGTTACTAGGTTACTAACTGAAGTGCCATCAGTCAAATAGTTGGGAAAAGGGATTTATTTATTTATATATATTTTTAATAATATATATAAATAAATAAATATTATATTATTATATATAATATTTAATAATATATTTTAATATTTTTATTTTAGAAGGAGAAAAAAAACATCAATCTTTCTTGGCCCTAAATCCTTCTCTTGGTATGTTATAGCCTGCACAGTGACTTCTTATGTAAGTGAAGAAACGAACTGGATTGAAAAAAAAAACCACACATACAGGATGAGGACTGCAGAGTTCAAACCAGAAGACTTTTTTAAAACTTGTCTCGGCTTGTTCTAAAAAGGCAGCCTGAAGCTTTAATAACATATTTTATATCAGAAAAATACGATTTATGGTCCTTTTTATGTTATGAAATGTTATTACATTATACAATATGGAATGTTTTGTATGGTAAATGTTAGTCATTTATGCTAAACCTATTACTTAGTTTCTCAGGGCTTCTTTTGGTAGATTTATTTTTGAATATGTACTGTACATTCTACATAGAGTAATCAAAAGTTTGCTCCTAGATGTGTTAAGCTTCGAAAACGTATTACCTACTACCTATTACCTATTATCTTAAATCATACATAGATTACAAAGACAGCTCTTTGAAAAGCAATATGTGTGTCCTGACTTAGAAAAAGTTCATCTACATATAGAAATAGTAGTGTGTGTGTGTGTGTGTGTGTGTGTGTGTGTTCGCCCGTATGTTGCACATACCTATTTCAGAATGGCAAAAATGCGACTGCAAATGTGCGTATGCACAGCTACATCCCTCCGTCACTGGGGTTGTTATGCCTAATGCCAGGATGATCAGCAGGAACAGTTGCACGTTTACTTGCTTCATCACTTCAGAGGTTTAAAGAAAGCTAAATGGATTGTAAGAAAACACACACACGCACTTTCTACCAATCCTCGACTGTGGCACTTTTATGTAACACTGTGCAGCTACCCCCTACCCCACCCTCTCTTATGTTGCACTCGTCTGTGCCCCTCCTACCAGATTGCTTCGTGGATTAAGAGGTTTAAAAAGAAAGAAAACAGTCATGAAAAGCCAGGAGGCAAATTATTTCCAGGAAAAATTCCTACCTTTTCCTTTCTGTTTTGATCCAGATTACTGGAAACATTCAGCAGTAACCCAGTGTTTAGGTGATATCATTGCAGATCTGTGGTGTGTGAGGGATTGTGGAAATCGTGCCGGTTATGTTAATGACAGTGCTTTCATGATTGCTTGCTGTGGAGCAATGCCTGTCTAGGGTTACAGCCATACTCACATCCCAAAGTGGTTTAGGGGGACAGGATTTGTGAGACAAGGTCGATGTTATTAGCCTAGTTTGTTTTTTTTCTTAGCTCAGTGCTCTATAAATTTCTTTGTTGAGTTTACAAAGCAGTTCATACAGTTAGCTACAGTATACTCATTATATTACATTACATAACCATTATTGGCTCATATGTGCAGTAATTCCTAAGTAAAGCCTGAATATCAATATGCTACATTATTATATACACTCTGATCACAATGAATGTTTTCGTATCTAATGTCTATGATTTTTGTTTTGTTAGAAGATTATGCTTTTAACTGGAAATCAACTGTAATCTATTAGTTAAAGTAAAGTTCTACCTGTTCCCTTACTAATGAGCTCACTATAAATTCTGAAATTTATAACACTGTAATAACTTATTAAAACTCTAAAATGTAATAGAAAGCTATAAAATGAGAAATTCATTCTTCACCTTCACTTATATCTGTTTCAGATCTCCATGCCGACATTCCCGGTGGTGGTGAAGATTGGACATGCCCACTCTGGCATGGGAAAGGTAGGACACCATCTTAAGAGATACCTTTTTCAGCCCAATATTGAAATGCATTGCATGTGTCGAAATATTATTATATTAGCATGGCAAAATGAAGACACAGTTCATTTGTATGGCTTATGCATTGAATGGAGGTGAAACAGTAAACCACTACCGCACACTGTGGTAAGGAAATCTGATATAGTTACACTGTTAGTCTTATGATTTAACTCCATAATAAAAGGGGCATTCAAGTCAAATTGGGACTTAAATTTTAACTTAAACATAAAAATTTTAAGGAAGGTTGTACGTCTGTGAATGAATATCTCAGCCATGCTGGCTCTGCAATCGTTCTCATTAACATTCAGTGAGTGGAACACATGATCTTTAATCTTAGTGGTCAACTTGTCACTAACTTGCAGAACTGTACACACAATTATTCACCAGCACCACTTGCACATTATAGGAACTCAGCTGTGAGTTATTGCCACATCTCCTGTACCTCAATCTAAACCATTTCCACACATTTGGACAACTGAAGGAGTTCCTGGGAGGCCAAACATTAGGCAGGCAGTCCAATCATGGCTCTGGTGTACTGAGAATAATTTCTACCTGATTATAACCTACAAACATTAGTTAAAAACTTGGACAATTGCATTGGCGGAAGAGGGAATTATATATAGAGAAATGCAAGTAGTTTTACTCTCATTACTGTGTCTTTTAATTTTGTTTTTCTGAGCAAAGCGAAGTCCCGATTTTGCTTGAACGCCCAGCGTTTTTAAGGTAGTAATAGTAATATATACATATATATAGAAAGAGAGTATATAAGGGCATATGAAAAAGAACAATCATTAATGAATCGCCTATTACTATTAATACATTAGCATGATTAATTAAAACATAAATATACTGTATTCATGTGGTGTTTCTATAAAGATAAATGACCCAAGAACTACAAATACATAAGTTAAGTGATACAAGCCTGTTTTTAATCTGGATTTAAAGAACATATACAGTATGTACTGTAGTTGAAAGTTTTAACTTGGTGTTAATGTCCTTAGTGTTTGGAACACTGCGAATTTAGGGGTGGCTTAACAACTCATCAATTTAGAGTTTTAACATCATTAGCAAGACCTCCTAAGGCAGAACATGATAAACATGTAGCTGGTAGCTTCAAAGACTGTGAAATACCCTCTGACATCCTTTTCCTGTCATCAAGACAGGCGAAAGCATTTTAAACAAGCTGAAACCACTAAGAACTGGCTTAAAAAGCCTGAAAGTCTGTCATAGGGGATCATAAACAGATCATAAACAGACACCATATTACTCATACAGTATATTTTAATGGATATCTAAATGTAATGATCAGCAGTCTCAAATGCTGTCTAAAACAGAAACCTTGCCACAATCACCAGTCAGGCTTGAGTTCGTAATATGACGCTTCTGGAATCTTGACTGAAATACACTTTATGTCCAAGCATATGTGGACATCTGTGTACTGAACATCCCATTTTGCAACCATGGGTTTGCCATCAGCCTCCACTCATCTGGGAAGGCTTTCCACTAGATTCATTTAGTGTGGCAGTAGGGATTTGTGCTTGTTCAGCCACAGGAGTGGTCAGCAATTGAGGGCATGTGAGAAGAACTGGCATGAGGTTGACATTCCAATTCATGCCAAAAGTCCATGCCACTAGACCTTATGCAACACGCTTTGTGTACAAGGGCACAGTCAAGCTGTAATAAGTTTGCAAATCCAATGGAATTAGTTCCAATGAAAGTGCGATTTTAAAGCTTCAGCATACGAAGAATTTTAAAGAAGTGTTTAGTGTTTTCACCTTTGTGGCAACAGAATGGATATGGCAAGCATATACTGTAGAGATGTATTAGTTAGGTGTCCATATACGTTTGTCCATATAATGTACATCATGCTTTTTTTTCTACTTAAAAAAGGCTATTAGGTAGAAACCTTTTCCTTTAGAGTCATTGAAGTCATTATACCGTTAGGGTCATTATAATTTCTATGAGACATGTATTCGGGAATTGTGACAGGTTAAAGTTGACAATCACAGCGATTTCCAAGACATTGCCAGCGTGGTGGCCATCACTCAGACCTACACGACCACAGAACCTTTCATTGATGCCAAGTATGACATCAGGGTCCAGAAGATAGGCACTGACTACAAAGCTTATATGTAAGTGTACAAATTTCCCCCCAAAAAAATTTGCATTATCCTTTCTGGTTTGTATAGTCAATGGTTATGGTGTGCATGGTCATGATAATGATAAGGGTGATGGTGATGGTGATGATGATGATGATGATGATATGTATGCATGCTGGTGTGTGTGTGCACTTCCCAAAGCTCATACTGTATCCAACCCATAATGCTAATTAAGAGTCAGTAATTACTACCTTTTTTTGCATTGTCTCATCTAATAATTCTGTGAACTTTACTACTTTGTCCACATGCTCTCTTTTAATTTTTATAACTCTCTGTATTGTGCCTTTGTGGTAATGCTTATAAAAATGTCTATGCAGAGAAAACATTTACACTGATAGTGTGAAATAATAATAATAGTAAAAATTATTGATGGCACTCATTTTTTGATCATTACCTTTTACACAACACATTGGCAGATACAGTATTATAAATGTTTAGAGATAGTCTTTATATTTTCTAGGCAGACAGATTTTTTTTTATTGCTTTGTGATTATATCGCATTTGATTAATTTACAGGCGGACCTCCATCTCTGGCAACTGGAAATCAAACATTGGCTCTGCCATGTTGGAACAAGTAGCCATGACAGACAAGTAAGTGAGCATAAAATGACACACTATAAAATTTTCAGGATCATTTATGCCACATGGGACTCCAGGAAATGTACTGTACACCTGATTTAACCTGAAGTAATTATTCAACTGTAGAGTGATTATTTCCAGTCCTCTTGCTCAAATGTTTAAACAGGCAGGCTACTGTAGATAAAAAAAATAATAAATAAAAGTAGAAATTAAAATTCATACACATTTCATTCACAATCACATTTTATTCCACTGCTGACCCAGGAGCTACCATTTCTGATACATATCCTAATCCAGTCTAGACCCCATGAAGACCCCTGAAGACAAACATTTTTAGTTTGTTTCAATCATACTTGCATTTGACTCACATTGATTTTATCTTTTAATTTTTGCTTCTGTTATTGATTTTGCTTTTCATCTCTGATATGGTGTAGCATCCTCTGTACAAGTGTAATAGTAATACTAGATTGTGTTATTGCCTACAGTATACAGTATGGGTTTAACTTTTTTTTGTTTTTGTTAATTGCTTTCTATATTATTGTCATTATTATTTAATATATCTAACAAAAAAAGTTGAAAAACGTACAAAAAAAAGCAATCTTACCACTTTTGTGACAAAAACATAATTAAGGCCTTTATGGTTTATATGTAAACAAAAAAAAGATAACTTTTTTAGTCTGATAACACTAATGCAACCATGGGGGGGGGGGGGGCAATCCAGTGTCTTCTTGTGCCAGGCCCAAGTCTGGATAAATGCAGAGGGTTGTGTCAGGAAGGGCATCCGACGTAAAACATTTGCCAAATCAATGATGCGAATCAGAAATATCATTTCCATAGTGGCAGAGAAGTATGTTAGAGTGGTGCAGGACATGTATGAGAGCTGTGAGACAGTGGTAAGATGTGCTGTAGGTGTGACAGAAGAGTTCAAGGTGGATGTGGGTCTGCATCAAGGATCGGCTCTAAGCCCCTTTTTGTTTGCTCTAGTGATGGACAGGATGACAGATGAAGTTAGACAGGAGTCTCCATAGACTATGATGTTTGCAGATGACATTGTGCTTTGTAACGAGAGCAGGGAACAGGTGGAGGAAAATTTGGAGAGGTGGAGGTACGCTCTGGAAAGCAGAGGAATGAAGGTTAGCCGTAGCAAGACGGAATACATGTGTGTGTGAATGAGAGGGGCCCAAGAGGAACAGTGAGGCTACAGGGAGCAGAGGTAAAGAAGGTGCAGGATTTTAAGTACTTAGGCTCAACGGTCGAGAGCAACGGAGAGTGTTCAAAGGAGGTAAAGAGACGAGTACAGGCAGGGTGGAATGGGTGGAGAAAAGTGTCAGGTGTGTTGTGCGATAAAAGAGTATCAGCGAGAATGAAAGGAAAGGTGTACAGCACAGTGGTGAGACCAGCAATGCTCTACGGCTTAGAGACAGTGGCACTGAAGAAAAGACAGGAGGCAGAGCTAGAGGTAGCAGAGCTGAAGATGTTGAGGTTCTCTTTGGGAGTGACAAGGATGGATAGGATCAAGAATGAGTTCATCAGAGGGACAACCCATGTTAGATGTTTTGGAGATAAAGTCAGAGAGGCCAGATTCAGGTGGTTTGGACATGTTCAGAGGAGAGAGTGTGAATATATCGGTAGAAGGATGCTGAGGTTGGAACTGCCAGGCAGGAGGTCTAGAGGAAGACCAAAGAGGAGATTTATGGATGCATAAATCTCTGAGAGAGGACATGAAATTAGTTGGTGTGAGAGAAGTGGATGCAGAGGATAGGGTTAGATGGAGGCAGATGATGGGCCAGGGGTAGCTCAGTGGTTAAGGCACTGGACTACAGTTCGGAAGATCCCAGGTTCAAACCCCACAACCACCAAGTTGCCACTGTTGGGCCCTTGAGCAAGGCCCTTAACCCTCAACTGCTCAAATGTATAATAAGATAAAAATGTAAGTCGCTCTGGATAAGAGCGTCTGCCAAATGCCTAAATGTAAATGATTCGCTGTGGCGACTCCTGAAAGGGAACAGCCGAAAGACAAAGAAGAAGAAGTCTGATAACACAAAAAAAAAAATTCTATTCTATCAACAAAAGAAAATGTCTATTTTACTGGAATAAATAAGGTTTGTAAATGTACATTATTCTATTCAAAGAGTTTAACCTAAACATATAAGTTAAAAAAAATTCAACTTGCATATTTCACTTGAGTGAAAACATTGACCTTTAATTTTAATATGTTGGTACATGAATTATTCTTTTCAGTGTAGACCTGTGGTAGATTCTCCAAAATGTTCAGTAAAACCTCCAAATCAATCTACCTATGAGACTGGACAAAGTGTACCCGACACTACCTACTGTAACACTATTGGTGACGGGGTTGGCAAGGCAAATACCAACATTGTTTATTTCATTGCTATTTACTGCTTTTCAATAGTATTTCTAATGTAGGAACATTTACTTTTATTTTTCATCTTTGCTTTACACGATTTTTTTTTCCATTTCCCTAATGACACTGCCTAATGATGTGGATTTTATTGCAAGTGTTAATCCTCTTAAATTACATAGCTAAAAGCATTCAGTCTCTCCGCAGGAGAGTGCAAGTTTAAATGCTGACAATGCCGCAGTATCTTTGACCATTAGTCTAGAGGCCACAATTGGTCGATCTCTTTAAGTGGGAAATGTGGCATTTCTTTCCTTTCCCTACCAGTCGGAGCAACACTAACCAATTGTACGTGTCTGTGGGCAGATAGAACTCTCCTCAGAGTGCATTACGCTTCCCTGTGAGAAAGCTGTTCTAAGAGATACAAAGGTTGTCTCACGTATCTTGGAGGAAGCGCATGTTTGTCTTTACCCTCCCCAGTTGGTAGATGACGTGACAAGGAGAGCTTTGCTAGTGAGTAAGAATTGGCAGCTCACCCAATTGAGGAAATTTGGAATTTCTGCAAAAAAGAAATAAAAATCAACTTAGATCCCATGATAAAATAGGATTAGGAAAAAAAATGTAATTAAAGACTAGATGAACAAATAGTCACTATCAATATAATGTTGTCTTAGATTGTTATTAGCAGCTAGGTCACATGTGTAAGTAAGCAGACTTGTACAGTATATTTTCACTACAGTACAGTGCATAAGTTCCAGAAGGTCTTTTTCCCCTCATTTTTTGTTGTATCATTTATTGTGGCAAGGAAAAGCTCCCTGAACATGACATGAGGAAGAAACCTTGGGAGACTCAAAAGTGAAACAAACCTTATTTTGAAGATACTATGATACTAGACCATAAATACATCTGTTCTGTAACTGTTTGCTACAGTATGTGCTCAGAATTGCAATAGTTTAACAGGAAATTAATTTTAGTTAACATATTGAGTTGAAGTTACCAACTGATACTTGGGTACAAACCGATCTCAGTGTTAAAGCTATTAAAGCAATATCATAGCACAACAATCCATTCCAAAGCCATCTTCATGGTCTTGAAGTGGAACTTTAAACAGAACAGATTGGTCCATTCTCAGCAGCATTGAGCCGCCTCCCTGTGAAAGATTTATTCAAAGATAATTTCTTCATATTTTGACTGACAGATTTTGGTCTCTGGTCTTTTATCCTACAGGTATAAGATGTGGGTTGACATTTGTTCAGAAATATTTGGAGGCCAGGATATCTGTGCTGTAAAAGCCATTCATGGAAAGGATGGAAAAGATTACATTACTGAGGTAAGACTGAGTGTTACAAACAGTATGGGTCAATATAATTGCAGATGGGGAAAAAAATGCTTTTCATGCTTTTAAATCATAGATCCTGGTCCAGGGCTAGGATGTGGAATTTATATTGCCATATTAACTGTATATGCATGAGGTGCATATACAGTTACAACCCAAACTGTAACTTGACAAAGCCACAAAGCCAATAAAGAAAGTCCCACAATGTTCATATGTAAATTTTGCATGAGGATTTTTAGAAGGCATACAGTACATTTCTATAAAGTGGTGACATGGTAAACTGGAAAAAAGTTTGGGAGTAAAGAAGAATTTCAAGTTCAGTGATAAGGGTGATACTGTGTTAATATATTATAGTTATTACTACATAAACGATGGTCCCAAGTGACAAAGTGCATACAGAAAAAGTGGAAGCATAAACACAAAAAAGGATATTTGCTCGAATGGAAGTGCTCCAGGACAGTAAGTGATGTAAGTTACGAGCTCGAATTAACCTTGTGGCTACAAAGACCAGGAAATACAAACAACCGAAACATCATATAATGTTTCCAAGAGGGAAATGAAGAAAATTAACTGTCTGTTTTGAAGTTATTAAATCTATTATATTGTGTTTTATTACAGAAACAGACAAAAAGTCATAAAGTCACATAATAAATATTAGCAGCCATTGATTTACTATAATAATCATCATTTGCCCGTGTGCTTTGACTTATTGTGTTTTGTTTTTGCAGCATTTTGCTTTTTGCATGTGCTTTGAACTTTCTTGTGTGCTTTCGTACAGTATGTGCAGCACGTTTCTGTAAAGGTTGTGTTTTCACATTTGTATGCTCTCTGTCCCTAGAGAACATAAATTTAGAGAAAATGCCATTTGATTACTATACAGCACAAGACAACATTAAACGTACTGTAAATGTAGAAATGTTATTTGCTCAGTTACTATTGACCACTTGTGCAATGTGGCTCCTACTGCGCAGGCAATTATGGAAACACACTTCCATGATAGTTTCATAGGGAAGAACTCATAAAACCTGTACGAAAATTTTTCAAGCAACCCCTTTTTTTATATTGTTTCATTTTAAAATGCTGTAGGCTGTATCTGCTGTGATTAAATTAGACATTCCATCAAACCTGAAGAGGCCCTGAAAAGGAGGCCCAGTGCTTATGTAACCTCCTCTTCATGTGACCATGTGTGTTTATGGTCTTCTGCCCTTGGCAGCTGTAAGAAAAAAAAAAGGAAAAAAAGAGGGACTCTATGAACCATTCTCAGTCACAGTCAGAGTTAAATAGAGGTTACATACTCATGATGAAGCAACAGACGTGAGGTATAGTCTTTTTTTATGTTATGTTCTATTGATTTTTTTTTTTTATATGGACGAAGGACAGTGGATCGTAGATGCTGTTGAATTATCTTAATATGGCCTTTAAAAAGATTATGAAAGGCTGCTCTTACTTTAAATTTTTTGCTAAATCTAAATTCGGGTTTTGAAGTATTAATTTCTGTAAATCACATTTAAAGGTAAAAGGACCGAAATGTACTAAAGAATGAAGGTTGATGATATCATGATAGCTACACCATGTCACGAGGCAATTACTGTCACTAACTATTTCCAGGGATATGACAGCGACTTGCTTCTGCCCCTGACATGCATAATCCACAAATTTCCACCCACCAGCTTTGCGACAAGGTGCAAAGAGCTGTTCACAGCAAGAATTGTAGACTTCTAACAGAACATAATGATTTTTGCACGGTACACCATTACTGCATAACTCAGCCAGCATCGAGTAGAATCCATGTCCTTGTGAATCACACACTCTGACAGATAGATGTACCTAATAAACTGGCAAAGTCGATATGGATACAGTTGAGGGCTGTACAGGAAAACATAAAATCTTTGCTACAGTAGCAATCTCATTTAAGTGATGTACAGTACTGTATATGCCCAGATTTGCCAAGACCTAACTTATAAATAGAAACAGATATAGACATCTCAAACTGGTTACAAGAAAATGTATTCATTCACAGGAGCTTTTAAACAATAATTACATTTTTGTAATTCTTAAAATCTAATACATTTACAGCATCCGAGTGGCGCAGTGGTAAAGCTCGCCCTATCATCCGAAGATCGCTGGTTCAAACCCCAGGTGATGCTGTTTTCCTCTCACAGCCGGAGGCACAGAGAGAGCTGATTGGTCGAGCTCTCTCAGGGGGGAGGGATGAGAAGTACTTGTGCTTCCACCT
This sequence comes from Channallabes apus, assembly GCA_030522415.1. Taxonomy (NCBI): domain Eukaryota; kingdom Metazoa; phylum Chordata; class Actinopteri; order Siluriformes; family Clariidae; genus Channallabes; species Channallabes apus. The sequence goes on from CM060123.1 coordinate 17,296,635, forward strand.
TAATCACGGCTGAACAGCCAATCAGGGGCGTCTGTGAGCTCGCGCACGCAGAAGGAGTGGCTAGCGCTTTCCTCCGAGTGTGTTATTCCGCCCCTAATGGTGCGTGAGCAAGCAGTTCGAAAAGATGCGGTTGGCTGACGTCACGCGGTTCGGAGGAAACACGGGATAGTCTTCGCCCTCCTGACTGAGTGGTAGTGGTAGCCTTAATGTGGGAGCCCCCTAGCGACGGGGAGGAATTGGCTACGACTAATATTGGGGAGAAAATTGGAAAAACATAAAAAATAATAATAAAAAAATCATAATCTGATACATTTAGCACACCCAACTGTGTGCATGATCTCTCCGTGGTTGGTGGATTGGCAACTGTCTAGAGTATACCCAGCCTAGTGCCCTGAGTCCACTGGGATAGGCTCCAGGCCGCCCACACAGCAAGAATTGTAGTCCCTGTATAGGATGAGTGGTACAGGATATATATACTGTATAGAGAGAGAGAGTGAGTGAGTGAGAAATCCATTTAGATCAGAAAATCTAAAAACTTTGTATATTGCACTGTCAATTTAAAAAAACATTTTATTAATATTAATAAAATTGAAATAAATAAAGTGATTAAAACAAAATACATAAAAGAAGAGAAATAAGACTAGCTAATAGTCAATCCATTCTTCATGCTAAGAGATGATGCATAATAATCAGGAAGCGTATACAGAGTGTAGCTGGAGCAGGAAAAAAATCTCTAAACGAAAATTATAAACATTCTGTAATTTGGGGTCATTTCACATAAGTACAAAAGTACAAACCAATGTTCTTTCTCAATAGAACAAATAGTTGTTCAAGTTTATATAGATGAATAGTTGTGCTAGATTCAAAGCTTAAACTTTGACCATTTTTTCATGACTGATTATCTACAGTACTGGGTAACATATAAGCTGGTGTTCAATCAAAAATGCTACCCATCGAGTTTTGCTAACTACTGGATCTGCGCATGCGCAGTCCTACAAGTTTGCACACTGTTTCCACGCCCATAAATCCATACTACCTTGGTGCTGAGACTTCGGTTGGCGGTGGGTTTAAACCGTTTTCCTTTGCTTAATTTGACCGAAACATTTGAGTTTCTGCATAAATTGTCGTGAATGAGCCTTAAGGTTGAGGAAAATAAAAACTTGTAACTTGAAACTGGTTCAGGGTCTCAAATTTAGCCACCTACGTTTACATATTTTTGTATACTTGAATATCTTGTGGTTATTATATGTGTGCAGCACTGTTCAGTGCACAGAGCAGTTCATACAGTACATAAATGCTTACGCGTGTGATGACATGCGTTTTTGATTAAATTTATGGTCATGCTAATAAACACAAACAGCTCTTCTAATAACATTGAACGTCCACAGTGTAGTTGAAGTGATCCGGTAGCGTAAATCGATAGGCTCTGCTATCGATTTGTGCTACGGTAGCATTTTTCGACAAGGCAGCAAATATCGACAGAACACCGTGTTGTGTCGAAGTTGGTTGAAAAAGGCACAGGGAACGCGTATTTAGGACAAGGCTCGCCCACGAAGGGTTATGCGTGGACCACAGAGATTCTACGGAGCACGGTAAAGGACAAAAAGGACATTGTTGGCGTTTTTTAATCCCTGACGAACTCTAGCCATCAGGATTTGTTTCCTTTGCTATCTTGGACATATTTAGAATGATGAGCCTCGGTCACTTGTAGGTGATGATGAATGAGTCACTTGTAGGCTGTAAACATGTCAGTATTTTTCTGATATTTCCGTTATCAAATATGCCTTTTCAGCAAAACCATAATGCCAGATACCCATCAGATACAGTCTCGAGACATTAATAATAATAATATTTATTAATATATTTTTACAATTATTAATATAATAATTATTATTATTATGATTATTATTATTAAGGCGGCACGGTGGTGTAGTGGTTAGCACTGTCGCCTTGCACCTCCAGGGTCCGGGTTCGATTCCCCGGCCAGGCTCGATTCCCGTCTCTGTGTGCATGGAGTTTGCATGTTCTCCCCGTGCTTGGTGGGTTTCCTCCGGGTACTCCGGTTTCCTCCCACAGTCCAAAGACATACAGATTAGGCTAATTGGCATTCCCAAATTGACCATAGTGTGTGTGTGTGTGTGTGTGTGTGTGTGTGTGTGTGTGTGTGTGTGTGTGTGCTCTGCGATGGATTGGCACGCTGTCCAGGGTGTACCCTGCCTCGTGCCCAGAGTGTCCTGGGATAGGCTCCAGGTCCCCGCGACCCTAAATACAGGATAAAGCGGTATAGAAGATGAATGAATGAATTATTATTATTATTATTATTTTTATTATTATAAGGTTAGATAATTAGCATTTTATCTGCGTAATGTCAATTCACTAGGTCACATCTATTTGAATAAACCCAAACTGCATATGAAAGGAATCAGCACTGGTAGTGGTCCATTTCTTTTTATATATATATATATATATATATATATATATATATATATATATATATATATATATATATATATATTTTTTTTTTTTTTTTTTTTTTTTTTTTTTTTAAACCTTGATAAAATAGTATAAATAAATCATGGGTAGTGTATACCAGTAATTAAATATAAACAATACAACGCATATACTGACATGTTTACAGCCTACAAGTGACCGAGGCTCCAATATGTCGAAGATAAGAAGGGAAACACATCCTGATAGCTAGAGTTCGTCAGGGATTAAAAAACGCTAACAATGTCCTTTTTGGCCTTTATCGCGCTCCGTAGAATCTCCGTCGTCTGCGCATAACCCTTCGCGGGCGAGCCTTCTCCTAAATGCGCGTTCCCTGCGCCTTTTTCACGGGGGTGGGGCTAATAAAACGCATCCTGATGGGGGAACCAACTTCGACACAGCACCGGGATTCGGACGGGACTAGTTTTACATGGGGTCGTTAGAGACAATTCAGTTTCTCAGACGTACTTTGTGATTTTAATCCCGAATCTGCCATGTCTGTCTTTCTCTCACACGACCACTTTAAAAATTCCAGAGCAAATTACCTACTGTTTTTCCGTAAACTCGGCGGTCCTCTGAGAAATCTAAATCCGTCTGAATGCGAATGTCTTTCCAAAACGCGTTTTCTTTTGTGTTTTGGTCAACGTGAGCTACCGTACTATCACTAGCGCGCCGGTATTCAAGTTTGCGCACCAATAATGGTTGTAGATGTGGACATGTGGTCTTGTGCAACGCCCACATGTACAACACAGACACGCCTACCTCCGTAATAAACATGGAGATGTTAGTCCCGTCCGAATGCAGACATGAAATGACAGACGTCGTCTGAAAAAACGTCGTTTGGAAAACTAGTCCCGTCCGAATAAGGCTATAGTTACTTATTTGGATCCATAATGTCAGTGGTAGGACTTACAGTATCTGGCTGACCACTTTTCACTTGAACTTTTTTGACCACATTTCTTTCACTGTTCAACATCATATTTGAACAAAGAATCTGTAACCTGTAACAGTGTATGTAACATGGTCGACAGTGAATTAATATACTCAGTGATATCAGACAAAATAATTAAAACATTAAGGTGTTGAAACATATGAGAAGAATGACAAATTATAAAATAACTCAAGTAAACTTTGGTGAATTTTGATTCAAACAAATCGCATTATTATTATTCATTCTTTTTTTTATATATATATCTGAATATCTATTTAATTTTGGCAAATCATGCTAAAATGAAAGCACATATCTAATATCAGACAACTCTTTTCTAAATTGAACTTTGTAGCAAAAAACTAATAAACAAATGTATTATCTTTGTATTCATCATCATCAGGTGATGGGCTCATCCATGCCACTTATTGGAGACCACCAGGCAGAAGACAGGCAACTGATAGCCGATGCTGTCTTGGCCAAAATGAACCAATCAGCAACTCGGGCACCTACAAGAGTTCAGCAACGGCCTCCAGCTGCTGTCCAGCAACCACAGGTAGCAGATATAATTTGTCCACGTCTAATCTCTTAATAAATGTTAAGAGTCAAGCTGATTCCTATATGAGGAATTATTGTTTAAAAAGTGTTTTGTTTTGGAAAGCTACTGTCATTGCATAAATGCATATTCTGTTTCATTATAAAAATGCAAGAATAGATTACTGTTTAGTCATTATATGCATGATAAGATACTATATACTGTAAATAGCATTACCATTTTAAAGCAGATTGTAAAGAACATCCAGTATTCTGTACAACAGGTGCCACCTGCTGTTGAGACAGAAGGACATCAGTGAATAGACCCACCAGATATTTTAGGTTGTGTATAATGTTTGTGTCTCTGCAGGCCTCTGTCGTAAAGGAAGGTCCGGCTGACCACAGCAAGCCTCTGTCCCAGCGTGTCCCTCCTCAAGGTTGTTTACAGTAAATTCTTGAATGTAATGGAGTCCCTGTAGAATCAAAATCAAAGTCCACACACATGTATCTGGTAGTCAATTTCAGATGTCAGTCACTGAGTGGTAATATCAAATTCTCAAATATTCACTTCAAAGATATTGTGGCATCTCCATATGATATATGAAAATAATATATGTGATGATATATAAAATACTGCAAAAACTAAGCATTACTTGAATACAATATGTGCCTTAAATTTATATTATTCATTGATTAAAAACTTCAACATCCTAAAATTACAACAATTGAAGCTTAATAATGACACCCTTTACATGATCTATTTAAGTTTTCATATACGGACTCCAGTGTATTGTAGAATTTCTAATCTGACTTGGCAAACTGTATCCAGTAAACTAACAAGCTAACATAACTTCTCATGAGACGTGCTATAACAGAAATAACTGAAGAAAAGGGCTTACCTGACTTGACCCAGATTTGGTCTCTTAGCAGACTTGACATCTTAACGTCACTCACGTTTCTTATGATCAGTGATGATGACAAGGGGACACTTTGCGTCCTCTAACCAGTGTCATTTTTCTCTAAAAGCTGCCTTAATAGCCAGGTGTTCCCAGTTCCCCTGTGTCGTAGTTCCCCTCTACTGTACATGCATGAGTTTTCTAGAATTAAAGGCAAAGGGATTTTTTTCAAAGCGAGTGAAATTAGTGAAGGTTTGCATAAGTGATAAGCAGATAGTTGCTGTTAAATCTAATGATTTCTACCTTTTTTTGTACTTATTAAGTTGAAAGTGCATTCTGCATGTTGAAACCAATTATTTAAACACAGAAATGCTTATCGTTCTGGAATAACTTGGAAGGTGGGGTTGGTATTTCAGACATGGAAAGAAACTTGTTAGTCTTTGAGAATGCCGTGAAAATACCCATGATAAGGTTTTAATGCTGTAAACTTGTAGAAGGAACATTCATAGAAGTTAAAAGCAAAGCAGGTTCAAACCTAGCCTTGCAGACCTATATATATATAAATGCCAACAAAACCAATTGATTTAAAAAAATACAAACGTAACAAGCCATGTCGGTAATGTATGCTAATACGTAAAGTGATGACAACGTTTTCACACCCTTTCAGGTTTTCCACATTTTGTTATGTTTCACACTTATCTTTAAACCGATTCAAACCCTTTTTTTCCCTCATCATCCTACACACGATACTCATTGGACATCATTAGGAAAGGCAAACACCTGCTTCCATATACAGTATAAGGTGTCACATTACATGGTGTATGTCAGAGTAGAACCAAATCCATGAGGTTGAGAGAATTATCTGTAGACCTGCAAGAAGGATACAAGAACATTTCTGTAACATTGAAAATGCCCAAGATCACAGTAACCTCCATCATTCTCAAATAAAAGAGATTGGAAGCCAATAGTCTTCCCAGATGTGTCAATCCAGCCAAACTGAGTAATTGGGCACAAAGGGCTTTGGTCAGGCAGGTACTCAAGAGTTCCCATAAAAGAGATTGTGGAGACGGGAGAGACTTACAGAAGGATAAACCTCACTGCAGCACTCCATCAGTATACACATACTTATGCACATACTGATTCACATAGAGTATACACATACTGATACGCAGAAACAATACACTCCATCAGTATAGTAGAGTGGCCAACAGAAGGCATTCTTAGTGAGGAACAAAGACACATGACAGCCAGCTGGGAGTTTACCATAAAGCACCCAAAGGACTATTAGACTATGAGAAGCAAAATCCTCTGATCTGATGTCACAAAGATTGAACTATTTGGAAACAGGATAATCAAACACTGTGCACCATCTTATTAAAACCATCCTACAGTATGTGATAACCGTCTCCAGAGTGCTCAAGATCTGTGACCGTTTACATTTCAATTTTGACCCAAATCATACTGCACAGAAAAGAAAGGAGAGGATTCAGAACAGCACTGGTAAAGTCCAGCAAGAGTCCAGACCCAATAGAGCATCTCCGGAGAGAATCTGAAAATGATGGTGCAGCAATGCTGCCTGATCAACCTGATTGAGTTTAAACAATTCTGGAAAGTGGAATAGAAGAAGCGTCTAAAAGAAAGGTGTGGCAAGCTTGTAGCATTATTCACAAGCAAACCTGAGGCTGTCAAAAAACATCGCAGCCAAACATGTTTTTGCCAAGAACTAAGCGGTGGGACTCAATACTTACGGTATGTAAATGGGATTTTGAAAAAATATATATATATATAATTAACAAAACACTCCAACAAAGCACTATGTGTAGAATGAAAATGAATGTGAAACATTACAAAAAGTGGAAAAATTGAAACTAATAGAGTTCTGTTGGCTCTCTATTACTGTGACTGTTGAAAATCTTAAAAAAGTGCTACTGTGAATTATTCCCACCTAGTGTAAACATCGATGGTCTTGTGATGCAGTAGATTCAAAATGATCTTCATATTTTTAACTACAATCTATTATTTGACTGTATGGTGATGCGTAGATTAACGCAGTTGCATGAGTGTCCTTCACTTTACACAATGACAATCATTAGGTTGTAAATGTAACACAGTAGAACTAAAAATTGCTTATTTTGCATTTCATTATTTCTATGTTGCATGTCTACAAGTGATGCATGTTTAACAAAGTGAAAATATTTATCAAGAAGTTATTTTATGTACTGTAGGAAATTTTAAGTTATTTCTGTTCTGGTAAATACAGCATGTTTTCAGTCTATGCAGAATCATCACTGCATCATACTGTATGCTCAAAGCATAATTTTCACTTTAAATGGGTTTTAGTGGGTTTTCAGTCATGTGTTTATCTTTAAATCCAGTACTTTGAGTCACATACAGCTTTGACAGTACACTGCTCAGCTTTGATTGCACTATTATACAGCCTACCCCAACCCCCCCCCCCTACCCCCCAGTCCAAAGCAATAAAGTTCCCCTACTACAAACTTTGTGTTATTGTATCCTATTTTATTTCATTTTCAGTTCATTACTCCAAGTTGTTATACAGATTTTACTCTCCAGCAGAAACACATATATATTGGGATTTACTACAGTATTAGGTATACGATGATGAATGTAGAATACATACCCAGCTGTGTGATGCTGTTGAGTAAATATTATATGTTAAAAATGTTTTTATTGTGATAAATATTAATAACAGATTTAACCCTTATGTTCTGTTCTCATTATAGTTATTTTCCAGAATTGATGTTGAGGTTATTTTTAGCTGAGCTAATGGCTGTAAACCAAATAGTGATGTACCATTTCCTCCATTAAATAACTACATGTGTTCTTAATACTGTATATGTGGTGTTTTAATAAAAACTGTATTGTTTTTAATAAAAACCTAATGATTTGGCCTGGGTTAGAGAAGCAGCCATTGTTAAGTAGTGAATGGAATATGAGGGTTAATTAAATGGCCATCTATGCCAGAGAAACATCTAAGAGATGTTTAGAAACAGGCATTATATTTGTGCCCTTTTCAAATGAAGCATGTTTTTGTTATAATTAATTTTTTTAATTTATTTTTTATTATTTTTTTAATCAAATGTAATCTGAAGATTTCTTTGCATTTTTACTTTTGATCATTTTCTCTTGTTGCTTGAATAAAGCATGCAATTTCTTTTTGGATTGTTTTCTTTTGTAATTTATTAGACACTTGTAACCATCTGTTCCTTTACTTTGGTCTGAATCAGGGATGCTTTCTTTGTGATATAGTCAATTATCATGAGCACTTGGTGCTGGTTTTAAACTACTTGTCATCTTTGAAATGTAATCTAATGTAATATGTGAGTGTGTTTTGTACTAAATTCTAGGAGCCCCAGCGAAACCCAAAGAGTCCCCACATAAGACTCAAGAGCCTCCACCTGCATCAGCATCTAGTGCTCCAGCCCCAGAGCCTGTCTCAAAACCAACTCCTTCCCCAACTCCTCCACCTACAACCCAGCAACCCAAAGCCCATCCTCAAGCTTCACCCACTCCAGCACCTGGAAAACCAACGGATTTACCCCCAAAACCCCACATTCCAAAACCACTTCCTCCAAAGCCTGTGCCTCCAGTGCGCAGAAACTCCAAGCCACAGCTCCAGCCCAAGCCCCAGACCCCACCTACAGCAAAGGCCCAGCCTAAAGTCCAGCCTGAACCAGCTGATCATGGTCAAATCCAGACCGATTCAGCTCCAGCACAGGCTCAATCATCACCCAAAGCACCTACTAAAAACCAGTCTCCCACTAAACCACAGGTCCAGACCAAGCCTGTGCCCAAAGAGCAAGCTCAAGTCGAGGCTCCAGTTCAGAATGTAACCCCGACTGAATCAACACCTGTGGCCCCTGCACCCTCTGCTGTAGAGAATCAACCTGGACCACAACAGAAGTCATCGCATCCTTTCTTAAAGTAAAGTTTTTATTTCAAGCTCTTTCAGGCAGTATTAAACTTAGTCATCATGGCAGGTTTACCTTTACGGGCAGGACTTCATTACTTATCATCCAAAAGTTTATATGTCTGGGGGGAAATTTAAGGGTGTTGAAATCAATTTTCATGGTCCCCACCCACAATGAGGAAAATTACTTTAATTTACTTACTTCCAAGGTTGCAAGATTCAGCAGCTTATAAAATAAAATAGCAATCTTTATATCGAGCCCTAACAGTTGTTTTCAACTAAATGTAGACTATGTAATGTATGTAATTAGTGAGATTACACATGATAATTCTGTTAGACAACATTTTGTCCAATCCTTTCATCTTTCCTGTTTGTGTCTGTTTTTCAGTAAATCCCAGTCTCTGACCAATGCCTTCAATGCCTTTGGTGAGACTTTCCGTTCCAGCAACGAAGACGAAGCCAAGGCCGAGACCATTCGAAACCTGCGGAAGTCTTTTGCCAGCTTGTTCTCTGACTAGTGACAAGTTTATGGTTAAGAAATCTATTGGCTGTGGACTTGACTGACAAGAAGTGTGTCCTGGTTCGAGGTTAAGTCTGTGTAGCTGTAATACATTGTACCCTCCTCCCAACTCCGCTGTAAATGTTCGAATGTTAATAAGCAATTGGAGTGTGATGTACAGTGATTGTTCTGGCGAGATGGTTCTCTGAGATTTGCACTGAAATGAAACATTTGCCATGTGTATAAGGAGGAGGCCGGCAATGTTCAGATGCATGGTTTCGAGTAAAAGGATGTCTAAGGCAATCAAGAGAGAGAAGAGCCTGATGTGTGCTGACTTCGTCTGTTATAATACCCCTTGATGTTGTAGCCTTATTGTGGAAGTGTATTTCAGTTGCCCAAAGATAAAATATCTGTGAGTAGTTTCCCCTTGTCCCTCCCATGCAGTGTGTATATCTAGTTGATCTGTTGTAATATGAAATAGTTCAACAATACCTCGACAGGACCTTTATACAAGCACTTTCCGATCCAAGTTTCCTACAGTATGCAGTGCTTGGACGGGTCTGATTTCAATGCAGTAGTGACGTTTCAGTGGAATGCCTGATGTTCTCGGTGTGGCTTAGGTTCCTCACGTATCGACATGTTAAATTAATCATGAGTGCCATGTACTGTAGTATCCTTACATATTGTATTGTACTGTATGTTCAGCATCTCAGGAGTTAAATTTATTTCTGGTGTCATACAGTATATTGTTCATGTTGTGTTTTCTTTGGTCTGAGTGTTACTGCTTTGCATGACTCTGTGACAGCTGTTTTTCTGTACAGGTGTCAATAAATATGTGGCACTTTATTCCACTAATTCACTGTTCTTTCGTCTGTGACTGCCCATTCTTAGTCGAGTTAGATGGTTTTATCAGCATCACAAGTTTCTTTATTAATGGGTGGCTTGTTTGGTTATTATTGCTATGCACATCAGCCAATCCTTTCAGACAAGACATTTATTCAGAAATCCTATGTAAAGTGTACCTATATAAAAGAAAGGACTTTTTAAATCAGTTGTGCACCAAGCAACAGTAGAAAACAACTAAAATCAGGACTGACTGCGATTTAAAAATTCAACTCCTGTTATTTTCCCAACAAACCAAAGTCCTGCTTTCTTATTCAGTATAATATAGAGGTTTGTGAACTCACGAATCATAACAGTAGATAATCTTGTTTTGAAGAAAATGTGGCCTAAAACTCAACTCTTATTTGTAAATGTTATTTATTATGACAAAGAAATCAATGGAACAAAATGAAAGAAAACTTTCCCAAAGGAAAATGCATCAATATTTAATCAGTTACACTTAAATATAAAATAAATATCAATAACAAAAGTGCAATTCAAGGTTTTAATGGCCTTCTCAAAATTTCTGACAATAAAAAGTTTGAAAATAATGAAAATCAAGGTAATAAGAATAATTTATTTTATGCATTGAAATAGCTACACATCAATCAGTATTTAGTATGAAGTCCTTTATTCTTCAAAATCAGTTTTTGTCCGGCTGGGCACAGAGTCAAAAAGACGTCTGCAGTACTCAGGTGTCACTCATTCAATTCATCCCTGCTTAAGTGCCTCCTGACGATCTTGTAGAGAACTCTTCAGCCAGATAGGAGAAGACTAGTTAGTCACATCAAATGATGTTTTAATCATTTTGACCACTGTTGTAAAGTGATTCAAAAATGTCATATACAGGCCATATATACAGTATGGTTCGTTCACTCTTTCATAATAGCTTTATCCTGATCATGTTTGCAGCAGGCAGTGGTGATTACAAGGTAAGAGAATTTATCCCAAATGGAGTGCAAGTGCATCACAAACATCACAGATACAGTACAATGTACACACACATTCACACACTCATTCTCACCTAGTGTAACCAATTCACCAATCCACATGTTACAGAACAGTGGGAGGAAGAAGGTGTGAAACCTCACAAAGACACTTAACAACTTAAGTTGCAAGGTGCAAGACCCTGGAGCTGTGCTACCCTCTAATACACTTTGCTGCTCTGCGATAAAATGCTTTTAATTGTTAGTAAGCAAAAAAAACTAACTAATTTAGTATTAGTAAGCAAGAGACACAATCGACCTGATTGGCGTTATTGATGCTGTTGCGCATTTTCCAAAAGATATATTCCAAAATATCCTCAAAGAGCACCTTCTCCCAACCATCCAAGAACAGTTTGGTGGTGAACGATGCCTTTTCCAGCATGATCGAGCACTTTGCCATAAGGCAAAATGGATAACCAAGTGGCTCGCGGAACAAAACCAAAAAACTCTCCAAACTGTAATACCATTGAGAACTTGTGGTTAATCCTGAAGAAGCAGTTGGGCAACTAAAACCCACAAATTCTGACAAACTCCAAGCACTGATTATGCAAGAATGGGTTTCCATCATTCAGGATGTGGCACAGAAGTTGATTGACAGCATGCTATGGAGAATTGCAGAGGTCTTGAAAAAACTTACATAAACTTAAAATAATAATACTAATAATAATGTCAATAAAAGCCTTTTACATTAATGAAATGCTTGTAATTACTGTATACTTCACTTATCTGACAAAAAAGGAGACAGCAGTGATTTTTTTAATAAATGCTTTTTGAAGACTGTTACAATTAAAATATTATCCAGATTGCTGAGATAATAACAAAATGTAAATATGCTAATGTCAATGTCAAATATCACCGAATATGTTCAATCTAAGTTGCATGGTGGTTCAGTGGTTGCACGTCCAGGTTTGTGGTCCAACTCTTGTCACTGGGCTTAGTGGGTTTCCTGCATGTTCTCTGATTCCCTCTCACAGTCCGAAGGCATGTGGTGTAGGCTGATTGGTGGTTAAAAATTTCACCAAGTGTATTTATTGGAGTTGTGGGGACACGTGCCACTTTGTGCCTTGTGCTCCCTGGAAAAGGCTCCCTGCAACCATATGCAGGATAAGTGCCGTAGATTACTGATGCATGGATGAATGTTGAATCTACAATTCAAATATGTGCTTGCTTGTGCACTGAAGAAAAAAAACTATAAATATTTGTGCTGAGTTGTACTTGATAAAGGATCTTTATATCTGGTAAAATAACTCCCCCCTTACTTATTATATAAAAAAAACCATTATTTTAAATAATAATGCCTTATAACTATAACTTACTTGCTATACAGTATATAGGATGATATATATGATAATAATATGATAATATTATTAATATTTATTTTATTATTAATTTTTTGGCGGATCCTGTAGATAGATAGATAGATAGATAGATAGATAGATAGATAGATAGATAGATAGAGAAGTTATAGTTATTACAATTATTATTTAAATGTAGTACAGTACTGCTCAACACCCTCAGGCCGTTTTTTTGTAATACAAGACTCACCTCCTGAATGAGGAGAGTGCAGGGAATCTTATCTTCCATGTTTATTAATTAATTATTAATTAAATCTGCTTCAGCTAGGATTCGTTATTTTTCAGTGTATTCACTAAACATATTTAAGTACTCACGAGAATTCATACTTTACATTCACAGCCATGGTATCCATTGTTAAGGTATTTTTATAAGCCAAGCAGACAAAGCTCAAACTTGCCACAGCATGTAACTTCCATTTTCCCTCCATATCATGCAGAAACAGCAGATACGTTTTAGTCAAAGACTTCACAAACTGCACAAAACAAAAGAAAGAATGAAAGAGCGACCGAAAGAACGAATAACCCTTCGCAACCCTTCTCTTCTGTGGCAGGAGGGGGTATTTTTCAAAGCAGTTTGGCAAAGAAATGGGGATTTTAGAATGAGGTAGGAGGATGTACATTCAAAATCAGCAATATGGTAGAAGACTATAACAAAGACTTACAGTCATGATTTCTAAGTGTGTATATAACGATAATAGAACAATAAACTTGGACATTCTATTTATTGCTCATGACTGTAAGTAGTTTCAGAAGGGCCTATACTGTATTAAGGCAAGGCAAGTTGCACATTTCATACACAGTGGTAATTCAAAGTGCTTTACATAGAAGAAAAGAAAATAATCATAAAATGAAATAAAAGATAATAGCAATGAAACTTTTTAACGAAAACTTTAAAAATTTAATTAAAAATAAAAATAAAAACAAGTTTAGCAAAAATTAAAATTAAGCAAGGAAAACATCTAAGAGGACTGCTACAATTACTGGAATTGGGTTAAGACCTGTTTAATGCATTATTAATAAGGATAGTGCTGAACTCTTTGAGGAAGAAACATGGGAGGAATAAAATCATGAACGACCGTGATCAGAGAACTCTTAGTGAAGTTCTATTATGCAAAATGAACAGTAAAAATAACAGCTATGTTTAATAGTGAAAATTAGAGAATTTCTACATGAACAATGCAATAAGAACTCAACAGCAGTGTGGCTAAAAGAAGAGAACCTCTCAATGTGACTTGTGAATGCTTCAGTTTGCTAGAGACCATAAAGATTAAACATTGAACGTTGAAGTGATGACAAAAGGTCATGTGGTCTGATTCCAGAGTCAGGGTAAAAATGGTAGCACATGTAATGCACTTATCATACAGTAGTGGCCCCTGTACAAGCCTCTGGGGGCTTTGTTATGATCAGTCAGATGATAACCTGAATGTACTGAATGACCAGGTTATCCCATCATTACATTTTTTTTCTTCACGTGAATTGCGACTACATTGTGCACTACAATCAAAACAAAATAATAGAGTGTGTGATGTTTTTCAGAGGATTAGACAGTGTATGTTGTGGATCTGTGAGTAAAATGATAGAGAACCTATTACAGGAGGCTCAGAAATTATTACAATCGAACTCCAAACAAGACAACTTTTACTAACAAATAAGGTCATTGTATTACTTGTATTGAAAAGACGGGTTTACACCAATTTGTGCAATATGTGAGGACCATAATGCACCATTGTGCAAGTGGAAACATAATATCTGGGCTTCCAGGTAAGCCCTGATATATAATCCATCTAATCCCCCATTTATTTCTTCCACTATGAATTTACTTGTATGACTGAACATCTGACACCTAAGAAACTCCATTGTACCTAAAAGCAAATACTAAGGTTTGTTCCTGACTTAACACTATGTTCAGATTCTTGAAATGGGGTGTACTGTAGATACTCTGAGCATTGTTCACTTAAAAAAAAAAAAACTTCTGCAAAGTATAAAAGACTGATGTAAAAAAGGATGTTAGATTGATCACAGTTGTTGTTACAGGGTTTGATTAACTTGCCTTTCTTTATGAAATAGATTTTGTACTGGATCTCATCCTTGCTGTGTTCTTCTATTATACTCATCAATATACTGTAGTCTTTTCTTCAACTATCTTGGCCCAGATAATTAGAGGAAGCACATTTTGTTCTTAAACACTGAGACTGCAGTGGTTACAGATCAAAGGTTTTGAGAATTCAGCTCACATGATTTATGTTATAATCTACAATTGACTTTTTTTTTTGTTTCTTTGGGGAGGGGGAGGGGGTTTGGGTTTAAGGGGATAATCCCATAAATGGAGTTGACACCTTTGGCGTGTAACATTTACGTGTAGTATATCATAGGGTGGTTAAATACAGCATGTGCTGTTGTGTCCTGTGATGAGTTAGCACCCCATCCAGGATGCACCCCGCCTTATTCCCAGAGTTCTATGGGATAGGCTCCAGGCACCCCATGACCGGATGCACAGTAAAGACAGTGGAAGGATAGATTTATTGGTGCTAGTTCACAAATAATTTCCAACAAATTAGTTTCAGTTGTCCTCAGTGATCCATTTAATTCTGCTGCCACAGAACAGGATTATTGTATGTGATAATTAAGTAGAAATCTTATATTATTTAATAAAAAAAATTATGTTAAATATGTTTTATATTAAAATTTTCTGTTAGTTCAGAAATACAATAACAGAAAATGCTGTTAATTATTTGATTAGTAAAGTCTGGTGTGTTGGGAGCTGAAATGTTCAGGGCCTGGAGTCAAGAAGCACTTCTTTAAGGGATTTTTTTTTTTTTTTAAGTATTTAGTCATTATTCCAGTTCATATTTTATTGCACTTCATTGCAAAACCTAAACAAGCCAGTGAAATGACAGAGTCTCACATTCCTTTCAGTCCAGTTTGTTGTGTAGAGCACTGTGAATAACGCACCGTCTCTATATTGTCTGGTTAGAGAGAAAAAGGCAATTTTGAAAATGAATTAGAAATTCAATGAGATAATCACGTAATGCACCGGCCATTAAAATAATTTGTACTGTTTGTGAAGTGGTCATTTAGGGACCCCTACTGGTATATACTGTACTGTAGCAACGCTTAGTTTTTTCTCCTTTATGGTTTGTACCTAATGCTGAAACCTTTTAATTCATGTTCTACTTTTTTTTACACATACGGTAGCTTTTGTTTGTATGATCACTTCCAATGTTATAATGATAATGTTCATTTCTTCATGAGTCTTTATTTTGGAGTCTTTTTTAAAAATTTTTTATTAATTTTGGGTAAATAAAAGTCTAAAGTCAGAGTGTTTACCAAGACTTCACATATCAGTTTATTATTTTAGGTTCTCAAGAAGCGTAAACATGAACATACTTTATATTTATATATATACAGGTCCTTCTCAAAAAATTAGCATATTGTGATAAAGTTCATTATTTTCTGTAATGTACTGATAAACATTAGACTTTCATATATTTTACAAACTACTTCACAAACTGAAGTAGTTCAAGTCTTTTATTGTTTTAATATTGATGATTGTGGCATACAGCTCATGAAAACCCAAAATCCCTATCTCAAAAAATTAGCATATTTCATCCGACCAATAAAAGAAAAGTGTTTTTAATACAAAAAAAGTCAACCTTCAAATAATTATTTTCAGTTCTGCACTCAATACTTGGTCGGGAATCCTTTTGCAGATTCTTGTGTCTTGTGTCTCTCAACTTTCTCTTCACAATATCACACAGATTCTCTATGGGGTTCAGGTCAGGAGAGTTGGCAGGCCAATTGAGCACAGTAATACCATGGTCAGTAAAGCATTTACCAGTGGTTTTGGCACTGTGAGCAGGTGCCAGGTCGTGCTGAAAAATGAAATCTGCATCTCCATAAAGCTTTTCAGCAAATGGAAGCATGAAGTGTTCCAAAATCTCCTGATAGCTAGCTGCATTGATAAAACACAGTGGACCAACACCAGCAGCTGACATGGCACCCCAGACCATCACTGACTGTGGGTACTTGACACTGGACTTCAGGCATTTTGGCATTTCCCTCTCCCCAGTCTTCCTCCAGACTCTGGCACCTTGATTTCTGAATGACATGCAAAATTTGCAACATGTAGCCCATTTCCTGCACACGCCTGTACACGGTGGCTCTGGATGTTTCTACTCCAGACTCAGTCCACTGCTTCCGCAGGTCCCCCAAGGTCTGGAATCGGTCCTTCTCCACAATCTTCCTCAGGGCCCGGTCACCTCTTCTCGTTGTGCAGCGTTTTCTGCCACACTTTTTCCTTCCCACAGACTTCCCACTGAGGTGCCTTGATACAGCACTCTGGGAACAGCCTATTCGTTCAGAAATTTCTTTCTGTGTCTTACCCTCTTGCTTGAGGGTGTCAATGATGGCCTTCTGGACAGCAGTCAGGTCGGCAGTCTTACCCATGATTGCGGTTTTGAGTAATGAACCAGGCTGGGAGTTTTTAAAAGCCTCAGGAATCTTTTGCAGGTGTTTAGAGTTAATTAGTTGATTCAGATGATTAGGTTAATAGCTCGTTTAGAGAACCTTTTCATGATATGCTAATTTTTTTTAGATAGCGATTTTGGGTTTTCATGAGCTGTATGCCACAATCATCAATATTAAAACAATAAAAGGCTTGAACTATTTCAGTTGTGTGTAATGAATCTATCAGTACATTACAGAAAATAATGAACTTTATCACAATATGCAAATTTTTTGAGAAGGACCTGTATAGTGTGTGTGTGTGTGTGTGTGTGTGTGTGTGTGTGTGTGTGTGTGTGTGTGTGTGTGTGTGTGTGTATGAGAGAGAGAGAGAGAGAGAGAGAGAGAGAGAGAGAGATTTCCACAACAATGTACATGTTTCCTATCGATGAGTGAGTGCCAGCTTTGGGGAACTTAAAATTGTTGATACTGTACATTGGTATTGTCCCCCTTACACCCCCTACTAGAACCACCCTTGTCAATAAGACTAGATGTTTCATAAACCACTTTAATTAAACAGAGTATTTACTGAATATACTGTACATATAGACCGGCCATAACATTATGACTACCTAACTAATATTTAGTAGATTCTCCAACCGAAACAGTGATGCACTGTGTGTTCTGACACCTTTTGATGGGAAACTTTCTATGGTAATATCTAATAAGAGCTGCAGTTTTGGAGATGCTCTGACCCAGTTTTAAGACATCACAATTTGGCCCATTTTATTCATAGTTAGTCAAATCCTTCCATTTGACATTGATTTCTGCTTCCAACACATCAACATTAGGGACAAAATGTATACAGTATATGTACAGAACATGCAGTATATAGCAACACAGTTTCAGACCATATGAGACAAACTGGTCTTAAACCCGAAGAAGGAAGAATAAACATACATTGATATGTGCATTCATCTTTGAAGGTTCTGTTTTCATAGTGTACTTGCCCTTTCAAGTTTCATGTGTTTCATGAGGATTTGAAACTTTGGAAGAGCATTGATACTGTAATATGGCGCATAACTAATCATAACATCCCTTCTCCTCAACATTTGTATTTCATTTATGGAACAGATTTACTGTAACTTCAGGGCAAATCCAAAGGACTGGCAAAGTTTCCTTACATTCTGTCCAGCCAGTTTTGCATTATAATGTAACAACTGCGGCTGGGCACACATGCAGACAGACTGACAGAAAATTTTCAGTAATTTTTCCTGCAATCTATGAAAAGTAAAGATATAAAAAAAAAAATTGGGATATATATATATATATATATATATATATATATATATATATATATATATATATATATATATATATAGAGAGAGAGAGAGAGAGAGAGAGAGATCAGTTCTCAGTTCCAAACAGTTCACCACAGCTTTGCCTTCACCACAGTTTTAAATATGGTTTTGATAAGCGGCTTAGCACTTCAGAAGGTTGTGGAAATTGCTAGATGAAGTATGTTAATAAGAGGCACAGTAGTACAGTGGTTAGCACCTAAAGGGTCAAAGGTTCAATGCCAACCTCAGGTCAGCGTGCCTGGAGTTTGCATGTTCTCCCCATGTTTAGTGGGTTTCCGTCAGCTACTCTGGTTTCCTACCACAGTTCGAAGACATGCAGAGTAAGCTAAGTGGCATTTTCAAATTTCCTGTAGTGAGTGTGTTATTGTGTCTATTTGTGTACCCTGCAATGGACCAGCACCTCGTCCAGGGTGTACAGTACCACGAGAATAGGCTCCAGGCCTCCTGTGACCCTGCACAGGATATACAGAATAGGAGAGTATGTAAGTAAGCGAATCTTCTGAATGTGATTTACAGTACCAGTAGGTGGCACTAGATGATTGGAAGATTCCTGACCACAGAAATCATAAAGAATTTGAAAGTGACTATCTAAAAAAAAAGTTATTTGAAAAGTTCTTAAAAGTTGGGTTCTTTCATCTTTATATATTTTTTTATATAAAAAATTGATTCTGCTTTTACACATATTTGCACAGTAACAGATGCCAAATAATACCACCAATACTTAAATATTTTATACTAACATTACTAAATATTTTATAATATGTTACAATTTTGCAGTCTGCCTAATAATTGCAAGATTTCTTTCAACACTAGTATGTATATGTATTTTGCAACTATGATTGCAATAAATATTCTTCTTCTTGCAATAAATATATACTTCTTTTTTTATTATTAAAAAACACCTATAGACCTATAGTTATATTATAATAATTATAATATTATACATTTTGGGGTTGAAAATGGCTCAAAATAAAGATATCAACTAACATCCAGTAAGAATAATCTGTTGCTTAAACAGCAAATAAAACACTTTAAGTAGAAATATGTAAGCTACCACAAACTGTTCACATCATTACAGTGTACAAATGTATAAGTAATGTTGTATATACAGTACTCTATATGTTATATGTATGTTATTGTATATACATTTCATTATAATGATCAACGTGCTGCATTGGTCTTAAACCCTACATTATTCACTACACTATGCAAACTTTATGAACTGTTCTGTTTAACTAATAATGCAGAATGCAACTGATCTTCTTAAATACATATTGTATATACAATAGATTAACTTAGAAACTTTCAGTCATTTTTTCTGATCATCGCAGAGGCAGAATTAACTATGACCATCTTAAGAAGTATATATGTGTTCATAAATTATGTATGTGTACAGTATATGTACTGTATGCTGTATGTGCTGTACGTACAGTATATACATTACATAGACACATAGTGTATAAACATAAAAGTGTATAATATCAACAGAAGCTGGGCTTGTAAGTGTTATAACAAAATAACAAAATACAAAATAGCTAACTCTTCAGATTTTGGGTATGCATACTTATAGAAATTTTTGCTTATTTCCAGCTGAAACACACTCTCTGATAGATAAATAAATAAATAAATAAATGTTGAATCAAGGCGAACACTTAAATCATGTGCAATACAGCAAGACTAAAGCCCCAGAATTGGTCACACTGATCTGAGTGAATGATCCTGGCACAGACCATACAGTGTTGCTTCATGTTTAGGGAGGAGAAAGGTCAGGGTTGCCAGATTGTCCAAGTTTCCCGTCCTGTTCATGTTTGATAAGAAGCACTAACCTTGGTGTGGGTCTTGCTCTGACTCAATTAGAAAATAGCTGAATTTAAAATTGAAACCGAAAAGGTAATTTAGGAGAAGATTGTGAGACCAGATAAGGGGTACAGAAGCGCCACTTGAAATGTGTTCACCCACCCTTGTCTTCCGCCTCACTTCTAGGAACCACTTGCTATAAAACAAACAGTAAATATTGCTGATTTCTTCTTTTTTTTTATGCAAATGATTATACTAGAAGATCATAACTAGAGGGTATAGTACAAGTATAACTTACATATAATTGCTTCAAAGACCCCAGGAATACACCCTGGATGGAATGCCAGTCCTTCATAGGGCATGATGTGCATAGACAATTGTATATTATCTTACACTAATGTGCAATGTAGCCTAGCCAATCCAACTAGTAGCATGTTTTTGAGAGGTTGGAGACAACTGGAGAACCCTCAGGAAACCCACACCAACACATCAAACTTCACAAAGGAAGTACCATGCGTTGAGATTCAAACTGGCTGTAATTCACAAAACAGGTTTCTTTTTTTTCATATATATTTTCTAACTCATACATATATACTTGTACGCTGGTCTCTAAATCTTATTATATATAATCATTAAGCTTTCTGCAAGAAAAGCAAAGTCTTCAAAAAAGATGTTTTTGTCCATCACGGTATATTAGTAATAGTGCAAGATGCATTTTCAACCAATTTTTTAAAACAATTTATTCAGATGTCAATTAAAACCTAGCTGCCAGCTTTTAGCTAACACGCAACAGCTTCCAACCGGCGAAAGAGAAGGCTAAAACATGTTTCTTCCGAGACGCTTGACATCAGCCAGCTGCATCTTTTCAAGTTGCTGAGTCATGAGGAAAAATGCTATACATGCTCTTCCACAGAAATGAACTCAGAAAATCCCACAATTGCCTAGTGTCATTGTAAATGCATTTGGTTCACTATTCCAATGCCGTTCTCACCACTGGAATGGTATGGGAAGATAACTGTCTTACCGAATTCTATTTGGAAATTGCCATTCAGTATGGTGGACAAGGACATTGCTGAAGCTTCAGTGGGAATGAGAAAAAGAAGATGTGAGTTGATGAACAATGTTGATGCTGGTAGATGAAAGCAGTACTAAAGAAGGCATTGCATTGCTTATTGCATGGCTTACTGCATGACTTACTGCACACTTTGGCCTGGCTTGTTGCAGTCTTTTTGATGTTATTTACATTTCATCTCCAGTGCTTCCTATATGTTGTGACATCAATGATAAAGCAAGCTCTTACCTTCCGGATGGTTTTTGACAGCAATCCATCTGAACTGAACATCTTTCCACTAGCCAAGGAAGGGAAAATGGCGAAACCATTTTTCCCCAGTTAAAACTACTTGGATTTGTCAAATACTGGCACTGAGTTTGTTTCCTCCCCAACTCGCTAAATAACTGGTTATAGCTGTTATAACACAACAGGAAGTAACTTGTGTCACAAATGTTCCACAAACCCCATTACATTACCTCATCACTGATTATTTTATATCAACACACACACACACACACACAAACACACACACAAACATATACACACAGTCCTACCACTAGGTGCTGTATTCTTTACATAATACATAAAACTGAGAGAGTGATGCAGAGAGATATAGAGAGACACAGAGAGAGAGAGAGAGAGAGAGAGAGAGAGAGAAAGAGCGTTGTGGACAGAGGACTGAAAGTTCTGTAGATATAACGTAAGCGTTAACAGGAAGTAACTTGTCTCACAGGCGTTCCGCAACCTGCATCACAAGCTTTCGCTGCTGATTATTTTTCTACAGCACACACACACACACACACACACACACACACACACACACACACACACACACACACACACACACACACACACACCTGTCCAATGGATGTACAAACATGTTTTTGTGAGGGGAACAGAATATTCAGAGTATATCCAGTGGATACCGGGGGAAACATTCAAAACACAACTCCCAAACTTGGTTTCATTCTTTAGCCCAAGTTCCCATTTTCACAGTTTTTGCTACAAATCAGTACAATTTCAGAAATGAAAGACATGGATAGTTGTATACCAATAACACAACTTAATGGGTTGTGTCAAGGTGACTAGGAGTGATTCGTAACTTGTTAACAAGAACTACAGTTGTTTCGAATATGCTCAAAGAACTGGCACAGTAAGAGTCATGAGTTTCCTTTACAGTAAGAATATTTGTGGCTTTCCATATGCAAACAAAAGGACTTGGCCAAACCTGTAATAAAATTGTATCCAAAAACATATACTTCAATATGGAGGTGGTCCCTTCTTTGCAGCTATGACAGCTTCTACTCACAAGACTTTGAAGGTGCCCATTCATTCTGTAGAGCATTTATGAGGTCTGGCACTGATGTTGGACGAGAAGGCCTGGCTCGCAATCTCCGTTCCAGTTCACCCCAAAGGCGCTCAGTGGGGTTGAGGTCAGGGCTCTGTGCGTTCTTCCAGTCAAGTTCTTCCACATCGAACTTATCAAACCATGTCTTTTACAGTATAGTCCTTGATTTGTGCACTGGGGTACAGTCATGTTAAAACATAAAAGGGTCTTCTCCAAATTGTTAACATAAAGTTGGAGGCATGGTATTGTCTAAGATGTCTTGGTAAGCTGAAGCATTAAGGTTGCCCTTCACAGGGGATAAAGGGCCTTTTGAAATGCATGAATTTAATATATAGTCTGTATAGTAAAGGTAGTCATAACCGGTCAAGGACTATGACAAGCTATGCCGAGCTACAGAATGCCGTGCTACAAATCACCACAGCAGCAGAGTTTAAACTAAACAGTCATGGACACACGCCATGGAAATCCAGGATTTGGAAACCGTAGCGAATCACAGCAAAACAATTTAAAAGTGGATTTTATTGTACTTATTAATGATGGTATTGGCAAACAAATGTAGGTTGTTGCATCAGTCGAATATTAGCACCAAGTCTGCATTTGAACTTGTGATCCCTGGATGATTAAACGGGCACTTTTGTAATGATACCGTTGATAGACTGAGTGGTTATATCTGTTATAGAGTAAGTGTTAACAGGAAGTAACATGTCTAGCAGGTTTTCCAGAATCATCACAACATCCTCACTTTTCAGCAACACATGCACAAGGTGTGGTTTTTTTTTTCATACATATAATAATGATGCCTTCTTTTAAGCAACTGTTGTCTGATGTAATATTTATTGATTATGTCCATTGCTTGTATGTGTGTGTGTGTGTGTGTGTGTGTGTGTATTCTCAGCTGGTCCACAGTGCTAATGCACCCCTTGCCCTGCCTCATGATTAAACTCCAAGAACCGCCCCTGTAGGGGTTGAAAGCTGGACCCAATCTGGCAACGCGCACACAAAGCTCTGCTCTCAGCATCAGCGCAGCGCCAGCACCTGCCGATCAAACTACAGCACTTCAGCTCCACACACCGACCGGGGAAGGCTTTTAACCGCCATCACGGACTGTTACCCGGCTGCCGGAGGCGGAGGAACACCGGTGTGGAGCTCCAGCAGCGAGGCGGAGAGACCAGACAGCAGAGAGCACGTGAAGCGCACGCACGCAGGTGAGCCTTTCATTTACTTAAACGCGCGCGCGCTCGAGTGTGGTGTGTCTTTTAGCTTTCTCAAACTCTCTCAAAAAAAAAGTTTGTGTACAACGAGCTTGTGTCTCTGTAAATACAACTTAAACAAAACTCACCTCTTTTATCTCATTTTATTTTACAATGTGTGGCTTGTTACCGGTTTATAAACGTATTATTTTTATTACACCTGGATGTGTTCAATACCTCAGGTGAAGGGTGCTAGTTTTAGGAATGATTGTACTTGCCTTGGTAACAAAGCAAAGCATAAGTGAACTCTTTAACCCTGCTGTGTTTTATATATATATATATATATTTTTTTTTTATTTTTATTTTTTTTTTATTATAATATATTTTTTTACCCCTGCACATTACATTTCTCTCATGACTCAGCAGTTTACAGATTCACACCAAGGTTATAACCTGAAGTAAATCAGTAAGTGTGTTATCTGTACACCATCCAGATATGGAGTCACTGGAGGCGATCTATTAAATCCCGAGTAGTTGATCGAAGCAAAGTAGTAAGTTACGGATATTGTTTACGGACTCTGTGGACACAGCGCTGAACCTTCTCTGTAAGTGACCTGAAGGTTACAAGTTCAAATCCCAGAATGATCAGAAAGCCACTGTTGGGCCTTCGGCCAAGACCTTTAACCCCTCGGAGTGCATCAAAGAGCACGCCAGAAAGGAAACATAACTAAAGATAATGCACGAGCAGAATGCATGATGGCTCGATCGTGACTATCATATACATCAGATTTGCAAAGTAGACCCTTTTTTAAAAAACTATATTTTCTTGGTTTAAAATTCAGTCAGCTTTGTTACACTGAGACTAAAGTTTTGTTCTGTTTATTTATTTACAAAGGATTTAACTAGTGCT
Organism: Channallabes apus; assembly: GCA_030522415.1. Lineage (NCBI taxonomy): Eukaryota > Metazoa > Chordata > Actinopteri > Siluriformes > Clariidae > Channallabes > Channallabes apus. The sequence goes on from CM060123.1 coordinate 17,321,233, forward strand.
TTGTTTATTTTTTTTTTCCTTTGATGATGATGATGATGATGAGGTGAAGTTTGCTAATTTCTTTTATTTAGCTCACACAGCTTTTATTGTTTCAAAATCCATTATGATTTGGTAAACTTTTTAAATGGTAAAAAAATTTAACAGCGATCATTCTGCAGGTTTGTCTTTTTTATGAAACCATTCATACAGGATAAAAATAGGTGTATATGTAAAGCAATATTTTTTATACGACTCAAGACTATGTTCTTGTTCTTGCATAAAACGTGACTCACATTTACTGGCAGGGGTGAATTCTTTACCAATATCCTAGGACAGAAAGAGTGAGTGTTGCGTTCTTGCGCTGATGCCAACACTGGGGTGATTTTTAAAATCTTAAATGTCACCGTAAATGACTTTTTTAGGCAGAAGGTTTGCAAAGGTCATCCCGAAATTATCGTCATTATGTTCCACGTTATGTTGTGTTCACATTAGAAGGATGAATCAAGTTCTAATTTTAACACTGAGGGCAACATAAAATTGCTGTAAATTGATAATGAATTTGCGAGGTGCTTCATGTGAGCAGTGTGTGTGAGTGTGTGTACTGTAGGCTTGTTAGACTTCGCGCGCCCACCCATATTTCCTCTTATCAGTTTCTGATAATGTGATATGATTTTGATTGTGGATGTAATAAAAGGTAATGAACATTGCAAATCACGGCAGAAACAAAGTCACTCTTGTGAAATACACTGACAATCAGGGACCATGACACTGTTTAAAGAAATTCTTCAACGTTTGAATTGTGAAAGCAAACAAATGAAACAGTAGTTCATGGCGGTAATATTATCAGGGTCATTTATTATATGGAAGTGATCCTTGTTTTACCAGAATTAGTAAGTGTTTTAAATCAGATCCTAATTCATTTTTAGATTATGATGATAATTTGAATATGACAATGCTTAAATTGTGAGTGTTCGTAATACAGTTGGCTTTGTTGGCATAGATATCATAAGTACTGTAGGTATGGTTTTCATAGATAGAAAGATAGATACTGTAGATAGAACTTTATTGTTATTGCATAATACAGAACACAGGTACTCTGCATGCAATAGTTTAACCTCTACTAGAAGTGCAAATAGTAGTGTATATTCGTCAGTGCCAATATTGGCATTGTGCAACTTAAAGGTGCAGGTTATATATATATATATATATATATATATATATATATATATATATATATAAATGCAGTAATTATTATATCACATGGCTGGCGATGTGGAAAAAAATAATCTGTGAACTGTGAAAACATCTGAGTTATGCTTTGGGCAATACTGTGATTATTAATTATTATTAAAAAAATATATATAAACATTTCGGCGAAAGATATTTTTGCCAAGTAGTCTACACATAAGTACGAGCGTTTTCTTTGTGTTGTCATTTTTATCTTGTAAATTTAATTAATTTTAATGAATTTATGAGTTTATTGTTAGGTGTGTCTATGTGTGTTGCGTGTGAAGAAAGTCACACCATGCGGAATGAGATGGTGTAGACTGAGACGTGTTTTATAATTGACATGATGGATTACAAGATGGACTTTGCTCGGCTGTTATAAACGAGCAGTCGAGGGATCCGAGTGAAAGAGTGTTTACATTCGGTCACATTCTAGTACAAACCTGGCACTGAAAACAAAGCTCGAGACGCTCGTGTCGCTTGCATCAGCAGATCGGATGAACTTTCTTTGAAATTTTAAATACATGTTGGTTAAATGGCAGTACGTGGGTGGTTGTGACTCGTCAAGTGTGGCTGGCCTTTGTTATAAATAAGAGTTTCGTTGCGAGGTTATAGTGCACACTTTTAAACAAGAAAATTGTTTCCATCGTGAAGAAAAAGAAACAGCGATGAAAAAAGCAGAAAGGGGTATCATGTCCCGCCTTTACCGTAGTGTAGAGTGTAAACAGTACTGCACTAGTTCCTGATCCCAATACTCTCGACGGTAACACACCTTCCTCGACATATCATTGGATTGATATTTAGCTGATTAAGCGGATTTGACAGTTTTGCTACTATGCGTGGTCCGATAATTGGTTTTATACCTTGATACGTAGTGCACGCAATATTATCATGAATTTCCACAATCCTGGCACTATCCCCGTGTTCTATATGGGAGGAGGCTGCCTATGTAGGTGCCTGTTTTTCACTTGTGCGTTTGCGTTACTGAGACAAAGTAAGTGCTGTTCAAAGGCAACATTATTCACCCTCATTTGTTCAGCATTTAACAAAAATAATGGCAGACCGAGCTTTCATGCCGAACTTTCAGCGAAATCAACGGCCGGTGCAGACAGGCACAGGTAATGTTTTTCAGTACTGTGTTAGAATATTATCGTCACCAGGTTTAGGCAGTTGTTTTGTTGTTGTGTTATGAGTTTATTCTCGCCGCACACTTGCACTTCAGCAGGGTTCCCTAGGAGATCAATATGGTGCAGTTCGGTGCTTCTAAATACATATTTAATTATAATTCTATACGCATTCAGAATTAGCATTTTCGAAAACCTTGAAACCTTTCGAAATCTATGAAACCTAGATGAATCTGTCAACGAGGTGCAAGATAAGCTTTCCTATAAGCGTCGATTTTTTTTTTGCACTAGAGTACAAAATATTAGATGTACCCTGTATTTTGGTTGGCTTGGCAGGACCGCCAAAAAAAGCTTGAGCCGTTTCAGTAGTACTCTGCGTTCACTAGATGACTGTGCTATATAATGCCGTAATAAAATGGTATAGACTTCAGAGACCAAAGTGACCTACTGGGCGAAGATTTGTACATTTTAAATGGGAGGACTTTTGCTCCTCTCAGCAATCTTGCACTCAGAGATGAATGTTTTTACCCCACAGTCTGCACTTGGCTTTCTCGCTAGTGAAGTCACGATGCAAGATTTTATTTAAATAACCAAATTAAGTTTCTAGGGAAAAAAGGCTCAGCTGTTAAAACAAATATTTTAAACAACCTGATATATACAATATATATATATATATACCAGGTTTTCAATGAAAGTTTTTCAACCCTCATATGTCTAATAATAATTCCAGAAACAAACTGACAGGACAATTTGCATTGGACAAAAAAAAATATAAATATACTGTATAAAAAAAAATATGTATAGGAAAAATGCTAGAAATATATATATATATATTTTATTATGCATTGAAGCAAGGGAAAAAAAAGATTAACATAAATTCTCATTTTAGTTTAATTAGACCCTACGGTGTCGCAACTTGCTCGTAAAAAAAGAATTTCGGATGAGCGCAGATGTGCACCTGTGGTGTGTGGTTTCCATTCAGTGTTTGAATTTTTCCTTTTTGGGTTTTGCTGCGAGATGCAGTTCGGAGATAGACACAAATATCAGTTGTGCGTAAATAAAAGATTATCGGTTGTGTGTTGTGCAGCCGCTTGTGTGGGATTAGTAGCTGTGTGTGTGTTTAAACATGTTATTCCATGCTGAGATTTGTAACACGTCTAACTTTTTATCCAAACGGTTACCTTTTGGATGCGTTTACTAAGTGGATTGCCTATGCACGCTGCATGTTTATGGTTTAATCATTATCTGAAATTTATAAAGCGCTTCATTCAGTGTGGGATGAGTGTACTTACTAAAAAGCATGCATTTGTTAATTCATTAAATCTGCATGAGCAGAGATGAAAGAAGCGCTGTAAAAGTTTATGGACTTTTATCAGAACGACTTTATGATAGTGACCTGAACGCTTTGAGGCCGTGTTAATGCACATGCTTTCGCTTCAGATTTATTTGCTACAAGTGAGTTGATATGAAGTACTACATAAACCTATACACTTAGCCTTGTCTAGTTATGGGTGACATGAAGATCGGTATCTTGTTATCTTGAGAACGTTCAGTAAAATATCATCAGCTCTTTAATAATACTGATCAAAGCAAGAGACTGAAATAAATTATATAGAACCTTTTAGGATGCATGTGATAACAATGTAGCAATTTGTTACTTTCTCATCCTTTTACTTATGCTTTATGATAATAAAGAGATATATGGGAGCCAATTGGGAAACACTTTATATAGTGTATTGTTTTGTGTTTTTTTTACTATGTATTAAAAAAAGTTATATATCACAATCCTTTTTTTTGTGGCAATACATGTACATGTAAAAAAATATATATTTTTTCAAAATGTATATTTATATATGTTTGCATCTTAGATGGTAAAAATGTCATGTGCTTTAAAACTATTCACACAGCACATTGTCCTAAGGAAAGTATGTTTCTTAGACTTGTAACAATCTGAAATCTGAAAGAAAATGACTTATTAGGATATTTATGAAATCGCGACACTTACTGAATCGCAGTACAAATCGAACCAGTGCATAGGTTCTCATCTCTCTTATCGTCTATACCACTTTAACCTGTATTCGCGTGGGGCCTGGACCCTATCCCAGGACCCTATCCAGGTACAGTCTTGATGGGATGCCAATGCCCTTGTGATTCCCATTGCTAGTGTTTATTTTTCTACTGTATATATAGTTTTCAAACTAAGTGCACTTTAAATTAAAGTGAAAAGACTGACGCGCTAACTGGAGATTTATTTAATTTCCATTTAATTTTCCATGTCGGAAAATGCATGCCAAAATTGATCACATCATGAGCAAAATGTAGGCATAATTCATACAGTTCTTACCAAAACACACTGATAGACAAAATTACTAAACTTCTGTATCTGCTTGTATTGACTAAACCTTTGCTTGTTTGACAGTAAAAGAATCAAAAGGAGGCACAAAAATTAAAAGAGAGAGAAAAAGACCAGAAAAAAATATCAACAATAATCTCCGATTTTATTTCCAATATCACAGTTTGTTTTTCATAATTACTAATCCAAATATTTCGTGTTAAGCGTGTTCTTGATATAGATCGTCGAGGGCTGATTCAGACACATCAAACATCTATAACATGAAAATGTCGCATCCATAACACAAGTTTATCCTAAATCAGTTATTTCAGCAAGTCTACACATTTTGCTTTCATTCAAGTGTATTCAAGACTCATGTTAGAAACACAGCATACAGTAGGTCAGTGACGTAAAAAAAAGTATTTTATATATATGTGTGTGTGTGTGTGTGTGTTTGTGTGTGTTTATATGGAAGCCTTGCCGGTATGTGTTGACAGGGAAGCTTCAAACAAAAGTAATCTGCATTTGGTGTTTCATACAGTATACGTCAAGTGGAACGGATCTATAATTACTTTTAGAGCGTGTAAACTTTACCACTATTGAAATATAGGAATGAAGGAAATAAATATAGACCTCTCATAATGAGCATATAATTTTTTGTTGTTCATAGCAACAATCGAAAACAACCACGTGATCATTTGTATCTGTGTATCGATATCTATATTTATTTGCCTATGTGAACTATTTATACATCATACCCAGTACCAACATCTTCACATTTTTTGATCAGTCATGTTTGTGTAGGTTAAAATGAAATATAATTTAGTGAAAAAAAGAATATGTCACTCTACACCCTGTCCAGGGTGTACCCCGCCTTGTGCTCTAAGTTTCCTGGAATAGGCTCCAGGCCCCCCTGTATATAAGGCTAAAGCGGTACAGAAAATGAATGAATGAATGAATACATAGCACAATACATAGCCCTATATATGTTTATTTAAAAATAATAATAATAACATGGCTAAAATGCTCTGAGTTGTAAGGGCTACTGCCACATCCACAACACTGATAAACTTTTGTATATATATTTTTTTATACAAATGATTATACAGTATGAATTTTCTCTCAGAGAGAGGGAAAAAAATTATATACAGTGGTGTGAAAAACTATTTGCCCCCCTCCTGATTTCTTATTCTTTTGCATGTTTGTCACACAAAATGTTTCTGATCATCAAACACATTTAACTATTAGTCAAAGATAACACAAGTAAACACAAAATGCAGTTTTTAAATGAGGGGTTTTATTATTTAAGGAGAAAAAAATCCAAACCTACATGGCCCTGTGTGAAAAAGTAATTGCCCCCTGAAGCTAATAACTGGTTGGGCCACCCTTAGCAGCAATAACTGCAATCAAGCGTTTGCGATAACTTGCAACGAGTCTTTTACAGCGCTCTGGAGGAATTTTGGCCCACTCATCTTTGCAGAATTGTTGTAATTCAGCTTTATTTGAGGGTTTTCTAGCATGAACCGCCTTTTTAAGGTCATGCCACAACATCTCAATAGGATTCAGGTCAGGACTTTGACTAGGCCACTCCAAAGTCTTCATTTTGTTTTTCTTCAGCCATTCAGAGGTGGATTTGCTGGTGTGTTTTGGGTCATTGTCCTGCTGCAGCACCCAAGATCGCTTCAGCTTGAGTTGACGAACAGATGGCCGGACATTCTCCTTCAGGATTTTTTGGTAGACAGTAGAATTCATGGTTCCATCTATCACAGCAAGCCTTCCAGGTCCTGAAGCAGCAAAACAACCCCAGACCATCACACTACCACCACCATATTTTACTGTTGGTATGATGTTCTTTTTCTGAAATGCTGTGTTACTTTTACGCCAGATGTAACGGGACACGCACCTTCCAAAAAGTTCAACTTTTGTCTTGTCGGTCCACAAGGTATTTTCCCAAAAGTCTTGGCAATCATTGAGATGTTTTTTAGCAAAATTGAGACGAGCCTTAATGTTCCTTTTGCTTAAAAGTGGTTTGCGCCTTGGAAATCTGCCATGCAGGCCGTTTTTGCCCAGTCTCTTTCTTATGGAGGAGTCGTGAACACTGACCTTAATTGAGGCAAGTGAGGCCTGCAGTTCTTTAGATGTTGTCCTGGGGTCTTTTGTGGCCTCTCGGATGAGTCGTCTCTGCGCTCTTGGGGTAATTTTGGTCGGCCGGCCACTCCTGGGAAGGTTCACCACTGTTCCATGTTTTTGCCATTTGTGGATAATGGCTCTCACTGTGGTTCGCTGGAGTCCCAACGCTTTAGAAATGGCTTTATAACCTTTACCAGACTGATAGATCTCAATTACTTTTGTTCTCATTTGTTCCTGAATTTCTTTGGATCTTGGCATGATGTCTAACTTTTGAGGTGCTTTTGGTCTACTTCTCGGTGTCAGGTAGCTCCTATTTAAGTGATTTCTTGATTGAAACAGGTGTGGCAGTAATCAGGCCTGGGGGTGACTACAGAAATTGAACTCAGGTGTGATAAACTACAGTAAAGTTATTTTTTAACAAGGGGGGGCAATCAATTTTTCACACAGGGCCATGTAGATTTGGAGTTTTTTTTCTCCCTTAATAACGTAAACCTTCATTTACAAATTGCATTTTGTGTTCAATTATGTTATCTTTGACTAATAGTTAACGGTTTTTGATGAGCAGAAACATTTAAGTGTGATAAACATGCAAAAGAATAAGAAATCAGGAAGGGGGCAAATAGTTTTTCACACCACTGTATATATATTTATATTATATATTATATAATATAATATATTATTATATAATATAATATATATTATATATATATTATATATTATTTATATATATATATATATATATATATATATATATATATATATATATATATATATATAAATTTTTCTTTTTTTTCTTGAGAGCTGTCAAATTATGGTAAAGAAAAAACTGTCATTTAAAGAATTGCAGCAACTTCTGACGAGATTTCCCCAGATTGCAACATATAAATCTGATCAACTTTTTATTTGTGCAAGAAGGCATTATTGTAATAATTTTAATAAAAAACGAAAGCGTATAGATACTATGACTGTTTTTGCCATATTTCTGTCTTCTAATTCATTTCACACCACCATGGCTTTGCTTTCAGTGTTTGTCTTGAATGGTAGGTATTTAGTGCACAACATAAAAAAAATGATATTTTAGCTGTTCTATCCTCTGAACCGTTTGTGGTCAAAAAAAAAAAAAAAAAATCCAATTAAAAGCTTAAATGAATTTCATAGGTTTATAATACTAATCCCTGACTTTTAACACTTTAATAATTGCAGACGCTGTGTAAAAGGTGTTTGCCATGAAGACGCCCTGTTGCTTTTTCTTCTCTTTCATTGAAATAATTATCCTAATGAACTAATTGCTATGTCCTGAAAAGAGAAGTTCACAGAATTCACATCACACATGTTGGCAGTGTGGATTACAAGTAGATCAGTGGAAAGCATGGGGGGAAAAAATTATAGTTTGATAGTAAAATGAGATAAATCCGTCTTACAGTTTTAAGGGGGAAAAAGTTTTCAAAATCAAGTAAGAAGTATTGCACACTGTTAGAAAATATTTTATGTAGTCACAAGCATGAAAAAAGAAAAAAAAATCACAATTGTTTTGGGTATAAATATGAATTTTGTGTGATTTTTCAGAAATTTATAACTCTACCTCCCACAATTTTGGCAAAATTGATAAAACAGCTTGTAGTTGTGTTTGAAGTTTAACTATTATTAATGATATGTAGGTTAAGATTTAAAAAATATTTTGCAAACTCATGCTTTGCTTGTGAACTTGTAGTGAGTCAAACAGAAAGTAGTGGCATTAAATTAGATCGAGGAAAAAAACACACACAAACCTTTTGAAATTACAAAGATTGTTGAGGAGAATGAGAAACATTATACACGATACAAAAACTTCAGTTTACAGCATCATCAGCCTCCTCCGCTGCCATTTTCTGTCTTACTTCAGTACATGAAAACGGCTCTACAGTTATAGTACAGTTACAGTACGTTTAACCATCAGCTTAACCATCCCATATCTCTTGTACACAAAGCGTGTATGCATGTTGTGAGTCTTGTTATGGTATTTCTGTGATGCACCACAGTGCTTACAATAAAGTAACCACCATAGTTTTGTTAAGTATATAACATGCTGTTTGAAAGACATCCAAATGGCATGATGTCCTATTCCACAGAACGTATCGCGGACGTAAAGTGACGCGTATTGCTGGGGCAACTGCGGAAGATTGTAAACATTCATTTCAGAGCTTAACCATTCTCCAGAAACCTTTTAAACACATTCAAGCACTCAAGCTAGGAGCTTTTGTGCACAGGAAGTATCTTCATATAATTGATCACATGACAGAAACGAGCTGCGCAATTGGCTCATCACACCTCAACGGCTTTTGCTTGAAAATCAAGCAGCTACCTGTTGTGTTTTGTTCAAAACCCTGGCAGATTAAAACTTCTAAAATAAGGCTCTATCAAACTCTTCATACAGTATGCCCATTCTAATTAGATAATAATCATGCATTTCAGATACAATACCATTGAGATTTGATGTGTATAACAGTTATATAAGTTATATAAAATGGCATTTAATTAGGTTGGAGGTTATCGAAGTTCTTCATCTTGACAGCGAGCCCACTGGGACCAGGGAAATACTTGACATGTTTGCTCGCCGAATAGTACATAAGGTTTCATAAGTGGATAAGATGCATTCGCAACAGCCTGACATTTGTACAGAATTGTCGGAAATGATAGTAAACATATTTGCCGGACTTAGGGAATGTCATCTGCATCATTCAGCAAGCTGACCTTTCTCAGAGTGTTTGGACAGGAACAGCACGGCCACATGGTTTTGGTCAGCACTGTAAATCCCCTGCTGAGCGTCCCTCCTTTTTCCTGTCCACCTCGAGGAACGAGGGAAGAGCCCTTCTCTGCTACGCTAGGTTTGAGGCCACTCTGACTCGGACAAGCCCCTTCCTCATCCGCTGAGGAAGCTGAGGAAGCGCAGGAACCCTCAGGAGAGGCATCAACCATTAACTCATTCCTATTAAAAGCAATTGGGGGAAAGTTCACGTCCTCAGATATTGTGCAAGACCAAATTCCCAAGGAGCTACAAAATAAAAACCGTGGTGTCCGACACACTCTCCAGAAATGCCGTTTGAGGTGGACCCGATTGAGAATGTCCAGGTAAATGTCCAGAAATTGCTCAACCTCCGTCCTCAGTTATGTCTTTTGTATCTACTGTGTTTTAAGGTTTTCTGCAAGGCTTTACAGTTGAAAGTATGATATCATGATTACTCACGTGCTGGAAAGATGGAGGAGTTGCTACGTACAGTACTTACATGTATGTGTGTGTGTGTGTGTGTGTGTGTGTGTCTGGCGTGTGGGGTGTGAAGATGCTTTGTAGTCAAGAAGTTGCTCAGGATCTTTTGCTTGAGTTGCAGTGTACACATTTCCAGTCAGCTGTTGTCTTAAATTTGTGAACAACAACGGTGCAGACCTGGCCGCTGAGCAATTCACTGACATTTTATTTCCTCTTAAAATTCTTTGTTTAAATGTTAATTACAGCTTGTTTTTATAACTGTAATGAGACTAGATTGATTTGTTCTAGAGTTCTGACCAAGGTACTGTAGCTGGATTGTATGGACATACTGTACTTTTGTGCTCAAAGATATTTTGACAAAATTGCCTTAAAAAATTAAATAAAATTGCATGATTTTATTATCTGTCTCATTTTATAGTTAGCTTAAGATGTACTCTTAATTCCTATTCACAGACCCTGTTATTCTTAGAGTTATAAGCAGTGGGCAAATTATCGGTTAACTAAGATGGCGGAATGATCTGGTACAAAAGCTTAACGACAGTTCTCCTACAGTAGTAGGCAGTTGTTGCTTGTACAGTACCTAATGATTGTTACATTATATAAGTGCTTTACAATATAGATTTGAATTATAATACACATTATTATCCAAATAATGTACTTTCTAAGATGAAATGTTGAAAGCATGTTTCTCCGTCTGGCCGGAACTTATTACTTTCAAAAATACAAAAAACTGTTTTTGTATTACAATCCAAATGGGACAGCCTTTAATTTATAGGGATAGGTATAGGGATAGGTATAGGGATAGGTATAGGGATAGGTATAGGGATAGGGATAGGTATAGGGATAGGTATATGGATAGGTATACTGTAGGTATAGGGATAGTGTGGCTACTGGTAATGAATGGAAATGTTTTTAAGGTATTTTATTTTAAGGTATTTGCACTTGCCTTTCATGTATTTGGGTGTAATATATGGGATATCCACTCCAGCTCAAATACATTTTGTTTTTAAAGGTGCTTTGGTAAGTGCTCTTTGCATGATTTGACTCTCGAGCACTCTTATGTCAAGCAGTCAGCTCTTGAGCTAAATCCCCAGGCCATAATCAGCTCAACATTGTGTATCAGAAAAACAGTATCCATTTCATTACAGGAGATTTGTAAATTAAAAAAAAAAACACCAGAAAAAAAAAAAAAAAAAAGAAAGAAATCTGACAAGCCATCTCGTGAAGCTACTATCGGTCATTATGACTGTCATGATCATAGGATGAGAGTTCAGGACCTTAGTGGTAACACTGAAAATGTCACAGTGCAGCGAAAGCAATTTATTACGTCAGATTTACTATATAAAATTATCCTAAGGAAGAAGTGATCCGTCCAGCTTTCCGTAAAGAGAAGTGGAAAGCAGAAAAGCAGTGAGTGAAGCAACAGGAAGTCATCTGGCTAGCCGAAACACCTTACAGCACAACCACATGATGGTTAGCTGTCTGCACTTTTGCTGAGGCCATGAAGTGTAAAAAAAAAATCAAGTTCCTGTTCAATTTGGTAGAACCACAGAAATAGCCACTCATTTGCCCAGTTGGCAAAGTTGTCTTCAGTGATTGCAAGATTGTCACAGAGAAACTCAGTTCAGTGTCTTGGGGATCAGCGCGTGAGTTTAGGGGTGAGTAAGACTTTTAGATCCTTATCTTAGACTAAGATTTTTAGTTTTGATTTATGCTGTTTTTCATGTTGAGTCGATACTATCACATACTGTAGGAGGAATCAGTGGAATTAACTTATCAGTGGAATAAAACTAATCATTTTAAAAGCTAATAGTGAAGTGTCACGTCCCAACATTTGTGTTTTTGACCACACTGAATAATGTGACGTTGTGTATCAACATGGCTTTTTCATTGAAATAGTTTAAAAATTCTATATATTTTAGTTGCGGATCCCAGATAACTCTTTAATGTATAGATAATTAAATACCTGCAGCTAAATGAGTATACTCACACTGTATGCGTGTGACTATAAAATTTTGACTATTAAGAGGGTTTGACATTTTCATTGCTTTAAAAATTTTTCAACCGAGTTTGTTCTTGTTTGCTTTGCTGTGCGTCAGTTCATTTTTCTTCCAGAAATTTTTCAGTCTTCAACAATATTCTTCAAAACTACCTGTAGACTGTATTCGTGTGAATTTCGATGGCTTTGTATGACCTCTGTGCCGCACCCAGACGTTTTTCTTTTACATTTCGATTACAGTGTTCCAATTAACTCAATGTTGGAAAATAAAGACATTAAACACATGTCCCAGTAAAGGGCTAAGTCTTTATATTCAGAAACGTATATACACTTTATATTGTAATGTGCTTTTTCTTAAAGGCAGGTACCCATTGGCTGTAGGATTCGTCTTAAGCCAATATTAAGCGATGTTATTGTCAACTGTACGACAAATAAGAGTGTGCTACAAATGTTGAAATTATAATAAGTAAAAGAAATATATAAATATATATATATATATATATTTTTAATATAAAGTATTTTAGAATAAAAATAAAATAAAAGATAATAAAAATCTATCAGATTTATTTGATTTTCATATACTTTCATTATTAAATATACAATAACATTTATAATAATAATAATAATATTTATAATTTATAGATTATTTTAATAGTAAATAATAGTAATTAAACTATATTAATAAAAAATATGATTACTGTGATCAATTACCTTGATTGTTTTTTTTTTATTCTTTTCTTTTTAAGGGGGGCAGGAAACCTATTACTACAAGCAGAGGTGGAAAGTAATGAATTACATTTACTCGCATTACTGTAATTTGAGTAGATTTTTTTGGGTACTTCTACTTTTTAAAGTAGTTTTTAAAATCTGTAATTTTACTTTTACTTACGTATGTTTTGTTTAAAGTATTGTACTTCACTACATTTTAAATCATATTCTCTACTGAGTAAAAAATAAATGAATGAAAATGGAAAATAATACAAATAATACAACGGGGAAGGGAAAAAATTGCACCCCGGAAACCACTGCACTCATTGATTGACTGATGGAGAACAAACGCGCTAAATTCACAAGAACGATGGAGACGGACAAAACAGATGCCAGTGATGCAGATACAGCTGAAAGTGAAATGCCAACAAATTCTTATGAAGCAAACTCCTGGTCATATTTAAGCGACCACTTTAATTTCAAGCCCAACAAAGGGAACAGATTAATTATGCAAGGGTGTTTCATCCCCCATCCCACCCCCGCTGTTAAAAAAAAACAGTAACTCTGTAACTTTTACTCTGAGTAAATTTTTTATTTTTTACACTTTTTTAATTTTTTTAACTTTTTACTTTTACTTGAGTAGATTTTTATAAGGGAAACTTTACTTGTACTTCAGTAAAAGTTCACTAAAGTAACAGTACTTTTACTTAAGTACAAAATTTTATAACTCTTTCCACCTCTGACTACAATAAATCAATCTGTACTTTTGAATATTAAATAAACATCATCCCTCTTTTTCCACCAAAAATCAAAGATGTGTTTGATCCTGTGATTAAAGTGCCGTTTAACTAATTTAGTTATCAATCAACTAATTAACTAATTTAGTTATCAATACCTTTAAATCCATAAATGCACAAATATCATCATTACTTAACCCTCGTTAGCCGCTCATACTGTAGATCCCACCATCCTCCTCGTCTTTTGAACCCAAGAGACATTTTACTTATCTTACTTACGTGTAACTGATATACTAAGAAAAAGTTTACAGAAAAGGAAAGTGCTTGTTTCCTGATTTGTTTTTATGTCAAAGTCATCAGAAAGCAGCATATCGGAGAGAAGCTACATCCTACTGCCTGATACATTTCAAAACCTGGAAGTAAGATGTTTCTATCCAGCAGTTCAGCATATCATGGTTTTGGTTTTAAACGAAAAATTTTAATGAGTTTAAAATGGGTTAGATGTGTGTGTAAAAATTGTCATTATTGTTAAACAAACCGAATTGTAATAATTTTGTACCTAAAACAGGGATTAAGACTGAGAAACGCAGAACAGAATAGGGAGTTAAATTGCTTCAGGAGTTCCCCAGTGAGACGAGACATCTTTGACTAAGTCAGACCAGAAAAAAAATCAGAGTTCACGCATGCCATGCTAGACAAATCCATGCCAAACAGAATGTGGTTTTAAGTCTGTGTATTATAATTACTGCATCAAAGTTACAAATGTGTGCCTAGTAAGTTCAGTAGTAGCCGTGTGGGTGGCGTGACAGCTTTATTGTCTGGGTTCGGTCTCAAAGCGAGAGGGCATGGCAGAGACAACAGCACAGGGGAAGAGTTTTCTGCCACTCACGCTGGCACTGATGTCAGGAAGTTGCATTTCTCTTTCTGCAGCTCGCTATGACAAAGCCCCGAGGTCATGGCCTTTTCTGATGAAAGTGTTGCTCTGACAGCGGTACTCTATAATCGTAAGTCGCGTTCTGTGTTTTTCTGAGAAACCTCTCTTTTTTTTCTTTCTTTTTTTTTCTTTTTTTCAAGGGCAGAGTGTGTTCAATAAGAGTCAGTGCGGAAAAAAAACACTTTGATTTGTACTCATGTGCACAATATGGGCACACAAAGGTGGCTACAAAGGTTTGAACCTCCATCTTATCCAGTCCCACCTCCGACCTACCAACAAGCAGTACGCAAACAAAGAAAGCCGCGGAATAAATAAGCAAAATAAACAACGGAAGCAATACCGAGCAAAATTCAATGTCTGCCGAAGAACCTAGACATACACAAACACAAACAAAAGTGTATATGAATAAATGACCTCAATGAGCTCAATGTGAGAGATCTCTCAGACAGAAAGGATTACCACAGGCATATAACACCTATTCATGTAATAATTACCCTTGAGCAAACACAAATAGAAATTCTTATCGTTGTGATCTTATAATGTTTCCTGGGTCAGATCATGTGATGACAGCGCGTATAGTACAAGTGTATCACTTAATCTATATCTAGCCACATGTAATCCAGAGAAAGTCCTTAGATTCCTATCAGTCTCAAACCATTCTGCGAGATAGAATTGCACAACATTTTAAAATGAGCGAAGAACTTGTCGTTTAGCAGCGTACAGTCCTGTGTGAGAATATTGTTTTTTTGCCGGGGTATCGTTTGAGAAATTCCACCAGGGAAGGCTTATCATTCAACTGATGAATGTGTAGCTGTTGCTGAATGTCGTCAGGCAGGTTCTTCTTCTTCATGTGCATTCTCGATTGCTTCTTTCCACGAGACACGGAGACATCTGTAATAAGTAGCCAGCTATGTGCTTTTACATGAGCTCTCAAGTATGACGGTTTGGTAAGTTCATTTCTTTTTTTATATTTTACTGATTTGGGTTAGTGGACATTTGTCTGAGACTCAAATCCATTCCAGAGTGGGTTTTTGTATTCTCTGTATTTAGTGCATGAAGGTAAATAAGTTGTTTATGCACTGTCTGTTGTTGCCATTGTTTGGCAAGTACTTGATTCTTCATTCGTTCGTTTCATTTTCTATACCGCTTAATCCTGTGTTCAGGGTCGCGGGGGACCTGGAGCCTATCCCAGGAGACTTCGGGCACTAGGCAGGGTACACCCTGGACAGGGTGCCAATCCATCGCAGGGCACACAGACATACACACACTCACACACCCAATCACACACTACGGGCAATTTTTTAGGAACACCAATTAGCCTAACCTGCATATCTTTGGACTGTGGGAGGAAACCGGAGTACCCGGAGGAAACCCTTGATTCTTCATATCAATTCATAATTACATTTATATTCGCTCATTCAAGCGAGTCAGGTGAATTCAGACATATCCAGCTGCTAAAGAGGATTGAAAAAGCAAGATTGAATTTTCATCACCTGAAATGAAGCAGTTGTAATATAATTGTTGGAAGAAGAGAGTAAGAAACAAGCGAATGCACAAACTAAACACACACTCACAAAGGCATACTGTAGGAATCATGTGTTACTGAACTGCTGTGACTCAACATTAGTACAAAGATTACACTCT
Source organism: Channallabes apus (assembly GCA_030522415.1). Taxonomy (NCBI): domain Eukaryota; kingdom Metazoa; phylum Chordata; class Actinopteri; order Siluriformes; family Clariidae; genus Channallabes; species Channallabes apus. Next base: position 17,337,291 of record CM060123.1, read on the forward strand.
TAAAGTGGTGCCAGTGTGTGGTTTCCTAAACAGCATTTCTGTGGTATGTTACACAGCTAAATAATTATTTATCCAACACAAACAGTGCTTTCCCCGTGAACATTAATTTTAATTAAGTTATTCCTCGTCTCTTTGTCAGACGTACCGCTCATGGCTGGTCAGAATTGGAGCTGGATTAATAACAACATATTTTTACTACAGATCAGAAACGTAGTGTCATTATTATAAACTTTAAAGCAAGGAGTCTGATAAGGAAAAGGGCATGAATCTATTATTATTTTTGAACAAATAGCCAGTCCGTTAAACTGAAAAGCTTATTCAACCCACACAAAAGTTACTTCTGTGTCCTTTGTTACTTCATGTAGTTTGTGCAACTTATGTCTGCGTTTTTTTTTTTTTTTTCATTTTCACCCAAACCAGCCAATTCCTAACCGTAAGCCAGCTTCTCCTGGTTTTTTGACATCTAACAACATGAGGGATGAATGAACCATGAAGTTGCCCACAATTGACGTTTATATCTGAGTCACCTAGAATGGTCAATTCGACCCTCTTTGGCTGGGTGTAAAATTCAATGTTTTTAAGTTGAGATGTCAAAATAATGACAATTAACATAATAAGTGTCAGTTGTTATTTGATGAAATTACTGTACAACAATCAGTATTTAGTAGGAGGTCCTTTATTCTTAAAAAAAAAGAGTCCAAAAGACGTCCGCAGTGTCATTTCCTCAGTCCATGCCTGCTTGATTGCTTCCTGAAGATCTTGTACAGTAAATGGTTTCTTGACTCCTACTGCCTTCTTCACCAGTTTCCTACTGGGTTTAGGACTGAAGACGACCCAGGCCATGGTTCAAGAAGCTGAATACCTTCATCACATATCCAGTTTTTCTCTAGGTTATTCAGCCAGACTAAACTAAAACTAATTTATGGAATCACCTGTTTAGTGCACAAATCTAATGCATGTTGTGTTAATACTTTTGGCACCCACTCTATGCAAGGCTGTAGCATTATCGGGATTCGAACTTACATTTTCCAGACAGCAGGCTGACACTTTTCTGCTAAGACACTAAGAGAGCAATTAGTTTGCTCTTGGTATTTAAAAAATTTCTGGCTGAGAAAGTGATCCAGCTCGTTCTTGTTTATTTCACTGGCTAGTGTGTTTAATGTGACTCCACTTTATCAGCGTTGATGACACTGAAAAAAAAGCAGGGTTAAATAAATTCAAAGATTGGTTAATAAATTATAATTATTAGTAAATGTATGCTAAATTTAGGGGGGGGGTGTCATTGGATGGATAATAGGGTGTCTTTAATAGGGTGTGTAAATCTATAGGCCAGAAAGGAAATCAGTTTTTAGTTTATACAGTATTTTAGTTTTTTTCTTACTGTTGGTGCTGTTAAAAAAACACTTCTAGCCGTTTGTTGACAGCAAATAAGATAATATGGATGGCAAAAGATTTTTTTAAACTAATTTTATTTATTTATCTGTTTATTTATTCATGAAAAAAAATAATTGTCTGTTGTGAGGTATCCACAAGTGATGCAATCACGATACGGTGACATTAGCAATGCACATTAATAACACTATATACAAAGATGTGGGAGATTTACAGCATTGAAAACAAATGAAAACATTTTTTGTTACTCCTTCGCCTGCACTTGGCCATTATGACTGTTAGGAAATATTAATGGAAAACATTACATTTCTGTTGCAATACCGTCCCTGTGGAAAGGATTTCACATCGCACTCTGTGAGCAACTCTTTTCCATAACTTTGTTGCATGAACAGAAGCAGAGCTCTCGATAGAAAATCGTCTCTCCGGCCTCACGCCCTTTTTGAAGGACACTGCAGTATAAAACGTTCAACCATGCTGTATTCAAATGTTAGTTTGTTTAGAGACCCTAGAATCACCATTATTGTAATTACTGGCTACCTTTCTTTCACAGTTCACACTATTGTCATTAGTTAGACCTCATTCGGTTTGAGAGCTTTTACTTAACAATTTTTCGAACATTCGTGAACCTTAAGTCTGGGATTAACCTTAGCCAAGAAGGAGACATGCAAAGCTGCAAGAAGGGAAAAATGCTGCACTTTTGCCAATTCTAAAAAGAATTAGATAATGTTTTATAGCATTTACTCATACTATTAAATTGATTTTGATCTTTTTTTTATTGCCACTTGGACAGCAGAAGCATTGAACTTGGCAGTGTTCAGTCATTAAATATGTCTTCTAACCAGAAAATAAATTATACCATAAATAACGTGAATTACATGTTCATTTAGGCAAGGAGATTAGATTGCCTAATGAACATCACTCTGTTACTGTGGTGGTGTTGTATTATTTTATTTTTATTTGTGAGGATTGCTAGAAACCAGTCCCTACAGACAAGCTAATAAGCATCCATGTATAAATGTTATGCATATACTGCACTTGATTTAATATTTCCAAAGATATTTAGGAACATAGTTTTATTGCTTTTATGAGTGTTTCTCAAGACGGAGTTACTATCCGCTGCTAAACTACAGTACGTTAATCCACAGCACAATTCTTTACTGCACCAATCTGGAGGACTTTGTCTGTGTCTTGATCATGTCTTATTTGTTACGAGACAGACTTTCATTTATTTAATTTCGATTTTTTTTTTATTGTGTGTTTTTTTTTTTTTTTACCATTACAGTATGTACATACAGAAACAAGACAACAAAGCCTAGTGTTTCTAACTGCAAGATCAAACCAGGACGGAACAATGAACGTCTATTGACTTTATCAGTCGTTCAGAGGAGCCGCATTTACTTTGTCTCGCTTTGCTCATCGTGTTTTGTTATCGTCACTTCAACACCTACACAGTAAAATCACATAGCGAAAACGGAATCTTTCTATTTAGACAACCTTCTTGGAAAAACAGCAAACGGAGCGAATAAAACGTTATCATTTCTTTTATCCTTTTTTTTCTTTCTAAAATTTGCTCATCTGATGATAAGCTTGCGGTTCCCGCCAGAATGCGATGACTCTAAATATCACCACTGAGATTCCCTGCAGATTGAGGGAAAGGGAGGCTGTGTGTCACCAAACCAAACATCTGACTCTGTATCTTCCCTGTTTTTCTCACTAGAGCAAAAGGCCTGTGAGGAACATGTTTACTACTTTGCAGAGTGGATACGTTAGGGACAGAAAGTCGTGCCGGTGCTAAGAATAGACTGTTCCTATTGCCCAGCATTTCCAAAATAAGGGTCAGCAGAAGTGTGCCCAGGTGATTCTGTGGAGATTCCATTCATTCATTCGCATTCCATTAAGGTAAAAAGGGAAAAAATAAGTCGTTGAGCAGAGGATGTTTGCAGCGTATAGGTATTTTGGGAACACCGCTGGGAACCATATCAACAATTTAGCTATTTTTGGAATATTGAAGAAATGCATGGGCACAGAGTGAGTCCAGCTTGACACCTGCCCTTTTTCCCCCCAACTTCATACACTTTTAGACTTGGAGTACACTCTAAATTCAGAAGACTCTAAATATGTTTGCAGCATATGGATATTTTGGGAACATTGCTGGGAACCAATTCAAGAATTTCGCTATTTTTGGAATGTTAAGGAAATATATCGGGCACTGTTCGAGTCCGGTTTGACACCTGGTTAGTTTCCTTTTTGCCCCAGTTTCACACACTGTACTACTTTGGGTAATCTCTACAATAAAATTCCCATGCAGATAAAATGAACTGAAAAATCTTTTTTTTTTTTTTTTGCTCAATTTTATCAATCCCTAGTGGAACACACAAATGCACAGCTATGTGTTTATGAAAGCAGTTCTTACACAACAGCTGGCTTTGATTGTGTCAAATCTTGCGGATCGATATGGAGGGATCTGGGGCAATCCTCTTTTTGCTTTTTTTACTTAATGATGTCAGACTTCAGTTCATGTTCAGCGCTGTCCTCTTCACTGTAAGTGCACTCTGGGGTTCTGTATTCAGTGTGCTGCAGTAAAACAGATTTGATGGTAGCATAAACATGACCAGAGGCTTACAGTGCTCTCAGGGAACTTTTCTTAAAATGGGCAAAAATAATGTAGAAAAAGAATAACCTGTGGAATAAGTGATATTTTAAGCCACCGGTTACAAAACGGCCCCAAAGCATCAATGATTCACCCCGTATATTTTAAAGATGGGCTCGTAAATATGATATTCCTGTATGTGCATTTTGCATGACTTTATATATTAATAAAATTCCTTTTAAACTGAAATTAATGTATAATGAACAACTTTACATGAGGATTTCTCAGTATACAAGCTGGACGATACCTTCAAGGCCTTAAAATATACATTCAGACATGTGACTAAGTCACATCTGAGAAACAAAGAGTTTATAATCTCTTTTTTTCAGTTTATTGCATCATATTCTGGATGCATATTCCATTTAAACCTCTGCAGGTAGGTAAATCATTATAGCTATAAATGTTGCTCCTCACAAGCTGAACATACATGTACAGTAATGCTTCTAAGGAAAGGCTGCTATAAAACAGAACGTACGAACTGGCAAAAAAACTTGACATATGCATTACTCTAATTGTGAATGGTGATGTAAGAGGAGCTTTTAGAGATCAGTGGGAATTTGGGGAAATATTGTAACAAAGCGCTTCTTTGCCTTTCTTTCTTATAGTTGTATAAGGTCTAGGAGTTCAGTTCTATTGCCAAAGTGCTGTCCCAGTCACCTACGCTGTCAACATTTCACAGAATAAACACTGACTTCTCTCTCTCTCTCTCTCTCTCTCTGTCTCTTTACACTCCACACACAGTGTTAGACTAAGGCCTTCGGTTCTTGCGTCAGTGTCAGACCTCCGGGTGTTTTCATGAGCTGCAAGGCCACTTGGGAGAGCAACAATCATCTTAAGCAACTCAGCGCTCTTCTCTACTCTTCTTTGTCTTCGAGAAGACATACTGTAGGGTTAAATGATGAGCTGATTCGAAATGATAAATGTAGTTGTTTGGTTAGGATTCTGTTTTTTAATTCTGTTATCTCTTAACCAAGCTGTGATGATAAGACTAGCTTCTTAGTACAGCTTGATTGAAGATTTCTTCACTCATACTACAGCATAACTGACCTTACTAGAGTAAAAAAAAAGAGCACATGATAACTAAGAGTCCAGCGACTGGGAATAATAAGTTAGTCGAGTTCTGTTGGTACGATTTGCCTTTCGCCTCGTTGCCTTTTGCCTCATTCTAAATCTGTGTATGTGTCTCTTGGGTAGATATGGTGGACACACAGACGTTTTCCTGGCCCATGGGATTTGGCCTAAGCGTTTTGGACCTGGAGGGACTTGATGAAAGCTCACACTCTCCGGACATGAAGCCTTTGTCCACGATCAGTGACTATACCCCCCTCTCAGGCATCGAGTACGCACCGAGCCTGGGCCAGAGCGAGACGACGCACATGATGGATCTGACACACATGTACAGCTACAGAGCTCACGAGAACAACTACAGACTGCAAGAGAACAGCTATAGACCGCAGGAGAACAGCTATCGGTCACAAGAGACCAGCTATAGACCCCAGGACAACAGTTATCGATCACAAGAGAACAGCTATAGACCACAGGAGAACAGTTATCGATCACAGGAGAACAGCTATAGACCACAAGAGAACAGCTATAGCACACAAGAGACCTGCTATAGAGCACAAGGAAGCAGCTACAGAGCACAAGAAAGCAGCTATAGATCACACGATATCAGCTATAGACCACAAGAGAGCAGCTACAGAACTCAGGAAGAGAACTACAAAGTACATGAAACCCAAAGTATGAAATGTCTTCTTTTTTTTTTCATGATACTGTTAAAATGTGTTGTTTTTTCTATCCAGGTCAAAAAAAACATTTAATGATTCCTCAACACAATGAGTTGTGTTATGGTTATGGTCTCTATGAAAAGAATTCTTAATTTTGGTCCTAGAATTAAAGATTTAATTAAAGAAGATTTCTTTCTTGATTCGTACATGTGCACTTTAGATATGATATGAATTATATATACAATAATATCTTGTACGATAGAAGTAATCATATTGTTTTGGTAGGCCAAAATGAACTAAAAGGTTTTCAGCAACACTGATGTTCTATGTAGATGTTTGTATATGTTGATAAAAAGTCAGCTACTTGTAAACGCGTTAGTAGTACAACTGATTTACTGTACAAATAGTGACTCCCACAAAAATTCAGAAATTACTTTACAACAGTAAAAGGATCTGTATTCAATCCCAATACGGAATATTGTTCATTCGCTTTAATCCATAACCATGTTCTTTTTCAAATTTGATGCCAGGTTTGTAAGACACTAATCTTTTCCTCATGAAGTATCTTGCGTTCTTTTCGATCAGATTCGATTAAACTTGAGCCAGAGTCTCCACCCCAATACGCAGAAAACAGCCTGACGTTCACAAAACAGCAAGAAGATTCATCCACCTCGGTTTTAAACATCGAGTGTCGAGTATGCGGGGACAAAGCTTCAGGATTCCACTACGGTGTCCATGCCTGCGAGGGATGCAAGGTACACATATTGAATTCATTTCTGCAAATATCATAGGATTGTGAGCTGAAATCAAATGCCAGTTGGCATCTTAAAGCCATCACAAAAAAGCCCTACTGTGGTTCACTATGATTTGAGGCAAAAGTTTAACCCACCGTTGATTTTTTTTTTCATTCCTATGCCTGAAACTGTAAATGTATATCTGAGATGTTTTAGACGACTAAGTAACTTTTCATACAGGATGCGAGCTTTTTTTTCCTTTCTTCTTCTTCTTCTTTTCATACTCCAGACACGACTCTGTTATCTACTCATTTATCAGCAGCCAGTCCCCCAAAAATCACCCTCTTGTCATTCAGATAAATTAAGTTTCATTTCACACCCAGACATATAGACAAGGTCAAAAGGTGTCTGGATATCTTTCCTCTGTCTGTCACATGAACCACAAAAGCCCCATTGCAAGTTTCCATTCAGAGAAATACATATGGGCAGAGAGATGTGTCTGAATAAGAATAATCATGTGAGTGGGTGAACCAGACTTCTTGCTTACATTTCCATTCCACGCACACTAGACACGGGGGCTTGTTAATGTAGGCAGACAGGTAGGTGCGTGGTTTTGATGATACACCTTTAGAAAATCGAATGGTACACCAACACGAGTCAAAGTGGAATTACCCACACATGTTCAGCGTAAGGTTATACAGAAGTTAAGGGGAAATGTAAAAACACTCGGGTCTATGATTTGCCTATTAGGACGATATCAAGTTTAGTTTTATATATATATATATATATATATATATATATATATATATATATGTGTATGTATATATATTTATTTTATTATTATTTTTTTTTAGAAGAAACCCTTAATGATTAGCAATGGGGGAGTTTGGGGGAGGAGGTAGAGTTATGGAAGTGATATGCACCACATCTAAATTTAAGGTGTAATGAGAAAGTTCCTAAACGATTATTATCCATTTGTCTTAGCAAGTAACAATGCCTCATTTTAGGTTCAGCCAACCAGGCTAATACACAAATTGTTCTAAAATACAAAAGCCGTTTGGGGTGGATTGTTATTCGGCTCAACGTCCTATTTCTATTTCTAATCTGAAACGCTGCTAAAAATAACAATAAAGTGATCAAGGGGGCAGAAGGTTTATGGAAAACATCCTCTCACATTATAATGTTTCCTATAATTATTTTAGTCATAGTTTGACACTAATAAGGAGTGCTGTGTATTGTTTAGCTGTATTCTAATAGAAATTCCACAAAATGATGTGTAATCGTAACCCAATGTAATGTGAAAAGACATGTTTTCATTGACGATACGTAAGCATTATTTAATTTGTCATTATTTTCATTTCCATTCAGTTAGATTTCATTCCATCTGCAGTGATTAGCAATTTATAATTTTTTTGCTTATTTACTGAACAGCTACGTTTCTTTCTTGCTGACCTGTAGCAGAAATAGGAGATCGAGCCCAGTATTCTGACCTTAGTAATGACGAAGGCAGATATATGGGCCAGATATGCAGCCCCAAAATGGCTCGCCTGGAAAACGTCAATAAAAACTTCAATAAATAATATTTAAAACAGCCAGTTGCTGTTTTGAATAATTCACACCAAACCTACAGTATAGCGTCATGAGTACGTGTCGACTCACGAATCGCGCAGACGAAACAAAAATTGAAGCGTGTCTGCTGTGGTTAAAGATGGAGCTACATCTAAAAATGCTTCAGAAACATTGTGGGTGATTCAGTGATTGACTCCGAATAATGAAACATATCAGTGTGGAGATTTACAAGTACTTTACTAATGATGGGGAAAAAAAAGAGCTAATGGAGCTCAAAACACTGGAATGATAAGAGAGTAAAGAAATTAATCTGCCCCAATGCTGGTTTTAATCGTAAGTTAGATAGATAGATAGATAGATAGATAGATAGACAGACAGACGGAGAGACAGAGAGACGGAGAGGTGAATGAGTTGGTTTGTAGATGAATGAGTAATTACGTAATGAGCCTGCCCAAAGTCCATCCAGGAGATTCTGCTGATTGTAGTTATGATAGACCCATTTTCTCAGACTGAATAATGCCACTCTCTGACTGTGGGCTTAAACCTCACGTGTCCAATCTTATCCAAAAAAGGCCTTCGACTGAAAACCTGATAGGTGGAATCACAACATACAGTATATACAAAAGCATGTATGTATATAAGAGGAGTGTTGAAGTCAAACCAGGACTTGTGATGAAATTTTTCATAAATGAAACCAATTGATATTTACTGAAGGCTTTAAGCACTGAATGGTGATAAGACTCAGTAAAACGTTACAATGGGGCAAACGGTTTAAAGAATTCTCCCATTAAAAAGTCATCAAGTATTGTAGAAATGCCTGATGTTTCAAAATCAACAAATAATTTGTCGCAAACATGCAGAAAAAAATGCATCTGTCTGTGGGAACTGTAAACACAATAATTCATGAACGCAATTTGAACACTAAAGGAACTTGGCTGGAGTTATTGCCACATCCCTTGTACAGTCCTGACCTTGATCCAGGCAATGTCCCACATGTTTGGGCCTTTAAAGGAGTTCCTGGGAACCCAGCGTTTTGAAGCAAGCCGTCTGATCATGGCTCAGGCTCTTACGTACTAAGAAAACTTTCTACCTTGTTGATTGTATCCAAGCTCTCTAGAGAAAGAGAGAAAAAATTGTAGTTTTTAATTTTTTTATTGTGTTGCCTCTTGACTTTTTGATTCTGTGTCTGGGAGGAAAGTAAACCTTAATAACTCAACTTTTCCAATACTTCAGTTAACTATTATGGTGTAGTGATTCATTGTAAGGACATGTACGCTAATTGGTAACACAATGTTTATTACATTTTACCAAGTTACCATTTAGGAGTCTTTAATAAATTATTCATCATGATGTAACGTTTTTTTTGCCACAGGAAAAAAAAAGTCAAGACCTTCTTAGTAAGACAGGACATTTTTAAGTAGATTTGACAAATTGACAAATTGAACCCCAGACAGTTACTAACCTTCCCTTTTGTTCTCAGGGCTTCTTCCGCCGTACAATTCGCCTAAAGCTAGTCTACGATCATTGCGACCTGCACTGCCGCATCCACAAGAAAAGTCGCAACAAGTGCCAGTACTGCCGCTTCCAGAAGTGCCTGATGGTGGGAATGTCACACAATGGTGAGATCTGTTTTTGACTACATCTTCTCTTTTTCGCAACAAATGTCCTGCTGACCTCCACCTACAGACGGCTCAATGTAGCCTGTAAAGTGTACGTAGGTGGACACAGCTACCATCTCATAGGTGGTATTTACTTTGGTGTGGGTGTGTTTCTGTGCACATTTTTTTCCGAGCTCAATGGAAAAAACAAACTTGTTTTCTTCAAAGTAAGACATCGGCAGAAGATTTTAAACGCTTGTGATATTTGCTCTCTACGTTTAGTTATTGAATTTTGTCTGCAGCAGATAGTGGCGAGGAAAGATGATGCTTTCGTCAAATGGCTAAAGTAGCCGTTTACTGTACAGTTTTACCAGCCTGTTTCTGTGCGATTGCAGTGCTAATTAAATAAGCTCTTCCTTTAAAAATAACCAGTTATTAGTTGTGTTGAGAGATGAAGCCCATAATACATTGAGGTTATCCGCGGTGACTGAGGTTTGGGTATGAGCTGGGAATCGACCCCAGGACTTCCACATGGCAGGCGAAGCAGCTACAGTAATAACAATAATAATTCTAATAAGTTTAATAATAGTCATAAAATAATACTGCTAATAAAAAGCAGTGTAGAGTAGTATACTAACCTAATAGATTTAGCAAAAACATAAGTACAAAAACACAGTTCTACTTCTGGAAAAAAGAAAAAAAAAGTGAAAACAAAGCGAACTATTTTGCCCCAAAAAAATGACAAAATTTCTAATAATGAAACACCTTGCCTAGTTTCAGCATAGGCGACTTTGCTGTTTTGGAGAAGAGCTATTCCTTTGCTGGAAAGCCCTGCTGTTTCAGAGAAAACTATTTCCGGTCGAGGCACACGCTCAAGGCATGTTGCTGTAGCAGTGAGGCAGCAGCACTTTGGCCTCCTCCTCTTGTCGCTTCCTCTTTGCGGTCGCCAGCTGCATCGAATGTGGCTTTATTGTCAGAGCGTGCAGAGCGTCTAAACGTGTGCCGCCACATGACTCTCAAACAGACATCCTTGACACGTAGCAGCCTCATTCACACCTCTGCAACCTCAAAACAAAACATTACTATTCTAATATCAGCAACAGTACTGTCAAAGCTGCCAGCAGCTAATAAAACCCAAAGGCGTCTGCTGTTGTAGTAGGTTTAACTGACCGTAAACAATATTTTAGCTAGTTGTACTCTCTGAAAATAACGGCCTCTGTGTGTCATTTGAACATGTTTTTTTTTGTTTGTTTTTTTTCTAAATGCTGAATTAGCGGAACATAACTGTTTTGGGGATGATGGTTCTCTTTGCAGGAAGGACTCGCTTCATAGGCAAACTATTTCTGATCGAGGCACTATCAAGCCGGACCGGCGAGTTAGACGTTGGTACATTAAGTTACCTACTGTAGGTAATTTAGTTAAATGGTAAATGATAGTGTTAAGTCAACATTACATTGCAAGATTAGTAGTTGTTGCTTGTGCAACATAGGGACAATGGTCAGGGGCACCAGCAGCGTAATCCTGTACGCACTTTGTGTAATTGTGTGAAATTGTGTAAAATCTTTTTTTTTTATATCATTTCGGTCAGTTTTACATCACTGGTGGTCAGTGCACATTTCTATTTTCTTATTGATAAATTTTTTACATTTAGGTTATCTTGTACTTTTTTTTTTCTTTTTTTTTTACCTGTAGCGTTTTTTTTTTTTTTTTACATTTAGCTTGTGGAAATAAAACTCGATCTGTTGTATGCAGATTCTGCAGAGGACAATAGGAGCTGGCCTTTGAAATGCATGCAGTAGGGTAATCAGTGTTTTATGTTGGTGTTGTATCAGTACCATGCAACATAACTTACATCAATCTCTCGCTGTTGCTCATTCACTCACTCGCTGAATAGTCGGATATAAACTCAGCAAAAAAAGAAACGTCCTCTGACTTTCAACTGTTTTTACTTTCAGTAAACTTAATGTGTAAATATTTGTATGAACAGTAAAAGAGTCAACACCATAAGACATAAACTAAAAATGTTTCACAATGTGTCCCTGAATGAAGGGAGGCTCAAAATCAGTCAGTACCAGTCAGTATCTGGTGGCCACCAGCTGCTTGAAGTACTGCAGTGCATCTCCTCCTCATGGACTGGACCAGATTTGTCAGTTCTTGCTGTGAGATGGAGGGATTGTGTGTTCCTGGTGTGACTCGGGCAGTTGTTGTGGCCATCCTGTACCTGTCACGCAGGTGTGATATTCGGATGTACCCATCCTGTGCAGGTGTTGTTACACGTGGTCTTCCACTGCGAGGATGATCAGCTGTCCTTCCTGTCTCCCTGTAGCGCTGTCTTAGGCGTCTCACAGTGCGGACATGGCAATTTATTGCCCTAGCCACATCAGCAGTCCTCGTGCCTCCCTGCAGCATGCCTAATGCACGTTCACACAGATGAGCAGGGACCCTGGGCATCTTTCTTTGGGTGTTTTTCACAGTCGGTAGACAAGTCTCTTTAGTGTCCTGCGTTTTTAGAACTGTGACCTTAAATGCCTACTTTCTGTAAGCTGTTATGGTCTTAACGACCATTCCACAGGTGCATGTTAATTAATTGATTAAAACATTGTGCACTCGAACATTGTTTAAACCCTTTACAATGAAGATCTGTAAAGTTATTTGGATTTGTACAACATTATGGTTGAAATACACAGTCCTGAAAAAGGGACATTTCTTTAAATATTTGTAATAAATACACAATGCAATACAATCCTGCCGGCACCCCCGAGACTTTTTAATAACAATGACATAATTGACACACAGACCCCAACCGCGACAGTTTTCATAGGGTGACACAAGTATTGCCTAATGGTTGGCGGAACCTACTGTAGCAAGAGACAGATTGTTGTCTGCCTGCAGGACGAGAGGAGCCAATGAACACTGAGAGAATTAAAACCAGATTCATTCTGCATTATACTGGGTAAACAGACAGCTAGAAGCTTGCTTTCGGTATGATGATAATTGAAGTAGACCTACCTGGAGTAAATGTGCTGTAATTTCACAGTTATACATTTATACGTGGAGTACTCTGACAGCTAAAACATCTAAACAGTGTATTCTAGAATAAGGATGAACTAAGCTTTTCATAAAAATGTAGCAAATACAGACTTTCTGCTGTACTGTACATAATTTAGAGTTTCGTGTTTCTTAATATTTAAAAAAAAAAATTTGTATGATGTATGTACATTATAAAACCACTGCTGACTAATAAGATTTCCATATCTAAAACTGACTTTCCTGTGTATTGTTATATTAAAAGTAAAACAGATAAGCCTATCTGAGCCAGAAATATTGCAAAATAGTTTTGTCGTAAGTGCGTCTTCCATGTCAGTAGCAGGTAGCACTATTCTGAGAAGGCTTTCCACTACATTTACATTTAGGCATTTGGCAGATGCTCTTATCCAGAGCGACTTACATTTTTATCTCATTACACATCTGAGCAGTTGATGGTTAAGGGCCTTGCTCAAGGGCCCAACAGTGGCAACTTGGTGGTTGTGGGGTTTGAACCTGGGATCTTCCGAACCGTAGTCCAATGCCTTAACCACTGAGCTACCCTTGGCCACTAGATTTTGGCACGCGGCTGGAGGGATCCATGTTTATTCAGTCACATAACCATTAGTGAAGTCAGATGCTGAGGTTTGGTAAGGAGGCTTAGAGCACTACAGTTCCGTCCAAAGTGGGATTGAGGTCAGCGCTCTGCGCAGATCAAGTCAGAATCCTCCGCACCAATCTTGGTGACATTGGTAACATTGAAAAAAAATTTTTTTTTTATATTATTTAAATTAAGGGCAGAATTATCACTCAAGGTAACAAAAATAAGTAATGGTAAAAATTGGTGTGTTTAGGTTAAAATCAATAAATAGAATTAAGTATGTTATAAACTTAATATAGTTAACCTAATATGTAAATGTTACACGAGGTCAGTTCACTTTACATATTTAAAGCACTTACTGTAGCTCCAGTGTGGAAAATCTTAATTCTACAACATGTAGTACAGTGTGTGAAGACCATATAAAGTTCTGTGCTTTAAACTTTGTGATACAAGTTTTGGAAAGAAATACACAAACAAGTGTGAAGATCATGTGTCCAAATACTTTTGGGTATTAAGTGTACCTGTCAGGCACGTCTGCTTTCTCTGTTCGTGACGTGTTTATGAGAGTGCAGAATGCAGGTGGAGCTCACAGCACGATTATCCGAGTTTATCCTTATCAGCACTGCTGCCTCTCGTTGGCTGCCTTTGTTTTCCCTTTCCTCGCATCACGTGCTCGCCCTCCCCCGATCCCGCATTTCACGTCGGTTGGGTAAAATCTCATCAGACTTTTCGTTTTCTTTATCAATGATTGATGAAGGCACAGCACTAAACGCGCCGTGTCACCGTTGCTGGCTCACTGCCGCCTTGTCGTACAGCATGAGTGATATAGGGAGGCGTGTGCACGTTTACAAAAGGTGTGATGTCCGTGCTGACTCCTTATTAATCAGAAGACTTTTGTAACAAGTCAGGGCACATGGAGGGGGGAAAAAAGCAGACATCAACTTCCTACCTTTAAAAATCGTAGATAAGTGTAAGCCACTGTTGTGTTGGCTTAAAGGCACAGAGGGCTCGACGCTTCACACGTCATCCTTTCAACCACTTTCTACCCCCAAGACAAATACTTATGTGTGGGAGAAAACCCAAATTACAGGCTTGGAAAGGCTGCATGCAGCATCTGTGTTTGTACATGTAATGAAGTTTTAATGCAAAGACTAACTGCCGTTTAAATGGAGATTTTTCATTTATTTTGACAGAACAATATTGGTTAATTGCAAATTGGCAATAATAGTAATTATTAATTATTATTAAGTATTATTAGTAGAATAAAAAATAAAAAAAAACATCTGTAGCAGGGAATGGTTCCGAAATGCCAGTCCAAATTAAGGACTTTTTTTAAAGTCCATTAAGTTGTCAGACTTAAAAAAACATCCAAGTTATCAGTATCAGTATCCGTGTCACATGATTAGAGTGAACTTGTCTTTTTCGGCTCTTGCCTTTGAAACAACACACAGTCTTAAAAGTCCCAGTACTGCGTGAGGACAAAGCAGAGATTAGCCAGGTCGGAACAAACCTTCAATTAGAGGCAGTATAAAGTCAAGGCACCTGATACTGAGTCATCAGGTGATACTGCATTACAGGCTCTCCTCTCCATCATTAATGAGAATCATATCAGCAATTCATTTTATTATTATTATTATTTATTTATTTATTTTTTAGTTTAACCAATGAAAGGCATAATGTTATTTTATATATATATATATATATATAAAATCCTTTATGATGGTTTCAACATGAACCAAAGCCATTTCCAAGAGGAATCCACCACTGAAAACCCTGGAATTTTAAAAGGAATTTAAGTGGATGCAGAAAACATACTCCTCAAACAGGTCACGCTGACATTCCCTAACAAGCCCACGCACCAAAAAACTAACTCCCAAATTTTTTTGTTATTATTATTATTTTTTAATGCATCCCACCCACTGATCCCTGGAGTGACCGTGTCGTAAGTTGACCATGTTGGATTTGGGATTTCAGGGAAGTTTATTTGAACATTTTTGGCTTGTTTGTCTTTTTCCCAGCCATTCGCTTTGGCCGCATGCCCCAGGCAGAGAAGGAGAAGCTCTTGGCTGAGGTTTCCTCCGATCTGGAGCACATGCACCCGGAGGCGGCTGACTTAAGGACCCTGGCCAAGCATCTTTACGAGAGCTATCTGAAGAACTTCCCCTTGACCAAAGCCAAGGCCAGGGCCATCCTCTCAGGGAAAACCAATGACAACGCTGTGAGTTTGCTTTTTATATACACTATTTTCAAAATTGCATTTGTCAAACCGCCAACATGGTTTTATCTATTATTTATTTACAATACATTTAAAGTGAGTTTTTATTACTAATTCAATTGTAATAGTATATTTTAACCCAAAGCAAAACTAAATAAAGAAACCTCAAGGCAGTATTCTCACTTTATAGACCAGTTACAGAAGTGATAATGAGTTAAATTCCAGTTTCAGGTTTCACATAACATGGATGTGATGTTAGTAGTTATGTTCTGAACTTATCATAAAAGCCCGTCTAGAACAGCATGTTTTTGTTAGCTTTAAGGAAGACATTCAGGTTTTAAATACATGCTGGCTTATCCTTTGAAAACATCCATAATGGGCTGATATTCAGTTATGATTTGTTTAAAAAAAAAAAAAAAAACAGCCTTGATATACCAGTATATCTGTAATCTGAAGCTCAAATTGAACTGCTGCATTAACATGCTTGCTGGCGACCAAATGACAAGGCTTCCTGAGTTCGCTGGCTGGATACCTTATAATTTTAGAAGACAGCAGCACACTATAATTTTAAACGCCTGTTTTTATATATATATATATATCAGGTTGATGGGCTATGAACTCAAAATGAACTACATTGTGATTTGTACAGACTGTTTCCCACAGACTTCAACAATAAATCTGACAACAATAACAGTAAATAGAGAGAGTACAATAGAGTGTGTTCAGACATCACTGAAGAGAGCAATCAGACAGTACATTTACATTTACATTTACATTCAGACATTTGGCAGACGATCTTATCCAGAACGACTTTGAAACGTGCTTTGAAGTTTCCGTCGTTAGATAGATCCTTACACTGGGTTACTAGGTTACTAACTAAGTACCACGGTTACATGCAGTAACAAGCAGCGTACAATAAGTCCAAAGTGTTGCTGGTATGAAATGAAGAATTGTCAGCATTTGTTACTGGATAATTCTATGCATTTCATCTATCTATCTGTCTATCTATGTATCTATCTATCTGCATGCATGTGGGTGTATGTACTGTATATGTACATGTATTTTCATGATTTTGAATTGTACTTTTTATTCAAAAACATGCACAAGTCTGTAAAAGTCAATCCAGAGCCTTTTGAATGAGGCTAACAAAGCATTGAAACCATAGAGACAACTTTATGTAATACATAATACATAGCTTTCAATGCAAATCTTACATATGTAATAATTTAACAGAAACAAATTGCATGACACGTTTAATAAGAAGCATCAAGTAGTGATGCTCTAAAAATCATTATATGGTAGGAAACTTCCAAATGAGTCCAAATGTATAGAATACTGTACGTTCTTACTGGAGTTTTTATTATGTAAATTTAAGCATATGGTGTAATTTTTTTTTCTTCAAAATACAAGCAGGAGCAATCAGTACCAGGAGATATCAGCAAGGTTGTCAGACACTTGTTTTGACTGTAACGGACAACGATATGAGCCGAACGATACTGAACACGGTTGTGTCGAGAATGCGGAAATATTTATGAAGGCCACAGAATAGTAAAGCTGCAAACCTGTACCGCTCTTGTTTGTAAGACTAAAACATGTTCTTACCTCTTGGCTGGGTCATGAGCTTTTTTTTCTTCTTTTTTTTTCCCCCTAGTAAAAAAGTTCTCGTACTTTAGCAGGCCCTAACATAAGCCCATAAACCATTTTAGGACAATTCCTAATTCACTTTTACTGCCGTTATATAAAATATACAAACATGTCCACTCCTGCAAGAGCTCACACAGCATGCTCAACCCAGAGGTGATTAACTTAAGGAGAAATATGTCACCTTGGGATTTCAGACAATCAGATGCTTTTTTTTCTCTGCTTATACGAGAGTAAACACCTCAGGGATGATTTGTCTAGAATCCCAGACACCATTTCAACAACTAATCCCTACCTTGAATGCAATCGTCTGCTCTAGTTCAGGTTAGAAACCTCGCCTAATTTAGTATGCAACAGCACAGAGAGGACAAAAGGACAGTAGAATGCTGCTTGTCCTGAAGTGAAGTTAGCTCTGTTAGGCAAGAGTCAAAACAAGAAAGTAGTGATACGACTCTCTCGCCTCTCTGGTGTATTACTCTTGGCTTTGACAAGACTCCACAACCGCATTCGGGTCCAACGTAATGTGAAATTCATCACTATAGATTTGTCTCTATAAATCTGTCTGGTAGATTTTGAAAGCTTGATAGTTGACTTTTACAGACTGATCAACTGCTGAATGTTTATTTATACTGCAAGGGTTAATAAAAATGTGCATGGCCATGTTTGGAAGAAAACACTGATTTATTGTAGCATTCTAGCTCTCTAAAAGGAAAGAGTGAACAGAAAAAAGATGCCCTTAAGATAAATTAAACTATGTGAATTAATGCTTCATATCAGATATACAGTGTTAGAAGCATGCACGGATGTCCTTTCCTGTCTCCTGTCAATACTAAGTATTTTAGCATAGAGTAAATTAGCATGGTATTTAAAGGTCCAATATTTTACTTTTTCTTTAACAATACATGTCTCAGTGGTCCCCCAAAGTGTGTCTTAATGTTACTGCTGAATTTCCCCCAAAATAATGTTTTTTTTTTCATACCGTCAACTATATTTAGTTCACTCCTCCTTAAAATGTGTCATTTCAGTATCTATGTAAATGAGTTACAGCCAAGACACGACTCGTCAGAGAGCATCAGAGATGATCAGCAAGTGGGGGAGGTTATCTTCTTATATGAAGTCACATATGGGGAAAATCTGATTAGTTTTTTGAAACCTTAGCCAATATAAAAAGTGAAAAATGGCAACAAAAAAATAGTTTTATTTTATTTTTTTTGTACGTGCTCATTAAAGACCCATCTAAAAATAAATAAAAAGTGAATAGGTCCTCTTGGAAAATATTATATGAATATACATTATATCTATATTTTGAAACAACCAGAGGTGTCAAGTAACGAAGTACAAATACCTCGTTACCTTACTTAAGTAGAAATTTTGGGTATCTATACTTTACTGGAGTAATTATTTTTCAGCCGACTTTTTACTTCTACTCCTTACATTTTTAAGCAATTATCTGTACTTTCTACTCCTTACATTTTAAAATTAGCCTCGTTACTCAATTTTTATGATCAGAACGTGCACAACGCCCGCTCCCACCCCCCCCCCCCTTCGCATGATCTGAAAGCGAGACCTTAATGCTTTTGTCGCCCCTCACGCTACTTTTAATTTTATACTTTAAGTAGTTTTGAAACCAGTACTTTTAAACTTTCACTTAAGTACAAAGCTTGGGTTGATACTTCAACTTCTAAAGAAGTATTTTTGACCCCTAGTATCTATACTTCTACTCAAGTAATGAATGTGAATACTTTTGACACCACTGGAAACAACTATATTTTTGAACAAAATAAATCTTAATACAGATCATACAGTAGATATTGCAGATAATTGTATTTATTTCAAATGTGTATCTTTAGCAAAATGATCAGCCAATAGAACAAAACAGTTTTAAGCTTAATCCCACAAAATTCCTTAAACGAGTCTGTTATTAAACGCATCTATATGGTGATTAAAAAAATAATAATTCTCAGCACTATTGCATAATTTTTTTTTTTTTACTTTTAGCTTGAAATCCCATTATCCTTGTATTATAACATTTTATCCCAAAGTTATTTGTGATGTCTGTCATACTGTCAGATGTGATAAGATATTTAGCAGTATACAGTACAGTATTCTGTGAGATAGGTGACAATTATTAAAGGATAACAAAATATTTCATATTATAACATTTTTCATTTTATAATATGTAATACTAAATTCAAAATTGAATAAATCCTAAATGCTAAATGTTTTTGTGTTATGTTTATCCACATAATCCCTAAAACCAATATTTCTGAAACCTTTTAAATACTGAAACTTAGTTTCCTTTAGCTCACAGCTCTTGTGTAATTGACATAATACTTCATCACACAAGTGAAATTTGATGCTCATAAGCTCTCATAAGCTTACAGCTGTTCCTTCTGCCCCACAGCCATTCGTTATCCATGATATGAAGTCTCTGTTAGAGGGCGAGCAGTTCATCAACTGTCGTCAGATCCCACGGCAGGACCATCACAGGCGTCTGAACATGAGTTCAGTTCAGTCCGACCTGCAGCGGGAGGTGGAGCTGCGGTTCTTCCACAGCTGCCAATCACGATCGGCCGAGTCGGTCAGCGAGGTCACCGAGTTTGCCAAGAGTATCCCGGGCTTCCTGAACCTCGACCTCAACGACCAGGTGACACTGCTCAAGTATGCCGTCATCGAGGTCATCATCATCATGATGTCACCCCTCATGAACAAGGATGGCACGCTGATCTCGTACGGCCAGATCTTCATGACGCGCGAGTTCCTCAAGAGCCTGCGCAAGCCGTTCAGCGAGATGATGGAGCCCAAGTTTGAGTTTTCTGTCAAGTTTAACATGCTGGAGCTCGACGACAGCGACATGGCTCTCTTCTTGGCCGTCATTATTCTCAGTGGAGGTAAGGCACATGAGCAGGAAGCAAATCTATTCAAATCCAAGGCGAGGTTTACCGTCGCGTCGCATTATGTAAATGAAGAGGTCATCTTTTGTGTGTTTTTGCTGATTTAATAGTAAAAACAGATTGAATTATCCAGCAGCAAAACAAGAAGTGATAAAAAGATTCACTTTCTTCACCTGTGTTAAATAAACAACAAGTAAAAACCTCAGTAAACACATGATCCGAGGCATTACTTAATACATGTACTTGCTTACTGTCACATGGTAACAAGAAATGCAGACGTATGACAGTTTGGGTTGTAAATAACTGTCATGCTGCTGATTATTTCTTACTCAAGCCGTGTGACTAGCGCTGAGCCTGAAATCACAAGAATGACGAGCAAACGATGACAGTGCGTTTAATTCTGCCTTTAAACAGCTGAATAAAGCTTACTGTCTGCTTCAGTAACACATTAACTTGTCAATAAACAGCATTTAGCTTAGTAAAATGAAATCTCTTTTCTGGTGAAAAATGCTTATACAGTATGAGGGATGTTCAAGTCAAACTGGGATTTGATCGGACTCGTAGCCGCAATAAAACATTTGAAAGGGGCAAACATTTCAAATGGCGATCCCGGCCAAGGATGGATCCTTAGCCCACTGCACTTATCCACGTAAACATTTAGTGATTGGAATGTATGATCCTTGAAAACCCGATGTATAAATTATTACCAAGTTGTTAAAGAGACACATCTGACTATAGGAAATGTACATTCAATCGTTCACGAGCCCCATTTGCACATTATAGGAACTCAGCTGAGAGTTATTGCCACATCCTCCCATACACTCTTGACCTCGCGTCTAGACATTTCCACATGTTTGGGCCATTAAAGGAGTTCCTTGCAGGCCAGCGTTTCAGACATAAATCAGCGAGTCTGAGCCTGGCTCTGTCGTACTGAAAACTTTCTACCTTGATGGTATAAAAGCAGTAGTGAAACGCTGTGATTAGTAATAAGTGCATTAGTGTAGCGGGGGATTATATAGAGAAATTAAGGTAGTTTTTACTCTCACAACTGTGTTCTGTTATTCTGCACAGTCAGAATCCCACTTTGACTTGAACGTACCATTTTATTATTTTTTTTTTAATTGAGGTGCCAACAAGTACCCTGTTACCCTGTTAAAGGTTGTCAGGGCAATAAATTGCTGAGATAAAGCAAGCACACCGAGCTACTTGTTCCAAAAACCTGTTCTCTTTTTCGTGTGTAGTCACTCATAATCCTTGACTATTATTTGGGTAAGAACATTTACTGTACATACCTATCATCATTTCACCTCAAACAGTTTCTCTTCTCAACTCCCACACATGTACAGTATGACTCAAAACATACAGCTCATACCAGTCCAGGTGACAAAAGTTTATATGGGTTTTATCTGACCTCGTATTGAACCAGAAAATGCAGATTTCTTTTTGGCTGATTCTGCATCTTGTTTATCATTATTGTTGCTTCTCATCTCTGCGTTAACAAGATGTCTTACGGAGTTATCTCACAGATTTATTGGTCACTGTTTTGTGGCAATTTAATAACCTGTTACCCTTGAACTTTGATTATTTTAGGTTCACACACGTAAAAAATTAACCTCACTGACCTCACCAAAAAAACAACTCACTAATATACAGAATGACTCGTTTAAAGTAGGAAGGTTCAGATATTCTGAACAATTGTGTAAAAATATTGAAAAGTCATGTAACCTGATTACACTCTGTTAACTCTTCCAGATCGTCCAGGCCTGCTGAATGTGAAGCCCATTGAGGATCTACAGGAGAACGTTCTCCACTCAATGGAGCTCCATCTTAAAATGAACCACCCGGACTCCCTCCATCTCTTCGCCAAAGTCCTCCAGAAGATGACTGACCTGAGGCAGATCGTTTCCGACCACGTTCAGTTCATCCAGTTGCTCAAAGATTCTGATCTCAACATGTGTTTACATCCACTGCTGCAGGAGATCATGAAGGACCTGTATTAATGTATTAGCTGAACATTTGTCATTATGCTTTGGTTTACTGCTTTTTTGTTTTCTCACCCAATCTGTGAACAGACAGGAGAAATATGTGTTAGCAGTATGAGCATGGTAGACAGTGAAGGTCACTTCTTCAGTGAGTGAAATTGTGCCATAATGGGAAAGCAAATAAGTTCTAGTTTTATTGGGTTAAAAATGCACGAAAGTATTTGGAGAAAAAAAAGCTGCCTTTAAACCATGATCAGGAAGTTTTTTGTTAGTTTTTTTTGCCCAAGAGTGTGCGCCTTCATTTATATTATTTGCAAAGCGAGCTGGAGAGTTTGAAGAGTTAGCAATAAAAATGTGATGTGTGTTAAAGCCAGAATAAACCTAAATGATATAACATTTGAAAATCTTTGCTGACACGAACAGCTAAAAGAAATATTATCTGTGAACGTTTTTGTACAATGTTCTCACTGGGGAATTATACTTGTGAAAGCTTTAATTTTTTGATCTATAATGCCTTTTGTAAATACAATAAACAGATTTTTAATGCCAGCCTCGGTGCAGGCCCTGTCATGGCTGTTTAGCATTGAATGGTTGATGAAATGCTTGAAATTGTAAATAAATATTTTCAAATAATATCTGCCTTCGCTCTGACCCTGCTTGACGCATGTGCAAGATGTAGCATGTCGTACTAAGTCCAACTTCTCATTTTGCATTTTTTTTTTTAAATGCCTTCCTTCTGATCGTTGGACTCGCAGTCTCAGTTACACGCAAAGCCATTTCCCAGGCATTACGTCAGCCGTTTATTGTGTGTCTCTGTGAACACACCCTTTAGTGATTGCAAAATCTGACCTCCGCCGCTCCCCACAGCAGCTTCACTCACATCTGCCACTTGTGCTCATAGAATTACAGCTGACAGCCTGAAAACAGATTTTATTATTATAATTTTTTAACGTCATTTCTTTTCACTTATTTCTAAATCCGTGGAGGTGTTGGGTAATATAGGAGGCATGTAAGAAGTAATGGATTGTTTGCAAATGTTAGAAAAGGCTGTTCGAATCTATACAGTAGGTTGGCTCTGGAATGTTTGTATGTTAAGCTTTAAGCAAACTGCATTCCTCAAAGGACAGTAGCAACAGTAAGCTTCATAAAGCAGATTATACAGCAGTTAGCGCCGACTGAGTAACTAATGAATTAATTGCAAGTAATTGTTAATTCCACTAAGAGTCACTCGCCTGCATCAGGTTTATAGTCCACAGTACTAGAAAGAGGGGAGAGCAACTGCCTGCCAAAACCCATATTCAAACGGAAGCGCTTTCAGCAAGATTAAACGCATCTGATGATGTTACGTCATCTTAAAAAACACTTTGTCTCCTTAGTAATTGCTTCTAAGTTGGTCCGAAATGCCTCTGAGCCGTCTGATTATTTTGTTTATGATTAACGCGAGCTAC
This sequence comes from Channallabes apus, assembly GCA_030522415.1. Lineage (NCBI taxonomy): Eukaryota > Metazoa > Chordata > Actinopteri > Siluriformes > Clariidae > Channallabes > Channallabes apus. The sequence goes on from CM060123.1 coordinate 17,360,766, forward strand.
AAAGCTAACTAGCATCTAACACAAGGCTGAATCCCAAATCCCTCTCTAAACCCTGATTAAAGGTACTACTTGATGTGTGGAACAAGGCATTGTATACCTTAACTCACTAGTTTTCATTATACTCTGTGTTAGCTAATATTGTAAAGTGAAGTAAACGGAAATATAAAGTAAATTTCTGAAGTCCAGGGAAACTTTTTCGAAAGTTTCTCAGGACTGTCCAACACCTCCATAGTTTATTCTCCTCACCTTTTTTTTAATTTTTTATCATAGTACCGGTAAGAATTTAAACCTATCTTCACCCATTACATACTTTACACTTACCGTCAGTCACCAGCTCAACCAGTCGCAGATTGATATCTCTTGATGGACCAAAATAACATGTTTGTGGAACTGATATGCAGCACAACAACGCTCCCGTCTAGTGTGACATTGCTTGAATCCACACACAGTGAACAGTTTATTAGGAACACCTGTAAACCTCCTTGCTCATACAGATATCCAATGAGCCAGTCATGCAGATATAGATCAAGAACTTCACTTAATGTTTAAATTAAACCTCAAAATGGTGGAAAAGTGTGATCTTAGTTTTTTGTGTTTTTTTTTACTTTGGCTGTGGCAATGAGTATTTCACGAACAGCAGATCTCCTGGGATTTTTACACACAACAGTCTCTGGAGTTTATATGCAATATTGCGAAAAACGAAGCAAAAAAAAACTTCCTGATGTAAAATGGTTAGCCTGCTTTGAGCTGACAGGAAGGGGATGGTAAATAACCACTTTTTACAACAATGTGAATAGAAAGGAATTAGAGAAGACAAACACATACACACACCCAGGGGTGGATGCGCTACAACAGCAGAAGACCACGTCGGGTTGTGCTACAGCCAGCCAAGAGCAGGAATGTGAGGCTGCAGGAGGTACAGCTTGACAGAAACTGGACACCCAAAGACTGGAACTATAGTATATTACATGATCTTTAACTAGTCTTCAACTGCTCAGTTGAGGTGAGCCTGTGCCCATTTTAGGCTATATACTAGACAGTAAATACAGTTTATTTAAAAAGTAACAATAGGCCTATCACATGAGCCTCATCCTCATGTCGTTTTTTATTTCTGCCCCTCTGATTTGATAAGTTAAAGATGGCTTACATGCTTGGAATTATAAAATAATAATAATTATTATTATTATTATTATTAATGTTATTATTATTATTATTATTATTATTATTATTATTATATTTTTCCAAAGGAAGTACTAGTGATCAAGTTCCACAGAGACACTGTTGGAAATCAGAAAAAGACAGTTAATCCTCTACAGCTCAGCTCTTTTCCTAGGTTCTTCCTTGATATCACTTTGGATGAAAGCATCTGCCAAATGTCAGATCCAACAAAAAAAATAATAGAACTGTAAAACAAATAAGAAATGTCTGTAACAAATTAGAACTTGTATAACGATGAGGTTATTTCATAATCTCATAAACTTGTTGAGTGAGAAGGGGTCCAGCCTATTCTCCAAAGGCCTGAGTGGGAGCACGCAGCAAACACACAGAGCTGCAGAATATTCTGGAACGAGCCCTGATGCCTGTTTTGATGATGAAGATTAAATGTGCTTTTTTGCGTTGTGTCAGCATATCCTTACTTTGTTACTACCGAGTCTCCAATGACCGACTCCTGCCAAGATCCTACAGGGATGCTGCCAAATCTCTGTGAAAAATACATTTCCCTGCTTTAAAAGTCCTTAAAGGAACAAGGCCAAAGATGGCGTTTGCTTTAGGAAACAATACTCTTGTGCTGTTTATGGCGACTGAAAAACAGCAGCTTTCATCAGCGCTCCAGATACTGCTTAGGAATATGAATGGGCTCGTGTGTGATGTTTGTGACAACAAAGTTGTAATATACTGCTATTACAAAAAAAAAGCAGCTGAATGCGTAGGGGTGACGTTATTATTGCAATAAATCATAATGGCATTAATAGCATTTAATTTGAATAATATGATTGTAATTCATTTTAATTGTCCAGTAAAATATATTCACTCATATCACAATTGTTTTTGGAGAAATGTAATAAATGAAATGAAATTTAAAAGAATTGTAAAAGAATTACATTACAAAGTAAATTACGAAATAAAATATTTTTTACATTGTAATAATTAAATAAAACTGAATAAGTAATTCATTAAATACTTTAAATAATAGGAATACATTAAATGCATGGGGAATTACTTTTAATAAAAAAAATAACTTTCTTTATTAATTAATTTTTTTATTTAACATATAAATCACTACAAGGTTGTGTATTTTGTTTTATTTTTCAATCAAGTGCTTCATAGATCCTTCTTTGCATGTATAACATAACACATAGCAACACTTAATTAAAGTTTCGAAATGAATGAATAATCTTTTTTTTTTTGGCGCTTGCGTGAGAATGGCGGACTGATTATCTCAGGTTTTGTGACTCATGTCCTTTCTCCATAAGTTTACACCTTTTGAGATATTTTGTTTGTTGACTTTTAACTGAAACAACAGAAATCTTCCTTTCAAAAATATAATTCAATAAATAAAAAAGAGATAAATATATCAAATAAATAATAAAGAAGTGATAATAGAAAAAATTATATGATTTTAAAAAGATGTTTAGTATATTTTGTTAGATGTACAGTATATATATTTATACAGTGTATGTGTGTTTGTGTATATATATATATATATATATATATATATATATATATATATATATATATATATATATATACAATTATATATAACATTCTAGTTCTATGATCTGTCTCTCACAGTATTATATATATATATATATATATATATATATATATATATATATATATATATATTCCACATGTTCATATTAATATTAATATATTAACAATATTAGATAGATAGATAGATAGATAGATAGATAGATAGATAGATAGATAGATAGATAGATAGATAGATAGATAGATAGATAGAGATATAAAATTGTTAATTAAGACAATCCTTTCTATAAAACAAAATTCTGTACAGGTTTTGAATTATTTAGTTTTATTGGGTTTTTTAGTACATTTTGCTAGTTTGTACTTAGCCATGAGGGAAAGTTCCTGTACTTAGATGACTGACTTTGGTGATCTGAACTTACCGAAAGTCTGAAGAGTGTTCCAGAAATTGAAATGCACTTCAGAAAATTCTAATGTGTAAACTCACTACATCATCTAGGATCTAGAAGTATCTACTTCTGCACTTATTCTTTCCACAACTGATTACATGTAACCACACAGTGGTTTCACACTGAAAGGCTCATGCTTCTAAAGATAACCACAATGGAAAAAAGAGATGCCGTTTAAACAAATGCTGATTACTCAGTCCTTAGACATGATCATCAAAAATGCTTATGGATTTTTCATTGCTCGTATCCCTCTATTCCTTGACTGTATGCATCCTCTTACATATGCATAGGATGAACACAGAATGTCAATTGCTGATATCAAAGTTAGAGTAAAAAAAGCCTGGTCATTATCATTCAATTTTAATGAGATTTGTGTGTATAATAAATTATTTGTAAGCTTTGATGATGTACAGTAAAAAATAAAAATAAAAAATAAAATAAAATACTTTTTTAATAAAAACTTTATTATACACACAGACTGACTACAGAATGTAGTCAGTCTGTGACTCTACTTGTATAATCACTGATCTGAGAGCTTTACCCAAATCTGTCTTCTTTCCACTTTTTTCAGAAATGCATACACTAAAACATTTTCTATTTTATCGTTGATCATTATGTGTCCTCTCAGGTCAGTGATTATACAAGTAGAGTCACAGACTGACTACATTCCATAGTCAGTCTGTGTGCATAATAAGATTTTTATTTTTATTTTTTTTACTGTACATACCTTGGATTTCTGTTTTTTGTATCTAGACATATCTGTTTTTTGTATGTAGACATTAGATACAAAACTAGACATTATAGAAGCACTTGAATTTTTAACTCTTCATATAAACTAAATATACTTATCAATTCTTGTAATGTATTAACATTATTAGCAATATTTCTAGGTATATTTTATATATTCTTTAAATAGATCCCAACAGATGAATGCCCAACATGATGCCAACAGTGCCTGACAAATCCCTTAAGACAACAGATTGGTATACGATACCCCCTACTGGCTGATTTTGCAGGCTTTTCTCTAGACTGTACACTGTATGCGAACATGAAAGCAATATGAAGTTTCTTTTTATACATTATCATTGCAAGGAATGTTTCTAACCCCATTATTACTTGAATTATCATAATATTGCGGCACGGTCACTTAGTGGTTAGCACTGTCAACTTGTACCTCCAGGGTCCGGGTTTGATTCTTGCCTCGTGCAAGGAATTTGCATGTTCTCCTCGTGCTTGGTGGGGTTCCTCCAGGTAGTCCAGTTTCTTCCCACTCCAAAGACATGCAGATTAAACTAACTGGCATTCTCAACTTGCCCACAGTGTGTGAAGGCCCATGTGAATGTTGACCATAATTCCTTTCACGGTCATAAAAATGGGAATAAATACAATGACCACCCTTGGCCTCCATGGTCCCTAGTTGGACTACAGAGGTTCCTAGATGGATGCATGGATGGAAATTATAATATCAGTGTTTATCTTACAGAATACCAACCACAATTGTTTAAATACAATGTTTATTTAAAATCATAAACATATTTTTAGAATGCCTTTGTTAATATTAATAATAATATATATTATATCTTTGGGACAAAACACTTCACACTAAAACCATTCATCTTAGGACATGATAATATTTCAAGAAGCTTTTCTGAAATTATATTGATTTAAAATGTAAAGATAACAAACAAACAATTCAGTATTCTAATTTTACATATTTTTCATGGATTATGAAACGTTTATACTCTGGTGCTTTTTTTTTTTTTTTTTTTGTAGCTAGAAACTTTATTATTAAATGCATCGGAACTAAATAAATGAAACATTTAAGGCACCCGGACTATTTTCACTGCAACACAGGAAATAACTACTGTCAGATTTCTGGCAGTATATTAATTCAGATATTTATTAATATAGGAAGAAATGTGAAATTTTTTATACTTTTTTTAAAAAATGTAACTTGTTTTAAAATATTTTAAAGGGTGTATTTAATATAAAATATACTATATTAACTCCTGCTTTTGGTTAGGTCCTAGGAAGCGCGCATGCACCGCCTTCTTTCATGAGACCGCCTAATGCTGAGCTATGATTGGCTAATATATTCAAGGTGATCGCTGATTGGACAGTAAAACTAGCTAATCTTACCCCATAGAAATAAGGCTTTCTGGTTGGGTGGGAGCGTGCTGTCCTCACGCTGCTCTGTGAATCAAAACAGTATGCTCAGTTTTTCTACCATAACAATTATATTTTATATTTATGCCGTAGTTAAATTGAACTGTAACTTGACTAATGGAAGCGATATTTCACGCTCCGAAACGCAGGCCAAAGGTTTATGAATCTTTTGAAGCCCCACTTCCTGTTCCGTTTTGCAAAGATTCTACACCAGAACAGCAGATAAAAATATACAAAGCTGAACTCGTACAGCAGCATGTCATAGTCAGAGAAAGCGAGCATATTCAGGCTCTTTATGGAAAGGTAAGGTTTTTTTTTTAAATATAAGTTTAATTCAACCAGAGAAACTAAACAAAGATATCTGCTTTTGGAAGGGAGATGAGCACGTGCACAGTAAACACATTCACGTGCGTTGCCAGTGCATTAGAGAGAGGTACACTGAGGTAGATCAGATCAAGTTGTTCTGCCTGATCAATCTGGGAAGGAAATGTATTCACCTTTGCAGAATCATTGCACACTTTCCATTTTCTGTTGTTTTCCTTCATCACGACCCATTAGAAACACCAGTAGCCAAAAAGAACTGATGGCTTTAGTCAATATGCTGGTTTACAAAAAACTTGTACTTTTATTACAATCCTATTGTCTCTACTCCACATAACTATATCTTAAAGCAAACAAACAAAAAAGCATTAGTTAAAAGAATTTTTGGATCAATTTTTACATCAATAGGTAATTTGTTTACCAAAGCCGAGGAAATTTCATATGATCTTTATTATTGCATGTATCCAGTCAAGCTGACTCCTGTGTAAATCCCATCCTGAGACTCACTAGCATTTACCTTGTCTTGTAATCACAATCGACGGCTTTGCCAAAGGATCTCAGTCTACTTTGAGGTCAAGCCACAGAGAACCAGACTTAGAAAAAGTCACATTCATTTTTAAAGCATGTTTAACCCAACAAGGTTGACCAAAGTGCTGTAAAATCCTACAAATAGCTGCAGACATAGAAACAGACAATAATAAGAAATGAAAACGAAATAAAATCCAAATAAAACATTAAACAACCAAAATAAGTCCATCCCCATTGTTTTAAAATACGCAATACATAAATAATAAGGGTAAAAAAAAGTAATGTATTTTTCGGGTTACTGGTTATGAGAAATTTATTTGTAATATTGTGATTGTACTAGCTAAGTCAAAATATTTGTTAAATTTTTGAAAAATATATGGAACGCTATCTGCACAAATTCACCAATCATTCTAAATGGAAGCTGTTAAAGGATGGAGTATGTGCAAAGTAGGCGCTTTTATCAATTGTGAGCCATGACATCAGTCACAACAGTGGGTGGTACTGTTAACCTGCATTAGGATCATTTTCGTTGATAGTTACGCACGAGGTTTGTTTCACAGCCCAAAAAATACAAACATTACAGCATAATTACATGATTACCAACCTGATTACCTGATGCTTTGTCGCACAGATAAAAGAGTGACCTAGCACTTGATAGCTTCCTCTGATTACTTTCATAATTGTAGTAGACTTATTAACTTATTCAAAAGAGACACAGGCTTTTGAAAGTGGGTTACACAGGTAATTAGGACATTAATTTGCAGAAGGTTGATCTGTTATCAAAAATATGATTCAGTGGCGTTTGCTCGTGATAGCAGTAGCAATTTTAGTGCTTCTGTAGCAAGTGAGACGATGATGTGGAATATGCTGTGCTTTATTCCTTAAACCATGATGTGCATGTAATGTTAATTACACTGACGTTTTAAGCTTTTTAATTAACAGCTAAATAACTTCCATAATTGAATCCTGCATAGTGTGAAATGGAAAGGTAGTGCACTATGTACAGTACGGTGTACAATCTCTTGTTCAACCTCAAAGTAGTGCCCTTGATCATAGGATGAGTGGGATTTGGGATTTAGCCTTGTTTTAGCAGTGAAACAGAGAAAATTTAGAATTAGTTTTTAAGGTGACACCTTTCTAACTCTATATGGTCTTTCCTAATTTAAATGTTTTAATACTTGGTAAAAGAATGCTGAAGGCTTCCAGAATATGCAGTAATCTCCTTTGAACAATAGATATTTAGACGTGTCCTCTACTTATGCTCTGGAAAGCCTTAATAACGGCTCTAATCTGAGGTTCTGTTAATTGGTGATTTCTGAGGCTGGTGACTCTAAATGAACTCCTCTGCAGCAGAGGTAAATTTTGGTTTTGCTTTCCTGGAATGGTCTTCATGAGAGCAGGTTTCATCATGGTGCTTGATGGGTTTTTGCAAATGCACTTGACAATACTGTTCTTGTGAGAACTATGTCAGAACAGCTGACCTTCGTGTCTGACTGTTGTTGTTGCTGCTTAATTCCATAATTTCATGTGTTATTTCATAGTTTTAACAAGAAAATCCAGTATTGTTCTAGAATGTAGAAAGAAAATCACTAAAGCCGATGGCTAATATGATGTAATGATATTAAGTCAAATTATACTTTTCTTATATTGTAGGTTTCTACTGCTTTGAATTTTTTCGTTACATTTTTTAAAGCACACTTAAAATATTTTTAAATACATATGTATTTTAAACTATTTCCTCATTTTCAGTTATGTTCAAAATTTGTACATGTTTAAAAAAAATGCTGATATTTTTATTGTGTACATTCATTATTTAAAGGTTTATGTTTAACCTATAGTCTCGTACCTGCTGTACACCTGCTTGTTTATGCAGGCATGTTTTCAGCCAATAATGTTGCAGCAGCACAAATGCATAAAATCATGTAGATGCAGGTCAAGAGCTTTACATAATCAAATCAAACATGGGGATTGGGGGAGGGTGTGAGTTCTCTGACTATAACCATGGCCTGGTTGTTTGTGCCAAATGGGCTGTTTTCCTGTGAATTTAACATGCAACACTTTGTAGAGAATGTTGCAAAAACCCCAAAAAAACATCCTGTGTGAACAGGGTTTGCAGGCTAAAACAGTCGAGCTATAATGGGAGAATAATCAGACTGGTCTGAGCTAACAGGAAGTCTATAGTAACTCCAATAAGCACATTTTATAACGGTGGTGGGTAGAATATCATCTCAGAATGTACTATGACTCAGACCTTGAGGTACGTGCGATACAACAAAGAAGACCACAGTGGAACCCACTCAAGTCAGCCGAAACGAGGAGTCTGACAGAAAGATCTCATGAGCACAGGTGCTAACAAACTGTACAGTTGCGAAACAGAAAATGACCAGGGTTCACACGCTCTTTCACACACTACGGGCAATTTGCGAATACCAATTAACCTAAAACGAATGTCTTCGGACAGTGGAGGAAACCCTCCAGACTCTGGGAGAACATTGCAAACTCCATGCACACAGAACCGGGAATCGAACCCTCGACCCTGGAGGTGCAAGGCGACAGTTCTAACCACTAATCCACCACGCAGCCTAAGATTATCCAATTGTTTTATTTTGGGATTAATTGCACATACAGATATTAGGATATATTTTTGCATGTTGAAACTCACTCTCATGCAAGCAAATTTTTGTCTGCTCGACCGACTGCCTTATGCTCACCAGGGTTTTAAGATCACACTGAAAAACTTGCACGGGCAGTACTGCAAACCTACTCACTTCTAAATAAATAAATGTAAAAAAATATTATGAGTACTAAAGCTTGTGTACTGTATCTCAATTATTTATGAATAAAATAAGAGTAAGTACCTTCTCCTTTGAACAATTAAAAAAAATTAAGTCAAGATCATTATGCTTCATATTGCATCTTAACATTATTTAATATTTAAATCAAAATCTAAATTAAAACATTGGATATTTTCATTTAAAACCATGAGCATGAGTTCCTTTAAGTGTTTCTAAATCCTACAATTACTAAAAGGAAAGCAATATTTTATGACTTGATATCTGCAGCCATGTGCAGGTGTATAGGTATTCCTAATAAGGTATCTATAGTGTTTGTATTGAAATATCTTTGTCTCAGCATGATGATGATGGTGGTATATAAAATAAAACAATAAAGGCAATACAGTGATGTCAGCTGATGACCTGAATGTACCACATGGCCATTAATGCATTTCTTTTCCTCCCATGGTGGCACTCTTGATTGGGAAAGAGTGGTTCTGGGAATCATTTTCACACTGAATTGTGCTCGTTGTGCAGGCAGTATAGTTTACATTCTTGGGTATGTTTATATGCCATCTTCATTTTCTTGAACTTTGCAGTATTCAAAAATAATCATTAAAAAATTACAGATTTTCTGTAGCACACATTTATTGGTGTTTGTAAAACATGATTTGATCAGAAAGTGCCTCCGTATTAAGATGCACATTATAAAGAAGTGTAAGTTGATTGACGTGAGTATTTGAACATTAGATGTTGATAAATTTTTTTCCACATAAATGTATTTTTTTAAATTATGTAATATATTTTTTTCTTGCAACAAAAAAATTTAGTATATAATATATAATAGTGGGTCAGTTTCTGCTGCGTGTGATTGAACTACAATACATACTGTAAACTGACAACAGTGCATTCAACCATGGACCTTTGTGTCTTTTCAGGGTTATTTTGGTAAAGGAGTTCTGTCCAAAAGCCGACCACAGCACAGTATTTCTGAACGCTGGGAATGTGGGTATTATTGGAAAACTATTCACATGCTGCTTCCTGTTCATACAAAGCCTAGTCTCAAATATTAAAATACCATATGATAAAGAGTAAATGTTTTCAAATATCTTTCCTTTTTGTCCTTTTACCCAGATGTAGGTGACAAATGTTTACCCGTCATCCCCTTTGCTAAGTAAGTAATTTAAAACATTGCTATTGCATTATTGTATGTCTAATGTGTTTATTTTTAAATGAATGTCATACCTCTCAATAATTTTATTATTACACAGGTTGTTATGTCATATCCTTCAGGCAATTTTATAGCATGATTGGCGCATATGGATAGAGTTACAAAAAAATAAAAAACATTTCTGATCAATTTAATGCCATTTACATAGTGTTTACTAGCATTACTACGCGTCGTTGGGTAGTATGGGTAGCTATTCAAAGCTGGTCAGCTTTAATGTAATCAGTGATATTATTATGTCAGGTTGAAGCGTAGATGTCGTACATGTCCTCCTGTCTTTCTGCCGAACTTATTAATATAAATTATTTTTTTTAAAAGTTGAGTATCTTTGTACTTCTTTCGTCATCAGCCAAATACACTCAGTGTTTAAAGCAGATTATTAAATCTGGCACATGTCCATAACATCACTTTTGCAACATTCTAAATTTTGATTTGAACGCAAAACACTGTCAGTTCAGGTATTTTACACACCCTTACCTTGGACTGCTGCAGATTTGTTTGCTCTAACGACCTGTCTTTTATCTCATAGTGGTGCTTCACATCACTGCTTTAATTAGCACTACAGTTTCGGAACATATGAGACAAACTGGTTTTAAACTTCCCACAACCTTTGAAGGTTCAGTTTTCAAAAGTTACGCTCCTTTTTCTGAAGTAAGCCGTGCTGTGTTGTGCGTTTGTTTGTGTTTCGTGAGGTTTAGCTCGCTTTGTAGATGCTTTAAGATCGTTTCTGTGTCTTCTGCATACTCTGTGTATTTACGATAAACTATCGCGTTGATTGGCTCTGTGACGCGTATAGCCACGACCACTTGAAGGGCAAAACCGCAGGTCCAAAAATAGGACTGACTGCTGTTACGTAATCTGGCACAAAACTGCTCGTATTGTCCTTTCTACTCCACATTTTGACTTAATAAACTCGCCTAACATATTAAAATCATTAAAAAATATGCTATAATAATATATAAAAATAATAATAATAATAACGCACGATGATAAGTCAAAAATGATTTCCAGTCTAGCTGTAGGTTTTATTTTAATGGACTTTTAGAAAAGATAAATGCATAATTTTTCAACATAATCTCCTTGCTGCTCAATACACTTCTGTCGACAAGCTTTTGTATTCTCTCATTAAAAAATTTTTTTGTTCATCCGAACAGAATTTTTGGCCTTGTAGGGCTGCTTTCTGCTGAAATTCAAATGGAGCATTATCAGGACTATAGGGAGGATGCTTTAACACCTCAAAGCGAGTGTCTGCAGAAGTGTGCAGATGTGAATTGTCATGTGAGGTCACAACGTTCTTGGATAGCAGTCCTTTTCGTTTAATCCAAAGTTTAGACTTCAGCTCTTAAATAGGCATCTCACTGTAACACGCATTGTTGATTGTTGAACCTTTTTTCTGATAATGTTCCAGGACTGGCCCTCAAAAATCCCAGAAAACTGTAAATGTTAACTTTCCAGCTGATGGTTGACTTTAGATTTTTTTCTTGATCGTGATTGAGGATGTTTGAGGAAGTAGCACATCGTTCATGCAGAGCAGTGCCTAGGGAGACAGTAGCCTTGAACAGAACGTGCTGATAAGAAAGTGCAGCCAACAGAAGTTTTAACATAGCCGGAGTATGGATAATTTTTGACTTGCTCTTATACAGTATAACTGCAGCAATCATCATACAGTTACGCTGTGGTTTGATATGGCAATAAGTTGACATATGTCTCCAAATATGTGTCTGTTAATGCTCCATCTGAAAAAACCCTCAAATAACACATATTTATACTTCTGCTTAATTCATTCCTCCTTAAAATGTGCCAGTTTAGTGTCGATAGAGAACAGCAGAGTTGAGGGGCGGGGAATCGTCTTATATGAGGTCACATTAGGGGCATAAAAATGACAAAAAATAGGGAATGTTTAAGCCCTACCACCATGATTTGTTCATACACACATTATCAAATCCACTGGAATGTCAAAAAAGACTAAAAAGTGAATTTTAAATCTTTAAAGTTGAGCTTTGAAGATTAGTTAACAGTGGATGGGATTAGTATCAGTTTATATTATAACTTTAAGTTTCTTGAATGGATCTTTAGTATATGTTTTATTGTATTACGTCTTAGCTACAAATCTGTAGTATTCAGATAACATTCACTCAAACAAGGGTAGGACATGTGTTCTTTTTGTTCTTTTCACAATTCCTGTTTTTTTCTCTCTTCTGATTAGATCCGTCAGTTAAAATGCCTTGTACTCCTGCAATTGACGTATCTGTTTTTAATGAGAACACACATCTCCTTTTTGATTACTCAACTAATTACTCCACTACACTACTTACTTCTGGTAGATTTCTTCTAGTTTAGCTTGTTTCAGTTCCCTAAATATAAATTAAACCAACAATTTCCACACCCTTCCCTTAAAAATAGTCACTGCTATTGCTGTCCTTTATTGTTGGTTTGGATGATGACGTGTGTTGATAAAAAAAGAATGAAATTCATTCTGGTAAGATCATGAGATCTGATATTTATGTCAACACAGTGCTAAAAAAGAAAAGTTACATCTGTGTCAAATAAAAGCAGAAAATCATATTTGTATTGCGTAATCCTGGTAACATGAACGCTGCCCTAGGCATAAACTGTTTTTTGGACGTGCGTCATCACTCTGTTAAGCATTAAACCACATTATTATGTCCTCAGATATGAGCAGCATGTGAGATGGGCCCGCTCTGCTCTCCTGGCTCAGGGACTGGATGAAGAAGCTGCCAGTCAGGTCCTGAATGAGCTGACTCATCCTATCGAGCTAGAGCTAGAAAAAGAACAAGACGTCTTTGAAGAATATCAGGATTTGTTAGCGTGTCCGATGCCATCCCAAGATCAGAACCAGGAGATGAAAGATGTAGCAGCTGCAGAAAGTGGAGAGGGAGAAGGATTCCCAGAGGCTAAAAGACCTCGTAGACAAGGGGATTCACGCTACGATCCTCTAGCTGAAATATATCCTGAAGAACCTGACCAAGTCGATCCAAACGTGCTCTCCAAGATCAAATGCGGACGGCATGATGACTGGATCGTTCATTGTGGGTGTCGAATAGATGCGAGTGAAATGATGAGTGGTGGGTCAGCGTCAGATACGAAGACTTGTGCTCTGTCTGTAGCTCATGGTTATGTTTTGGTGGAGGAGCCTGAAGAAGAACCTGAAGACGGAGAGACTTATGATGAGGACATCAAAAGAGTAAATAAAAACCTGTTCAATTTCTTGGCTTGTTCTTCTATTAGGACTCTGACCATGCCACTGAATACTGCTACAACCTTTGGTTGCACACTACAATGTCATAAAGTTGATATAAACATCTATTTAAAACCTATCCATATTAAGTTGATGAACAAGACTCTAGCCTTATCCATGTAGGTTCTTCACCCAACTTTGAAGACATCTTGAATTGATGTCCTTATGATTGGTTGATTTTACATCCTTTACCATCTTTAAGGATGAACAAGTTCTTCCATCCAAAGAGAGGCATTTTTATTATTTTTTTGCCTGGCCACAGATGGGTGTAGTGGTTAGCACTGTCGCCCTTGCACCTCCAGGGTCTGGTTTCAATTCCTGGCCAGGTTCAATTCCCGTCTCTGTGTGCATACTGTTTGCATGTTGTCCCTGTGCTCCGTGGGTTTCCTCTTACAAAGACCTGTAGATTAGGCTAATTGGCGTTCCCAAATTGCCCGTAGTGTGTCAATGTGTGTGTGCCAACCGCTGATATTCAAAGTCCAGCCATTCCACTCACTGAATGTTCTCGGCACGACAGCAGTGTACTCCAAGCCACCCCACCCGAGATCGTCATTCACAGACTTCTTAAAAATGTTTGCACAATTCAAATGTTTTACTGCGTCTAAGCGTCTCATCACCGTACTGCTTGAGGTCAATACAAGAAATTTCTTCATAAATCCTGGCTTGACATGAACGCCTCTTGTTAACACTCATATATAGGTCCTCCCCTAACTGTTGTTACAAAGCAATTGTTCAGAATGTCGTTGTGTTCCATAGCATTAAGATTTCCTTTTATTTTAACTAAATGTCCTAAACCTGTTGCAGCATGACAATGATTTGTGCACAAGTTGGTGTGGAAGAGTTGAATGAATTTCTCCGATCAAGCCCATGGAACACCTTAGGGATGAATTGGAACCTGAATTGAGAACTTTACATTAGGCTTTCTTGCCAGACATTAGTGCCCAACTTGTTGAGGGAATAACTCAATATTAATGTTCCAGTTTTTTGGAATAAGATGGCCATATAGTATTTATGGTTGCATTTGAGGTTTAATATAGAGAAGATGTTTGTACTGTATAAACATAGCGCTCAGAGATGCACTGAAATGTTAAGGTGATGCGTTCTTCCAGCATGTCATATGCATCTATAGTGCTCTGTGCAAACCAGCCTTCAGGAGGACGATGGTTGGTCGAGGCAGGGAAGTGCGTTCTGTCTTGTACCTGGAAATGTTGTCACAAGATGTTCTGCACATTTTGGCAACAATTTCAAAGTATTTATTTTTTTTTTATCTTAAATGTGTAAACAGTTTTCTCCTAGCAACTGCATTCATTTCTATAATATTCTGTTCGTATTGACAGTGTTTTTAGGGTGGTGCCTGTAGTGTCTCATCTCTCATTGGACAGCTTTAAAAAACAACACGAGCGAGTCAATCAGGTTTTTCTTCCGCTGTATGTCATGTTCGTGTCATACACAACAACATGATTATATATTATGTAACAGATTTACTGTAGCCTATGCAAATGTAAAACGCAAGGAGCACTAGTGTACATGCTTATGAATCACAGGTGTAGCAACAACGTTATAAAACGTTATAAACTACACCTTTAAACCAACATTTAAAAACAGAATCGTACAAAAAAACACAAAAGTCTGCACATAAATACTCTAGAGTAAGGATGTCTTTATAAAGTTTTCTCGTTTTACACAGACCCTTTCTCCACTCTTTTCACACACACGCGCGCACATAATGAAAACGCTGTTTTATCGGAAAAATAAAGAAATCTGAAGAATAAGGAAATCTCTCTAATGACACTCGATTGAGCAACACACTAAGGGAATCACTGCTGTAAGGTAAAAATAAAAGAAATTAACCTTCACTTTACCTTTGAAAAGAATTGCGACAGAGCAGTGTTTCTGTGTAGAGCAAAGAGAAAGTGTGTGTGTGTGTATCTGTGAAGGCGAATGTAAGAGGGGTGTGTGTGTGTGTGTGTGTGTGTGTGTGTGTGTGTGTGTGTGTGTGTGTGTGTGTGGGGCACGGTGTCCAATGACGCGCGTGCACACAAAGAGCAGGCTGAGCCTTGAGCAGAGAGAGAAAATGTATTTTTAACTTCTTTATTGAGACTTGCTTTTGCTTTACACGCTTGCTGTATACACACGAATACAGACACAAAATAAAATGTTTTACACACACACGTGGTCACAGGTAAACAGTACACGCGTGCACAGATGTTGCTTATACCAGTGAGAGACGCGCACTAAAACCCAGCAGGGGAGACGATTACCCACAATTCCACAGTGCAAGAGAGAGAAAAACCGTTGGCTCAATTGTGATCACGTGACGCTTTTCGTCAAAACAAGAAGCGGAATGACTTGCTAATTTTTCAAGTCAAAATGTATTACAAATCTTTGCTCGTCTTGCGGAACACTCACAAAGTGCGTTACTTGCAATCCGAGGTTTTACTGAATTGTAGAACGAAAGGAACATATTGTTTTCTTAACATATAATTGTATTTTCCAAAGACTCACTTCCAATCTGACTGTTTTAATGCATGCAATTGATTGTTACATTTTTATTTATTTTTATTTTTTGAGTTCTTTCTGTCTTTGTATTCCAGAGCAGAAAAGGCAAATTGGTGTGCAGAATCAATCCGTTTAACATGATGGAGTATCTACAGCTCAGTTATGAAGAGGTAAGGGAATTCTATGAAGTTGTTGATATATACTGTACATCCATAAAGAGTGATGGAGGAAAAGGTGTGTATTTCCCAAGTAAGAAAAGACTTAATGGATGGGTTAGAAAAAGCATGTCTGATGCTTGTAGCAAGGAATGTACTGTATTTTATCACCGTGTACAAGAAATCAGTTACTTCTAAAGAGCAAAGTATGACTTTTCGTAAGCATATACAGTATTGAAATTCCAAACTTTTAATTTATTTTGAATTCTATTTAATCTGGTCAGATGCCAAACGTATTAACTTATTTATATTAAAACTATAGTGTGTTTAGTGATTTATAGTGCTATTTTATTTGTTAATGCTCTGAAAAACAAAAACACACTACAAGTGAAAATAGACTAACATGTTGATGGTGCTCATATAAAATAATTGAAACAAAACATTCCAAACAGAATTTTATTACAAGATAAATTTTGCATGCCATGAAATATGACAACAGATTAACATGCAAGCCATTCTGGCAGAAATCTTTCTTTATTCTCAAAATTCCATTTCATTTTCTCTAATAGTTTAGTTTTTAATTGTTTCAAAGTGATTACTGATAAATACAAGGGCTGTACCGAAAAAAATGCAAGGCACTTTTTGTATGAACTGACAGATCGTTCATATTACGCATGTACTGTAGATAGAGTAACTCTTCTTCTAGACAAAGATGCTAGCGATGTATAGTATTTGAACCACATGCTCAGATCCTCAAAGAAAATCCTCCTTTGGTCTCCCACTGTGTGGTTTGTCATCAGTGCTGGTTTCCCCCTTCTTTAAACTTCTTCATCTGTCTGTGCTGTCTTCTGTTAACACAGTAAGAGACCACCAACCACCTCAACAAAGAGGTTTGAGAGTTGCTTGTGGCTTGTGATGGAGACAAGCCAAGTTTTGTATAAAGGAAGAGTCTGTAGTGCCAAACTTTCAGTGGAGTTTATCATAAGTATACTCCTTAGTTGTACTTTAACAGGTATACTCCTTAAGCACTGAAAGCATACTGTGAGGTGATGGGTGTTTTCAATCAGTATCCAGTGAATACCTGCTCACTCTCCTTCCACCATTATCCTCACCAACTTATTCAGCTTTATCTGGCTGGCAAAAGAAAATTAGCAAGACCAAGGCACATGCAAAGTCATATCTTGACGTTTATCTTTTGTAACAAATATACTGTACTATGGAGGCAACTATGCACCTCTTATGCTTTGAAATCCTGTAAATTGCAAATTCACCGCTGTTGTTTAACAGTAAAATCTTGGAACTGGAAATATGATTTTAAAAAAAGTATCTGTGCATATGAAAGTACCTAAAAGAAATTATTATATTCCAACATACAGTTTCATATTTAACTTTTAATTTCTGATAGCAGAACTAAGTTATAACTAACGTTTTTAAATATTACAGTTATGTTCAACCATAAATGCCAGACTGGCGTGCATCTTGAAACAGATTTAGTTCAATTAAATTTTATTTGTGCTTTTAACAGTTGTTGTAGATGCGGACATATTATTTCACTAGTTTTGACGCATAGCTTTGGTTTGAAGTTTCACTCGCACAACAGAAGTCCGATCTCTTTGTCTCTTGTAGTTTATTTTGTCAGCATCAAAGAATCAACACTTCATACAGTCGTCTTGAGTAAATCCACTGTGATTACAGACACCAGTTGCTGCGTCTTATAAATTTCTTACGCATATAACAACACTTTTGTTGTATACATCTGCTTACGGGTAGCTTACGGTCAAAAGCTTGTGTTTTTACGTAGCCTTCCGCATCTAAACTGAAACATTCTATCATGCGATAGTCATAC
Source organism: Channallabes apus (assembly GCA_030522415.1). NCBI lineage: Eukaryota > Metazoa > Chordata > Actinopteri > Siluriformes > Clariidae > Channallabes > Channallabes apus. The sequence goes on from CM060123.1 coordinate 17,378,700, forward strand.
AAATACATGTCATAGTGGAATGACATAACAGACCAACTTACGATTGTCAAAATGGATGCATAACTAACAAATTTAAAGCTTATGGCTTATGTAATAAACTTAATGCTTAATGCTTTACTAATGAATATAATAAGGTAAAATAACATGAAATAAAACAAATAAACACAACAACAAATTCATAACAAGTACGATATGGCTCTTACAGTTGTCATTGTTACAAAAGCAGCTTCACATAATCAAGAGAAACTTATGGAAATTTGTTTTAAATGTGAAAAATGTCTATGAATCAAAGTGATTAGATAGTCTATGATAAGTAATCAGATAAACAAATCAACAATAGTGTTATATAACATTAATTCACATAAAGGGATTCTATACAGCACTGTTTTTTAATTTTTTTATTTTTTTTGTCCTAAATTTCTTTGATCTAAAAATATTGATATTTTGCTGTGGTTTTAGCGATAGAGATTATTCACAGCTGCATCTCGTTACCTCAAACTGCACCATGCTGTTCCAGCGCATTGCTATTAATACTCTGATTTGTTTTCTTATCAAGGTGGAGACGTTATAAACTTCAGTTAAGCCATATTTTCACAGCTGGATTTGATCGAGGGAATTCAACTCTGCGAGCCAGTAGAAACAGTTAAAGAAGCCGCGAAAGTGTTCGAATGTAGCCGTTTTGTGCGCTCTCTCTCTTCACAGGCTAATATTAACACAAACCTCCCTGTAGGATAAACATGGCCGGCGTTAATATTTCAGCCGATGAAGACTGATAAACCCGGTTCTATCAAGCCGCGTTTACCCAAGAGTATCGTTAAAGAGTCAGAGGGGGTCGAAGGTGATCGCATGCCGTTTTGTGAGTCGCTGTTTACAATCCCTGTGCTTTTTACATCTCATTGGTAATTGATAGCGAAGGCCATCAAGTTGAACTTCAGGCAGCGTGATCTTAGTGAACCCTTTTCCAACCACACATCCCAGCATTGTGAGAACATTTAGTTTTAAGTGTTTTTTTGGCTTTTCTCCTGTATTGCTTATGCGCTATATCTTTGCCTTGCAGGCTTTCTTCCTGGTTTATGCCCTCGGGTGCTTGTCAGTTTTCCATGATGGGGTATGTTTTCCTTCATTTCAGGGTACAGTATTTGCAAGTTTTTATCTAATTTCATTAAAATTTGTTATCTTTTGATAGGGTCAAAAATTATCTACACTCTGGCTGTAGAATGTATTTTTATTAACTTTTAGAACAGTCAAATGCATAATTTTTCACCACAATCTCTTTACTTTTCATACACGTTGTCCATATGTCAGCACCGTTTCATATTCTTTCATTGAGAATGTTTTAGGCTGAGCTACGAGCCACAAATGCACCATCATCTTCACTTCTTCATCAGAAGTGAATCTTTGTCCTTCTAGGTCTGCTTTCAGGGGACCAAACAGGTAAAAGTTGTGGCATGATCAGGAGTATAGGAAGGATGCTTTAACACCACAAAACAAAGTTTTGGCAGTGTGTTGACAGTGTGGGCAGATGTGTGCAGACATGCATAGTCATGCAAAATCACAAATGCCCTTGGACAGCAGTCAGTAAGCATCTCACTGTAATGAACATTGTTGATTGTTGACCATTTTTTCTGATAATGTTCCAATACTGGCCCTTAAGGATCCCAGAAAACTGTAAGCACCAATTTTTCAGCTGATGGTTGATTTAGAAACCTTTTCTTGGTTAGCGATTGAGGATGTTTCTGTTCCTGCCGTTTACTCTCAAGCTCCTAGTGATGTCTCATCATCAGTAATTATTCTCTTTAAGAAAATTTCACATTCCTTAGCATATTTGTCCAAATTTTGTTTGCAGATATAATAATGCTTCTGTTTATGCTCTTCGTGAGTTGTTTCGGCACCAGGTACACCCTCAGACCACAAAAAACAAACAAAAAAAAAAACACACATCACTGCACTCTGCTCTTCTTACGTGCAAATCAAAAGTGGAGCATCCATTTTTGCTTGCAATGTAGTTGCAAATGAACTGATGTAACACATTCACACCTTTACAGCTGTGACTGGGGAGACCATAGCCTTGAACGGAAACCGCTGAAATTACGGCCACCAAAAGTTTTATTATAACCAGAGTGAATAATTTTTAACTCACTCTTGTTTATTTTGGTTACTATCCATTTTCACCTTCCTCACACACCGTTTCAGCCACCCAAATAGATCTACCACTTCTCTAATTAACATTGTTACCGAAGATGGAAAGCAATTCTGACCACTGTAACGAATTACTAATACAGTGGGGCAAAAAAGTATTTAGTCAGCCACCAATTGTGCAAGTTTTCCCACTTAAAAGATGAGAGAGGCCTGTAATTTCCATCATAGGTATACCTCAACTATGAGAGACAAAATAAGAAAAAAATCTGAAAATCACATTGTAGAATTTTTAAAGAATTTATTTGCAAATTATGGTGTAAAATAAGTTTTTGGTCACCTACAAACAAGCAAGATTTCTGGCTCTCACAGACCTGTAACAACTTCTCCAAACAAAGAGGCTCCTTTGTCCTCCACTTGTTACCTGTATTAATGGGATCTGTTATCAGTAAAAAAACAGACACCTGCCCACAACCTCAAACAGTCACACTCCAAACTCCACTATGGCCAAGACCAAAGAGCTGTCAAAGGACACCAGAAAGAAAGTTGTAGACCTGCACCAGGCTGGGAAGACTGAATCTGCATCTTGGTGTGAAGAAATCAACTGTGGGAGCAATTATTAGAAAATGGAAGACATACAAGACCACTGATAATCTCCCTTGATCTGGGGCTCCACACAAGATCTCATCACGTGGGGCGAAAATGATCACAAGACCTGTGAGCAAAAATCCCAGAACCACATGGGGGGACCTAGTGAACGACCTGGTCCCAGAGAGCTGGGACCAAAGTAACAAAGGCCACCATCAGTAACACACTGCACCGCCAGGGACTCAAATGTGTCAGACGTGTCCCCCTGCTTAAGCCAGTACATGTCCAGGCCCATCTGAAGTTTGCTAGAGAGCATTTGGATGATCCAGAAGAGGATTGGGAGAATGTCATATGGTCAGATGAAACCAAAATAGAACTTTGGTGAACTAATAGTGTTTGGTGGAGAAAGAATGTTGAGTTGCATCCAAAGGTCACCATACCTACTATGCCTACTGTGAAGCATAGGGGTGGAAACATCATGCTTTGTGGTTGTTTTTCTACAAAGGGACCAGGACGACTGATTCGTGTAAAGGAAAGAATGAATGGGGCCAGGTATCGTGAGATTTTGAGTGAAAACCTCCTTCCATCAGCAAGGGCACTGAAGATGAAACGTGGCTCGGTCTTTCAGCATGACAGTGATCCCAAACACACCGCCCGGGCAACGAAGTAGTGGCTTCGTTAGAAGCATTTCAAGGTCCTGGAGTGGCCTAGCCCGTCTCCAGATCTCAACCCCATAGAAAATCCTTGGAGGGAGTTGAAAGTCCATGTTGCCCAGCGACAGCCCCAAACATCACTGCTCTAGAGAAGATCTGCATGGAGGAATGGACCAAAATACCAGCAACAATGTGTGAAAACCTTGTGAAGGGTATATAACAAAGTATTGAGATGAAATTTTGTTATTGATCAAATACTTATTTTTCAACATAATTTGCAAATACATTCTTTAAAAATCCTACAATGTGATTTTCTGGATTTTCTTTCTTATTTTGTCTCTTATAGTTGAATTATATCTATGATGAAAATTACAGGCCTCTCTCATCTTGTTAGGTGGGAGAATTGGTGGCTGACTAAATACCTTTTTGCCCCACTGTATCACTTTGTTTCCCTAATGTACCAACCATCTCTCATCTGCACCTACAGGAAACGTACCAGATCTCCCAAAAAGATGCTAGGACCTGGTCATGTTATATTTAGATTATTGTCAAATATACTACATGGTGTACTATATTACTCAAAACTTGTGTTGGCTACAAGGTACAAAACACCGCTTGTATTTTGTGATGTTTGTTTTTCAGGAAGCCTTGTCAGTCCTTCAGCTCTGGAGAGTGTTTTGTTCAGCACAGCCCAACTTTGAGATAAAGTACGCAGCCTATCACTACTTCCGCAGTAAAGGATGGGTGCCCAAGTCAGGCATTAAATACGGCACTGATTTAAGTAAGTTAAGTAAGTAAGTTTGTATGAATATTCATCCAGGCATGGGCTATAGGAGGTCATGTTCTAGGTCATGGGAAGGTTCACACAATATCAGAAAACCTTACTTTAATGAAGTCTGTGCCATTTATGAGAGGAACAGAAGCCCTATCACTGGAGAGCATTCTGAGTTCTTTCTGTACAACAATCTGATGCTGCGGCTGAATTGAGACAACAACTTGAGACTTGTACAAGTTCTTCTAGTTAATTAAAAATTTTGCTAGTTTTAACACTATTAGTACTAATTTTACTAGTTAACTTTTTAATTTATTTACTTTGTAAATGATTAGAAAGCTGATTTTTTAAAAATGTATTTCTAAAAAATATTCTCAGTTTCTAAGGAATGCTGATAAGATAATGTTATGATGTATGTAATGTAATGTTAAGATAATGATAAAAGTTCTCCTTTAATTAAACATATGCTAAAGACAAGAAAAATAAATTTCTGATAATCGGTATTGGCCCAATAATCATATTGGTCGACCCCTACTAGATATCAATATTGTTATTATGATGTCTCATTTCCAATGTGTCCCACTTAAACTGTTCGCACGGAGTAAGAATATCCAGCTGGTGTAAGTGGAACTAGATGACAGGTGAATTATTCAGCCAGACTAAGCATTGCTTTCCTTGATCTCCTTACCTTTTCGTCTGCTGCGTTTGTGTCAAGGCCAGGAAAGTGACTCTTGGCTCTGAGTTTGGAGCATGAGACTGAAATCTTGGCACCAGAGCGGCTATGTTTCTGACATACGAGTCTGATGTTTGGAGCTGTATAGAGTTACGTCTCCTCAGTTCTGAGATTTTCCTTAACGTTTGCTTTTCTTCTGCAGTGCTGTATCGGAAGGGACCACCATTTTATCATGCAAGGTTGGTATTGGTTTGATTAATTCTAATGATCGTTGCAATAATAGCTCTTAGGCTAAACATAATCACTTTGTGCTTGGACCCCTAAGAATTACAGTAGTAGTAGAATAACATCAAGTCATCGTTTTCCTCATAACCAACCCCACCACGATTGCTGGAGATATAAATATCAGAACTATGCTGTAGGGGTTGCATATTTCACACATTTTTTTAAATCAATTGTTGAACACCTTAGCAGTCAATAATCGATTTATTATTAATAAGAAAACAGACATTGTCTCTCATTTAAACACTCCTAGCAGCACAATCCAGTGTTTCCCATGCATTGATTTATTCATGCTGGCTCACTACAACATCAACAGTGTCCGCCGCAGATTACTTTGACATTTTTTGTTATTACAGTAAAAATGGGAGAAGTCTTATTTAATTGTAAAAATATGTTCAGCACAATGATTTATTCAGCCCCTCTCTCCCATAAGCACACAAACGCCCAAACCTATCTGTGAATAGCACCGCCTCTCCACGCAAACACTTTAGCCATGTTCATGAAGCACTGACAGTCCAAACAGTAAGTTAGCCAAAAATGTTTTACGAAAACCATGAACGGTTGTAAGACGTTACTGTGGGTAAAATAAATAAAGATGCAGAAAGGGGAAGTGCATTGTAAGCAGGCCAAATCAATCCAGAATTCCTGAAAGGAAGCATGCCCTTCAACTAAGTTAACAACAAGCATTGAAGGAGCCTAGCTAGTTAGCATAGAATTCACCTGGGTTGTCAAGGTTAGCGCAGTGTACGTAGATGATAGTGAATATCAACTGCCTGGGAATTAAATGTATCCAGATAAATATTGAAAAAAAACTTTAGAAATATGACGGCATTGGGATATTTTTTTTCTAGAATCCCAGTAAAATAATGATCAAACAATGCGAACTTAACAGCACAGTGTGTGGGACAGTCGCTTAGGGTTAACTAAAAGCACTTTACAAAACGTAAAACAGAACAAAAATAAATAAATCTATCAGTTTCAGTTTCGTTCTGTCCTCATTCAAATACCACACAGCAATACCTCATTCAAATACCACAAAATATGAAGCAAAACAAACATTATTGTTTAATAAACTTTTAATCGGTTAAATTCTTAACAGCAATTAATTGATTATTGATTAATAATCATTAACATCCCTGTAAGGGAAAGAAAAATGCAATCTTGCCATACAAAAAAAATTATTATTATTATTTTATTTTTTTTACTATTTCAGGTGATTGTATGTCATATGTAATGTCAAATTCTTTGTTTGCATAATAACAAAACTATGTCTACCATCTTAAGTGTAGACACCAAACAACAGGCCATTTAAAAAAGTAAAAAATTTTACATTTCCCATGCAGTTCAAGCTTTTATTAAAAATGTCAATAATCATAATATCTGTTGAAAGGTTTTTATTAAAAGGGGAAAAACTTCCAGTGTTGTCTAAGTAAACAGATATTTTTACCCCATAATATTGACAACCGTTTTGTTGTCTCTACCCAATATTACACAACCATATGATTTCTAATGATTTTACTCCAGTTACGATATGTTATTTTACTAAACCTGCATTGCATAAAACCTCAGCAATGTATGCTAACATGAATATATGCTAATACGAGTCATCACTTAAAAATACAGCAAAAGAGACTAATAGAATCTGCACTAAGATTAAGACAATTAAGAATGATTCTTATTAAGAATAAAGCAACCTACCTTATTAATGCCCCAATTAATTAATTAATTAATGCCCCATTTTCTTGAATGTGTTTATTTTTCTGCTTATGTTGAGGTTTGTATTTGCATGTTTGTAGTACATACGGTTGTACATTTTACTCCTGCTCTTGTTGTGCAGCTACTCTGTGGTGGTGGAAAGAGAAAACGAGTCGCTCCAAGGTCCTGCTCTGAGGCCTTTTACCTGGAGAGCTTTAGCTGCTCTCTGCCGAACCACTGCTAACGTCTCAAAAGTAAACCTTTCCCTTTCCTACTTTCTCATTACTATTCATTAGTATATTAGGTTTGCACATCGTCATGTCCGTGTTCCATGTGCAGGAGCTGATGTTTTGCTACGTCATCGTGCCGTCGGATCTGACCAAGCAGGACATCTCCTCACCCGAGTGCCTGAGAATGCTGAAAGTTCAGGTCAGGCATTTGTCTCTGGCTGTCTTAAATTAAAATTTTGTTTAATTGCATTATTTTAGCCATGTTTGACTGTGTGGGGGTTTTCTTGTTTCAGGAGATTATTGTGAGCCGATGGATATCATCACGAGAACGAGCAGATCAGGAAGAAATCTAGAAATGATTGTGCACTTGAGTAACATTCGGTAATAATGGGACTAATAAAAATCCTTTGCACTTTCTGTAATGCCATTAAGGCATATCTTAACATGCAAAGACCAGTAAAATGAGAAATGGGGCAAAATTTAAACATTGGTGGTTCTGCTCTTATACTACGTAACTCTGCACCTACAAACACATCCAACATCCAGTAGGTAATTTTGTCAGTTTTAATAAATTTACAGGTAGTCCCCAACTTACGAAAATTCGAGCTACAAATTTCCGCAGATACGAACGGACCACGGTTCTACTTCTAGTTCAATCAAGGAAGTATGTGTCTTGGACAAAAAATTAACACTGCAGTGCACCAAATACCAATGTTTACAATTATTTACAATATTTTACATGTGTAAGTGAATGTATAAGATGCATAAAGTCCGGTATGTGTGTGCGGGTGTGAGAGAAATGAGTCAGCCTTATCGGTTTCAATGAATCAGTCCGGAAGCACGCTGATACAAAATGTCCTGTAAAGCTGTCCTAATGGTGAATAATCCTAATTTTGGAAAATCTTCAACAAAACTAAGTACATGGTCGAACACAGTGGAAACCAGCTCTGGGGAAAACATTGCATTCCAGGATTCCCCACAGAGACAACACTTGTATTTCATGTGAGATCCATTTCTTTAGGCACAGTTATGATTTTTTGCCACATGATGGCAATCAGGGGAAAGGGGACAGATTTAGTGGATTGGTATGTTTAACATACTATGTATATTTGTGTCAAAGGTGTATAAACCTCACTTTGTCGGACTTAAGAACAAATCAAACTTACGAACGTGCTCATGGAACGGAACTCATTCGTAAGTCAGGGACTACCTCTAGTTATTAATAGTGCAATAGGCGTCTGTTTCCTTGTGTGGACACGCCACTTACTGTTACTGTTAGCAGTTTCTTAGCAGACATGGTTTAATAAAAATAAAATGGGTTCAATTCTTAGCCTATGCCCAAACCCAGCCACTGGGTGCTGGTTTGTGCTGGTCCTAATAGCTTCAATAAAGTAGGAGGAAGAGCATCCAGGATAAAAAGCTGTGCTGTTGACTGGAACAGCAGAAATGGCAACATGTAATATGTATCAATTACACAGATCAGACCGCCACAACATTAACACTATTGCCAGGTAAATTGAATAACATTATCAACTGTATACCAGTAAACTGGAGAGGCTAATGGGTACCAAAGACTAGCTCGTCTGGATCGATCCTACTGAAAACCCAATGCTGAAAAAGGTTAATGCTGGCTATAATAGAAGATTTCAGAAAATCCAGTGCATTGCAGCTTGCTGTGTATAGGGCTTAGCAGCCAAAGATTTCAAGGTTGTTGATCTGGTCTCCAAATTCCCCAGATCTCAATCTAAAATGCATCCGTACAACTGTCCAAAGCATCCATGGAATGCGTCGGACAAACAATTCTGATCTGTCGAGGCCTCACCCTGCACCCCACAGTACCCAAAGGGTCCACAACAAACTTGGCAGTGCCAGTGGAGACACATCCCAGGAAGCAAAAGGCGAGAGCCCACACAATAATAGTTTATAATGTTATGGCTGATCGTCATATATAGTTGATTAGTTTATTTCTTTGTGGACAGACTACATACATAAACATCATTAATAAGAGTTCCTGCATGCACAAAATAGCAGCATTTGTTTCTTTCTTGTGTGATTAGCAGTTCAGACAAGATGGTACACAGGAAGGAATAAATATTTATTAGAGCCCAAGTTTAATACAAGATCCAAGAGTAGGTTTCTAACGTGAATCTTTATACATACTTATATTGTTAGTAGTTTATTCAAAGATTCAAGTCAGATTCAATAGCATCATTCCACCGATACATAGTTTTGACTAGCACCAAGCTACATAATCGTTTTATTCTAAAGCTCAACGTCATGAACCTGAAGACTTTAACCCTGTTTATCTTCATCATTCTTTCCTTCCTGTGCATTTCTCTTTGGACTGTCCACAATGTAGAAATGGTTCTTGGAAATCTCCTGACACAGCATGGTGTACTTGGATGCCCGTTTGACGCGTGGCAGAATGAAAGTCTGAGTGAACTCGTCTTTGCTGAGCGCTCGCTTGGACTGCATAGCCAGCACACAGTTTATAAACATCAGCGTGTAGCTGTAGCAGTTGTGGTTCTCCTCATTGAAGCTGGGGAAGAAAAAAAATCAGCAATAAACCAGAGCAGAGAGGCATAAGGAAAAAATATATACAGTATTTGATACACAAGAAGTTCAGGCTCTAAGAATCTTTATGGATTATTTCACATGTATCTAGATAATAAAATTAAATAATAACCTTTGCCAGAGTGGATCCCAAATCTCAGCTGAGGAGAATTTCTCCAGGTACTGATCCCACTGATTGATGAGATTGTACATGTCAGGCTGGACTAACATGATGCTAATGCAATGTTCCCAGCCCTCACGGTCTCTCCGCACGCCAGACTTGATGTAGTTATACACAACACCTTCACAACAATAAAGAGAAAGCATGTTACACTCAATTTTTTCAGACAAAATTGGAAGTGCAATCTATAAGCAAGAACATTTCTGGTGTGTGAGATTTGCTTCATTTGGTTTGCACTGCAGATACGAGGTAGATGGTGATTGGTTTAATTTCTTTCATATATAATCAGATCTAATAGTTGTTTCTATAGTAATAAGAAATAAAAATATGTTGGTATTTAATAAAGAATTTAAAATCTTTGATATGATTAAGGTTTATTGAACAATTAAAGAAGTGTCTCCAGTATCAGCATTTAAAAAGTCTTTAGGAAAGTGGAGTTTGCATAAAAGATAAAATATAGCTACTATAATGCAGTAAATAAAAATTGCTAAAGATAAATAAACTATAAATAAATAGATGGCGAATGCTGTTATTGAAAAACTAATCCTTTCTTGGTGTTAACTTCACTTGACAACACAATGCATTACAACACTACAGTATAACACTGATCATTTTCCTATAACATCATGCCTTGTTCTGTTTTATTCCTTAAATGCAAATTAAATTAAAACTAATGTAATACTTATAATTCTATAATATAATTATATAATTCTACTTTATACCTTGTACTTGTCAGCAAATACTTCTGAGAAAGAATAGATTTGGTGTAAAAAAATTTTTACTGCAATATAATTTTTTTAAGTCACAAAAACACTAACAAAATACTAACAACTTGACTCCATAGTGGCTAAGTGTGTGATTAATATAAAGATTATGATGCGATAACTCCTTCTGCACCACCTTATCACATTACAATCCTCATTGTAACACCCTGGAAGGGGTGCCAATCCATCACATGCACACACACATAGAACTAGGCTAATCTGCATGTCATTGGACTGTGGGAGGAACCCAGAGTATTCAGAGGAAAATGTGACTCCGGAAACACTTATCTGTCTGGATTTATTTTTACTTTTTTTTAAAGGTAAACTGCAGGTTCATTTGTTTTATTTTTACTTAAAATTTTGTATTATATTTTTTTATGGCAGTGGAACAAATAATTAGATTTTCCATTATTTGTTATGTGAAAATTTGATTTACGAGTGTTTTGGAATACGAGCCCACTTCGGGAACAAATTATTCTCGTAATCCAAGGTTCCACTGTAAAACAAACAAATGACCTGCACTTTGTGTTTGTGTGTGTGTGTGAAGCCAAGAGGAGGGGGGAGGTGTAAAGGCGGGAGTATGTGTATGAAGGGGCACGGTGTCAAATTGCACGCGTGCACACATAACGACAGGCTGATACAGAGAGGGTGAAAATGGATCGTTAACCTCTCTAATGAGACTTCTTTTGCTTTACACGCACACAAAAACGTCTTCTAAGAAACAGTACACTCGTGCGGTACAAACACACGCATACAAACAAAATCAAATATGTTTTACGCCGCACATACGTGGTCACAGTGTTATAGTAAACAGTACACGCGTGAACGGATGTTGATTATACCAGTGAGAGACGAACACTAAGAATCAGCAAGGGAGATGATTACCCAAAATTCTGCAACGCAAGAGAGAGAAAAAACATTGGCTCAGTTGTGATCACGTGATGATTTTCATCAAAACAAGAAGCGCATGCTTGATACATTCATTCATTCATTCATTTCCTGTACCGCTTTATCCTTATATACAGGGTCACGGGGGCCTGGAGCCTATCCCAGGAACCTTAGGGCACATGGCGGGGTACACCCTGGACAGGGCGCCAATCCATCGCAGGGCACACACACATACTCACATACACACACTCATTCACACACTACGGGCAATTTGGAATGTCAATTAACCTAACCTACATGTCTTTGGACTGTGGGAGGAAACCGGAGTATGCTTGATACATGATACTTGCTATTCGTAAACCAAGACTTGCTCGTTTTTCAAGTCAAAATTTATTAAAAATCTTCGCTCGTCTTGCGGAAACCGTGTTACTCGCAATCTGTGGTTCCACTGTACATATCTATTAACATGTAGATACACTGATCAGCCTTAACACCCTTAAATCCACCTAGGATTTAGATTCCCCTTGTGCTGTGCACTGACCCATTCTGACTCCACAAAACCTTTGAAGGTGTGCTGTTGTGTGTGGCACCGGGATGTTACCAGACGATTATTCAACTGTTGTGACTTGCAAAGTGAGGCCTCCACGGATCTGACTTGTTTGCCCAGCGCATACTATGGATGTTTGATCGAATTGAGTTCTAGGGAACTTGGAGACCGAATCAACAACCTTGAACTCTTTGCCTGCTCCCATATATATATAGTCCCATACTGTATATACAGTACACAGTAGCAAGTTGTGATGCACTGTGAGTGTTTTGAACAAATACCTTTCTTTCATAACAACCATTAACTTTTTTTCAGCAATTTGTGCTACATTGGCTTTTCTGTGAAATCGGACCGGACAGGCTGAACTTTGGTCTCCACAAGCATAAATGAGTCTTTGGTGGCCATGACCCCCATTATTTAATTCACTAGGTCATGGTGTTAGTGTTATGGCTAACCGGTGTGTCAAGTGTGTATTAGGCTTATGACACAACCAGGAAAAAATATACTAATAATAATAAAAAACAGAAAGGTTCATGTATAAACCCGTAAAGTTGGAATGGGTTTGTGTAAAGCAATGTTTAGTTCAGATATTTATTTATTTATTTTTCATCTCCTCAAGAAAAATGATGCAGTACTGTGGTATTCTATCAGTTACAACTTCTCACAACTTTCTTAATCTGTTCCATAGGAAATTAAGCTACAAAACACTTTTGATGGTGGCGGTGGTGGTACACTTAAGCATATACCTTTTGTACATTTTTGTACATTTTACTTACAAATATGAATGAAGAGTATAACTTTAAGGTGAACATATGTAAATCAAATAATTTTAAGAGTAAACCATTTCCACATTCAAAGTATAGAAAAGTAAAGATTAGACATAGTAAAAAGCACAGTGTCTACAGACAAGGAACGATACAGTTTAGTGTCCTTTTTATTGGAAACAAAACTTATTTTAAACACACAAACTGATATTTTTATCCTTTTGTCTCTTTAATAATAATTCCATAAATGTGTAGTTACCATTCAGAGTTTAAATTAAAGCTCTGGATTTCATGTTGGTTTAGATGATATAGAAAATCATGACTGACTCACCAGTTGTGTCAGTAATTCCAGTATGCAGATCTGATCCGCCATCATATTCTCTGGAAATGATTTCACATTAAACATTTTCTTATAAATAAGCAAAATAAACCGTTGTGATTAAAGGTCTGACCTTTACCTGAGCTTGTTCTCCTCTGCTGGGGCGATCAGGAAAGCGCAGGGTGTTTTGTGGCCATTGGTGAAGGGGTTGGGGATGCTGATGGGCGCCTCCTCCAGCCTTCTCCCGCTGAAGCTCGTGCCACACTCGGGGCATTCCTCTGGCACGAAGAAACAAAAAATATCTCTGTCACAGTGACTGAATTTGATAATGCTCTTATCCATCGAAGATGAGCATTGGGAGCGTCTAACTGCTCGCCGGCACCTTCCGCTTCATTCTGGCAGCCGGTCCGCAGCAGAAATGGAGGCCAACAGGTGTGTTTCAGCAGTCTGACGTCTACTGATCATTTGTAACGCACCTATCAGGTTGCGCCCGGCCTTACACCTGTGGAGCAGTGCTGTCTGCACAGCAGCGTGTAATGGACAGTTAATGCTCAGATGGACACGAGCAGGATCTCCTACATTACTCTTATCAAAATACTTCTCTGTTCGTTCTTTAGAATATAATGTTTGAATTAGCATTTGTGACAAAATTATGTCTCTGTTTTCATTGTCAGATATATTTTCAATGGAAAGAAGGAGAGATGTGTTTCTACAAATAATAAAGAAATAAAAAGAATACAAGGAAAAGGGAAGCAAGGAAAGGGATGGAGGAAAGGAATCAATCACTGATGAACGGATGGAATTATTAAATAGGGGGAAAGGGGTCGATGGATAGCTGGCAGGAAGGAAAATGAAAGAGAAAAATTAAGAAAAAATGGAGAGAATGAAGAATAAATGGATGAAATAACAGACCGGGGGCCTGAGGAAGATGGGTGGAAAAAAAGACAGAAAGATGGAAGGAAAGAACCAGTTAAATTAGGAAAAAAGGAGTCGATGGATAAAGATCAAAAGGGAAAAAGGAAGGAAGAAATAGATGGATGAATGGATAGATAGAAGGAAGGGATTGATTGATTGAAGGAAGCAAGGAAAGGATGGATAGATTGAAGGACAAAAAAGAACATGTATAAGGAAAGATCTAATCTAATCTGCATAAAATTACATATTTAAATAATCACAGATGTCGTCATTAGATGATGTTACAATTAAATGTTTATTTAGATGTAAAGACATTTTTCATAGACAGTTGTACAAAGTTATTTTTTTTGAAAATGTATGCTTATTGTTTAAGAAAGAAAGTTTGTTAGTGTAATTTTTGATATAAAAAATAATCTACATTAAAAATACCTAAATTTTCATGAATGTTGGTCATATATTTAAAAATGTCACTTAACCATGCACTCCTAACCTACTGAGTGGTTTAAAAATAAATAATAAAAGGAACAGATATTCAAAAAGATAAATGGCAAACACGTTTGAACATACAAGCACGAAACAAGCAATATATCAGTATACATATAGATATTACTTTTTTATAAATTTATTTATGGTTATTTCTTTAAAATGTAAAGATTTCTTTAACATTTAAAGAATGTGGATTGGCACCCTGTCCAGGGTGTACCCTTCCTAGTGCCCGAAGTCTCCTGGGATAGGCTCCAGGTCCCCCGCGACCCTGAACACAGGAATAAGCGGTATAGAAAATGAATGAATGAATTTAAAGAATGTGTATCCAGTGTATGTAATTTCAAAGCATTTGTTCTCAAGCCTCCTAACCTCCTATCATGTAAACCATTTTAAGCATTTAATTTATATTATGACTTCTAAACTCAAACTTTGCCATTAACAAAAACCTCTCTAACACATATCTAACCAGTTTCTTAAATAGTTTATAGGGTCATACAGTATGATCATCCTGACAAATGTCAGGTGCTACACATAACTGACACAATCAAACAAAGGCAATCATAATGAAATAATAACGAAGCATCTGATTCACATAATTTGAATATATTACAATTTCATTATATCATGCAGCCTGAGTCTGAAGTGTACATTAGGTGTCAAAACATGCTCATGTGCCATATGCTGAAAACATTGTTGATTCAAGGATGCCAATACATATTTCTGTAACAATATTATTACAACTGGCAACAAATCGATGTCTATAAACTAATCTATAGAACCTTCCAGAAGACTCAGATTCTCAAAACCCAGTTAAACACATGTTCTCCTTTGAACCAGTGTTTAGAGCCTGCCCTTATTGTTTACATTTAATAAAAATGAAAAATGCAGGTTTATACTGTATGATGATAAATGAAAATAAATTACTGTTTCTGCTTACTATTTATTAATTTATTTAAACAGAGATGGTCTTGGCCTGAAATTGTTAAAACCTAAATCACGTATTCTGAGAAGTACCGGTGTATTTATCTGGTCAATTCACAGTAATTGTAGGTCGATATTGTTGTGAACATGGAGGACCTGGCATCCTTTTACAAGCTAGTTTCATCTTACAAAGCACATACAATAGAAGTAATTTCCTAATGTGCAGTACACACACAGTACATCACATTGTGAAAGGTGTCTGTACAATACCAAAGAACGTCTTACACACACCATGTTATTCCAGGAAACTATTTATTAACCATGAAACCATGATTACAATAAAGTCCTTCAGTGTTCAAAAATTCATTAACTAAAGTTAATTAAGTTAAGATAAGCCTTTATTTGTCACATACATTACTGCACAGAGAAATTCTTTCTTCGCATATCCCAGTGTAACTACAGTAGGTTCAGAGCGCAGGGTCAGCCATGATACAGCAGATAGAGATAAGGGCCTTACTCAGGGGCCCAACAATGGTGGAGCTGGGACTCGAACCGCTGACATTTAAAAAAATTTATTTTTATTACACAAATTATTACAAAACTATACATAGAATATAGGACATGTATACAGTACCAATCAAAAGTTAAAGAGAAGAATGTTATTTGTTCTGGAATACTTTTTACAAGAACAGTATTGTCAAGTGTATTTGCAAAATCCATGAAGCACCATGATGAAACAGACCTTCATGAAGAACATCCCAGGAAAGCAAGACCAAAACTTACCTCTGCTGCAGAGAAGTTCATTTAGAGTTACCAGCCAGAAAAATCACCAATTAATATTTAACACCTCATATTACATATTATTGGATGCCTTCAGCATTGTTTCGCAATGTATAGAGAAATAAAAATCAGGAATTAGAAGATGTGTCCAAATGTTTGTCTGGTACTGTATATATCAAAAAGCATGTTTTAATTAGTTCATTATTATTTGTTTGTTACTAGGAAGCTTAAAACATAAAGCACAAAACTGTCACTTATAGCATAGTTCATTTTAAAATTGTAAACTTGCACTGGGTTTATGGGTTTCACATGAAATTGTTAATTAACTGCACTTATTGATCAACAATGTAAAAGCCATGTTGTAAGATTTCTTCATACACCCTGATGAACATGGAGGCATGCTTCACTGGGGACAAAATGTGGGCACTGGTGAACTCGTTTCTGCTCAGAGGAGCTTTACTGTCCAGCGATCTCATGTGGTTTATGAACGTCAAGGCGAAACCATAGCAACACGAGCCAAACTCCCTCTGCTCATGGAATCTTCAAAAATAAAAATAAAAAACACAAACCAACAAATGGTTCTGGTTATGAAGTATACATAATTCTTGTTAATATTCTAAATATAAAAATTGACTGTTCATTTATTTGAATGTGTTAAGAAAAGTGCAGCAGAGAGTTGTATTATTTCAGTCATTCTAATATATGGTCATTTTGATACCACAACTACTTAATAACTACAAACCGGATTCCAAAAAAGTTGTGACACTAAACAAATTGTGAATAAAAACTGAATGCAATGATGTGCAGATGGCAAATGTCAATATTTTATTCAGAATAGAACATAGATGACAGATCAAAAGTTTAATCTGAGAAAATGTATCATTTTAAAGGAAAAATATGTTGATTCTAAATTTCACGGTGTCAACAAATCCCAAAAAAGTTGGGACAAGTAGCAATAAGAGGCTGGAAAAAGTAAATTTGAGCATAACGAAGAGCTGGAAGACCAATTAACAGTAATTAGGTTAATTGGCAACATGATTGGGTATAAAAAGAGCTTCTCAGAGTGGCAGTGTCTCTCAGAAGCCAAGATGGGTAGAGGATCACCAATTCCCACAATGTTGCACAGAAAGATAGTGGAGCAATATCAGAAAGGTGTTACCCAGCGAAAAATTGCAAAGACTTTGCAGTTATCATCATCAACTGTGCATAATATCATCCGAAGATTCCGAGAATCTGGAACAATCTCTGTGCGTAAGGGTCAAGGGCGTAAAACCATACTGGATGCCCGTGATCTCCGGGCCCTTAAACGACACTGCACCACAAACAGGAATGCTACTGTAAAGGAAATCACAGAATGGGCTCAGGAATACTTCCAGAAACCATCGTCAGTGAACACAATCCACCGTGCCATCCGCCGTCGCCAGCTGAAACTCTACAGTGCAAAGAAGAAGCCACTTCTAAGCAAGATCCACAAGCACAGGCGTTTTCATTGGGTCAGGGATCATTTAAAATGGAGTGTGGCAAAATGGAAGACTGTTCTGTGGTCAGACGAGTCACAATTCGAAGTTCTTGTTGGAAATGTGGGACGCCATGTCATCCGGACCAAAGAGGACAAGGACGACCCAAGTTGTTATCAACGCTCAGTTCAGAAGTCTGCATCTCTGATGGTATGGGGTTGCATGAGAGCGTGTGGCATGGGCAGCTTGCATGTCTGGAAAGGCACCATCAATGCAGAAAAATATATTCAGGTTCTAGAACAACATATGCTCCCATCCAGACGTCATCTCTTTCAGGGAAGACCCTGCATTTTTCAACAAGATAATGCCAGACCACATTCTGCATCAATCACAACATCATGGCTGCGTAGGAGAAGGATCCGGGTACTGAAATGGCCAGTCTGCAGTCCAGATCTTTCCCCTATAGAGAACATTTGGCGCATCATAAAGAGGAAGGAGTGACAAAGAAGGCCCAAGACGATTGAACAGTTGGAGGGAGCATTACTATTTCTAAACTGGTCTCCTCGGTCCCCAGACGTCTGTTGAGTGTTGTAAGAAGAAGGGGAGATGCCACACAGTGGTGAAAATGGCCTTGTCCCAACTTTTTTGGGATTTGTTGACACCATGACATTTTGATTCACCATATTTTTCCCTTAAAATTAAGCATTTTCTCAGTTTAAACTTTTGTTTCCGTGATTTATGTTCTATTCTGAATAAAATATTGACATTTGCCATCTCCACATCATTGCATTCAGTTTTTATTCACAATTTGTTTAGTGTCCCAACTTTTTTGGAATCCGGTTTGTAATTTGTATGGCAGCTACATACAGGAAAACATAATCAGATACTGATACCTGAAGGTGTTCCTCATTTTTTTAGGGAAGAGAAACAATGGGGAAATTTGGTGAGATAACTGTTTGTGGCTCTTATAAAATTGGGAAAAGCAGGAGCTACTGTAACTTCTTTCATGGAGAAACTTTAAAAGTAAATGTAAATGGTAGAACATACATGAAATCAAACATACAGTATTGGTCACTTTAGTGTACAAAGAAGGAGAAAATCAAAAATCATGAATACTAGAAAATAATCCGCTTAATGCCTCTACACTTTTGATCATTCCTTACTAATTTCACTAAAGATTATCAAGGGTCAGAAAATATATGTTAAAATACATACAGAAAATACACAAGTACAAAAGAAAAAACAGAGATCTGAATATACATCTGGATAAAAACAGTATAAAAAGTGTATGTTAGTAATATATTTAATTCACATACATTTTTATGTGAAAGGTGGATGAACTAACCGTTCTGGGGTCCATGCTGAGGTTGATGAAAAGATTTCCAATTCCTTATCCCATAACTGTTTTAAGTCTTGTCTATATGGTGGAACAAGTTGGATGGACACACACTGCTCCCATCCGTGTTCATCCCTCTTTACTCCTGATTGAGTGTAGTTATGCACCAAACCTAAAGGAAAAAAATCTATCGTGATTATCAGATACTTGCATAACTACAATAAATGGCTATAAAAGCAACTTAGAAGTTGTCACTGGATTTAGCAGCCTTTTAAAGATGCAGTCAAATCTGGTGAAATCTGAGTAGGTCTAAAATTTAAGACATCAGGTTGAGTCAATTCAGCACCAGTGTGTAAGGCCTACAATTGAATTGAATTCAATTTTATTTATATAACGCTTTTAACAATGGTCATTGTCTCAAAGCAGCTTCACAAAAAATGAAAGAAAATTTACAAAAAAAATAAAAATTATAATAATAATTTTAGAAAAGAAAATAATTGGACGTGTGTATGTGTGAGAAAAATGTGTAGATAATAATAATGAGATGAATGAATGAAATTTCTCTGATGAGCAAGCCAAGGGTGACGGCGACAGTGGCAAGGAAAAACTCCCTGAGATGGCATTAGGAAGAAACCTTGAGAGGAACCAGACTCAACGGGGAACCCATCCTCATTTGGGCGATAACAGATAGAAATATAACATCTTGTGTGTTGTGCAGGTGAAAATTCAATATGACAGAAATTATTTAAATTGACATGAAGACCAGTTCAGCATAGGGACGAGTCAGTAGGTGCAGAGGGCAGATGAGGTCTGGATCACTGGAAGCACAGGAGCAGCATGTGTAGCTCCAACCATCATAAAGCTGAATCCAGCTGGAGCTGGTCCTTCTCTGGATGCCTCAGGAACCTCGCAGGGTCGGCCTTTGTCTACTGAAGCTGGCAAAATCTCCCGATGCCTCGGGATGGGTAGAGAAATACAGAACATGAGTGAATGCACAGAGAATGAGTGATGTTCCTAGTGATAAATCTATCTTTTATTCAATTCAATCCAATAAAATACATTTTAACAACAGTCATTGTGCAAAGCAGCTTTACAGAATAAAAAAATTACGGAATTGAGTTTGAAAAGTGTGAGAAAATATATTAATCATAATTATCAGATTTTTCCGGATAAGCAAGCCGAGGGCAGTGATGGCAAAACTCCCTGAGATGACAATAGTAAGAAACCTTGAGAGGGACCAGTCAATTTTGATCACTATTTCAAAACAATTAAGCACTAATCATTATTATTTCCCAAAAGTCAGTTGATCACTTTTTTTCACTACCAGCAATCACTGATCAACTATTTCCTTAAAAAACAATCACCGATCAATATTTTCCCAAATAAACAATATCTGAAAGAATTATATTTTTCCATCCTTCTTTTTTCTTTTCTAATTTTTAAGCTCTCTCCTTACCTGAATTTACAAGTAATAAAGCAATCAATTCAGTCAGTAGGAAATTCCTTGTGTTTATTTCAAGACTTCTCCCATCATTGGTTCTTTATTCTGTACTCTTTTCATTCATCTTCTATGCTGCTTATCCTATACAGCGTGACAGGAAGCCTCGTTGTCCTGCTGGAAGGTGAACCTCCGCCCCAGACTCCAAGAGGTTTTCTTCCAAGATTGCCCTGTATTTGGCTCCTTCCATCTTCCCATCAACTCTGACCAGCTTCCCTGTCCCTGCTGAAGAGAAGCACCCCCAGAGCATGATGCTGCCACCACCATATTTGACAGTGGGGATGGTGTGTTCAGAGTGATGTGCAGTGTTAGTTTTACGCCACACATCGCGTTTTGCATTTTGGCCAAAAAGTTCCATTTTGGTCTCATCTGACCAGAGCACCTTCTTCCACATGTTTGCTGTGCAAACGGGACTTCTTATAGTTTTCTGTTAACAATGGCTTTCTTCTTGCCACTCTTCCATAAAGGCCAACTTTGTGCAGTGCACGACTAATAGTTGTCCTATGGACAGATTGCCCCACCTGAGCTGTAGATCTCTGCAGCTCGTCCAGAGTCACCATGGGCCTCTTGGCTGCATTTCTGATCAGCGCTCTCCTTGTTCGGCCTGTGAGTTTAGGTGGACGGCCTTGTCTTGGTAGGTTTACAGTTGTGCCATACTCCTTCCATTTCTGAATGATCGCTTGAACAGTGCCCAGTGGGATGTTCAAGGCTTTGGAAATCTTTTTGTAGCCTAAGCCTGCTTTAAATTTCTCAATAACTTTATCCCTGACCTGTCTGGTGTGTTCTTTGGACTTCATGGTGTTGTTGCTCCCAATATTCTCTTAGACAACCTCTGAGGCCGTCACAGAGCAGCTGTATTTGTACTGACATTAGATTACACACAGGTGCACTCTATTTAGTCATTAGCACTCATCAGGCAATGTCTATGGGCAACTGACTGCACTCAGACCAAAGGGGGCTGAATAATTACGCACACCCCACTTTGCAGTTATTTATTTGTAAAAAAAAAAAAAAATGTTTGGAATCATATAGGGCTGCAACTACCGATTATTTTGATAATCGATTACTTGGTCGAATATTTTTTTTCGATTAATCGATTAATCGGATAAAACTAATTACTTTGCTGTTTTGCTTAATTATATAAAACCATAAATCAGGGTATTATTTATGTATAAAAGTAAACTTTAAAAAATGCAATAGCCACATAGAGTTTAATGATCTTTAACTTTGACATTTAAACCTTATTTTACGTAAATCAACATTTTTGTTTTTAACAATAATTGCAGATGGCAAGTTGACAGTATATAGTTAAAAAAAAAATACACTGACATTCAGTTGTTAAGAATGACCTCAGTTTTAAATTCTCTTAAATTAATTCAACTTAAGAAGAATAATAGACTTCTAGATTATTATGATATTTTTAATTGAAGTGTCTCTTGCTACATCCTTTTCACGGTTTATACATTGCGATCCTCTCGTGTATTTTATCCTTTTTTTTGTTGTCTCAATTAAAAACAAATAAATAAATAAATAAATAAATATATGATGGATAGATAGATAGATAAACAGACCATTTTACTATACTAGACATTCTCATAATACGGCGACGGAGGGAGAAAAAAAAATAAAAATAAAATAAAAAAATCGCCGCTACTGGGTTCACTCTGTTTATTTTGCCGATATTTCCCGCTGTACAGCATGTAGGATCATGCGATATATCCAGTCCTCCGAAGTGTAAAATGAACGTGAAGAAAACGCACTAGAAGCGTTTTCCTTGCGTTCGTTGGGATTTGAACGCGAAGAAAAAGCTGCATGCAACGTTTTTTTTGACACCGTATAACCGCGAAGCCAGACAAACGCACGTCACCAAAGCCCGTGTGAACTCTCTCACTGACTCCTATGTGCAGAAAACCCTCGGCGCTTCATCCGCGCTCACCGGACACTATGAACGCCTGATTAAAAAATGCCTGATAAGAGGCGTTTAATGTAAATTGCTCCCATACCTGGGAGGACTTGGTGTGCACGCTTTTTTCCAAATGCTTCTGTAACCTTCATGCGTGTCTTTGTGTATTTGTGCATCTTGTGGTCGCGCTTCTCAGTAACGTGAGCAACCCAACTAATCGATAACAGCATTCGTTGACAACGAATTTCATTATCGATAATTATCGATTTTATCGATTAGTTGTTGCAGCCCTAGAATCATGTATGACTTTCGTTCCACCTCTCAAGTGTACACCACTTTGTATTGGTGTTTAACGTGGAATTCCAGTGAAATTGATTCAGGTTTGTGGCTGTAATGTGACAATGTGGAAAAGTTCAAGGGGGCCGAATACTTTTGCAAGTACACATATACACACTGACACATTCACACGCAAATACTAATTAACCTAATCTGCATGTCTTTAAACTTTGGGAAGAAACTGGGAGGAGGAAACTGAAGTACCTCGAAGAAGCCCACCAGGCCCAGGGAGAACAGGCAAACTCCACACATCCAAGGCGGGAATCGAACCCTCGACCCTGTGTGCAAGGCCACAGTGCTAACCTGACTACGCCACGTATTATTTTCTCATTTGCTATAACTCTCCTCCTGTGTTTAGGTCTTCAAAACGTTCTATTACACATAACACGTAGGGGTGGGCGATATACCGGTATACACGGTTAACCGGTAGAAATGTGTCAACCGATAGAGATTTTGGTCTATCGTCTTAATCGTGGTTGAGATCACGTTACGTAACCACGCAATACACATTCATTTCTATGGGAAGCCAAACACATCTAAAGTGGGACGAAACCGTGGCACTCGGTTGAGGGCAGACCAAATATCCAGACCCGGTGGATCGCGTCACCGACCAACTTGAGCAGCGCTGCTCGAATCACAAACCTGCGTGACGCTGATAGAAATAGACTGCGCCGACTAGGGCTGCACGATATTAGGAAAATATGCGATATTGTTGTTGAATATTGCGATAACAATATTCCTTGCGATATAACAATTCCCTAGAGAAATGCATTTTTAATTATTATTGCCTATTTTTTTTTATTATTTATTCATATGTAATGATCATACTAAAATAAACAGGTAATAGATATTCGTCAGATATAATTAAATCTAATTCAGGCTAAAAAGAAACTATATGTCAAGGAAGTTGCAAATATTTAGACTTCAAAACACTATGAATGACTTAAACCCCTCAGCAGATATTCTGATTTCTGGTTTGCTGTTACTATAAACCTGCCAACACAATATGAATTACTTTATTGACATTACTTTTTATTTACATGTAACTATACACTCATCAATAGCGTCTTAAAACAAGAGCATCTTTTAAACAAAATATTCTCTTTGGCTTGCCTGTTTTTTTTTTTATAAAATAAATATTATTAAACAAAAATTAAATAAGAAAATACTATTTGTCACACACACACACGCGCGCTCCGCGACCGGCACTAGGACCCGGAAGTAATGTGGTCGCGAACCAGGAAGTATAAGAGGAGTAAACAAACCACCGCATACAGCTTAGTCACTGAGTTTGCGCATGTCGGTTCAGATTGTTTACTTTCTGATTCGAGTGTGTGTTTATAGGACGCGGGTTCAATTTGTGTTTTTCCCTTGCTCCCCTTCTGTGAGAGTCCTGTGACTAATTCGCGTGGTTATCCTGCCTACTCGCTTGCTTCCGCGTTTGGGTTTACTGTCCACGCTACAAAGGGCTAACTGCTAATCGCTAAGTCTTCTGATCATCCGGGGTTAGTTCGCGACAGAATTAAGTATAAAGATATAAATAAATAAATATATAAGCGGGTATAAACATAGTAAGGGCCCATCTGATTGGTCAAATTTGGACACACAAATGCTTGGCACATAAATTATTTATCGTAACTCTTTGCGACATGGTTATCGCGCATGCCATTATCGCGATAACGATATTTTTTCGATATATCGTGCAGCCCTAGCGCCGACTATCAAAATACATTTTACCCCGCTGGGATGCGCACATACAAACCAGGCATGGCAAGGAGGAAACAATATTAAAACAGTCCTGACATTTTAAATAAATTGTTTTTAAATAAAAAACAGTGGGTCGTGCAGGTTTGTGATTCGAGCGGCGCTGCTCAAGTTAATCCGCGCTGCGCTGTCCACCGGGCTGCGCAAATAAACCAGAATATCTCTGTGCTATCCAGATAGTCACGCTGCACTGTCCACTGGGCCGCGCAGATATTTGTTTCAACTGAGTTTAAAAACAATAAAAACGAGAGCACACAAAATCCTTTATTCAAAAAAACAAAAACTCCAACACACGCGACACTAGAGGAGGAAGTGCGCATGCGCCTTTTGCCCTTCTATGGCAAGCCCCGAGGGGATAAAAACCTCACACACATATGCACCTCACGAGCGCCTGTGCATCTAACATTAGCACAATATAACAAAATCAAATTAGGTTTGTTACACATCCAATCGAATATGGCCAAAGTAAAAAAACATGCGGCAAACCTCAGCAATTCCCAGTTTAAATAAAATTACATAATGTAAAAATGAATGCATTTTCAGATACAAATTGCTATATTGTGATATATATCGTTATCGAGGTAGAAAATTGCTTCTACCGTGATAGAAGATTTTGGTTATATCGCCCACCCCTAATAACACGTTTTGATAGACAAGTGATAGTGACGATGCAATGAATCATCCCCCAACAACTGATCGGGAAGCTGAACCTGTTGGGCCTGAACACCTCTCTCTGCAACTGGATCCTAGACTTTCTGACCGGAAGGCCTCAGTCAGTACGGATCGGGAACAGCACCTCCAGCACCACCACATTGAACACTGGGGCCCCACAAGGCTGTGTGCTCAGTCCCCTGGTGTTCACACATCATTAAGTTCGCTGAAAACACGACCTTCATTAGCAACAAGACAACAACCTGTCTCTGAATGTTGACAAGACAAAAGAGATGGTTGTTGACTTTAGGACACGAGGCGACCATTCTCCGCTGAGCATCAACGGCTCCTCTGTGGAGATCGTCGACAGCACCAAATTCCTCTGTGTCTACCTAGAGAAGGACCTCAGCTGGTCCCTCAACACCAGCTCCCTACACAAGAAAGCCCAACAACGTCTCTTCTTTCTGAGAAGACTGAGGAAGGCCCAGCTTCCACCACCGATCCTGACCACCTTCTACAGAGGAACTATCGAGAGCATCCTGAGCGGCTGCATCACGGTCTGGTTTGGGACCGCAAGACCCTACAGCGGATAGTAAGGACAGCAAGGAAGATCATCGGGGTCTCTCTACCCTCTATTGAGGACATCTACACCACACGCTGCATCTGCAAAGCCACCAGCATTGTGGCTGATCGGACACACCCCTCTCGCACACTCTTCACACTCCTTCCATCTGGAAAAATGTACCGAAGCATTCGGGCACATACATCCAGACTGTACAGCTGTACAGCTGTTTTCCACAAGCCACCCGTCTTCTCAACAAAAAGGGACTGGACTGATAATGTTTGTGTGGGTGTGTGTGTGTTTATCACTCAGCTTAACTCAACTACCTCAAAACATTGAGACTGGACTGACTAATCAACACAAGCGCAAACAAACTGACCTAACTATTGTACACACCAACCTGTAAATATTCTTTACTGGATTACTTTTTGCACTAACTTGTTAATTCTTGCTGCTATGTTAAGGAACATTTACTGGTTCTCCACTATCTTAACTCAAACCTCAACACCATATTATTATGTTATGCCGTGTTTGTCACTTTGCTGCTCTTGTTTGCACATTTGCACATGCACTTTATGTTGTCTGTAAAAAAATAAAATAAAAAACCTGTAGATAGTCTTTCTTAGCTAGTTAGTTTTTGTTAATTTATGTTGTCATGTCAATCTGTCTTGTCTCCGCTAGCCAGCTAACTAGGCCTCTTAGTTAGCTAGTTTAGTTTTTCTGTTAATTTATGTTGCATGTAGCACCTTGGTCCTGGAGGAACGTTGTTTCGTATACTAACTGTATGTGGTTGAAGTGACAAAGCCTACTTGAAACTGAATCTGGAAATTACAGTACCAGGTATGAGATCATCTAGCGACCTCTAGCGGAGGTTTGAGCATGTGCCGGCTGATATTACCTTAAAATAGTTGGCAACACTTGAGGCAAAGAAGCACGCGCGCATTTACCTTTTGAGTCGGAGAGTCCAACGTGTAACTCCGTCTCGCGCCATTCTCTTAACCGGAAGAACAATAGTGTCTGTAAAGATTGTATAATTTCTCCCACATTTCATGAATGAATGTATTGTTTTTTTTGGTTCTACCTACCCTAAACACCACGGGCCTTCATTTGCTCCCAAAAGAAACGCGCACTGAGTTTCATGACCATTTGTGAAAGGAGAAGGAAGCGCCACCGGGGCGTCTAAAAGCCCAAAGACGAGAGGATTACTACAAACAGGGCACACGTCTCCCGCAGACCGACATGTAGTTTCTTGACTTAACCCGACATCTTGTTTTGAAAAAATATAAATATTCTTCCCACAGTGTCTGAACTTCATCACTGTTCTCTCCATTTTAAAGCGCACAGGTGATCCCGCCTCGTGCCCCTACTGGCCACGTATAGGTACTACATGAAACGAACAATTATTTCAAACTATTGGTTCGTATTTATCCCACCAATATATTATTGTCGCTATATGTAAAATTAATTGGAATACGCTGTTCCATATATAAACCTTTAAAAAAAAAAAAAAACCTGCCATCCTTCCCCAAGGATATCGATGACGTCATATTTTACATGGGAACTCGAGGGTGCTAAGAACCCAAGTGTTAATTTGGGACTGTACATGTAGTGGCACTAATCGGAGTTTAAAATGACACACTTGGAAAAACAATAATAATAATAATAATAATAAAATAATAATAACAAGCCGTTAAGCTATGCGTTTAACAGTGCGGAACCAGGAATCGAATTCGCTGTTGTAGTCGGCAGTAATTTGAGGTCGCACAAATAACCGTATGAGAACAGGAAGCAAAATATAACCTGCGTATATATGAAATAAAACATGTCAACAAAGCAAGTCACGTGCAGGTAAAACTCTGTAAAGATTCTAGAGCTTTAATCGTAGAACAACGTGAACGAAATACGAGTCGTATACGGCGTGAATAGACTCGTTTGACTTTGACGTTAAACAAAAATGGTGCAGTGTTACTGTTAGCTTGCGGACTAGCGGTGTTTTCTCTGTGAGTTTTGATTAGGTTTTGAATAGTTAACAAGAAACACACGGAATATCTGTCATTTGCAGAGTAACACAATGTAAAATAAACCAATCACGGTTTATGGTGTATTTGTTCGTTATAGCGGTTCAAATGAATGTCAAATTGCTCCGTGTTCCCTATATGTGTGCACTACTTAGGGTGGTTTGTTCGGCCACTGTAGTGCCCCTAGGGGGATAAGTTACGCTCTATGCTTACCTACTTGCGAAAACTTCTTACATGTAAATTGTCTTTCATTGCTTTATAACTGGATCACTGGATTTCCTCCTGACTCTCTCTAGATATTTCCTTCATGGTGTTTGTCGAGAGGGGAGCAGGTGCATGTTTTCACATGATCTGGCAACCAGCAAGCCTTCAACAATATGTAAATTTTATCAAAAAGGTGTGTGCGCTTATGGAGAACGATGCAGGTGAGATGTTCAAGAATGGCACATTTGTAGTTGCTACAGGTTGAGAATTCATAGGCGTGATTTGTGTTATTATTTTCTCTGAGCAAGTGTTGTTTTTTGTTTCAGATATGACCACATCAAACCGGGTGGCCGTGGAGGTGGACCCCCTGTGGATCACACAAACAGAGCCGGTAGTACAGGAGCATCTGTTCTGCCCTCCACGGGACCTGGACCTCCACCTCCACCAAGCACTACGAGAATCACTAAGAAACCACTCGTGCTGAGGGACAGAGGTAAACTTATTACAGTGAAACCTCGGGTTGCGAGTAACGCATTTTGCGAGTGTTCCGCAAGACGAGCAAAAATTTTAAATAGATTTTGACTTGGAAAACGAACAATTTTTGGTTTACGAGTACAGAGTATCACACATGCGCTTCTTGTTTTGATGCCAATCGTCATGTGATCACAACTGAGAACAACGTAATCTCTCTCTTGCGCTGTGGAATTGTGGGTAATGGTCTCCCCTGCTGGGTCTTAGTACGCATCTCTCACTGGTATAATCAACATCCGTGCACCCGTGCACTGTTTACTATAACACTGTGAACATGCGTTTGCGCATAAAAATATTTTATTTTGTGTCTGTATAGTGTGTGTACAGCGTGCGTCTAAAGCAAAAGCAAGTCTCATTTTGAGAGGTTAAAGATCCATTTTCTCTCTCTGCTCAAGGCTCAGCCTGCTCTTTGTGTCTGTGTGCACGCACATACTCAGTGCCTGTACGGACAAAATGGAAACACTTATCTGTCAGGGTTTAGTTTTACTTTTTTTAAAGGTAAAGTGCAGGTTAATTTGTTTTATTTTTACTATATATTTTGTGTTAATTATTTTTATGTATTTATTTTTTTCGGTTGTGGAATGAATACTTTGAGTTTCCATTTTTTCTTATGGGAAAATTAAATTTGATTTATGAGTGTTTTGGAATACAAGTCCGCTTCGATTTATACTCGTAATCCAAAGTTCCTCTGTACCTTCCTACCTGTTAATTGGGCATGGTAAATGTTATCTCTAACTTGTGAAGTCGGTCAGATTTTTTTAAATTTATTTGTACACTCACCTGTCACTTCATTTGGTACACCTTTTTAGTCCTGGGTTGGACACCCTTTTGGGTTCAGTGCTGCCAATATTCTTCATAGCATGAGTTCGATAAGGTGCTGGAAACATTTCCTCGAGATTTTGGTTCATTCTGACATGTTGTGACTCTCCTGTTCCGCCATGTCCCAATCGGATTGAGATCTGGTGACTCTGTCCATTTAAGTTTCATTGTCATCTTCAAGAAACCAGTTTGAGATCATTTTAGCTTAGTGACATGACATATACTGTTGTCATAAATGGACGGACCTGGTCAGCAGCAATTCTCAGGTAGGCTGTGGTATTTACACAATGCTAAATTTGTGTAAGGATTTTGAAGTGTGCCAAGAAAATATACCCCCACACCCTTACACTGCAGAAATCAGGGCTTCTTATACATCAGGCAATGTTTTTTCCAATCTTTTATTGTAAAATTTTGGTGAGCCTATGTAAACTGTAGACTGTAGACGTTTTGTGTTTGTAGATTACTCCCAGTGTTGTCTGGAGCTCTTCGTTTGAAGGGTTATGATGAACATATCTGAATGGATACATCAGTTGTAACAAGATGTTATTTGCTCGGTTCTCCTCTGGCATCAACAAGACATTTTGCCTAGAAAACCACCTCTTACTGGACCACCTCTCTTTTGCAGACCATTCTCTGTAAACCCTAGAGATGGTTGTGTAGGAAAATCCCAGTAGATCAGCAGCTTTGGAAATACTCAGACCAGCCTGTACAGTGCCAACAACCACGCCACATTCAGAATCACTTAAATCACTTTTCTTTCCCTTTCTAATACTCAGTTCAAACTTCAGAAGGTCATCCTGACCATGTCTACATGCCTAAATGCACTGAGTTGCTGCCATGTGGTTGGCTGATTAGATATTTACCACAACATGCAGTTGATAAGGTGTACCTATTGAAGTGGCAGTGGTAGCCCGGATAGCATTTGAGATAATGTGCTGTTATTGTGGTCATTTTTAATTAATCGTTTCCCGTCATTTAATTTTTAAACCAGCATTTCTACAGTATATATTAAGTTTTGTCACTGAAGTTCTGTTTTGATAATTTATTCTGAATAATCCTAAAATCTTTCCCCCTGTTTTAAAATAGCTTTAGGAGGTGACAGTCGAGGGCAGCCGTACAGCGGAGAAAGTGCAGAGCTTTTGGATTGCTGGGATTACAGAGATGTCTCTCAGGTCAAACCTCATAGCTACCTGGATGCCATCCGCTCGGGGCTGGAGGGTTCAGCCGCAGCCAGTGTAGCAGCGTACCCAGACATTTCCCATCAGTCCCTGCTTTGCCCTTATGCAGCTGCTGGCCAATGTCACTATGGCGACACATGCCCGTATCTCCATGGCGACATGTGTGAAATTTGCAGGTTGCAAGTTTTGCACCCGCATGACCCAGTGCAGAGAGCAGCACATGAGAAGGTGAAGAATGGTGTGGATTTGTTTACCCGTTCTTGAATGTATCAGATTTTCAGTGGGTTGGTAGTTTACATACACTTTGTATTTAATTTGCCTTTTAATTTGTCTGAGCTTCAAGCAAGTGCATGCCCATTCCTCCTGACCAAACTGGTGGAAGTCATTGCTTCTTTTTGCAGAATCTCAGTATTTTATCACACGTGTTCATGCCAGTTAAAGAGACACATGGCACACACTACCAGACTCTTTAGCATTAAAGCACTAACTGAATGCGGAAATGTTAAGACTTTTATCTTCAGTACGCTGTTTTGGTAACCAAAGGTCATTTGTAGATTCTCCTTCTTCACCCATAGGGCAAAGCACATGGCACATACGTTCACCTTTACAAAAAATGATACAAATCAATTTCTCATAGCTTTTGAATGATTTTTGTTTCACCAGGGCTGTATACGGCCTGTAACAGGCTGTGACCTGTTAGACTTTCTGAGGTCAAACGGCTGAACAGAAGCAACAGGCACTACTCTGTTCAGAGGTGAATAAAGCAGGAGGAAATAAAATGCTTCATTCTAGTCTCTGTTACTCTGTGACAGTAAATCCTTCTGTGTGTCTGTTTGAAAAACTTGTCAATTTTAGCTTCCATTTGAATCTTTCACACACCTCTGGCACATTGTTCGGCTTGTGTTTGGATATTGCTCATTTTTCACACTAATCAGAACTAAATGTAACCCAGCTGTAATTTATCCTGTATAACTTATACACTTCACACCTCGTACACTTCGATTTCAATTCTATTTTATTAACAATCTTGTAAAATTTTCAGCTGAATGTTTTCAATATTTGTATAATTTTCTCATCATATTTGAAATTTTTTAATGAATTGTACTCGCTAGTGCAATTAATTCCCGCAGTGAAACCCTTCCTTATAGGTTGCGGGCGGTTATATAAGCAATTCACTGCGTATCATACTGTATATGGCTGTGTATGTGACAAAGAAAATTTTAACTTTATTTGAGAATTAAAGAGACAGTCCACTTGGTGTATGTTTGACCCACAAGAATTTAGATATGCTGGGTTAAATATGGTGGAAATAAATCTTTCTCTAATCGATTGTTTTAAAACAGATAAATGGTAGTGTAGTGGTTAGCGCAAGTGGTTGGCTTCGCACCTCCAGGGTCGAGTGTTAATTTTCACCTCATGCTGGCTGGGCTTCCTCCGGGTTCTCCGGTTTCCTCCCACAGTCCAAAAACATGCAGATTGAGCTAATTGGCGTTTCCAAATTTCCCATAGTGTGTATGTTTGTGTGCGTACTTGTGCCCTGTGATGGAGTGGCATCCCGTCCAGTGTGTACCCTGCCTAGTGCCCCGAATACCCATTGATATTATCAATGCTTCCTACGACCCTGTCCAGGTTCAGTGCTACAGAGTATATGAATGAAAGAGGGAGAGAGTTGAGTTGAAGATCCTTTGAGTGATGATACTCCTCTTCCTCTGCAGGTGTGTATGACTGCGTTTGAGAAGGACATGGAGCAGGCATTCGCGGTGCAGCACAGCCAGGAGAAAGTGTGCAGTATCTGCATGGAGGTGGTGTACGAGAAGGCGTCTCCATCCGAGCGGCGCTTCGGGATCCTGTCCAGCTGCTGCCACACCTACTGCCTCGGCTGCATCCGCCAGTGGCGCTGTGCCAAGCAGTTCGACAACAAGATCATTAAGTAAGTAACCCAATGTGTGGAACATCATCAGAGCACAGGCAGGAAAAACTGATAATCTGATTTTCAGATTAATAAAGCTTTTTTTAAACAGCGTAAACAATGATGTAAACTTGCTGGTGTATGTCAAGTTATTGAGTAATATTATGGGACAGTATTAAAATTCCTGTTTTTTTAGAAATGTATTTTATTTCATGGGAATACACCAAATTTGTGACATAG
Organism: Channallabes apus; assembly: GCA_030522415.1. Taxonomy (NCBI): domain Eukaryota; kingdom Metazoa; phylum Chordata; class Actinopteri; order Siluriformes; family Clariidae; genus Channallabes; species Channallabes apus. The sequence continues at coordinate 17,411,253 of CM060123.1, forward strand.
TGCTTAGACGTACATACACCGCGTTCCAAATTATTATGCAAATTGGATGTAAGGGTCATAAACATTAAATGTTTAGTTTTTAAATTAAACTCATGGATGGTGTTGTGTCTCAGAGCTCTTTGGATCACTGGAATGAATCTCAGACACCTGTGATAATTAGTTTGCCAGATGAGCCCAATTAAAGTAAAAGTACTGAAGAAGGTTGTTCCACATTATTTCAGGCCACAGATTTCAAGCAATATGGGAAAGAAAAGCATCTCTCTGCTGCCGAAACGCGTCAAATATCGATGCCTTGGACAAGGTATAAAAACATTAGATATCTCACGAGAACTTAAGCGTGATCATCATACTGTGAAGACATTTGTGGCTGATTCACAGCACAAAAGGGTTCGTGCAGATTAAGGCAGAATGAAGACAAATTCATCAGATTAAGAGAGCAGCTGCAAAAAAAGACCATTACAAAGCAGCAAACCGGTATTTGAAGCTGCTGGTGCCTCTGGAGTCCCGCGAACCTCAAGGTGTAGGATCCTTTAGAGGCTTGCAGTTGTGCATAAACCTACTATTCGGCCACTCCTAATCAATGCTCACAAGCAGAAATGGGCCCAGGCATACATGAAGACAAGTTTTTAAACAGTCTTGTTTACTGATGAGTAACAAGTTTTTAAATCTGCTGTATGTCAGAAATCGACAAAGGAGCGCACTACAGGCATGTTATTACCTTATAAGGTAGCTGCATGTATCACATAATCAGTTCCTCTGAACATTCAGCGAGTGGAACACCTAATCTTTAAAAACGGATAACACAAACACCACTTTCACGTCACAGAAACCCAGCTGGGCGTAATTGCTGCATCCCTCGTACAGCCCTGATCTTTCTCCGAGACATTTCCATGTTATGAGACATGAGGCAGTCCAATCATGGCTCTGGTGTAAAAAAACATCTGGTGTGAGAAAAGTTCCAAGGTTTTACTCTCATAACTTTATTCTGCACAATAAAAAGTCCCAGTTTGACTTGAACACCCCTCATATTTCAAAGCATCATTTTATTGTCATTTATTATATAGTGTAAAACCTGAGCTTTGTGTGATGCGCAGGTCTTGTCCAGAATGCCGGGTGGTGTCCGAGTTTGTTATCCCCAGCATGTACTGGGTGGAAGATCAGGAGGAGAAGAATCGTCTCATAGAGGAGTTCAAATGTGGAGTCAGGTGAGAAGCTGAACGCGAGTAATCCTTACTTGTTACATGACTACACCTGTGTCTTTCCACTGCACTGCACAGTGCAGCACAGTAAGGTAATAAATCTGCGATTAAACAGATTGTTGATCTTTTCGTGTTGGCGAGTCTTTAATTTATCTAAACCCCTCTGCTGAATTTTATTACCCGCAATATCAAACACATTTGTTTTTAGAGATCATCTATTGGTCCAACAATGGTATTATAGAGTGTATGTAGTGCCACAAAAATTATTCGTTGCACATCTTTTGTTATTGTAATTGTGAATTTAAATTGATTTGATAAACAATATCATTCAGTGCATTTTCAAGTGGTTACTTTATTCGTGCATGCCATTCCTGCAGGCAAGTAAACCTTCTGTACCAGGCCACAGTGTCAGCAATCTTTATTTTATTTATTTATTATTTTTTTACGAGGTCCAACACTAATTACCCCGTTTCCTACTTTTATGTTATGGAAACAGGGGGGGGGGGAGTAGTTTATAGTTTATTTAAAATTTCTTCTTTTCGAACTGGAACCACAATAGTAGTAGGAGTATGACAAAACAAAGTAGATATGTCATTGTATGAAATTGTAAAAAAAAAAAAAAGCAGTAATATTGAATTAAAAAGATCTGTGAAAAATGTTCCATACTTGGGTGTAATTTAGACAAAAGTAATTAAGCATAAAATATTTTACAGATTCTGTCTATCTGTTTTTATCAGTGTGTAATTATTATTATTATTATTATTATTATTATTATAAAAAAAAAACTCACATGCAGCTACCTTAACAAGGTAATAATATCATGTATTCTTACATTTATCACATCATCAGTATTTGTTTTTAATCACATTTTCCCAGACTAGTCACAATGCAGGGTAAGATTATAATTTTTTTGACTGGTCCTGTATATGTAATATTTAGTTCCATAATAGAGTGGTGCAGTCCGAATGACCCGGTTCCAAAGCTTATGCCGATATATGAAAGGTTAACAGGCTAGTCTTTAGAAGTCTGCTACCCTACAGTGCAGAGTATATGAACTGCTTTTGATCTTGCAGGTGCACTAAATAATTGAAACCATCCTTTACTGAAGAAGCTGTGGTTAGCAGAAGCTGGGTTATACTGTCATTTTAATGTTATCTCCTGTCCTGCTTCATACATCATCGCACATTCCTTAAACTAATGATTTCTCCTGCTGAAACCGTGCTTGATGTGTTTTGCAGTAAAAAACCCTGCAAGTATTTTGACCAGGGAAGAGGAACATGTCCGTTCGGAGGGAAATGTTTCTACATGCACGCCTATCCTGATGGAACGCGGGCTGAACCAGACAAACCCCGGAAGCAGCTCAGCTCAGAAGGAAATGTTCGGGTAACACTTTACATTAAACAGTATATTAACTGCTGTATGTTGTTTATTAACAGTAGCATTAATAAAACAACTGACAAACAGCAAAAATTGCAACCTGCAAATTTAGTAAGTCAAATGGTTTTTATTGTCATTTCAACCAGATACATATACAAAACCTACACAAGTCTACATATAATTACAATGGATATTAACACAGGATTACATAAAGTGCATGTTTGCAATACAATCACTAATAATATAAACATGTATAAGGACAGTACTGATGAGTACACAGTATGCATGTTTAGTAGCAGTAATGCACGGGACCTCTAGGGGGCAGAATTTTGTATACAGTTCTTTCAGCAGTAGTTAAAAAGAATAAAGATAAGAATCCTATTTATGCACACGAGGCATTAAAACAAGTACATAATCCTGAGATTTAAAGTTCATCAGTGTGAATGACTCGGCCAGGAGCAAAATTATTTGCGCTTTTTACATATAAATCGAATTCTGCGAGTAATATGTGCCCCCTAGTGCTGTGCATTCCTCACATCCAGAAATAGTTTTTTCTAATTTAAAGCAGTTAAAGCTGCTTGGAGCTTAATTCTGATTGGTCAGGACATCAGACGACATGATGTTTTTTCTCTGATTAGTCTCACTAACAAGTGTTTTTTTTTTTTTTTTCTTATGGCCACACAGTTGTTTAGTCCCAATCTTGAGAGTTCTCGCCGAATTGGGTTTTAATTTCACTATGTTTAGCTGTCAGATATTTTACCATGCATTTTAACTAAGCTTTTAAGTGAGCTCCATTCATTATTTTATTTTTTCTGATCACATTTCTTCCACAAAGTTGAAAGTTCAGCAAAGTCCTTACAAGGTTTCATAATATATATTTTATGTTTGATGCAGGCAAATAATTTGACCCTTTTGAAGCTTTGACTTTTTATTGCATTTAATGGTTAAAAACAGGAGAAAAAGCACTAAGCCAAGAACCTTGCTGCCCCATGCTCACTGCGTGGATGTATAAATGCATTCCACACTTTGACAATTTATTAACCAAAAGTCCATACATTTCAGTCCTTTCCCTAATTGCACCTGAAAGGATCCAGCTCGCTACATCACTAACCTAGGTTGCTAATGTGTCTTTTGGTGTGCAAACAGAACAATTATAATAATTGCTCTAATTGCTTATGCAATTATTGTGTGTGCTTTTAATAAAGCCAGGATCAGGGCAAAAATAAACATTGCTCATCTAGATGAATAGCTGAATGTCTTCACAAAGGAGGTGAATTTAAACTCTGATTGTAAGCGTTTGGTGTTGGTGCACGTTTAAGAGATAAGTGATTGAGTTTTTATTTTCTTGCTTGCTGTTTCTGTTAAGTTCTTGAACTCTGTCCGACTGTGGGACTTCATCGAGGAACGAGAGCACCGCGGGGTTCCCCAGTACGAAGACGACGTCAACGACTTGGGCGAACTCTTCATGCAGCTCTCCGGTGCTGGAGAAGAAAGCGGAACCGCAGCGTCACACTGATCTCTCTCTTCATCTTACACACACGTTTGCAGACCTGTAGGCTAATCATGGCAAGCCATGGTTTCATAACTTCGGTAACTGTGTATGTAGGCTGGGCAATAAAAATGTACTCACTGGTAAACTTTTCCCTGTTTATGGTTTTCTTAAAAAAAAAAAAAAAAACTTTTTACCTGTGGTACATTTTTGTGAAATATTACACTATGTTTATCATGAACATATTTAAAGGCACATGTATTGTTTCTGTAAGCTGCTATATTTTCCTCACGTTAGAATTTTGCAGGATTGAAACAATTTTTAACATGTCCAAAGAAAATAGCTAATTATTAAAAAGAAAAGAAAAAAGGACTTCTAAACCTGCTGGCACACCACAAAGACACTCGAGCAGTATGTGAGTTTAACAAGTATTGTGTATTATTTTTAAAAAACTATATATATATCTATATATACTGTAAATGTTGCACTTAGATCCATTTAAACAGACACAGCTCTACTATCTTTGAGAAACATATTGGCAGTTTTCAGGACAGTTTAGATTGAATTAAATCCTGTTTGATGCCACAGGATGAGCGGGTTAAGTTTATCCCTTCATGTGCACACATGGATCGCAGGTATAGTCAGGAAGAAACATCCCTCTACTACAAATTAGTATTTCATGAAAGCCGTTACAGTAGTTTTCTCCATTTGTCCATGTGTTTTGAGTTATTTATTTAAAGCTGAGACAATGTTCTCTTAGTTGTTTGAGGTCGTAGAATGAAATAAAAAAATACCTCAATCTCCTGTATGCTTGGTTTTTAAATGTTGTGACAGCATATGTATTATACAGTACGTATTCATTTGTGTGCGAAAAAAAGTTTCCCTAGTTTTTCTTTTTTTGAGAATTTGTTGTGCTGTTTATTATTGTCAAGACAACCAATTTTGTATAGCTTGTGTAATTACTTATGTAATATAGAAGTATAACATGTAGCCGTATATAAGATTGGCCATGTAAAGAAACTGGGCATTAGGTGTCTTGGGAAATGCTATATTAAACAAGTCCCGGGAACATGTATGAGTGCTAATCAGCGCTTTCCATTCAAGGCTACTGTCTCCCCAGTCACTGGTCAGGTGTGAACGTTTTACATCGGTTCATTTGTAACTGCGGTCCGAGCAAAAATGGACACCCCACTTGTGATTTGCATGAAAGCAGAGCAGCGTGCACTGATTTGTAAGATGTAGATACGAAACAACTCTCAGAAGAATGTAAACAGAAGCATTTGGATATCTGCAAACAAAATTTGGACCAATACTCTACTAAGGAAGGTGTAAGTTTCTTTAACAGAATCATCACTGGTGAGGAGATGTGGATTCATCACTACGAGCTTGAGAATAAAGCGGCAGAGTATGGAACGGAAACATCCTCAGTTGACGACCATGAAAAAAGTTCATAAGTCAACCATCAGCTGGAAAATTGATGCCAACATTTTTCTGTAAAATATTCGATGGCCAGTATTGGAGCATTAACAGGAAAAAAAAGGTTCAACAGTGCTCGTTACAGTGAGACGCTGATTTAGAAGCTGAAGCCTCAGATTAACCACAGAAGACTGCTGTCCAAGGGTGTTGTGACCTTGCATGACAATGCACGTCCACACACTTCTGCCCATACAGAACAGGAATCCGAGGCCACAATTTGAATGGGTTCACCAAAATCAGGCCACAATTCAGATGGAAGGGTCAGGATTTGTAGTAAACATGAAAGTATGAATCTATCCTGCCTTTGGGCCCCTTAATACCAATTGAGCATAGTTTAAATGCCACAGCTTTTATGCCAGTTGCTGACGATCTCAATCACTTTATGACCACAGGATATCATCGAGTCACCACACAAAGCTAATGCGGTCACTACTGAAATGGCCTCCACAGTCACCAGATCTCAATTCAATAATGTGGATGTGCCACAGACAAATCTCCAGCAAATCTGTTATGCCATCACATCAATATGGACCAGGATCTCTAAAACGTTTCCAGCACTTTGTTGAAGTATTAATGCAGTTCTGAAGACAAAAGTGGATACCTATTGAAGTGTCTTAAGTGTATGCTAAATACAAAGCTTTGTAAATACGAAATCATGACGGGGTCAAGTTAAATAGGAAGAACCTTTCAAGTTACATCAGCAGGAAGGGGTTTCCGCAAACAGCTGTGAAAGGCAAAAACACATCTACATGTGCAGATATAGTAAAGGAGTTAAAATGGCATCCATTAAAAATACAGAACAAAGTCCAATTTAAAAATAGCAGACAGTTGAGTAATATCAAGACACAACAGAATTTACAACCCCATCTTTTCCCAGGTTATATAGTAATTCAAACAGAACTGTGAATTTAATTTACTTTTATTAAAATACAAAGCAATAAGTCTTTCAAGTGCACAAGTTGGACCTTGCTAAAGGAGGACAGACAAAATATAAAAAGAAAAATGCCTTAAAATGTCAAAATTAATCATTCATACGCTGTCATTTTTTATTCTGTAATCATATACAGCCCTAGGAAAAAAAAATTGAAACAGGCGTCATTTAAACAATACATTTGAAGTATACATCTAACTCGGCTTCATTAACAATCAGTCTATGCCTTCATATGATAAACGCCACTGGTAGATTTGGCACTTGGGAAATATGCCATTTAACTTTGATGTTAAAAGCGGCATGGGAACAAACGAGCATGACTAGGGGGAGATACTCATACTGTAGCTTGTCTGGAAATTTTGTGTGCTGGATTTCACTGTTATATTATCAGTTAAATATCAGCAAGTGCTTGGTTACAAGTTGTATCAAGAGCTGAGCTCATGCAGACAACCATTTATTCTCTATACTGCTTATCCTGTACGAGCTCACGACAGGCAAACTCTATGAACAGAGATCCGAGGCGGGACTCATACCCTCAACCACAGTGCTAACCACAATGTCTCCTACAGTTTAAAAAAAAAAAACTCGTTAATTGAATCTAGAACCAGGAAGGATAGATAACTGATTGACTTTTACACTAATCCCTTTACACTGATCCCATACCAAATATGAATCTGGTTCAATATTGGCCTGAAACACTAGACTGGTAACTGGTTGATGTGTTTCATGCCATGTAGGTGTATTATGTTAGATCAAGGAACACTGGTCATGCATGTAAGGATACAGGACGCGTCTTGAAATTTACCCTCAGGTCTCAGTATTGGATCGGTTTTGAGCCAAGCAGAAAGTGGAGTAAAGTGCAGTCCTGCATTTTTACATGCACACGATCTTTTTCGGATTCTGAGAAAAAGATGTGACGTGCAGCAGTTAGGAAACAAAGTGTAAATTTTCCTAGCGTCTACAGAAAAGCTGCGGTCTTTTTATCCTCCAAGCTGGTTATTTACTGTTAAACCGTATATATAGGGGTATATATGCACACTCCTGTTTTTAGCATGATAATGTAGTTCAAGCTACACTGTTTGACATATCTGCACTGGCTGGCAATTTCTAATTACTGTATCGTAACCATTAATATTATTTGCAAAGAGATAACGTGCAAAAGTCTTGAGCCGCCCCTTTTTTTTATATTGAATGCAAATAAATCAATGGAAACAAATATTTTACTGCAACAGGCTACTAAGTGCCTCTTTATGCAACATTTCCCCTCTCGTCTGTTCCAACCACTCAGCATCACCAGTATACTTGTACTGATCATCCTGTTTCTCACTGGTTCGTGCCTTAAGTTAGATGTTGTTTTTTTTTGTTTGTTTTTATAATTGATATGCCACTGTGTGACTTAACATAAAACATTCCTCTGAGCCTGGTCAGGTCAGGTACAGGAACTGGACTAAAAATGAGGGAAGAAAAAAAAAATCCATCAGGAAGCCAGGAGAACTATTTCTCTGGATTACATGAAACTCTGGCTCTTTGGAAGCATAACGTGATGAAATAAGGTGTGTCTCAAATTTTGACCAGTACTGTACTTGAGTTTATTTCTCATGAATAAACGCAAAACATCCTGGATCGAACGTGTAAGTGGTGGATCTTTCAATTAAAAAACTAATTCAAGATAAGGGGATCAGCTAAAAGCTTGCTAATGTGAGAATGGGGAAAAGGCAGAGTTAATAGAGACTTCAAAACACCTAGACAACTGTCATTCTAGACACAAATGTCAAAACACTGACCTAAATGTGCATTGTGACTGAGAACAGCTTTTTAAGACAGTATGCCAGAAATAACTGGTTGACCCAATATTTTTATTGGACCAAGTGCCAGGTTTTATAGCTAAATCCCAAATAGAGGTTATTAATAGTGTAATTAATTCTGTATTCCTCATCAAGCCAGACAAGGTGGAATAAATTAAAAGTAATAATAAAAAGTGCTCTCTGCAGATGTCTGTAATCAACTGATCTTTGGCTACAGTGAAAGAAACACAGTCGAACATGACTGAATTACTACTAAAAAACACAAGAAAGCTACAAAAGGCCAACTTTCTTTATAGACTTTTCTTCAGATCTTAAGAGCAGTAAGAGCACCTGCTTTGCACTTTCTACTCCTGTACTTCTAGTAGAGGGAATTTCTTGGGTTGAGGAAGCAGCCATAATAGAATATTAGAAGACAGGCAGCCTGGTGGAGGTCAGAGTGCAAATGCTGATGTCGTCCGTGTGAGCAGCTCTGTGAAGCGACGGCTCCGATGCGCTGCGGTTGATTTTAGGCAGCGAGTGTTGCAGCAGTTCTAGAGAGGCCAGAATCTAAAGAGCAAAGGAACATGTATCAATATGTAATCTATACATTCAGATTATTCTGCCTTTCATTTCAGTTTTAATTCAGAAAGATTATCATAAATGTGGTTAAAACATTTCTTGATGTTTTTTATTATTACTACTACTGTTTGATTACTGTTACATGCAGGATCTACATAAGATCATTTGCAAGTAATTGCAATTAAATTTCATAAAATGTAAAAAGATTGGCTGGCTTATTTACAATGTGTTTAATTAGGAACAGAACAATCAGTAGTTAATGAATAAAACATGATGGGGCATGCTGTTATTGGAAAATTAACATCATCAGGGTGGTAATATGTCAATTTCTAACTAATTTTATAATGAATTAATTTCTTTTCTTAATTAGTTAATAAGACAAAAATGCATATTGTTATATTACCAAGCAGCTTTTTTTTATATTATGGTCTTTTAAATAAATTTTATTTGCCTTACACTATGTGCAGCATTCATTTTATAGGCCCCAATGAATGAACTGTTGCTATAGATACAATAAAGTATTAGAATGAGTGTATTAATAGAAACCTATAATTTTAATTATAGCTGGCACTACTGACAAACTAGACATGACATTTTAAAGCACTGTGGTAAAAGGGCTTCTAAGTAAAATGTGCTGATTATCGTATTTCATGACTAAACCAAAAACAACATAATAACAGTGATTACTTGAGGGAAGAGCGGCCTGTCGTCTTTGGACTTTTTTATGCAGTCAGCGACAAGTCTCTTCATGGCTTTGGGGCAGCTCTTATAAAGCTTGCTTAAGTCTGGAGACAAGTAACCTCTTCCCACCATGAAGATGATCTATATAAAAAAAGAGATTATGATGATTATTCCAGGATGCATTACACATGTATAATGCGTAAAAAGAGTTAACATAAAATCAGGATTCTGGCCAAAATATCAATAGTTTACGCAACCACCCTTAGCTTTGATTACAGGGCACCCTCTTGTCCAATGTCCAATTCATAAATAATTCCCCATGCTGCAAGAATCACTCGTTCATAATTTGAGTTGAATTGAAATATGCCTGTCCTATCCAGGATGGTCATTCAGTATATTCCTGTCATGAGCCGACTATTTTATTTCAATGTAACATTGTAGAATCTAGACTTAACCAACTGAAGCAACTCAAGATCAAAACACTGCTTCCAGAGGCTTGTATAGTGGTCATTATTCATACTGTAATGGGTGCATCACTTAATGTGTGTCCCTTGAGTAATCTGGACTCTTTAAACCATGTGACCTTTTCCCATTGCTTCAAAGTCCAATCTTTATGCTCCCTAGCAAACTGAAGATTTTATTAGCCTGACTAATAAGGGATTTTCTTATAGCCACAGCTGTTTATTTATAATTCCATTGATCATCATTGCACTGTATGAAAATGTTCTTAATTTCACTAAACTTATGCGCTGTTACTTTTTTAACTTAAAGTTAACACTTCAGCACTATTCTTTCAGGTTTGTATGCATTAGACTGTTCTTAAACCAATTCTAATTCAATGGCAAAACAATCAGTGATGAAGTACAGAGCTATTGTGATTGTGCTGCACTGGTACACATAATTATACCGCTGCAGGCTAGGGTTTGTCTAATTTTTTTGAAGAGTTAAAAAGCATAAAGCAAAGACTATGGCACACTGCCAACACAACAAAGGACTTCACTGGGTGGAGATCATGGAAGGTCTTTTGACTGGCCCAAGTCATGCGCCTACTAAATAGGAGACTGAAGAGAGAAAAACTAAAAAAAATAAATGAACAAATAAAAGAAAAGCATTCTTGATAATCAAGCAACAACTTGATAATGTCAGCAGGTTACAAGCTTGATGCAGTTTTTGCAGGCAAGTATTAAGTGTTTACTTAAGAATACATGTTCCTATACTTTTGCTCAAATAAGAAATTTATATTTTGCCAACTAAAGAAAAGCTCAGGTTGTTTTAAAAATATGAGAGAAAGGATCTGTATATGTATATACATACATTATATATACAGTGGTGTGAAAAACTATTTGCCCCCCTCCTGATTTCTTATTCTTTTGCATGTTTGTCACACAAAATTTCTCTGATCATCAAACACATTTAACTATTAGTCAAAGATAACACAAGTAAATACAAAATGCAGTTTTTAAATGAGGGGTTTTATTATTTAGGGAGAAAAAAAATCCAAACCTACATGGCCCTGTGTGAAAAAGTAATTGCCCCCTGAACCTAATAACTGGTTGGGCCACCCTTAGCAGCAATAACTGCAATCAAGCGTTTGCGATAACTTGCAATGAGTCTTTTACAGCGCTCTGGAGGAATTTTGACCCACTCATCTTTGCAGAATTGTTGTAATTCAGCTTTATTTGAGGGTTTTGAACCGTCTTTTTAAGGTCATGCCACAACATCTCAATAGAATTCAGGTCAGGACTTTGACTAGGCCACTCCAAAGTCTTCATTTTGTTTTTCTTCAGCCATTCAGAGGTGGATTTGCTGGTGTGTTTTGGGTCATTGTCCTGCTGCAGCACCCAAGATCGCTTCAGCTTGAGTTGACGAACAGATGGCCGGACATTCTCCTTCAGGATTTTTTGGTAGACAGTAGAATTCATGGTTCCATCTATCACAGCAAGCCTTCCAGGTCCTGAAGCAGCAAAACAACCCCAGACCATCACACTACCACCACCATATTTTACTGTTGGTATGATGTTCTTTTTCTGAAATGCTGTGTTACTTTTACACCAGATGTAACGGAAATAACGTAAACCTTCATTTAAAAACTGCATTTTGTGTTCAATTATGTTATCTTTGACTAATAGTTAACGGTTTTTGATGAGCAGAAACATTTAAGTGTGACAAACATGCAAAAGAATAAGAAATCAGGAAGGGGGCAAATAGTTTTTCACACCACTGTATATATATATATATATATATATACACATATATTATATATATATATATATATTATATATATATTCATTCCATGGTCCTGCCATTCCAATACTTTTGGAAATAACCAAAATGTTTGTGATGTGTTTAGCCACCACAAACCGGAGGAACAGAATCAGTGCTCCACAGCTCTGAAATTCAACACCATTCTATTAGAAGATATTCTTTCAGTAGGTGTTTTGATGCTGGAGGAAATTAAAGAGTTCAGTAAGCTGCAGTAGGGGCTTCGAGGAAGAAACTACTTTCAACAGGAAAGAAATGCTTCACTGTAGGTTAAAGGTGATCAGTCAGGAAAAATATATATTGATTTTAGCCTTGATTCATCCTCTAAAAAGATTCATGTACCCCAACCATGATAGTAAAATGTTATATACAGCCTATCAGAGCCTCCAATTCGTCCTTGTATGTGATTTATGTAGGTACCTGGTCTCTGTTCGCGACCATAGAATACGGGAGCTCTCCGGTCATCAATTCGTACAACACGATCCCGAAGGAGTAGACGTCTGACTGGAAACTGTATGGATTACTATCCTGCATCCTGATTACCTCGGGGGCCTAAAGCACAGAAATGGCATTTGCTTATATTAACATTGCCCATTCATTTGTTCTTAAAGGCATGCTTCACTTCTCTTTTCTGTTGGGTACATACTATATTCAGATCAAATCAAATCTGTTTTTTTTTTTTTTTTTTTTTTTTCTCTTCAACCTACCATCCAGAGAATGGATCCTGAAGGCTGCTCAACCTGATGCGAGCCGGTCCACCTCGTCTTGACCGTGGCCAAACCAAAGTCTCCAATCTTCACTGTTAAGCCTTCATGGAGGAAGATGTCTAGAGATGTGATTTAAGGGTCGAGATACCTCACAGAATCATGAGAACACTGTGGCAACTGCATGCCCCTGCCCATTATAGTTTGACTTTTTCACGTGACCAACTAGTATACTTAGTTATGAAGAATAAAGTATTCACATCCTAAGCTATAAACTGTCAGACAACTATAAAAACACCACCGGTACCACCTGTTGCCCAACTGCCCTAATAGGTTAGTGAATCAAATTCTGACTCTTCTGCTATTTTACAAAATATTTTGTTTAAAAATCAGATTACATTGTTTAACAATGTCACACAAAGTATGTAAAGATGTAACTGTGTCTTTATAAAAAGTTAAGCTACTTTGCAGTAATGCAAACAGTGCAAAAAGCAAACCTGAGTATTTAATTGTACGATATTGTGCAAAAGTGTTCCCCATTTTTAAAAAAAAAAATTTATATTTTGCTTTCAAAGATTCAGACTTTCTTGTATTTTTAAAGTAGCAAGAGGAATAGTTATCCAGGCTTCCTAAATGACTTTTTTTGGCTCTCATGTTTACAAGGATGGATAGGATCCTGAATGAGTCCATCAGAGGGACAACCCATGTTAGATGTTTTGGAGATAAAGTCAGAGAGGCCAGATTGAGGTGGTTTGGACATGTTCAGAGGAGAGATGGTGAATATATCGGTAGAAGGATGCTGAGGTTGGAACTGCCAGGCAGGAGGTCTAGAGGAAGACCAAAGAGGAGATTTATGGATGCAGTGAGAGAGGACATGAAGGTAGTTGGGGTGAGAGAAGAGGACGCAGAGGATAGGGTTAGATGGAGGCAGATGATTCGCTGGGCGACGCCAGAAAGGGATTAGCCGAAAGACAAAGAAGAATTATTTAACAGTGCTGTACATTTTTTTTTCCTTTAATGATGTAACTTTATTACTCCTTATTATAATGTATGTAAAAATGTTTGGCATGACAAAAACAGGCTTCATACCAAGTGTTACCTCTGTCAAAGTTTGACGTTCTGTGTTTAGCAAGAGTTTATTTAAAGGATACTGTTTGACTTCATGTCCCGGTGGATTATATTCTTTGCATGCAAATAGCTAGATGGAACATAAAGAAATAAAAAAAAAAGAGAAAAAACTTCAAAAAACTGCTGTCAACCATGGAACACAAGAAAACACAACATTTATTTGTTTCTCTTTTCTCTCTCAAGCATAAAAAATGCCTCTATGTTTACATATAAAACACCCCTACACTGAGTGAACTCTTAACCCTTTTCTAAAAACAGACGCATTTGCTAGTTGACTTGGTGGAAAAAGCCCAAACTTAATCTGCTATGGAAAACACAAATGCTGCAGACTGTTTGAAAATGATTCTCCGCATCATTAAACACGGCACTCACCTCACCAACTCTCTGCTCCACACACTGCGATGAATATTCAAGCCTAACCTTTGTATTATTGCTCGTGCTTTATTACTGTATCGCCATGCATAGTGACGCATCAGTGTTCGCTACCACTTGGAGTGTGGAGCTGTCGACTGTTACAGCTCTAAAGCCTTGCACGTTAACTCACTCCATGCCTTGAGCGGTCTGCCTGGCGATGTCGATCAGCTGGAACAACTGCAGTTTGGTGTCCTGGACATGCAGATGTTTATAGAGGCTGCTTCCTTCACACCACTGTGTCACGATGGCCAGGTTATCTTTGGTCATATAGCCCATGAACAGTAAGATATTGACATGCCGGGTCTTTCTGTGGTGGTTAGATGGGAGACGGATAAGGTCAGGTGTGAACTGCATGATTTATTCCAGATTTATGCTATGAGCAAAGAAGTACATGCAACGGTCACGTGCTCACACTGATCAACAAATGGCTAAATTTGCATATTAGACATGAATAGTTATGATGAGATCATTTTGTTTCAGAATACAGGATGAGCTCACAATTCCGTTTCTAATATACAATTCCTGGATTGCCTAAATCCCTTTTTTAATTATTGCTCCCATAGCTCTCACCTGAGAACCGCCACCTCATTGCGAAAGGCCTGAAACTGCTCCGGCGTTGGATCTTTGACCTTTAAAATCTTCACAGCAACATCACCTGAACGAGGTGCACAGAATAAGTCGTGTGTACATACAGTTAACATTGAGTAAAATGTGAAAAAGCATGCCAAGTAGTTTTTCACATATAAACCAGCAGCGTGACCAGAAATTGAACACCGGATGGGCGTGAGTAAACGAGAGTGTTTGTGGGTAAACCAAAATGGGCAAGGCGTTAAAAAGAAAAACATCTTAGCAGTCGTATAAAAGTATGCAAAAGTTGAAAAGTCATTTCTCAATGTTTGTTCTTGCTTCACGACTTAAGTGCATTAAACCACAAGTAGGCCTAAAGTTCAGAACTCATTGTACAACCATGACAAATGCCAGTTGCTTACTAACACACACACACACACACACACACACAAGATTAAAAACAACACATTTCAGGAACTTTGGCAATCTCTAGGCTGTCTGGGTTTGTGTTTTAATTCAAATGTAACGATTCCAGTGGTCTATGTAGGCTGCCTAGGCTTAGGTTTAATTGCATGGGAACATCTATGTAGGCAACAAAAAGTAGGGCAAATTATAGTTTTAGAAGAAGTCTTCATATTAATTGCTTTAAAAACTTTTTTTTTCCATTTAAAGAGAACCCTTATACCAGATACCCTTTCAGATTAGGTTGCTGTGACATTTGAAATATTTTTACTGAAGCAAAGATTTTATTAGATGAAACCGCAGAAGAAACATATGTACTGTTTTAGCGTTGCACAGTACATTTGACAAATTTTTTTTTAAAAACCTTTAGTTCAACTCTGTAAATAGAGTTTATAAGTCGAGGAAATGTAAAGACAAGTTTTCACCTGTTGATGAGCAATATCATACAATGCCGCTTTTTAATGTTGTGGGAAACCTTTATTGTGTGAACAGTGTTTTTGTGTGAACAGTGTTAAAGCCCACAGAGCTTTTTTGGGGTGGGTTGGGAAAGCCACTACCACCGCCTTCTTTAGCAAATGGGGCGATAAGTCAGGGATCTCTGCAACTGTGCCAAAGAGGTGTCCTTCACTAGTGATCAACCCATACCAAAAAAAAACTTTTCTGCACATTATTATTAATAAAAAAAAATAACACTCCCTTTTATACTTCTTCAGATTTATTTGTAACTTATAAATAAAAATTAGGCTATATGAACGACCAGGTCCCACTTTGAACAAAACACAGTCATAATGCACAGACTAAACATGAACGTATACTAAATTCTCGCCATTTGCTCTTATCTAGCATCCATTAGCGCATAATCTTGAGTCTGTGCACTTACTCTGATCCGAAACCTTTTATTTACACTAATCTTGAAATACTTAATTCTACCATATAAAACACTGACCCAGGTATCGAGCAGGTGCATGGTGCCCCTGGGTGGACAAAGAGAGGGGAGATATCGTATCTCAAACATGCACTAATCACAGTAACAACAAGATGCCCGTGTAGTCTATAAGTTTTCTAGCTGGCATGCAGCCAATGTATACACTATGTATTCTTTATGCAACTAAAGAGTATGTGCCTTTACAAAAGATGGTGCAACTGCCATTGAAACCGTGAAACAGACTTGCCCAACTCACAAGAGGCTTCCTGCTCTTCTATTGTATGCTTACTTAGAAAGTAACAAGGCACACTGCTTTGCCTTTAGTCACATTCATTTTGCTTAAAATACAGATGAAATGTTCAAAAACTGGAGCAGTATCATTGAATCCAGATCACCATGTTAAAGATTTACAATGCTTACCATGCCATTTCCCTTTGTATACTGTTCCAAACGATCCTGATCCAATGCATGAGTGCAGTACCACCTCGCTAGCGTCGATCTCCCAGTAGTAGCAGGAGTCTCGCTTCTCCCTGGGCCGCTGAGGGGGAAAGAATTATAGGTTACGCTAAGAAATGCTTAATATCTTACACTTAAACTTTGCCTTGTTAGCATCTTAAATACATAGAATTTTATATATTTGACTAATTTAAGACATTTTCACTTAGATAAGGTGTACACTTTATCATCTTTTTTTTTATGTTAAAATATTAAGACTGTAAAACCATTTTATATAATTTCGTAATATTCACAAGCTGAGCTCGGTATCACAGGATTAAGCAAAGCTTGTACTTCAGACAATGAACATACACTGATCAGCCATAACATTAACTCCACAAATTAGGTGTCGGCCTCATAGTTTTCAATAAATCAGTCCAGGAGTAGGGTGATAGAAAATAGCTCTGCTGTAAAACTGTCCCGATGGTAAATAATTGTAATTTCGGAAAATCCTCAACAAGACAAGATTTCACAGTCCAATACAGCTCTGAGACAAAATGGCGTCCATTCAAGTACACAGTAGACATGATGTAGCGGTGTCCCCTCCCCCTCACCCATGCCTGTGGGACCAAAGGCCAGCCCGTCTAGTCCAATCCCACAGAAAAGCCAACGCAACACATTCTGCTAAAAAAGGGTAATGTTGGACACAATAAGAAGACACCAGAACACTTAGAAAGCAGCCAAAGAAAATTTTTGGTTAATACAAAAAGGTGCGTCCGATCCTTCTCTGGCTGTTCTAAATATAGCGGTTCTGTTGTGTCTCGTGTCGCAAGTTCGGTGACGCAGTAATGACGATATTCTCCGGCCAATCAGTGTCTAGCAGAGTTTATACGTCACGTTTTGGTAACGGTTCGGCGCGCTTGGAACCTCGGCTGAGGTGGTACTAAAAAAAGGACCAGGTACCAGGTACTGTTCCCAGTGGAAAACCGCCCAAAAGTGAGTTGAACTGAACCGTGTCGTGCCGTACTATGCAGTGGAATGAGCGCAAAAGGGATGCGCCGGACAAACTAGTCTGATTTAAGGGCCACCCTGCAGGCCACAGGACTGGGATCCGCTGCAAACATCCTAGAGCCAGATAACACAGCACAGCACTAGTGGCCTTGTGAACCTACACAATTTTGGGCACAATATTTTGCATTGTAATGTTATGGCTGATCAGTATAAATACATTTTGTTGACAATAACCATGCATGTTCAACATTATGATATATTACACATGTTCACGCTCGATTAAATCACTGATCAACTGTGTATGATTAAATAATTTATTTTATACCTGCAAATTATAAAAAAAAAAAAAAAATAGACAGTGGAACTTACTAGTCTGTTTTTGTCCTGACTACTAGATGAAGCCTTTTCTCTATGAACAGGGCCTGGAGGTTTGGCCTGAGACCACCCTGTGGGACTGAGATTAGGAGGTCTTCCTGTGCGGCAAGAATACTAAGAAAATTAGACAAATCTGATGTACAAACTGCTTTCTACATTTAAATGAAATATCTTTAAAATAATCTCACCTGAGTCCTGACTTTTTAGGGCATCCTGTAGTCATAAAGACATACACAATGGTGTTTAGTTAAGAAGTTGAGTTAATATCAAAATTAAAAAAGAAAAAGGTAATGTGGAAAATCTACGTCTCTGTCACAAGCAATTCTGTCTTCTTAGTAAAAAAATGAACTCGGATATCAGGTATAAATATCAAAAATTTTAGTTTTAAATACATTTTCCTGTCCCTGAAATACTCAAATCTAGCTTGTTAATACCCCAGTGGCATAGTGTAGTTTAGTGGTTGCCCAGCATGTATTGCCTTAATTTGGCTCTATGCTGTTCCTTGTGTTGCTCTTTAAGGTAAACAGGAACACAATCTATCTGTCTATCTATCTATCTGTTTAGTCTTCTAAACAGATTGATGTGGACTACAGTACCTGACAAATGTATTTAGATATAACATTGGTGCTCAGTGAGTAAGCATTCCATGCAATCTTATTCCCTCTGGGAGTCTGAGAAACCATACAGGGACAAACTAAATTCTAAGCAAAATGTACAGAAGCAAGGCTTAATGTGATACTTCTTCAACCCCACAAATACAATACTAGCAAAAATGTAGACTTTTTACATGCATTTGGGGAAATAAGGCAGAAACAAAATGTGTTGGTCATTGACCTTCACAATGCTCCAGAGTTAAAACCTGAATGAGAGGAAATGTTTATTACCTGACTATATATGGCTATTACTGATTTCTGGAAAATTATATTTTAAAGAGTAATATATCCAATATTTTTCCAATGCAATGCATTTCACTCACTCACTCTCACTCATCATCTTTATCGCTTTATCCTGTATTCCGGGTCATGGGGACCTGGAGCCTATCCCAGGAGGCTTAGGGCACGAGGCAGGGTACACCCTGGACAGGGTGCCAATCCCTCGCAGGACCCAACGCGACAATGCTAACCACTATACCACCGTGCTGCCGCAATGCATTTCATTTAGGTTAATTTTTTTCTTCAAAAAAAATCATGTTCTATAGCCTTATTGTGATTTGAATGAATGCAAATTATAGTTATATTTCAATCCCACAGCTTTTAGAATCCAACCGAAGATGTCAAAATTGGACCATGTGAAGCCTGCTACACATTTAGGCCTCGTTCAGACTGCCAGCCCAAATCCAATTTTTGGCATATCAACTTTCGAATGAGTTTGGAATCCTTTATGTATTCTGAACAGTTGAAAAAATAAATAAATAAATAAAACCCACAAATCCAATTTTGGTTTGAAATTAGATTCGTCTCAGTCTGGAAGCTCTGCTGCTCAAATTTCAAACTGTCCATTACGTCACTCGTGTGACTCGCAAAGCATTTGAAGAGCACTTGCATTAAAATTCTACATTAAAATTTTTTTTTTTTTTTCTACACTTCAGGCGGTTGCAGATGAACACTTTTGCCTGCATTTGGGGAAACAAGACAGAAACAAAAAGTGTTGGTGATTGGCCTTGCCCTTGACTTTCTAAAGATCAGATTTGTGAAATGAATTGGATTTGTCAGCAGTCTAAACAAGCCCTTAGTCTCAGAAAATATTGATATATTTTAAAGCCAAAACTGACTCTTAAGGAATAGAGCACACATTTTCTGTGTAGTTAGTTAAATTATGACCATATATAAAATAATAATTTTTTTTCAAATTTTAAATCACATTTCAACAACGTGAAGATGTTCCCACCCAAGATTGACATAAATAAAGCCCTCATGCAAGTATAAGAGCAAAATAAAGAGGGGAAAAAAAAAAAGCTAACTTGTGTGATGTCATTTGGGTGTGGCCTCCTCACCTCAGACAAAGCCCCGCCCACAGGCAGGCTGCAGCTGACCATGTGGACGTTGGGTGTGGACGTGGAGCGCTGTTTTTGTGAGAGAGAACCGCTGGAAGGTGGCAAGGGTGCAATGTAGTTAAATGCGTGAGGCGTGGAGTGTCTATGATAAGCACTAAAAAAAGAAAATAAGAAAAAAAAATAGTGCATTTTAGGTCTTTATTCAAATACAACAACTGACTTCAGAAAAAGAATACGGCAATAGCACTAAATATACTCCATGTTTATTGATGACACAAATACTATAAGACTACACAGCCAGCCGTGTTACGTAGTACTGAGACAGCTATAATATAATCATGAGCTTTACGGCACTGTAGTGGAAAATCCTAGCAATGGCCAAGGCTTTGTGAAGTTGAATTACTGATCTAAAGTCAGATTAGATCACTCTGACTATTGCGAATGCATTAGTAAGAAATCTAATGCAATCGCTTACTGTCTATAGTAATGTATGGCCCAGGGCAGTTGAGCACACACATACTGTACAGTACAGGCCTGTGAAATATTGCATTTCTTTGCTGCTTAGTTTTAAGTAGTAGTTTTTGTTTGAAGTAAAATTAACTTTACCTAGTTTTTGGTGTCCAGTGATTGTTTCATTAGATTTTGGACACTGTGGATAATGTGACTAAAGGATGTCTATATAGTTGCTTCTAATGACACTGCTAGTGCATATTAAAATCATTTCATAAAGTATTGAGTAAAGCCAACAATTTATTCAATTGGAGGAGAGAATGATTTAGATATGATGTTTAATGGAAAAGATTTTTGGTGAACTGCACCCTCATTACTGATTAACAAGATTAACCTTTTAGTTCCAAAAAAATTACAAAAGCAAATAGCAGAAACTTCGGCAAAAGGGGAAAAAAAAAACTGGTGATTTCATTCTTACATTGTTTGTAATGTGAATCCTGCATTATTCCTGCTACTTACAAACCAGCTTTACCATTAGCAAAGTGTAAGCATCTTAAGATGCTTTTTGTGCATCTTCTATTACATACCAACACCTCGCCTACAAACATTTCGCCTTAAGAACTGAAATGTTGCAAGAAATTTGCTGCAACACACAAAGAATTTCTGCCATACGAGCGTCCAAACCGAATCGAACAAGTTGTCCGTACGTCCACGACCCATTGAAAACCCGTTTGCGTCAGTTCAAAGCCAAGGAAAGGAAGTTTACATATTTTCTTGTGTTTTTCTTTTTGCATTTTGTGCATTTTACATTTCTTATTTCGCAATTTCACCTTAGCAACTCTCCCGCGGAACGGAATACATTTGTATGCAGAGGTATCACGTCTGAATCACTGGCTCTCCAGGAACTCCTTCAATAGCCAAAACATGTGGGAATGACCTAGACAGGACAGTGCGTGAAATGTGATATTCACATTCCCAGCCGAGTTCCTGTAATGTGCAAGTGGTGTTTAGTAATGATTATGTGTACAATTCCCACAGACAGATGCAGCTCTGCCACAAATAATTCCAAAAGTCATCCATTGGTTTTCGAGGATCAGGCATTCCACCTGCTGAATATTTAGGGGAACAACTGCTACGGGCTGCGAGACACCTCGACAGGATTGTCAATTAGGGACATACGGCCTTCTTTCAAACGTTTGCAGCTTTCAAATGTTTTACTGTTTCATCTCCATACTGCGCTTGATGTTTTCGGTAACTCTCCCACTCACTCAGTCTATACCGCTTAATCTTGTGGACGAGATTGCGGAGAGGGAGGGCCTGGAAAGGTACACCCTGGACAAGGTGCCAATCAATCACAGGGCACACACACTCACACACTATGGGCAATTTGGGAACGCCAATAAGACTATTCTGCATGTCTCTGGACTGCGGAGTACCCAAAGGAAAAACCACCACGCACAGGGAGAACATTCAAACTCCTTGCACACAGAAGCGGGAATCAAACCTAACTGGATACCCAGACCCAGGAGGTGCTAGGAGACCGCGCCAACCACTAAGCCGTCTTTTTTCTGTAAATGTCAATTGTTTTATGCCTTTATTTAAGAAAAGTCCTGGTTTGACTAGAACGCCTCTAGTATAAATGTTGGTCCTCTTTCAACCAGCTCCACACTAACCTTAAAAAACTGACATGTTGATTCCAAAATCATTGTTAAGGGTAGGCTCTGTTGGAGGGATTTTTATCCTTTTAATTACCCACTGATTGCAAAAGGGACATTTTGCCATGTTAGTCATTTGTTAGTGTTTGGAATTAGTATTCGTTTCATCAGAACACTGCTTGTTGTGGCTTATATTTCCATATCTAAAGCCACATGTCATCTTATTCCAGGGAAATTCAGCATCAGTAAGCTTTTGTCTAAACTTCCTCAAATGGGCTTTAGACCATGAGACTGTAACACTGGGTGAAACTCAAAAGAAAACACTTGTTTTTTGCAGGCTAAATATCAGTTAAGACAGCTTGAAAGCTTACAACAAATGTTTAATGTCTTAATGACTTCAGTTATTTCCCTCCTTTAATCAGCCTCAGAGTACTGACCTGGCGGGAAGTCGGGATAAAGAGTCTCGCATCCTTCGAGATGAAAGAGGTGGTAGCGATGTCCCGCTTTCTCCGGGTGTGGGAAACAAACTAAGAAAAAAAAAAGAGGGTTAATGTATGTCATTTATGCACATCCTAAACGGGCAAAAAAAATAAATAAATAAATAAAAAGTTTTATTAACTCTTGGTTAGTATGACATAATGCAGCACCGCAAGTCTCTTAAATAAAAAAATTGAACAAAAATATTTTCACACAATTTATACTAAAATTGACCTGAACTCTGCACCTCACAGTAGTAACCCATCGTCACACACTCATCCCAAACCATGTAGAGTTGTTCTCTATCTGAAATAGTTCTAAAAACTCTTTTTTTAGGGGGAAAAAAAAAGCTGAAAACCGTAGTGGTGGACATCCTGAATCAAGAATTTTTCTTCTGAATCAGACCAAAGTTTAGAAGGCAAACTTGGAACTACGTATATTGTTGTCTGAAAGACTTATAAATGTACAAATTTTTATTTAATATATTCTATTATATTAGTGTATATAATACAGTATATAACAGTGTATTCTGAGGCAAATGTGTGATGATTTAGCCATACTGAACTTATGTATTCAAGTTTTCCTTGTTAGCTACATTCATTCATTCGGGAATGCCAATTTGTGGGAGGAAACCAGAGTACCCATGAAACCCACCAAGCAAGGATGGATCATGCAAACTCCACAAAAAAAAAGACAAGGCAGAAATCAGACCTTGCACCTAGAGGTGCAAGGTCACAGTGCTAACATTTGATTTTGGTCAGACTCTTTTATGACTACATTAATTTTTTTTTAATTATACCATCACACCCACATCTGTTGGAGGACAAAAGGTAGCCAACCACAGACAGACAGACAGACAGACAGACATTATTGATCCCATGTGGGAAATTACTGAAAGTATTACTTCCATTAGGAAATCCATCATTGAGATGTTCCATCAAGTAATGCATGTAAATGAGATCTAGCTTAATGGTTTCCATCAGAATGTTGTGGACTGCCATTTGAACTTTTTGGTTAATATTTGACACTAGAACCCAATAAAGCCATCTTTAATGGCTAAACAACTTCCACTAAAATAAACGTATCGACTTCACTGCTCTTCATCTCACTAGCTGGACCGCATTACTTTGGAATTTGAGATGGCCAGCAGTTATCTGTACAGTAATGGGCAAAAGTTTTATGACAATATATGCCATGTATTATAGTTCTCCCTGTGCACAAAACAGGTGATTTGTTTAATTAGTTTTCATCTGACTGAAGAGTTGTGCTAATTAACTGAAAAACTAGTAACTATGAGATAAAAGGTATTCAGCTTATGGAGCCATGGCCAGGAACGTCTCCAGATCAAAACCCAATAGAAACTGTTGGACAGTGGTGTATGGAGTAGAGGTAAAAAATAAAAAATAAATAAAAAAAAAAAAACATCTTCAGGACATGATCTTCAGATACAGTAGCAATCATCAGACATGGATTGAGCAAGTGACACCCAGAGTACTGCAGACTTCTTTTTGAGACCGTGCCCAAGATAGATCCACCAGGTTTTGAAGAATAAAGGACTTCATACAAAATAATGATTGCATGGAGTCATTTAAAAAAAATATTTAAAAAAAATTATATAGCATGTTACATGGCGTTAATGTTTTAAAAAGTGAGTAATGCATCTGTTCTACAATAATAATGTGATAATTTCTTATAATTCATTCCATTTTTGTTGTCATTGCATGCTTAAGCCATTATGTCATTTTTTGGGATAAAAAGCATGTGTGGTCTAAATTTTGTTTCTCATTATTGTTTGAAAATCTCAAAACATTGTAATTTATCAAACACAAAATACTTTTTATCATCACAAACAAGATTTTTTTTATAAAAATCTTTGCTTTGTAAAGATTCTGAGCATGTTCCTATAGTATCTTAATTTTTAAGGCCAAATCTGTCATCTGTTTTTGTTAATAAACTATACTTTAAAATGTAATTTAATGATCCTGTTCAGTTTTCAGACTAGAACAAAAGCACGAAATGGAGTCAACAAAATTAGTCATAGCTAGATATCTAGAATAAAAACGCAGATACTAATAAATTATCAGGCATAACGTTATGCTTACAATGTGCAGTATTTACCAGTTACGCTGATATTAACAAGGTATACGTGTTTTTTTAAATCAGTTTTGAATAAAAATATGGTAGTCAGACTAACTACAGTTGGCGCCAGTTTCAAGCTGTTTGTCTGACTGGCGCCAACATGTATAAATTTGAGATGTTGATCAAGTTCGTTAGTGTTTCAGTGACTGGCAGTCGGGTACAAGGTTTTACCTTGTATGAACTGTCAATCATTATATATTTTTATTTATGCAAAATGCACGTTTACATTTCAAATTACCGCCATAAATGCATGACTTCTGAGACACAAAATGACATTACAAGCCCGCTGTAACAGAGTTTGAACTTTCCTTCCACTGAGACACAATGCATGTGTCTCTTTTAAAGAAACCCATACTGTATACTGTAAGCCAGGCTTCACCAGGTTTCTGTTGGTGCTGTAAGGAGATTTGCAGGTTGCCATGTCCACTGAAAAACGTTTGCGTTAAACGAACATACACGCGATATTTCAGTGAGCTATTGAACTAAGAGATACAAATAACATAGATAAGTATTAAATTTTAATGGAATTGGAAATGTTTCAGCTGGTGTTCCACCTCAGTGTCTTTTGACATTTGCGACATTAGCAAAAACATCATGTTAATAGGACTTCTTAGAAACCTGCACGTCTGATTTCAATTTATTGCTGTCTACATACAATGGAGGAGATAAATATTTTATTATGGACATCAGCATAAAAAACAAATGCTGTTTGAATTACAGCTCTGCCATACTCGAAAGAATTATACTGGTATATTATATTGGTTTGCTTTTATGTGCCTATTCCATAGTTTATGATGTAAAACTTTTTTAGAAGAAATATTTTAAAGGAAATACACCCATTAAACTCGGTCGTTTGTTGTTGACTTTTGTTGTTCACTATGTTGCCATCTCGTTCAAGATGCATATTAAATCAAAATAGTGCAAGACCTGTAGCAATAGACTCTGGAATAGACCTGTAATTTATGTATTTTTCTAATGTAGAAAGCAAGTGCTTTGTTCATCGTTTGCCTGCTTCTGGTATATTGGTGGCCAAAAGCATAAAAGGCATCATATCTTTCGCTAGAACGTTAGAAACGGCCCTGGTTATATCCTTGCTCCTTTTGGAACACCTTTCATAAGGTGTAATGGCCACGAAAGATGACACGATCGATTTATGCTTTGGTACAGCCCCAATGCTAGCCCTGCTAGTTGACGGAGTAGCATCAGCCCGCATTTTCATGCTTTCAGTGTGGTCGTTTGGGTGATGCTATTTTAGGTGATGGAATAGGTTGGTTGTGTTGCTAGTCTTGGTTTTCACAAACCGACGACATGTTTCACAGATTGTTTTAAGCTGTGCCTCATCATTTTTCAGATAGCCAAAGCACTTCCATATAACGGAGTTCGTGCTACCTTTTTTGTCGACAATTTCAACAGCTTTGGATAATAACTCCAGGTTAGATTCATTTCGTCGCTGCTTCCACTAATTTTTTTTGTCGTCCTGGTGTCAAGTTTGCTTCGCAAAGTGCGGTAGGAAATTAACTTTGACATGCACGGCACGCGCAAGCTGCACGCTAATTGGCTGTTGTCGAATTGTTCTGCTGTGTGATTGGCTCTTCGATTAATCCATATGGAGCAAAAAATGTCTAGAGCTTATCATCGCTATTAAAATAAAATAAATCGCGATTCGATATGATATCGTTTATCGGCCCAGCCCTGGACATACATTTTGATCACACTTGTGCTGTGCTTCTCCCTCCTTTTCCACTTTCTTCCTTGCAGGATGAGCCCTATAACTCCTCTTTATATCTATTTAAAAAATGATTTTAGAAATGTGTTCATGGACAAAGTGAAAGTGTACCCATATGAATAATGTGTTCTGTGAACGGAACATAGTTCTCAATTAATACATTCAATGAAGTATTTACACGTTTGTTTGTTCATCATTTATTCTACTTATCTATCCCAGGAGACTTGGGGCAAGAAGTGGTGTACACCCTGGACGGGGTACCAATCCACACACACTACGGGCAATTTGGGAACGCTAATTAGTCTAATCCGCATGCATGTCTTTGGACTGTGGAAGGAAAGTGGAGTACCCAGAGGAAACCCCTCAAGCATGGGGCGAATATGCAAACTCCACGTGGGAATCGAGGCAGGAATCGAATCCTCAACCCTCATTTTACAAATTGTACATGGCACTAATATTCAATTTAGCAACATTATGACAAGCTACTGTAAGTGAAGCATAGGATGCACAATGTTTGTGTGATATCATATACTTTAATAAGTATAATATTTTTAAATAAAATTATTTAAAATAAAAATGTTTATCACAAACCGACATGTAATATACCACAAATTATAGAATGAGTCTTATATACACTTCAGTAACAAGCACGTGAGCTTCCCTGCTTTTTCCCCTTAATCTCCCATTATTTTGTGACTGCTTGAAATGGCCAAAACAATCACTGAAGTTTAAAAAAGAAGGAAAAAAAAAAAAAAATACACACACATATCTATATATATATATATATATATATATATATAGATACACATACATATACATACATACATACATATACACATATACACATATATATATATACATATATATATATATATATATATATATATATATATATATATATATATATATATATAGATATCTATTCACTTCCAACAATCCATCTCCCCATGTAAAGCAAATCCTGTCCTCAAACTTACAGCAGTTGTCGAATGTTGCTCCAGTCGACACACATGGTGGGGACTTTGGTGCTGCAGTGCTCGTGGAACTTGTAGCCACATGTCTGACATCGGAAGCCGTGTAAAAGAAACTTCTGGCAAATGTCACAGAAGGCCAGCTTCAAAAATGTCTTCCGTACCTGTTAATGTTGGAGAAAAAAATCTGATTGGTCGATGCTACCTCAGGAGGGTCATTCCTTAAGGAGTGTAGTTTAAGATAACTTACAAAATTGTGCGTCGTTAGCGGTACATGGTCCAAGACTTCGACCACCAGCTCTTCCCCGATGAGTGAGGAGGCATCAGTGTTCCAGTCCATACGAGATTTTTTGCTGAAAATCAGGATCAAAATTTTGTTTTTATAACAAGATTTATTTAGCAAACAGAAAAATAACCCAAATTATAACATAAGCCTATCCTGAATTACCACTATTATTGGCATGCAACTGCTATTTCCACATTTATTTTATAAAAAATCCTACAATAGCACTAAAAGAAATAATTCATGACACGATCTTCCTCTTACTATTAAAAGAATAAAGTCAGTCAGGGCAAGTTTGGTGTCCACTCTCCTTAGTTTGCCACAAACTAATCTAGGTGACAAGGAATTACAGTGGAACCTCGGATTACGAGTAACGCGGTTTACGAGTGTTCCGCAAGATAAGCAAAGATTTTTAATACATTTTGACTTGAAAAACTATCGTTGTCTTGGTTTACGAGCAACGAGTATCATGTTTCACGCATGCGCTTCTTGTTTTGACGCGGAGCGTCACGTCATCACAACTGAGCCAACGGTTTTTCTCTCTCTTGCACTGCGGCGTTGTGGGTAAGCGTCTCCCCTGCTGGTATCGGAAATGCTGCCGATACCACAAAAAAAGCTGCCATCGGAATCGGCGAGTATTTGAGTCCACGTACCGATCCGATACCATTTTCCTAAACATAGCCTATTTATGCCCGCTAGCTTTGCTAGCTTAGCTTACTTACAGAGTGTCACGGCATGCGCCTGTGATGGGCGTGCGCCCAAATTGAATGGGCGTGCGCTCCTCGCTCACTAGTTAGGCGGCCTCCCCCCCCCTTTAGGTATGTGAAGTAGCAGGGCCGCAGAATCAGGCAACGGCCCATGAGCTATCGGCGCTATAAAACACAGCGGGGAGTGTAGCTCGGGGTCTGACTGTTGGGAAGCTGGACTTTGCGACGCGGTGGATTTTATGAGAGACAGTGGCACAAGAGCGGGGCGATGTGATGCGCCCCAGAGACTTTAAAAAGGGGGGCGCCTTTGATCTCCGCGAGAGGAACGCGTGAACAAGCTGCACGAGCTCCCGCGGCACCTTAACTTCCGCGTAGAGCCCGCCTTCGCATCCCTGCCGCAGAAGGGGAAAAGACCGCAGAGAGCCTTTAACCCTTTCCTTCCCCATTTTTCTAAATAAATGACCCTTTTTCCTGTAAGACCTCGCCTCGTGTCCGTGTTTCATGGTGTCGCCCGTGCACTTAGGGTCGAACCCGTTACACAGGGCTAGTAGTATTTTACTTAAAAAAGAAATTACATATTTATTATGTATGTATGTATGTATATATATATATATATATATACATACACACACACACACATACACACACAGTACAGATACACACCCAGGTATTGGATCGGTACTCGGTATCGGCCGATACCCTGAGCCCAAGTATCGGAATCGGTATCGGGAGGGAAAAAATGGTATCGGAACATCTCTAGTCTTAGTGCTTGTCTCTTACTGGTATAATCAACATCCGTGCACGCGTGTACTGTTTTCTATAACACTGTGACCACGTGTGTGTGTGTGTGTGTGTGTGTGTGTGTGTGTGTGTGTGTAAAACATATTTTATTTTGTGTTCGGAAGCGCGTGTGTACAGCGCGTGTACTGTTTCTTATAACACACATGTGCGCGCGAGTAAAGCAAAACAAATTCTCAATACAGGTTAAAAATCCATTTTCTTCCTCATCGCGGTGTGTGTGCATCTGTCTGTGTGCGCGGTGTGTGTGCGTCTGTCTGTGTGCGAGCGTAATTTGATACCGTTTCTGAAGCGGGATTCACACATGCCGGCGCGCACACACACACGCGCACACGAGACACACACACACATGAGACACACACTCCAAGGAAACTCAGCTCTGTCGCAAATCTTTTCGGAGGTATGGTGCTGGTTCATTTGTTTGTTTGTTTTACTTTACAGCAGTGATTCTGTTAGTTTGCGCTCACGCGAATGTCATTAGCCATGTTTATTGCTAATTTCAGATAAAAGAGTGTAGCTGGAGAGACGTTGATTTAAGACCGCTGTTTACGGAAGTGTAGTCCAGTGCAGGAGATGCATTGTGGGTAGATGGATTGTGGGTAGATGCATTGTGGGTAATGCAATCCGGTGTGTGAGAACGTGAGTTTTGTTCAGTAGTTTTTTCAGTTGGATTTAAATGCAGGATCCACCAGAAAGTTTGTACTATAGCCCGACAATGCAGCAAATAAAAGAACGGGCATCGAGCAGTTTGTCCATCTCATCATTACACGAGCATGAATTATCGGGCTGTTACGCTGTCTCGAGCAACATTAAAATAAAGCGTAGAAGCCTTAATAATTTGGAAGAGAACAACAGTCTCTGTTAATGTGTGTGTGTGTGTGTGTTTAATTCAGATGAAAGGAGAAATTTTTACTGTGTAAGATGAAGGGGGAGACAGGAGGGGCTGAAAGCAAGAGTCTCCACTTACTCTAGCCTCACACACACAGCGCCTGCACGCACAAACGGGAAACACTTCGGTCGCGATTTATTTTTTACTTTAAGTTATTTTTACTTTATATTTTGTATAAATAATTATGTATTTATTTTTTTGGGCTGTAGAACGAATAATTTAAGTTTCAATCATTTCTTATGGGAAAATTAAATTTGGTTTATGAATGTTTTGGAATACGAGCCCGCTTCCGGAACGAATTATGCTCGTAATCCGAGGTTCCACCGTATAGGGAACTTCACCCAAAACCTTTTGTTATTATATGCCTAGAGTATGATGGTTTTCACAGCAACATTACTGATGGATTGATTTTTTTCATAATGTGGACTGTGCATCTTTTTCCACTGCACATGTATTAATCGTAATGATACAAGTGGAGTATTGCCCCTTTGCCCTATGTAGGTTATTAGTGTGTGTGTCATAGAAAAGATGCTACTACTGTATGTTTCAGTGGAGTCAAATTATTGGTCTGCATCACACCCAGAATGCAACTAAGTAATTACTGAAGAACTATCTAACAGTGCTGAACCAATAACTTGTAAGTTGTACTGAAAAAACAATTTGCAACGAAATTGCAGCCATGTTTAATAATAAAAGTAAAAGCATTTCTGCATGCGCAATGTGATGAGAACTTTGCAGTTTGCATGAGGTCGGGACTACAGGGCTGCGTGGACACAAGTCTGAAAGGTGGTTGTTTTTTTTTTGTTTGTTTGTTTTAATCAAAAGAAAGAAAATTCTTCAGTTTCCTAGGGAGCATAAACATCGGAACTTGGAACAAAGGAAGAAGACTCATGTGGTCTGATGAGTCCAAGCATACCATATTCCACAGCGATGTACATGTCAGGGTAAGTGCATGAAGAGATGCACCCATCATGCATAGCGCCCACTGTACAAACCTCAGAAGGCAGTGTTGTGATCTGGGGTGGCTTCAGTTGGTCAAGTCTAGGCACAGTAATGTTATGAGGCAATAAACTGTCAGTCAGCTGCTGACATGAATGCACTAAATGACCAGGTTATCCCACTGACATTTTCTTCGACTATTTCAATTGGGTTAAAAAAAATATTGTCCATGAAATCTCAACTAATGTTAATATATGAATCTTCATTAGTCTTTTAGCTGCAGTACAAAAATTTGGAAAGCAAATGTTGAACACCAAATATGTCTTGACTGACCAAGTTCACCTGGGTTAGTTAGAAAATGGTATGAAATTTGTTTTAAGTACATTTATATGTTTAAAGTATATTTCTACAGTATATATTTTTGAATATTATATGATGAAATAGTAATATGGTTCCAAATTTGGTCTTAAAATGGCTTTACCTTTTAGGATGTTCTGGATGGAGCCTGAACACAGCACAACACTCGGGCTGAAGGCCTCGTACTTTAAGGGCCTTAATAAGACAGCTGTGCAGGGTCATGCCTGGTCGTACATTCACCTGAAGAAATCCAAAGTAGACCAAGTCATTGTGTGTGTGTGTGTGTATTTACACACCAATCAGCCATAATATTATGAATACCTGCTTACTGAGTAGATCTCACCTTTTGACAAAGTAACAGTGAAGCACTGCATGTTCTAATATATTTCTAGCACAACCAGCATCTCAATTTAAGCTTAATTAGTAGCTCTTCAATTGGACCAGTCTACATAGGCCAACCCTTCACTCCCCATGTGCATCACTGAGCCATGACCACCCACCCCTCTGTCGCCAGTTCACCGGTTTTCTTTATTTTGGATTTCTTTCGGTAGGTCCTGACCGATGCCGACCGGTAACATCCCACAAAATCTGCAGGTATGAAGTTGGTCTGACAAAGTCCTTTAGCAATCACAATTAGGCCCTTATCAAAGTCACTCAAATCCTTACACTTGGCCATTTTTTTTTGCTTCCAACACATCAAGGTCAGGGAGGAAAAAAAAAAAAATAAATAAAAATAAGGTCTACTTGCTGCCTAACCCACTTCTAACTACCATTGTAAAAAGATACTGAAAATGTAGCTACTGTGAGAAGGGCGAAATTGTGATGACCAGACAACTGGATCAGAGCAACTCCAAAACTGCAGCTCTTGTAATATGTTCCCAGACCGCGGTGGTCAGGACATACCAAAAGTAATCCAAGGAAGAAAAACCGCTGGTGAACTACGGAGCTATGGGCCTAAAAGACTCTAAAAAGGTTAATGTGACAATAGAACACCTACAATAGAAAGGTGTCAACTGTTTTGGTGTGGCAAAAGTGTGAGACCTACTCAATATTAGGCAGACAATTAAATAATTAAGACAGTTATTATATATACACACACACACACACACACAGTATATAAACAACCATTAAAAACTATTGTAAAATGCTAAATGGTCTTAGATTTTAAGGTTAGGTTATATTCCAACTAACCACAGTGCGCTGCTGATTTGGCAGATAAACTCGAATCGTGTTAGCTTTGGAGGGGTTTGTGATTTTTTCATCATCCGACGATCGTCTGCGATAAGGAAAGCTTTTGGTCATAGGTAGAGGCATGCAGGAATCTTCAAACACAGAGTCTCTGAAACCAAACCCATTACTCAAGGTCTTCCAGGTCTCTTGGACGTGCTCCATCATGCTGGATGACAATAACCTCAACAGTCTACCCCCTGAGAAACGACAAGCAAGACTTAGAGTCAGTAATATAAACAATAAATTCCATCACCAACCTATAATTTGGAAGAAATAAACTGAATGAGAATTAATGCAGAACTTATAATAAAATTTTATAACCTTGAGCAGAACAGAGGCACATGAATTTACCTCACTACCCAAAAAAACCCATGTGAAGTGGGTTTTTATTTTCATTCCTCCTTACAGTATAACTTGTGTTTATTGGGGAAAAAAAAAGTATTTCGCCAAGTGTAACAAATAAGGCAAGGTACATAAAGTGCAAATACACAACAGTAAAAGACATAATATGAAAGTAAAAGTGAAAATATACAATTAACAGAACCATATAAAATTTACAGAACAATAAATATTCAGAATAATGCTAACGAACTAGACAAGAGAACAGCACAACTTTGTAACACGTAGACTCCATATCATGCAATCGGGTTAAAAAAAGAATTAAAACTGAGAAAACAAAAGGTCAATCTGATGAGAGAAACGGGTTACACAATGACTTTACTTGCAAATGAAATACTAACAGATGATCAACAGCCTGATAAGTAGAATGCGGTACACAACACATTGCTAAAATAATATTTACACAACAATATTGCGGCAGTGCCTATAAAGCAACCTGTACAATTCCAAACCTATTAACAAAAACTATTTTGGGGTTTGTCATCTTTGTACAGCATTTATATTTTAACTATGTGCACACAGTCTTGTTACCTTGTGATCGATTTGAAAATGTGCCAGCTGGTATGCAAGTACTTAATCATAAAGTGCCTGGCCTCGAAATGTTGTTAGGCAGATTGTTATCACAAGGCTGAAGCGAGGCTGCATGTGATAAGCTAACTTCTCAACTATTTTCAAATCACTGCTTAGGAGGCATGTTAAATTTCTCATCATTTCTCACATTCACGGTTTTGCTTCATCAAGCAGGATGTCGCACACCTCCAACTCATCCCCCACCTGACCATCCCACCCTTATAAAATGCTACTTCCTCTTTCAACAATATGATGCCCCAGTCATTCTGTGTAGTACGTAAATCTACTGTTGGCCGTGTGGTCTTATCAGCGATCAGCGCTTTCCGTTCGAGGCTACCGTACCATTTTGGGCATCACCTTACTGTAGCACCAACAGAGCATTCTTTAAATCACACAGCCGATACGAGTACCGTTGTCCATCACTTTATGACCAGAGGATAACACACCATGACGAGTTCAACTGTACTCAAATGGTCTCCACAGTCACTAGATCTCAATCTAATGAAGCACTTTTGGGAGATGGTGAAATGGGAGAGTTGCATCACGGATGTGTAGCCGACAAATCTGCAGTAACGATATCGAGTAAAATCTCAAAAGGAATGTTTCCAGAACTTTTTTAAATCTATGCCATGAACAATTCTGAAGGCAAAAGTGGGTCGAACCAACGAATTGTACCTAATGAAGTGGCCAGTGAGTATTTCTGTCCTTAAGTGGGTGTGGCTTAAGCATAATGATTTTTTTTTGTTTGTTTTTTTATTAAGAATGGCCCTTGCACCATTTTTGTACCACAGAAAACTTATAAATAAAACCTAGTGCATAAGCAACCTTCTGTTTCCTTGTTGCTGCTGCTGCTGCTGTTGTTGCCATGATGATTTCACATTCGTCAAATGTGTTTGCATGGTCAAAATACATTCAGTCAGCAGAAATACATCTAATCCAATTTCAAGCAATTCAAGCCAATATTTGTCTGATACCCGTCTTCTATACAGGAAACGGGACAAATGAAATCTTGCTTCAATCGACACTGCAGTGCGAGAGAGGCCACAAGAGAAGCGCAAACACAGAGCCTGAGCTCACACATGGCACCAGCCTTACAAGTGGACTCCCACTACAACTAAAACAAAACTCATTCATTCAGTTCATGTGAAGACCTTTTATCTGTAACGCAAGACATCATAAATATTTCACTTCAAACGAACAGCTGATTTCTGATCCTGCTTGTCTCCAACAAGCTTGCAAAGCTACACAGGTGCATCTCTTCTACATTACAAACTTGTCCAGCTGGTCTGTGCACTTCAAAAAGAAATGTCACATTATTGAGCTTTCTGGCAGCTCGTTTCTCCAACACCAGCCAAAATTGTCACACAAGAGGGTCAGTGGTTAAAATGATCCTGAGGCATTTTTTAGCCCATCAAAACTTTATACAGATTGAAGTTACTCAAGGCTTGTCACTTGGCTTTTTTTTTTTTTTTTTACAATTCAAGACCTGGAACTGTATTGAAAACCATAAGATTTTGGCTAAGGCTCTTTGTGACTGATGCAGTTCGAGCCCCAGTACGGCCATGTTGCTGCTGTTGAGCCTTGAGGAAGGCCCTTAAAACGATTTGCTCCAGGGGCGCTGTAACCTGGCTGTCCCTATTCTCTGACCCCAGGTTCCTAACTGGGAAATGCGGAAAAAAAAAATCCTTTCACTGTGCTACAGTATAAGGTTCATGTGACCAATAATTCGATCTTAATTATCTGAATATTTATACATTAACTAAAATGCACAAAGCATAGATGGGGCCCTAAACCTTAATCAGGAAAGACAGATTCTATGTTTATCCAAATTCAGGAACAAGTTTGGGTCATTATAGGAGTTCCTGGGGGGCCTTTAAGACATGAAGCAGGCAGTCTGAACTTGGAGGTGTTCTGAGAAAACTTTCTACTTTTATAGTATCCAAGCACTTAGTGCATTGGTGTAGAAGGAAATTATATTGAGAAATAAAGGGAGTTTTCATTCTCATAACTGTGTTCTGTTATTCTACACAATCAAAAGGCCCAGTTTGATTTGAAGGCCCCTCATAAGAAGTTAAAATGAAAGGGAAATATGATTAGGAAAAGTGAAGCCAGTTTCTCCTGTCCATCATCTCTGGTTGCAAATAGAATATCTACAGAAAGAAACCATGAAGAGTCAGTATATACCATGGATCTGGTTATAGGTCTTCATAATGCCAAGGGATCATGTACAAATTTCCTTTTACTGGAAATAGCATACACTTATTTTGACCAATCTTATCTTATCTATGGTCTTACATGGTCTTTTGTTATCTATATGCTATACAGTGAGGAAAATTAAGCGATCAATTAAAATTATTCGGACATCACAAAATACTAACATTTGTCATTTGTCGCAATGCCGATGAGTATTGTGGTTCAGATTGCTCCCCTTGGCAAATTATTAAGAATTCCACAAGGTTTCTCTACATTACAAAATTTGTTGTTCCAAAAACACTCCTATTGTTCTGGATGGTCTGAATGCAAATATAAGACATCTCTGCTTTTTACCTGCATATTATCGAAGCACCTGCGACATGGAGGTTTAAGGATGTACAACATTGGTCTTTGGAAGCCACTTCACCTTCACCATGACTGTACTTGTCTGCTAACAATGCATACACTAATAGAAATGTCCAGATACTGTTTTTCTTTATTAGTTTACTTTTTAAGCAGGAACTTTCTGCAAGTCATGAACACAATCTAACTTTTATATGTCTGCATCATATTTATTGCATAACTTTACAGTCCCACAAAATGTGTCTTTTTTCATGTAAATGTACAAATCTCCACAAAAAAAAAAAAACCAGCCTTTTTCGAAGTTTGTTGTTTTTATACAAAACAGTTGCATGACTGGCAACACCACAGACATTTAGAAATTTTGCAACAGGAAAAAGCGCAACTAAATTTTTTTCAAGTCTTACAGTTCTTCTTAGAAATGCATCACAAACAAATCGTTCTTTTTTTATTCAATTAAGTGAATCGATTCAAAAGCGCAAACAAATCAATGTTTTGGTCAAGTTAGGGTTTTTTGTTTTACCTAAATTAATGCCATGTCTGACTATGGCTGTCACAGATGCGGTCAAACAGTATGTAATGGAGGTTAGGATAGCCCAAGTCTTAGTAGATCCTAAACCATAAACAAAGTGACAGTATGAAACTACGGGAGCATGCACAACCGCGTACGACTGCAGGAATGGCTACAGCAAACCGAAACGTGCAGCTCAGTCCAAGGTAAATGAGTCTATTAAAGAACGTTTGTTTCTAACAGTAGAATGTGCTGCTCCTGACATTTAAAATACATGTTGCATGGAATAAAACTGCAATAATAAATGACTGACTCTTATGATGCAATGAAGTTTGCCTGACATGTCATGAACCCGATCTCCTAATAATATATTCCTAGTTTGTGATGTACTGACAATTTCCTCACCTAAATACAGTTACAGTAATTCATTCATCGTTTCATCACTAGTAATTGTATGATGCTGGTCACAACATACAGTAGTAAATTGTGAGTCT
The DNA here is from genome assembly GCA_030522415.1 of Channallabes apus. Taxonomy (NCBI): domain Eukaryota; kingdom Metazoa; phylum Chordata; class Actinopteri; order Siluriformes; family Clariidae; genus Channallabes; species Channallabes apus. Next base: position 17,448,193 of record CM060123.1, read on the forward strand.
ATCCCTGGAACGCACCCTGGATGACGGACAACAATCTGATGCAGGACATTGTGTAGGTTTCTCTAAGTTTTTGAGGAATTTTACACAGAGTTACTGTAACTCTGCAGACAGACAGTAACCTGAGCTCAGAACCCTAAAGCTGTGAGCACCACTCTACCACTCTTAGTGCGGTAATATCTTAGTAAAAAAAAAGGAAATAACAATGCATTAATGCATATTAAAACACAAGCAAGTCTGTGTCAAAAGCAAAATTATGGTGACGCTAATATTCCAGCTTGGAGAGGTGTCTCCAAATATAGCTTAATGCCTCAGAATCAGAAAATAAAGACTCATATCTATGACAACAAACACCACAAAGTCTTTCATAGTATATAGTTGAGATGAGCTAAATCTCAATATTACACTTTTTCTACATTTAAAAAGATAAAGATCATATTATTCCCACTTGAAAGTGTAAGACCTAATAATATAATTCAACTCAATTTTATTTATATAGTGCTTTTATCAATAGTCATTGTCACAAAGCAGCTTTACAGAATAAAAAAAATCTGGAAAAGAGTTTCAAAAGTGTGAGGGAAAATGTATAAATCATAATTAACTGACTGCCACTGATGAGCATGATGGTGGCAAGGAAAAACTCCCTTAGAAAGCAATAGGAAGAGACCTTGAGAGGATCCAGACTCAAGAGGGAACCAATCTTCATTTGGATGATATTAGATAGCAGGGATTAATCTGTAGACATACCGTACATACTGAGCAGTGATATTATAATGAGATTGCATGAACGAACAGCAAATCAGACTGCTATTTTGCTCTTAAAATAAATAAATTAATTAATTAAAAAAGTGTTTATAAAATTAAACAAGAAACTAAAAAATATTTATTCACATTAAGACCAAGTTGGGACAGCACGGTGACGTACTGGTTAGCACTGTTGCCTTGCACCTCAAGGGTCCAGGTTTGATTCCCACCTCGTGTGTGAGCATGGAATTTGCATGTTCTCCTCATGCTTGGTGGGTTTCTTCCGAGTGCTCCAGTTTCCTCCCACAGTCCGAAGGCGTGCAAATTAGGCTAACATAGTGTGTGAATAAGCATGCGAGTGTGTGTACGTGTGTGCCTTTCAGGGTGTACACCTCCTCATGTCACAAGTCTCCTGGATAGGCTTTAAGCGCTGCACGACCCTGTATACAGAATAAAGTGGTATATATGATAAGTGAATGAGTTTTGTTATTGGACGCTCAGGTACAATTGTTTTTTTTGTGTGTGTGTGAATATTCTTGAACTATTGAGATGACAAGTCATCAAAGAACATCAGTCTGCATCTGTCAAGTTCAACACCATCTTCATGGTCAAGCGGAACATGCATCCATGCGACAAGATCTGGACCCAGAAGCAAGGCTCCAGGATGGGTGAGACAGGTCCGGGGGACAGAGAGTCTGGATCACTGGAAGCTCAGGAGGTGTAATGCACCTTCCTTTGTTACCCTCCACATATACTGGAATATACCCCAACCCTAATGATTGTGTGTTTGTTTGTGTTCTTGTTTTTTGTACGAATACACAATTGTCTTCCTTAAGAATAGCATACTACTAATTACTCAAGCATACAGAGGAATTTTTTAATTGTTCACCTTTACTCTGATTCCATGCAGTAAATGCGCGAGTGAATCAAATGAATCGAAGCAACTGCTCGGTTCACTTTAAAGCGGTGGTCTTCGTAAGAACCGAATCAGTAAAATGACACCAACCGAACATCACTAGGAAACGCACCAGGAACACTTTAACGACGCCTGGTGTTTTCAATTGCGTTTCCAAACGTCAGTTCCGCTTTAACAAAAACCAAAAAGTGCAGCATTTCCATGCCAACTTTATCAAATCCGCTAAACACTAGGCAAATTTAAAAACAACTGCGTTCCATCCATATCCAATCTCTAATCCACTGCAGCTTTTACATGCGTTGAAATATTTGTTAACAGTTATCCGAAATGTCTCAATTACCGCAATGAAATACAAATAAAACCACGTTAAGTCTGCTAGTTAATGAAATCAACATGTCAGAAGAAAGAAGAGCGCTAGCTTACTCACCAGGAAAAACTCGGAGAACTGTCCCTACGTTATTTCTTTCCACCCGTATTCAACTAAACTTCGCCTCCTCTCTCCTGCGTAGGGATTGGCTGTCTGCTCTGAGCTTTGCACGTGGTTGCAGACCAGGGACCAATCCCGGTCAGGGGGCGGGTTTTTTTTTCTACTCCATGACAGTGGCTTTTCGGAGCGTAGTGACGTCAGAGAGGTATGGCTTTCTTGATATATCGCCATTTATCGTGTTTTGCAGGTGAAATAATACCGACATTTTTGTCGACTTTTAAAGAGAGTGTGTTGAAAGAGTGTTTAAAAAAATTCAGACTGAGCAGCAGTGATGTTATAATGATATTGTGTGAACTGAGAGCAGGTCTGTAGATTACTATAAAAAAAACAATAAGGGACATGAAAGTGATGAGTTTATGAAATAAAACAAGAACCTAAAAAGTAATTTATTCACATGAAGGCCAAGACAGCATGGTGGTGGAGTGGTAACAACTGTGGTCTCACGCCACCAGAGTCAAGGGTTCGATTCCCGCCTTGGGTCTGTGGGTCTTGAGTTTGCATGATCTCCTCATGCTTGGTGAGTTTCCTCCAGAATTTCTCCCACAGTCTAAAAACATGCAGATTCGGTTAATTTGTGTTCCCAAATTGAACGGTGTGTGTGATCTGTGATAGATTTGCACCCTGTTATACCCCATGTCGTGCCCTAAGTCTCCTGGGATAGGCACCAAGCCCCAACCACCCTGTACAGGATAAGCACTATGGAAGATAAATTAATTAATGATTGGACTTGGAATCTGAATCTCATGCTCTATCAGAATGAGATCTGGGGAATTTGGTTTGAGGCAAAGTCAACTCTTTACCATCATCTTCAAACAATTCCTAAATCATTTTGCAGTGTCATCAGGGCATACTTGGTCTACAAGAATTTAATAGGCGCTACATACCAAAATAACATCCAAATGAATGCTATATATATATAGAATATATAGTATAGCACATATATACTGTATATATAGCAATACATTGAATATAAAAATATTCATACAAGTCTTTCTTTTCCTTAAGTGTGTATACTGTATTTTTTTTGGATGACTCTGTATATATTATCTTACAGTATCTTATCTTATACTGTATACTTTGTGCCAATCAGCCCTTAAAACCCTAATGAAGTCTTTTGTCATACTGCCAGTGTACTGTATTTTGGGTCATTGCCCTGCTGCTTAATAACCTCCCAATTAGATGGGATAGATTTCTCTATAAATTAGCAGACATACCTCCATCGTGCCTGACTGATAAGCTTTTATGTTTTATATCTTGATCAGATATTTTCTTTCTCCACACTTTGCCCTTTCCATCACTTTGGTAGAGGTAAATCTTGGTTCCAGGGCTTTTATGGTTCATGTGCATATTTTTGTGCAAATCTTTACCCTGGCCCTCCAATTCTACTTCTACCGCTGGTTTGCTTCAATTTCTTGTGTGTGTGTGTGTGTGTCTGTGTGTGTGTGTCTGTGTGTGTGTGTGTGTTTGTGTGTGTGTGTGTGTGTGTGTGTGTGTGTGTGTGTGTGTGTGTGTGTGTGTGTGTACATTTCAGGTTCAAGTCCTGGCCAGGTTCGCTTCTTGCCACTGTGTGCATGTTCTCCCCATGCTTGGTGAGTTTCCTCCAGGTACTTTGGTTTCTTCCCACAGTTCAAAGGCATGCAGATTAGGCTAATTATCATTCCACAAATTCCCAGTAGTGTGTGAATGATTGTGTGAGTGTGTGTATGTGTGTGCCCTGCGATGGATTGGCACTCCATCCAGGCTGTACCCTGCTTCATGCCCGAAGTCCCCTGGGATAGGCTCCAGGCCTCTGTGACCCTGAATACAGGATAAAGTGGTATAGACAATGAGTGACTGAGTGAGTAAGTATTTGGCCATTGTTTAGTGTCATTATAACAACAATACAGTAGGTTAGAATAACACATGTACCAGTTATTAAATATTTTAAGTCATAGACGGTAGCAATAATAATGATAGCAGTCTATTACTTTTTAACATAACCTGCTGTGAGTTTATTTGAAGATTAGGTGTAAGAGATGTTAATTATAGTTAATTAAAGAATATATTAACCTAGAAAATTGTGCCTCATTGAAATTGAGTGTTAGGTCAGATAAGAAGAGGACAGGTGACAGAGAGAGGGACATGTTTTTTTTTTTTTTTAAGCACCTGCCCCTTTAAATGTCTCTGCACAGCCCGGCTAGCCTTCTTTTGGCTACTGGAGTATCTGGAGCATCAGCATTTGTAGGTTTGTTTATGGTCTCAAAATAGTCAGAAATAAAGAGCTTTCTCAAATACTTGTCAGACAGTTATTGATTTGAAAAATCTAGGAAATTCCATGTGACCAATTGCCAAGAAATTAAAGATATATTACAAATGTTTGTACTATTCCTGCAATCACCTGGATAAAAAAAAGTTGGAGACCCCAGCAAACGATTTTGCAAAAGGTTAAATAAATTATAGGCTCTGGTTTGAGAAAAACATCACACTGGTTTAAATAGGACCCACAAAATAGCAGTTTTTAACAATAAAGAGAGTGAGCTTTTTAAACTAACTCGTAAAGAAAAGGCCAAATCTGTGACTGGCCTGTAAATGAAAATGGGTAACATGGGCACAGACACTGGTGACAAAATGATTGAAAAAATGCATCATGTGGAGTTTGAGGTGTTTGGATCACAGAAATGAACATTTTAAGCATTGTGAAGGAAAGTTGATGACACGGTGTGCTGCTAAAAAAGGGACATGATGAATTGAGAACAAGGAAATTTATTACAATGCCATGCCCTGTGGATTGGAGCCAATTTCATTGGACAACAATAAGACAACAATCCAAAACACTGTATCAAATTATGTAAAACCTATTTAGGAAAGAAGAATTTATCTGGAATTTTGTCTGTTAATGATTAGTCTGCACAGTCACCAGATCTCATATATTAAGGTGTTGTGAGAGCAGCTTGGGCACATTGTGCGAACAAATGTGGCCATTAAGCCAATCCAATTTGTAGGAAGTGTTTCAGGAAGCAACTGGCAAACTTGCAAACTGGCAACCAGAATACAACATGTCTGCAAAGCTGTAACTGTTGGAAGTTATTCATTCATTCATTCATTTTCTATACCGCTTAATCCTGTGTTCAGGGTCACGGGGGACCTGGAGCCTATCCCAGGAGACTTCGGGCACTAGGCGGGGTACACCCTGGACAGGGTGCCAATCCATCGCAGGGCACACACACACATACACACACTCACACACCCAATCACACACTACGGGCAATTTAGGAATGCCAATTAGCCTAACCTGCATATCTTTGGACTGTGGGAGGAAACCGGAGTACCCGGAGGAAACCCACCAAACACGGGGAGAACATGCAAACTCCATGCACACAGAGATGGGAATCGAGCCTGGCCGGGGAATCGAACCCAGACCCTGGAGGTGCAAGGCGACAGTGCTAACCACTACACCACCGCGCCACCCTGTTGGAAGTTAAAGATTCTTTAAAAAAAAAGAAGAAGAAGAAGCAGCAAAAATTGGAACATTAAACTGTTCTTTCAAGCAGAGATCATTATTTCTAATCACAAGTAATGTCTTAACTATATTTTTCTATTAATTTTGCAATTGAGTTGATGAAAAAAATATTTTTATAAAAGTCTCTGAGGCAACTTTTTTTTAATGATAGTGTGTAATAATATCATGTATTAAAAACATACATACAGGAATTTTTGACCTAAATATTTCAGTTCAGAAAGCATTACTGGAAAAACAAATATATATTTTGTAAAGTGTTGTTTTAACCCTTTTGCTTCTGACCAATAAAAAACAGCATTTCCAGAAGCACTCATCCCATGAAAATCATTACAGTGCATCATAAATATTAATCGAATAATATAAATCATAAAGTTACAACTGTAGTAACTGAATGGCTCCCAGTTTCCATTTGCAACCGCATTTATCTTAGTGGGAAAACTGCTAGACAAGCATTAATGGGCTTATGACTCATAAGATGGGAAGGAACGATTATAATTGAGTACAGTATGTACATGTTGTGAGAGATGTCTGTCTGCCATACAGATTTCTCTATTGCATTTGGTTAGTCATATGGTAGTTATAAATGCTTATGTTTCTGGAATTTTAATCTGCATCACAGACGTTTTCCAGAATATTGTGTTTTTCTGCCACTTACAGTTTTGATTTTTATTTAGTAGAGGCTTTTACTTCAAATGATGCAAAATTCATCTCAAGCTTAACATTTGCATGTTTCTCTAGCTCTCTGGCTCTGTGGAAGTTTTAATCAGCGTCTATATTTGCACAAACATATATAGTAGGCTGCATAAAAGTGTATAGAGAATGTTTTCTTTGAAGATTAATTTTAATCCCTGCCAATGTTTTCTTTTCTTTCTTTCTTTTCCCCTGTCATATCGTCATGGTTTCACAGTTTAAGCATTCCTAAGATAATATTGTAAATCATAAAATGTTTCTAAGATTATATTGTAAATCATAAAATGATTTATAAATGATAAAATTATACTATAAAATTGTCTATTGGGGAATTACATTTTTATATCTCTACAGTTCTAAAATGTACATATTCATCTATCAATATGTTTATTCCATATAAGTGTATAGTATTTCATAAAAAAATGAGTACACCCATCTAATTTCAGCAGACATTTTAGTATATCTTCTCAAAGGACAATACTATAGAAATTATTATATTTTAGAGTAGTCAATGTGCAGCTTGTATAACAGTACAGATAGTTCTATACAGCCATTACTGTGAAAATAGCTGGCAACAAAAGTGATAACACCCTACATGATAACAGCTGTACGTAGTTTAACCCTGCAAAGTCACATGTCGTATTCCCTATAAATGCATATATACATATATGTATGCTAATATACTATATACAGAACATGCAGTATATATACAGAATATGCATTTATCGGGAATAAACATATATATACATATTATAACATATATTGAATGGTGGGCCTTGAAACGTAGACTTGGTTTAGCAGATAGTATGTATTTTAAGTGTGTGGAATTAGTGTGGATTGTGTACTTAAGTGTGTGGGATTTATGGATACTTTCAAAAACGTAAGTGACTTAAAGTAACTAATCCCACATGCCTACAGTACAGTACCAGCGCTGGTCTCTAACATGTTAATATTACTTTAAATTGAATTGAATTGAATTTTAAAATGTAATAAAGCTGACTGAAATTAAACTGAGGAAATGAACTGAATAAAACAAATGAATGTCATGCAATGCATATAGCATATACTGTAGTATAAGAAATACATTCATGTAATTTTTTAGTATGTAATCTTCGAGATTAAACAATTGTTAATTTATCTATATATCATCTTTTTAGACCAAATGTTTACGGCACGGTTGAATTTATTTGAAGAATAACCATGTTGATTTTCTCGTTACCTATCATATATTATGTGTCTCTTTATGTTTGATATTTCTACAAAAAGGCTTCTCAGGCTTTTAGCAAACAGGGAGACCTTTAATTATAGGTATATTTTTAATTAGTTATTCAAATATAAAGTTCATTATTTACATTAATTCAATGTACAAATTCATTTTATAATATATTTTTTAATCTATTCAAGTTTGACAATATTTATTTTACCTGTTATTGAGTTAATTATCGAATCAACAGCAAATAATCAAAGTTCTATTTTTAATAGTAGACCCATTAGCTATGCTTCACTGAGCACGTCATGGCTCTGAAGGATTACGTGGGTTTAGATAGAAGGATTTCTTACATTCATTTTAGAAATTATATTGTTCTTGTTAAGCATGTTAAGCCTGCTTAATATAAAGTAAATGCCACTTACCAGAAACAGAATAAGCCAAAGGAATCAGTCCATGACAGACTTCCACTTTAATCACAACCAAGAACAAGTACAGACCTTATCTTCTTTATTAAATCCATTCGAAAACTATTGACTAAATAAGTTAGAGCCTGGGTGAACATTTCCCAACATAATTCTTGTAGAAATAAATTAAATATGGCTACTTGGATCTGCAAGGTCTTCACGCTGAGTTCCGCAAAGTGGCTTCTCCAGGCAGTGCAAGCTCTCTCCCTTCAAATCCCAGGACATCACTAATGCACTCAGCTCACATGGCCAGGCCACGGAGACTGAGGAGGAGCGACCAATTCCACACCAGCGAGATTTAAGGTATTCCCTCGAGTTGGCATCATCTGAAAAGCAGACGAGCAAACACTCATCTTTGAGGAAAACAAAGTGGATACTTTAGGTTGGGTGAAGCTGAGGTTTCCGAGGCCTTGCAAAGTACGTACTGTAGACATTAGGGGTGGATACTACTGAATTTGGACATGTTTTGTTTATGTGTTAGTTATGATTTTATTATCCAGATGCATGTAAGTGTTTTGGAACATTACATTATAACAGTTCTTTTCATAAATTTGCATGAAAGATAGTTAATTTTTCTTAGTACATTCAGCAGACTGTAAGGAGAAAGCCGTGATGCACAAAACCACCTTAACAAAGATGAAGAGACAACTACAGCTCCCAATGTATTGATTTAGTGTTCTGGGAGGGAGATGCACAAACATCACATCAGTAAGATGATTCCTCTCTCTCTTGCTCTCTATCTCTCTTTCTCTCACTCAGTCACTCACACACATTTTCATCCTATTATCCTTGTGAGGACTTTCCATTGACTATTATTAATGCAGCTGCTTAATGCCATACCTAAAGCTAACCCTAACCTTAATATAAGTTAACTAAAGGAAAACCATTTGCCTTTTAAATAAATGCCCCCTTAAGATCAAAACTGTCAGATATTTCTGCTCTTTGTCCCCACTAGGATATAATCTCTCTCTCTCTCTCTCTCTCTCCACTCTAAAGGAATATAATTTGATCTGAAACGCGCATGCGCATAACAGCATGAATAAAATCCCTCCTCTACTGGTTATCAATAATGGCATATTTTCCTTGTTTATCTCAAAAATATGTTCAGAGAGACAAAACTATAACACCCTCATAATTTATTTATAGAATATTATGCTTGGGATAGTAGCTGCACCATTATTTTGTATGAATAATTTAGTTAGTGGGAAAAAACACCCAGAAACTGAGGAAGGTCTTAGAGCGGAAGTGCACGTTGCTGTGGCAACATGTGAAGTGTTCGCGCCAAAGAAGAAGATTCTATAGTTATTTGGGGATACAACTAAACAAACATGTAGCTAGCTAGCTAGGTAGGTAGGTTGATTTGCTTGGCTGTATACAAAATGTATTATAAATATTGTATTCTCACAGTGAATAACATGAGTTAAAAACAGATAGGACCTCACTATCCGTGTATACTAGCTCTGGCAGAATGTGACTGTTGCTGATGTAAAGGCATGCTCAATACACTAGCATGAATGGAGAACACACTAGATGTTCGTTTTGTTCACGTTCAGATTGAATGGATTCAACTTGCATACTACACCTAAACTTTAGAAATTGTTATGCTCGAATTATCTCGTCATATCACTGTATTCCATCCTGTCGTAAAATCTAGCTTGATCTGTGAACAACCAGCTGCCCAAATATAGACTGACCTGGTCAAACTGGTAGACCATCTTTTGCTTATTGTCCAACTCCCTTATTGCTTGTCTTTTCTTTCATTCATTTATTTATTAATTCATTCTTTCTTTCTTTCCCATAATGCTTATCTAGTGTGCAGTTAAATCGGGCCTATTACCAATCCCAGAGAACTCAGAGCAGGCACACACATACACAACTACTCACACACTTGTACACTACGGATGAACTCTAAAGACAGGCAGAAATCAGCCTACTTCCTATTGGACTGTAGGAGAAACCATAGTGCCCAGAGGAAACCGCCAAAGAAGGTTGGGTGAACACAGGGAGCCTGTGCAAACTCCACGCCCACAGGCCAGGGGTGAAATTACAACCATCAACCCTGGAGGTGCAAGGCAACAGTGCTAAAGGCTGACCCACCATGTCTTCCCTATTACTGTGTTGTTAGGTTTTTTTTTAGTGTCTTCTTTTATTGCCTCTAGAAGGTCTTAAATTTCCCAGGTTCCTATCTCTCATTGTTCGCCTCAGCTCATCCTCATCCAGCCATTCGTCCCATGGATAGCCATTTTCCCGAATGTTAACGGCTCATGCTCTTTTCTGTATTAGTAGATCTATGTGATCAGAGCATCTGGCGCAGGACCTAAAAGTCTCTTTTTCCATGAATAAACAAGAGAACATGCAACCCTCCATTATGTGCATGTGTGTGTATGTTTCTATCGCTGTCAGCAAACATGTCAGAGCCAGCTGAGAAGCATATATCAATGTGCCGTAGACAAGTGGTTCATCAAGTGGTTCTTACCTCAGATTTTAAACCCAATACTGATTTAAAGTATTCATATTTTATAATAACCTAGCATTATCATCAGATTTTCAGAAACCTTTAATCAGCCCTTATTAGTTGGTGAAGTTGATCTACCAGTTTGACCTGATCAGCCTATGTTTTGGCAGCTGTTTCAAACTGGATTTTCCAGCAACTAAATCTGGAACTTTAACATTTAATTACCATGATCAAAACATGCTTGGTTCAGTTCTGATTTACCCAGTGGTGTCAAAAGTATTCACATTCATTTTTTTTTTTATTTCAACAATATTTTTATTGGTTTTAACAGGGATAAAACAGGGTAAACATGTAATATTTTAATACAGGTTTTATAATCCCCTTATAAACCCTATAGCACCCACCCCGTCCCTCCCCGACTCCAAGCCAGTTTTACAAGGATATGAAAGGCTAAACGCCAGGCATTGAGAGAAATCAAAAAAGAATAAAGAATATGGAGCTGGAAGTTTTTTGGTTCTACGTGCAAAAAATAAATAAAGAGGAATAAAAAGGGGAAAGAAAGCAAACAAACAAGTAATTAAATAAGACAGGAATCAAACTATAAATGTATATGAAAAAAGTGAAGGAAGGGCCCCCACACCTGTTGAAATTTAAAGTCTGAGTAACGAATTGTGTAGTGAATCTTCTCCAGGGACAGACAGGACATAATATCTCTGAGCCACTGGGCGTGAGTGGGTGACGTGGCATCCTTCCACTTGAATAAAAGAGAACGCCTGGCCAGGAGTGTCGCAAAAGATAACAATCTCTTTTTGGCTGGACTTAGACTCTTACCCTCTTCTCCAGTGACACCAAAAAGAGCAATCAGAGGGTCTGGTTCAAGATTGCAATTCAATATGAAGGACAGGGTCTTAAAAACATCCCTCCAGAATTTTTCCAAATTCGGGCATGTCCAGTACATATGAATAAGAGACGCCTCTCCACTTTTACATTTATTACAGCAAGGATCAATGTCTGGGTAGAAACGGGAGAGTTTAAGTTTGGAGAAATGAGCCCTGTGTACGACCTTAAACTGTAATAAAGAGTGGCGGGCACATAAGGAGGTTGAGTTGATAAGTTTAAGAATTGAATTCCAAGTATCATCTGATAGTGACAAATTTAAATCCTTCTCCCAAGCAGTTTTAATTTTACATAGAGGGGTGTGACTCGAAGCCATCAATCCACCATAAATAGTGGATATTAGGCCTTTACGCAGCGGGGACAAACAGAGGAGATTATCTAGAATGTTTGCAGCAGGAGCCTCAGGGAAATTTGGTATTAAAGAGCGAATGAAGTGTCTTACTTGCAGATATCTGAAAAAATGAGAATTGGGTAAGTTAAACCTTTCGGAAAGCTGTTCAAATGATACAAACTTATGGTCAACGAACAGGTCCTTGCAAAGCTTGATGCCCTTATTGTACCATTCCTGAAACACTGAGTCATGTAAAGAAGGCTGGAAGAGATGGTTAGAGACGATAGGACTGGACAGAGAAAAGCCCAGAAGACCGCTGTGCTTTCTGAACTGAGCCCATACTCTCAAGGTATGCACCACTACTGAGTTATTGATTAATTTAATTGAGGGGATGGGGAGAGCAGATCCAAGGAGTGCAGAGACAGAGAGATTTTTGATAGACTTTATCTCCATTTCCACCCAGGCAGGCCGATTAGGTTGGTTATGAAAATATGACCAAAAAATGACAGATCGAATGTTTGCTGCCCAGTAGTAGAAACGAAAATTAGGTAGAGCCATGCCACCGTCTCTTTTAGATCTTTGAAGTAGGGACTTATTCAATCGTGGATGTTTACCTTTCCAAAGGTAAGAAGATATAATTGAGTCTAACGCGCCAAAGTAAGATTTGGGAATAAAAACAGGTACAGACTGAAAGAGATATAAAAATTTAGGGAGAATACTCATTTTAATGGCATTAATGCGGCCCACCAGGGACATGGACAGTGGTGACCATCGTCCCAAGTCCTTTCTTGTTTGGTTCAACAACCTAAAAAAATTTTCTTTAAAGAGGTGTTTATGTTTCCTTGTGATTGTAATACCAAGATAGGTAAACTGATTTTTCACTATGTTGAATGGAAAATTGTGCATACCAGTTGTTACTGCTGTATTATCTAGCAGAAAAAGTTCACTTTTGTGCAAATTTAATTTATATCCTGAAAAATAGCTAAATTCCCTGAGCAATGACAGCACAGGTGGCAGAGAGGAGACTGGATTCGATAAAAAAAGTAGAAGATCATCTGCATAAAGGGAAACTTTATGTTCTTCTCCCTGCCTCCAAATCCCAGATATATTTCTACAGCTTCGGAATGCAATTGCTAGTGGCTCAATGGCGAGGTTAAAGAGCAATGGGCTAAGGGGACACCCCTGACGAGTTCCCCGCTGAAGACTGAATGGTTGAGACTGTTGAGCATTTGTCAGAACTGAGGCAGTAGGGCTTGAATATAATAATTTAACCCAAGTGATAAAACTTGGACCAAAATTGAATTTTTCTAAAGCCCTGAATAAATACTCCCATTCCACACGATCAAAAGCCTTTTCAGCATCCAAAGAAAGGACACACCCAGGGGTCTCCTCTGATGGTGTGTACAAGATATCCATAAGGCGTCGAATGTTAAAGTAAGAATAACGATTTTTAACAAAACCGGTCTGGTCCTCAGATATAATTGAGGGTAGAACATTCTCTAATCTACGAGCCAAGACTTTAGCAAGGATTTTAACATCCACATTAAGAAGAGAGATTGGTCTATATGAGGAGCACTCTGTTGGGTCCTTATCCTTCTTTGCTATGAGGGTGATGCGAGCCTCATTAAATGACGCAGGCATCTTACCTTGCTTGAAAGATTCAGATAGAACCAAAGCTAGTTGTGGTGCAAGGTATGAGGAGAATGATTTAAAAAACTCTGCAGGGAACCCGTCAGGACCCGGGGACTTACCAGACTGCAATGATGAGATAGCTGAACTGATTTCCTCTTGTGATATGGGCTCTTCTAATCTTAATCTAGAGTCAGGGGACAGTGTTGGGATATTTAGTTGAGTCAAGAAATTTTCAACTGAACTATGGTCCTTTGGGAACTCAGAAGTATATAATCGAGAATAAAAATTCCTGAATGCATCATTAATTTTAGAATGGTCCGTAGTGATGGTACCATCCTCCATCCGAATTTTCGTAATTTGTTGTTGTGCTCTAAATCCTTTTAACTGATTAGCTAAAAGTTTCCCAGATTTGTCACCATGAATGTAAAATTGGCTCCTACTCTTTAATAATTGCCGTTCAATTACATGCGTTGAAATAAGTTCAAACTTAGTTTGCACTTCTACGCGTTTTTTATAGAGATCGGGGTTTTTAAATAGAGCATACTGCTGGTCAGTATTCACATTCATTACTTGAGTAGAAGTATAGATACTAGGGTTCAAAAATACTTCTTTAGAAGTTGAAGTATCAACCCAAGCTTTTTACTTACGTAAAAGTTTAAAAGTACTGGTTTCAAAACTACTTAAAGTATAAAAGTAAAAGTACCGTGAGGGGCGACAAAAGCATTAAGGTCTCGCTTTCTGATCATGCGAAGGGGGGGGGGGGCGTTGTGCGCGTTCTTATCATGCGACCGAGGGCGGGGGGGTTGCGCGTTCTGATCATAAAAATAGAGTAACGAGGCTATTTTTAAAATGTAAGGAGTAGAAAGTACAGATAATTGCTTAAAAATAAGGAGTAGAAGTAAAATGTCGGCTGAAAAATAATTACTCCAATAAAGTATAGATACCCAAAATTTCTACTTAAGTAAGGTAACGAAGTATTTGTACTTCGTTACTTGACACCTCTGGATTTACCAGGTTAAAAAAATAACAATTGGAATTATTAAATTTAATGTTGATCCAAAATTCATGTAAAATATACTCAGCAAAAAAAGAAACGTCCTCTGATTTTCAACTGTTTTTACTTTCAGTAAACTTCATGTGTAAATATTTGTATGAACACTAAAAGAGTCGACATCATAAGACATAAACTAAAAATGTTTCACAATGTGTCCCTGAATGAAGGGAGGCTCAAAATCAGTCGGTACCAGTCAGTATCTGGTGTGGCCACCAGCTGCTTGAAGTACTGCAGTGCATCTCCTCCTCATGGACTGGACCAGATTTGTCAGTTCTTGCTGTGAGATGGAGGGTTTGTGTGTTCCTGGTGTGACTCGTGCAGTTGTTGTGGCCATCCTGTACCTGTCACGCAGGTGTGATATTCGGATGTACCCATCCTGTGCAGGTGTTGTTACATGTGGTCTTCCACTGCAAGGATGATCAGTTGTCCTTCCTGTCTCCCTGTAGCGCCGTCTTAGGCGTCTCACAGTGCGGACATTGCAATTTATGCCCTAGCCACATCAGCAGTCCGGCACTGTATACAGTGGCTGGAGTTTAGGATGGTTAATTGAACCAGAGTCTTCTGCATTTCAGGCAAGGAAACCTAAACCACCAATGCCCATGGATGGTGCAAGTATTATAATATTGACTCTCTTAAAAGAGGCTCTCATGAGTAACACATACAGAACACTTTTTTAAATGATTGTTAAAAGAGTCTCAATGATTTGGGTGAGGTTATCTAGAAGTTGAGTCATGTCAGCTGAACTTTTTTCATGTTAGGTCAAACATTTCACTATTCATCCAAGTAGCTTCTTCAGTCTGAAAGGTGTTGGTGTATTTTATCTTCCAGGCTCAAGGATCCTCCCCTGCATGAAGAGGCTCATTAGGTGACAATGGAATAAGTGAGAGTAGGTCATCAGAGATCTATTTCATGTACTGCCATGTGATTGGCTGATTAGATATTTGCTTTAACAAGCAATTGAACAGGTGTACATAAAGAAGAACATGACTGTGTAACTACAGTACTCTGTCCCGATACTTATAACTAAAAGCACTAAAAATATGTATTGATATTCTTGGTGTTATTGGATTCCACGTGTAAGAAGGTCATACAGAATGCAGATATCCTTAGAAAGAACATTGACTAAAGTTCACAAAGAAGATTTTACTGGAAAACCTTGACCGATATTCAAGCAGAATGTAATCAACCACATAATACTATATGGTATGATTGGCATTTAACAAATTTTATTATCTTAATTATTTTTTACCCCCAGCTTTTTCTCACTAATTTAGTCATATCCAATTCCACCTGTCATCAGGGAGGCTCCCACACACCATGGCCAACACCAGGGAATCAGGGATGGCCGAAGACTATCACGTGTTTCCTTATGGCGCTTTTCCACTGCATAATACGGCACGACACGGCTCACTTTTGGGGGGTTTTCCACTGGGAACAGTACCTGGTACCTGGTCCTTTTTTTAGTACCACCTCAGCCGAGGTTCCAACGCGCCGAACCGTTACCAAAACGCGACGTGTAAACTCTGCTGGCCGGAGAAAATCATCATTACTGCGTCACTGAACTTGCGACACGAGACACAACAGAAGCGCTATATTTAGAACAGCCAGCGAAGGATCGGACGCACCTTTTTGTATTAACCAAAAATTTTCTTTGGCTGCCATCAGCCTCTTTTGAAACAAACTCCTTCGTCTCGCTGTTAAAAACATCCACATGCCGAGAATGAAGAACACCATGCCATCGATATGCTCCATTGTTGTGTGTTTGTTTGTGGCGCGTTTACGATGATGTCACAGCAGTAGAGGCGCCGCAACTATAACGACACGTGAATAATCCCGCCCACTCTAAAGCGTTACTAAACTGCAGTGGAAGCGCAAACCGAGCCAAACTGAGCCGTACTGAGCCGTGCTGTGCCGTACTATGCAGTGGAAAAGAGGCATTAGAACCACGTGACACTTCTTGCTCAGCGTAACACAGTCAGAGGATAGCGCTATCCATGAGCTTACATACACCCAGGATTGCTGTGTTTTTCATCCCCCCCCTGCTAAAAGAGAGCTCGGCCAATCAGCTCTCCGTTGGCCCCCGACGGGAGGCTACAGCATCACCCGGGAATCAAACAAGCGATCTCCAGCTGATAGGGCAAGCACTTTACCACTGCGACACTGCTGCTTAATTATTTCAAGGTCATTCAGCTAAATGGGTCTTTTTTACTTTTGTCCCTGTTGTGTGTGATATATTTGGTGCAATGAGAGCTGGATGAGAGAACAATTACAATAAAAAATAAGCTAAATCATTTTACCCTATAATTTGTGTATTTTTTCGTTGTGATCTGTTATTATTATTTTTTATAAATAATTTTTTTTTCAAAGGAAGTAGCATTGGTGTTAATAAAAGACATGCTTTTGGCCTCTTAACAATCCTTGTTAACTGTGATATAATGTGTTTGCACTCTGGCATTAGGAAAAAGTGTTTCATATAGGGCACTTATTGTACAGTACTATATAACATAACCAAAAACAACTATCTTAACCCCTAAACAACATAATCATTAACCAACCTGTACTAATGGTAAACATAAATTTTTTGTTCTAACTTTAAAAAAGTAAAGTTTTTTGTGTCATTTAGTGTGGATCCATATCCAGAATCCTGCCTGTACTTGGAATCATCACCAGAGGGCACACTTACACAAAATCATTAACAAGTACAGTAGTACCAGTTTTGGTGGAGTACTGAGTATGGGGTGATGTGAAGGTGAAGGAGTGATGTGAAGGAGGGCACCTTGGACAGGATGGCACAGACAGATTCATGTACATATTCACACCTCGGGTAAATTACCACACAGCAAATCCACTTCTGCCATGTTTTTGGGAGGTCAGAGGAAACCCACATGGGGAGAACTTACACTTTAAGATTCATTGACATATACTCACATTACTGTTGTTGTTGGTCATTCGGGTTGCTCCCAGCAAGGGGTCGCCACAGTAGCACACCTAATCCGCACACATGCTTGACACAGGTTTTATGTCAGATGCTCTTCCTGACGCAACCCTCCTCCCATTTTATGTGAGTTTGGGACCCGCACTGCATCCAGTGGCTGGGGTTTGGGCATTGGCTGGGAATTGGCTGGCTTTCTGCATGGCAGGCGAGAAACCTACTACTGAGTCTCCAATGATGGACTCACATTCAGACACATAAACTGTTTTCTTGAATCAACAACAATAAAGCAGCATGATTATGCAAATATGTTTGTTTGTCTTTAGTATGTGTCATTTATATACAGTAACATTCATGTTATACATGGTCCTTAAACTGAGCTTAAACAGAATATTGTTCCAACTATTAAACTGAGTGATTATCAGTTCATAGGTAGGAACATGGTTGTTTTGAGTAGGTTTAACATGATACACTGCAGAGAAGTGGGCCTTCAAGACTGGGGAGCCCTTGAGGGATGTGTTGTTTTACACCCATATTCGGTTTACCTTCCATATTCGGTTGACAGAAAGTTGGCAAGCCTACGTATGAAAATCATTTAGTATGAATTTAATAAGCTTTATCATTTGCTAAACTTTAAACCTGCACAATTATACAAAGGATAAAGGTTGTATATAAAACTTTATTTTATATAAACTTTCTGTATCAAATCCATTTCCAATACTCATAATAAACAACCCATACTGTATATACTTTTGGGAAATCAACACAATGACTTACTAATTTCATTTATCTATTTAAGAATATAAATGTGCTGTATAAATGCTAAGAGTTATGGTCAGTGGTTTACATACACATAATATATACTCATCATAAACATGAATGTCATTTTTTACTGCTCTTTTTCTGGGGAAGAGTGATTGTACAGCATGCATCTGCGTTTTCAGGGTCAAAAAATTGGTAGTGATCAATTAATCACTAAACGTCGACAGGGATGATGCACCAAAAGCTTAAACTTGGCCTGCCTTATGCATTCCACAACCAGGTTTGGTGTGTGCTTACGTTCATTGTCCTGTTGAATAACTCAAACGTATGTCTAAGTTTCAACCACATAGCTCACAATTTGAAAGCTCTGAGGTAGTCCTCCATTTCCACTATCATCCATCCACTTTATATAAAGCACCAGCTCAAGTGGCAGCAAAACAGCTCAAAAGCAAAATGCTCCCACCACCATCCTTTACAGTTAGTACAGTGTTTGCCGGGTTGAATGCCTCCCCTTTAGTCATCCAGACATTCCACTGATCAAAATATTTCATCTTTGTCTATGTGTTTAGGTGGAAACCTTAGTTAAGTCTTGAAAGCATACATTTTCTGCTTCTTTCTTGGATGGCAGCCTTTCAGTTCATGGTGAAAATTGTTTGACTATAGGCAGTGACACTGGGGTTCCACCAGCTTCCAGTTTATAGCAGGCCTGTGCCTCAGTAGCTCCTGGGTTGTTCTTGGTCATCTAATCCAGGTTCCTTTTAGTTGAGGGTGTTGTTTGTGTCATCTTTCCTTACTTGATAAAGTGGCAACACCTTCCAATAACTTATTCTTATGACTTAGTATTTTAGTACAATAATTTGAACATGGAATCTTGGCATCTGCAATTGTGTACAAATGGCTCAAAGAGACATTCCAGACATATACTATATAAAGCTTCCATCCTCATTTTCAGATCGGCACTGACCTTATATCCTCATTCCTTTTTAGAGATTACATACACTGGTATGAAATGCAATTATATAGCAGTAAGATGAGTCCAGGACAATAAATATATGGAACGGAACAATAATAAATATCCAGGACAATATATATGCAGAACAAACTGTAAAATGTTGGTAGGATAATAGTGAAAAAAAGTCTTTTTAATTATCTATGAATATCGAATCCAGCTTTCTCAAACAAAGTATGGAGTGGTATTGAGCTACGCTGGGTGAGGTGTTTGACTAGCCCAGGTGAGCATCATTCTGCGCTGGCTCACCTCCACTATGTATGCTGATTCCTCATTGTTGCTGATGAGGTCTACAACTTTAGCGTGATCAGCAAATTTGTTGATGTGATTTAAACTGTACTTTGCAGCACAGTCAAAAGCAGCAAAAGGTAAACAGCAGGCAACAGCAATATGCTTTGCCAGACCTTTACTGCAGCTGGTTTCAGTTGCTGCTTGTTTGTAGGTCTTTCTCTCTTTAGTTTTATTCAGGTCAGATGACTTACTCAGCCCTTGTCTCATCAATTCAGCACTGTCGCCTTGGACCTCCAGGGTCTGGGTTTGATTCCCCGGCCAGGCTCGATTCCCGTCTCTGTGTGCATGGAGTTGGCATGTTCTCCCCGTGCTTGGTGGGTTTCCTCCGGGTTCTCCGGTTTCCTCCCACAGTCCAAAAGATATGCAGGTTAGGCTAATTGGCGTTCCCAAATTGCCCGTAGTGTGTGATTGGGTGTGTGAGTGTGTGTGTGTGTGTGTGTGTGTGCCCTGCGATGGATTGGCACCCTGTCCAGGGTGTACCCCGCCTAGTGCCCGAAGTCTCCTGGGATAGGCTCCAGGTCCCCCGCGACCCTGAACACAGGATTAAGCGGTATAGAAGATGAATGAATGAATGAATGAATGAATGAATTGACTGAATCAGTATAGACTATAGAACTCTACATGTTCTGTACTCTACTTCTATTTACAGTCACATCATTGATAAACACCAGTGACCCACTTCCTTTGGCCACCATGTTTGATTATCATAGGGTTTGCTTTGGATCATGAACCCTTTCCTTCTCCATTTTCTTCTATTACAATCATTTTGGTACAAGTTGGTTTTGGCACCGAACTGGCTACGGGATTTCTAATCTGTCTTTTTTGTTTTTGAGTGGTATGAATGGTTTGCATCTTGAGGTAAACCCTTTTTATTTACATTCCTGAAGGCGTCTCTTGATCTATCGTCTCTTGATTGATAGATGTTGTGAAGAGACATCAAGGAAATAAAGATGTGATCATCAATTTTAGTTGCCTTCCATGCTTTTTTGGTGTTGCTAAGCTCATTATTCTTGTAAACAAAACAATTTACCAAAGTGTACATGTGTACAAATAACACCAATATATATAAGCTTGTAAAAATGAAGCAGCTTTGTAAAGAAAATGACTGTAATTCAGACAGTTAATGCAATGTTTTCATTAAGCCCTATGAAAATGAAATCTGAAAGTCTACACTTCAATCACATCTCTTGATTGTGTCATTTCAAACCAATTGTGGTGGCGAAACAAACATATTTCTAAAATCGTGTACTTGTTTAAATATATATTGGCCTGAACTGGCGCAAACCTACAACATTATGGGATGAAAAATACAAAAGTTACAACGTTCCTCAGCATGTAATTAACAGTTAACTTCAGAAGTGTGCCCTAAAGGTGATGCTATATGCAAATATTTTAACAATAATTTTAACAGTCAAAAAGTTGCAATGCAAATAAGATTGGTACACGATTACTCAGCATGCCATCAGCTGTGTTGTGCATCAAAACTAGTGTGTGCATGCAAATATTTATGGTTAAACCATTAAAACCCAAGTGGCACAGATATGTGTCAGCAACACAGCATAGATCAATGTGGGGTATTTATTTTTATATGTTGTTTTTTATATGCCGTGTGTTAATGATGAGGCTTCAGACATCAAACTGTGCATTCAGTTTTTGGATATGTCAGGTAGAACGATAGTTATCAT
Organism: Channallabes apus; assembly: GCA_030522415.1. Taxonomy (NCBI): domain Eukaryota; kingdom Metazoa; phylum Chordata; class Actinopteri; order Siluriformes; family Clariidae; genus Channallabes; species Channallabes apus. Next base: position 17,469,248 of record CM060123.1, read on the forward strand.
TACTTTTATTACGTGTAAATTGAACCAGTACCGGAATATGGAAATTCCCCAAATTGGTCATAGAAACAACCGAAAACAACCAGAAAAACGTGTGATTATGTGTATCTGTGCTATTTCTTTCACTCTAAAAAATAAAACTGTGCTGTACTCAATTTTTTTGGTGAAACATTTTTACACTTAAAAATATCAATATCAATCTAAAAATTAAAAAAATCATGTAAAATATACTTCATGAATGAAGTACAAGTCAGTAAAAAAAATAAGTAGACCTGAATAACTTTTTGTAGTAGGTTACCCAAGTGAAAATTAGTAAAATAATTGAGTAGATATGATTGAAATGGAAGGTAGAAGAAACTGAAAATTTCACTATTATTTAACAAACAAATGTGCTACATTTACTTGTTTTAAATAAATTTAATTCATACTGGTCTATCACAGAATTAATATCTTACACTATTTTTTTAATACTGTATATTTAGGTTTTAATCAAGTTTTTTTTTTCAATTTAGGTCAATGTATCTAATGACATATCTAATTATAAACAAAGACACAATACACACATTACCATTTTAATTAAACATTTATTTGCCAAATTTGACAAGACATGACGTCTAAACTCAATCTGGTTTACTTTGCAAATGACATGTAACATGATCATAAACAATGAGCTGAATTGATCTCATTATTAAACAGTCTGACAAACAATACTTCTGTCACAAGTATTATACAGATAATATGTGGAAAGTAGACTTTTGTATTAGAATCGAATCACAGTCACATTTTACATCTGAAAGACTGCAGACCTTCACACTTCAGTTTCCTTCAAACTGTGGAAAGTTGTATGGACAAATGTGTGTGCAGACATTCCCAGGTCTTAAAGAAGCAATGACAGTCTAAATGAAGACAGGACACTGAATATCATTGATCAACAATACCATGCTTCACTCCATAATGATCGAAATTCCTTTTGTTGATGCGACAAATGTGCAGAGCTTACACCGCCATCCCATAAGCTGGCACCTAAAAAAGGAATTATAGTATACAAGTAAGTACAAGTGTGACTGTTACTATATGCATCATCACACTGATCTATAAGTGGTGTTCAAGTCAAAGCGGGACTTGTGATGAAAATTCTCTGAAACGAAGACGTAAAACTGATTTGATTTTACAGAGACCATTGCTGGTAAAATTCCGGTGAACATTTCAGTGGAATGCTTTTACAAAAAACAGACTGCTTTGATCACCAAAGGCGTTTTGCTCTTGCAGAACAATATACAACCTCATATATAGAGACAGAAATATATAGAGAGAAATAAAGGGAGCTTTTACTCTAATAAGTGTGTTCTGTTATTCTGCACAATTAAAAGTCCTGCTTTGACTTGAATGTCCCTTGTACATGTCTTTGTCCCTTGTATAAAAATGATACAAGAACTTTATTTACGCATTACTATCAACTATATAATTTTTTTACTTTAGTTACTGGAAAATCTTGTATATTCTAGTGGATTCAATATATTCTGGATTAAAAATAGGTAAAGTGAAATATTTCCAGCCTTGTTTCAATTTCTATCTTGGATTCAATGGTTACACATTTAATACTTCTGAAACATTTAAAAAGTTGACATTTACCTCCAGTTTTATCTCCATTCAACTTCTCTTCTTTAGTGGTGTTGGTGCTGTGAAAGAGATATTGAAAATATATAACGTTTCACGAAAATGATTTAAAAATCAGTTTTAGTTTTTTTTTACTTACATATTACAACATACATAACATATTTCACTTCAATATTTTAATTTTATATTATTTCTCCCAATTATAATTCTGAGAGAAATGTTGTAGGCCTACTTTTACTTCATTTATTTCATCAACTGCCATTTTAATAATGTTTAAGTACACGGTTATGTTTGTGAAGTACTTGTAGTACTTTTGTACTTCAAATACATTAGAAGTTTAGAACGGCATGTGCTTATGACTTTAACTTGAGTAAAATGTTTGAAGTTCTATTGTTTTAAACAAAGCTATACACCATTATACTGCTAATCAAACTGCCTGTCTGTAGTGCTGTACATCACGAGACTGGAGCTGTGCTGGACTCAGAGCTGTTGCTCTCCCGGTGTGTAAACAGAGCCAGAGTCCGGACACTGCACCTCATTTCTGCTGTTTAAACCTGCTTTAACACGCGGTAATTATTTGAACACGCTAGTTTTATATCATCGCCACAGTGACGGTTGGCTGCGCAAAATCACCGCATTCGGCGGGAGAAATGTAAATATTGCGGCACAACCGCGGCCGGTTACACCGAGAAACCCGGACATGCACGCGCACGCGGCTCGGTGTTAAATCTCTCCTTTTACACCAGATTTTAAGTGTCTCCTAACCCTAACCCAGATTTTAAGTGTCTGTATTAACGCCGCTTTACCTGAGCAGTTCGGTGGTTGGAACAAACAATTAAAATGACAATGAACACCAGGACTGACCTGTTGCTAGCTATCGTTAGCTCTGTAGCTCGGCTGTGACAGGATTCAGAACAGTAACTGACACACTATAAAGTTGTGTATACAGAGAGATAGAGGAATTATTTCAGTAACTTGTGTTAGCTGTTTACTCACCAGGATTTATAAGGAATGTTCCAGGAGCTTCATGTCCATCCTCACAGCTTTCTGGTCTCTGATGTTACACCAGATTTCCCATGAGCACTTGCGCAGGGCAATTTACTAAATTATTTAAGTTTTTCTTGTTAAACATAAAGAATATTGAGTTGGAATGAGTGATAATTGTAGTTCTTTAAACTAATCAGCATTAATTACTCCATTACCAAATATTTTGATTGAAATGTATCAAAAATATTAAGTGGATGTTAAAAATATAATTCAGTTAGTCAAATACTAATTTCTATTTGTGAAATAAACTTAAATTATAGTGTAAATTGAAGACAAACAGAACAGTAGTTTTTTTAGGCATTTATTTTGATTTGTCTAACTCAAACAATCATGTATGTGACTTTTAGAAATTTTATTAAGGTAACATAACCTGTTTATTACTGTGAAATTTACAAGGCCACAGAATAATTTTTTAGAGTGTTGCCTGTGTGGCCCATAATTATTTTGCTCAGTTGTGTTTATTTAGTTCAGGGGGAACCTGCGGCTCCAAAGCCACATGTGGCTCATTCATTGCTCTGCTTTCCCTCTGATTATTTAATTTAAATGTATTTTGTTTTAGTTTGTTAGTTTTTAAATGTATTACTATAATTTATAAGATTATGACGATCTTCTAACATTAAAATAAAACATGTTTTTTCAATCACGCTTTTATTCAGGTTGACCGCTGACTGCACGCTCCAGCACACACGATAAAAGGATGAAGGCATACAGAAGCAGATGGCATGGTTTGCTGCAGGTGGATAATTTAAGTTCGGCTTTTTTGTTTTTATAAATACGAGGAGGAAATAAATATTTAGTATTTTATTTGAAAGAAAGCTTCAACCCAGGGTCTTTTTTTTCTGAATATTTTTGTTGCAGGCATAAATAAAATTTTACTTTCTCTGTAGCAGTTCATTGATTTTCATAAAGTTGCATAATGGTAAAAAATTATATATGCAGAGTTATCTTCATTTTAGATGTCAAAAGGGTTTTGTGACTCCTCGTGTTTTCTTTTCTGTGAGAAACGGCTCCAAATGGTTCTTTAAATGTTTAAGGTTGCTGACCCCTGGTATAGTTGGTTGAAATTAAATACAATTCAGTTTATCATATTGGCTAGGTTGTGCTGAAAAAAAGAATATGTCACACGTTTCCCCACACGGAAATCCTCACACTAATGCTTAACTAAATGCGCATGGCGCAGTAGGGCAATTGGGAAAAAAACAACATGGCAACTTGTTTACCTTCAACACCACAACAGATTCGCGTCAGAGTTTTATCTCATTGTCACGGGGGCCTGGAGCCTATCCCACAAGACGGGGTACATCCTGGACACATTTCCAATACATTTACATGTACAGTAGGCATTTGGCAGACGCTCTTACCCAGAGCGACTTACATTTTTATCTCATTATACATCTGAGCAGTTGAGGGTTAAGGGCCTTGCTCAAGGGCCCAACAGTGGCAACTTGGTTAAATCTGGGATCTTCCAAACTGTAGTCCAATGACTTAACCACTGAGCTACCCCTGGCCAGATACATTACTACGGCCAATGTGGGAAAGCTGGTTAGCTTAATCTGCATTTTGGACTGTGGGAGGAAACCGGAGTACCAAGAGGAAACCGGCCAATATGCAAACTCTGTGCACACAGACCCCGATCACTAAACCACCACCATCCTGCCTGAGGCCTATATACAGTATATCTTTATAAAAAAAATTTAAAAACAGCAAAACAACGTCGTGAAAATGTTGTTTATCGCACAATGTCTTAGTTTCAACACATGCACAGAACAGATTGGTCAGGGGATATTACTTAATATAATCTGGCAACCTGAATGATGACATTTTTCACCAATCTGGCTACCCTGGGTTTTTGCGTGCCGTGCGCAAACGGCGCGTGGCGCAGCAGCGCACAGAGAGAGAGAGAGAGGGAGGGAGGAGACCTGAAAAACAGAAACCAAGCAACGGAGCGCTTAACCGAGGTGAGTGCGTGTTTTCCATAATACTTCTGCAGAAAAACACGATATATTACTATTAATGTTGAGTGCGAGACCGTCTCAGTGTTTGGGAGAACTGGTTTTATTTTTTTGAAACAGCCCAAATGCGATAAAACTCCGACGCGAATCTGTTGTGGTGTTGAAGGTAAACGAGTTGCCATGTTGTTTTTTTTCCGATTGGCCTACTGCGCCATGCGCGCGCGGGAAAACTCGCTGCGCGTGTAGTCAGGCGTTAGTGAGAGGATTTCCGTGTGGGGAAACGTGTGAGTGTTTTAAGTGTAACACTGAGCTAAATGTCCGGCGGGGGGAGGTAAGGACTAGGTTTAAAACGTCGTCTTGGGACTCCCCGTGTGTGTATGATTGTGTGTGTGGCGCAGCTCCATTGAGTCTACGAAGGACGAAATCAACCTCCAAACAACTCAACCATCACAAAGTTTTTGTATTTTTATTTTGTTTTATGATCATGTATCTAAATGGTGGCCTTAACAAACTGACGTGTTAGCTCTCTAGCTACGTAGTGTGTATGTATATGTATATGTGCTAGCCCCTCAGTTGAGCTAGGCATTCTGGTCAGTGACTTCCACACACACACTTACCAAATGTAGAGTCTATATGTAGACATGTCATTTCTTAGAGTAGAGAAGTGTGCTGCTGCCTGTAAGTTGATCAGTGTGTGTTTTATGGCTGCACTGAAACAGAAAACTTTCCCCCTCGAGCCAGTCAGGAGCTCAGGAACATTTGCATGTTAGCATTGGCAGGTTTAGAAGTGACTTTATAGTTTTCTAACAGTACTGAACTAACTTTAATTTGTATGTTGAGATTAAAACGTTTTTATATTTCAGTTATTAGTCAATTACACTGGATCTGCAATTATCATTGTCTTTAGTTTGTCAACATGAAATAACTGAGCACTACTAATCAGGCCTGTCTGTCTGTTGTGTTTATTTTCCAGCTTATAGGACATCCTTATTTTTAGAACAGCATTTGTCTTTTTCTTCACCAACTTTAGTCTGAGACGAAGATGAGCAGCAATGAGTGCTTTGGCTGCGGCCGGACCGGCCACTGGATCAAGAACTGCCCGAACGCTGGCCGCGGCCGTGGTAAAGGTCGTGGAAGGGGGAAAGGTGAGAGCTTGCCGGGGTTGCAGCTGTGAAGTCTTGTGTTGATTTTTAGAAACCATTCAAACGCCACCTTGTCCTGTCTTTCATGCAGATCTGTTCTGTTATCGCTGTGGGGAGCCAGGCCACGTTGCAAGAGACTGTGAAAGAACTGAAGATGGTATGTGTATGTCTGTGCTGCGTATAACATGATTCTGCATTTACACTGGGACAGTTTAGCTTACATGGGTAAAGAGGAAAATTTCAGTGTTTTAATTTTACTTTTTACAGCTCAGTTTCCCTAAACCTGGACCAAGTTTGGATTGATTGACAATAACTAGTGTTTGGAATGAAAAATGACATCGCAGTGGTCAAAATGATTATACTGCTGTAAGAATAGAATTGTTTTATCATGCTTTACTTTTAAGTGACCATTCCTTCTAAATTATAATAAATTTTTTAATGAGACTGTGCATAAATATAGCAAACTGAATGCAACCAGTTGCATGTCTAAAATATATTAATGTATTAATACATGTTAATTAATTAACCAATAAATAAGCCTTGACTTAATTAACTCATATCACCATGATTAATTACGCAATCTTAGTTTGCCTTTGTTTGTCTTTATTTATTTATTGGTTAATTTCAGTTAGGTGGTTTCTATGATGTTTAAGTGTATGTATATGTGTGATATATATATATATATATATATATATATATATATATATAAAAAATTTGTGTGTGTGTATAGCAAATTAGTGGTTGAATAATTTGGTCTAGTTGCAGCCCTAAGCTCTCTCGCAGTTTCCACATTTTATTGATCCCTTTTTTTTTTTTTTTTTCCCTCCTCTACCTTGCACCAAATCTTCTGCAGCCTGCTACAACTGCGGAAGGAGTGGCCACATCTCCAGGGACTGCAAGGAGCCCAAGAAGGAGAGAGAGCAGGTCTGCTACAACTGTGGCAAAGCTGGACATGTGGCTCGAGACTGCGACCACGCCAACGAGCAGAAGTGCTACTCCTGCGGCGGGTTTGGGCACATACAGAAAGGCTGCGAGAAGGTCAAGTGCTACAGGTAGATGTTAAGGTTAATTGCACTTAATTGTCTTGAGCAAAAAAAAAACCTTTTTAATATTCTACATTGGACATTGTAATTTTGCCTGTGTTAACGTTGATTGTTTTTAAAATAAAAAAATTTCTTCTTCCTGGCATCTTGCCCTGCTCTTATCCTTTTGTGTGTAGGTGTGGTGAAATTGGCCATGTCGCTGTCCAGTGCAGCAAGGCGAGCGAAGTCAACTGCTACAACTGTGGCAAATCTGGGCACCTGGCGAAGGAATGCACCATCGAGGCCACAGCTTAGTTCTGGTTTCCTGGTCGCCCCTTCTTTTTCTGATTGATGGTTGTATTATTTTCTCTGAATCCTCTTCACTGGCCAAAGGTTGGCAGATAGAGGCTAGTCCCAGGCCAGTGAGCTCTTGACGCGTTAAAAGAAGGAAAGGGGTGGAAAATTGTTTTTCCACTTTCTGCATTTAATACAAAAAAGTTTATGTTTAGTTTGGTAGAGGTGTTATGTATAATGCTTTGTTAAAGAACCCCCTTTCCATGCCACTGGTGAACAGGGATGTGAGTGAGTTGAGTGGGAGTACGCAGCTAAGAAATGTTGTCGAGTCAGCCTCTCCGGGCCTCATCGAACAAGGCCTCAGCGAGAGATCAGTAGGGAAAGAAAAAAAATCATAGAAATGTGAACTTCTGGGTATGATTTGCATTTTTTTCCCCTTTCGTCTTTATTTTTTAAACAGTGGTAGTGAGTTGTGCTAAGAGTGATTAACCTGGGAAAGCAGTACAGGACTTATGCAGTCAGATCTGCCCAGGCCCAACCAGCAGCACGCAGCTAAGTGGAGAAAAAGGTTATTAAATGCATCATTGACAAGCAAGTTTACAGCACATTCAAATCATGAAAGAACATGAGGTAATTTAGGAGAACAATATCTTTGTACGGTGCAAGTTTGGTTAAGTGGAGCAGCTACGAAATCAAAATGTTAAGTGTGGAATCCCACGGTTGCAGGTCATTTTACCCAAGAAGGGGAAAAAAAACCTTCAGTGAAATAGTAGTAGGAGGGGAAAAATATGATTTGGAGTGTGGAGAAAGGTGAATGTTTTCACAGAAATCAAATGTTATTTTTGTACAATATCACTTAGACTACTGTAAAAGTAAAAAAAAAAAAAAAACTATCATTCGCTTGTACTCAGTTTTTAAGTCGGAAGGTAAAAGCAACTGAAGTCCTAGAACATAAAATGAAATTTTAACTATCAATAAAGCTGGAGGAGGAAGGGGAGTGAGACTGAACGTGTTATTTTTTTTTTCCCCCTGAGTGGACTTTCCAATTCACTTTAATACTCGATGGTCAAGGTGACAACAGTGGGCTTACAAGAAGGTGGGTGATTTGCATAGGGTTGTGGGGTCTTCGGATTGTATAAAATTAATAACATCTTATTTGTCATAAATAAGATTAAAGCTTAGACACCTTTTTTTGTAGAACTGTCATCTCACAACATGCATTATTGGTTAATTATGTTTTTCAGAACACTTTCTTTGTCTCTTAAACCATATCTGTATGATGAAAGGTATGCTAGTGATATCAAGTTTACACAGATCAGCAATAATTACAACTCACCCCCAATTACAGTGGCACCTGTTGTGAGGTGGAATATATTCAATACCAAATATCCAGTTAGGTCTCAAAGTTTGACCTGGTCCTAATTGTGATGGCTAGAAAACTGTCAGAGATTGTCAATAAAAAAGACAAGTTTGTCTGGTTCAACTCTGTAGAAGTGTGTAGCAAAGATTGCTGAAAAAAAATCATGCCCATTATAACAGAAAGGATGATGGAACACGGTGAATTGACCAGTCAAGAGTTCTCATACTGCCCCCTGCCTACTACTCAAATCGTTTACAATTGGCACATGAGCGTCAGGACTAGATCGTCGAGCAATGAAAGAGGGTGGTCTGATAAATTATGTTTTCTTTTAAATCCTGATGACTTACTTGGGGAAAGACCAGGCACCAGAATATACTATGGGAAGAAAGCAAGCTGGCAGAGCCAGTGTGATGCTCTGGGCAATGTTCTGTTTGGAAACCTTAGGTCCTGGCCTTCATGTTTGTTAATTTGTCATATAACCTACCCACCTAAATGTTGCATCGGACTATGTACACACCTTCATAGCAAAGGAATCATCTGTTGGCTGTAGCATCTTTCAGTAGGATTACACACCCTGCCACACTGCAAAAATAGTTCAGGAATGGTTTGACGAAAGGTGTTGACACAGCCTCCAAATTTCCATCTGATCTGTAGGATGTGCCTGTCAAACAAGTGCAACCCAAGAAGGCCACACCTTGCAACTTGCAGGACTTAAATAATGTGCTGCTAACATTTTGATGCCAGATACCACAGCACACCACCAGAAGTTTTGTGGAGTCTTTGCCTCAAAAGCGCTCAGAGCTGTGTTGGCATCATGCAGGGGTTGTACACAATATTATGCAGGTTGTTTGAATGTAATGTCCCATTAAAACCAAGACAAACAGTGGAATTTATGACCGTAAAAATGTATAAACTGAACTTTGTATATGCAGGGTACTGTACTTATTTATGAAAAAGTCTACAAGAGGGAGGTAGGTATGGAATTTTGGGATTAAAAAAATAAATACTTGGCTGGAAAAAATAGTTCGACTCATCCCTAAAGTCAATTCAGTTGTCTTAGAACATCTAATGACTGCACTAATCCAGCCTCACTTTAGTTATTAGTAATACTGTAAAATAGGGCATTGAACACCACATTATCCACATAAACATAACTGACTATTCATCACATCCTGGATAATTACATCTCATTGACTGATAGATCAGTTATTTTTATGTGTCCCGCTACTCCCCAGGGTAGCAAATGAAGCTCTGCTAAGCGCCTCCCGATTGGCTCTTGATTGCTTGGCCCGTCTTTCCTTCATGAGCAAGCTTGATTGTGTGCTAAATTTGAAACTGAGAGTCCTTTGAAAGTTGGGATCAATTTCAGTGGCAGGCCTTCATGATGACTCGCTCATATAAATAGGCAACCTATAAAAAGCCCCTAGTTGCTTCTGGGCTTTGTGCGATGCTATGAGAATTGTTTTGAAAATAGCAAATGTCAAATGTAGATGTAACTGCATTGGCAGAATTTGTGTTTTCTCTGTTAAAAATAAGGAGTGTGTGCACAAAAATGACATTTTAAGAACAAGTTTGATGTTGAATTGAAGGGAACTGCTTTCCTTTTTTTTTTTTTTTTTTTTTTTTTTTTTAGCACTTCTGTTGTTTGATAGTTAATATATATAAAGGTTTTTAAAAAAAAAACATGCAGGCATCAAATCCCAAATACAAGTAGTAATATTCTTAAGTCTCTTTCAGGAGCTCCTTAAAACTGGTATAAGTGGTATACTACAGACATTTTTGACACACTGCATTCTTTCTAAAGAGTCACATGACCAGACGTGCAAACTGTCTTACTGATGCTTAAAGGCTGTGCAGGCAGTGAGAGACTCATAATGAGGTCAAATGTCACATCCATGACATTGGAATTGACCAAATGGCTTAATATATGAAATAAATGGAAAATGTCAGTACAGTATTTCTTATTCCTTCATCTTCTATAATACTTATCCTGTACAGGTTTGCAGAAGCCTGGAGCCTGTCCCAGGAGACAATGGGCACAAAGCAGGGTACACCACACAACGGGGAACTTGGGAACACCAAAAAAATCCTAATCTGTATGTTTTTGGACTGTGGAAGGAAACCCACCAAGCACAGGGAGAATATGCAAATTACCCGCACACAAACCAGAGGCACTTTTATGTGTCACTTTTATTTGACTATTATATTATATATGAACAGCGCCAACCATGCAAGTGAAATGATCATGCATTAGATAACATCTAAACACTCATTGTCATGATGTTTCAGTGACATTTTTATGCTGGATAAAATATTCTATTATTTTTTCTTAATGGATATGGAAATAGTAATAGGAATATTTACTGAAGAAAATGATTCTAGGATGTTCAAGCTTACAGTAACTCCACTACTCATTCACACTATGATTATGCACATGAAAAAAGTGGTTCAATATGTGTTTCCCCAGCTATCTCGTATTATCTCATCATAATTGTTTTTGCACTAAACAGTGGTGGGGGAAAAGACACCTCACACAGGGTAAGTGAATATTGATTTAATCATTTAAAAGATTTAAAGGAGACATACAGTCTCAATTTTGCATAGGTTAACATGATTCTTTAGGGTCCTAATGAAAAGTTTGTAATATACTTTTCTCATATAAATTTCTCAATATAAATTCTCAATTGTTGTGTAAAAAAACATTACTTTTACCTGGTAAAAAGTAGCTCTGTTCTCAGCAACCTGTTTCAGTACATGCTCCTTTAAATGTTAATGACCTCTACTGAACCCGCCCCCCAGTTCTGTGGGGCGTGTCTTCACAATACAAGTGGGGTATAGCTTTGTCAACAGTTAAAAATATTTAAAAAACAGTTAAAAATAATTTTACATGATGTTATAATTATTTTATATATAAAGGAGTTATTTCTACTCTCTTGCTCTCTTCCTCATAGATCTAATATTAACGTGTTAAATCTTCCCTGCTGCTTATCTTCCTGTCTCCTCTTGCATCTGTTCATTCACGCTCACCTTCCCATACTCTGTCTCTCTCTCTCCCCCTCTGTCTCCTTCCACCTATCTTCCTCTCCTTTGATTCAAATTCAAATTTTATTTGTCAAATACACAGTCATACACAGTATGATTTGCAGTGAAATGCTTATATGACAGCCAGTGACCTTAAAAATAAAATAAAAGCTTAATAAATATCAATAAAAAGAAATACTAAAGAAAATACATTTAACTAGTAAAATAAACAGTACAAATGAGGGCATAATAGAAATCTTACAAAATATAGGGGATATATATATATATTTCCCCTATATTTTGTAATATTTTTATTATGCACTTATATATATATATATATATATATATATATATATATACATATATATATATATTTAGTTATATATGTAAATAAAATTTTACATGTGAATCTGGTTGTAAAACTTTTTTGACTTCCCAGATCGGGAATCAAACTCGAGTTGCTGCGTTGAGCGCGCCGTATCCTAACCACTAGACCACAAAGGATTAATGGCTACCTCTTGGAAATGGCGGCTATTCAACCCGCGACCTTATACACGCGAAGCATTGTTTTTTCGGGATCTCACCAGGGGGGTATTCTTCGTACGTCGCTTGAAACATCCGGGATGAATTGACACATCTAAGATGAGATCATCGTGCTAGTTACGCTCTGGCTAAATCGGTTCTTCGAGCACACCTGTTGTTGATGATTAGTTTGGCCGGATTGAGATGTCTAGGATTATTGCGCGTTCGTGCGTTGGTTTAAAAGGCGATATGCATCGATAGTAGAAACACTGATCACAAGCCCTTTGATTGGTTGACGAAATGACAAAAGAACAAGCTCAATTGTTTTGTTACACCTGTTATGCGTTGAAATGCCCCCCCTCCACGTGTTATGCGCTGAAATGCTCCCCTGCACACTGAAATGGATCCCCACCACACACACACATAATCGCTATCAAACATTATATTAGAACATAATATGCACATATGTCTTACAAATTACATGAGACAATAAAATAAAATAAGAAATATGAAAATAAATATGTTGTATATGGAAAAATAGAAATATTAATATTTTTTTCAAAAACATGTATACTTTTATATGTATACTTTATAATAAAATTAGTTTTGTCCAATTTTTCATTAGAATTTTTTTATTATATATGCAAATATGCATACATATATATATATATATATATATATATATATATATATATATATATATATATATATATATATATATTGCATATTCATAACGAACCCCTGAAATAAATGTGTTACAAAATAAACAATGGTCTTGAGGCTGTATCGTGCCTAGAATTTATTATAATAATAAAAAACCTATGAATTTATGTTCTAATATAATATTTGATATCAATTTTATATATATATATATATATATATATATATATACAGTGGTGTGAAAAACTATTTGCCCCCTTCCTGATTTCTTATTCTTTTGCATGTTTGTCACACTTAAATGTTTCTGCTCATCAAAAACCGCTAACTATTAGTCAAAGATAACATAGTTGAACACAAAATGCAGTTTTTAAATGAAGTTTTACGTTATTAAGGGAGAAAAAAAAAATCCAAATTTACATGGCCCTGTGTGAAAAAGTGATTGCCCCCCTTGTTAAAAAATAACTTAACTGTGGTTTATCACACCTGAGTTCAATTTCTGTAGTCACCCCCAGGCCTGATTACTGCCATACCTGTTTCAATCAAGAAATCACTTAAATAGGAGCTACCTGACACAGAGAAGTAAACCAAAAGCACCTCAAAAGCTAGACATCATGCCAAGATCCAAAGAAATTCAGGAACAAATGAGAACAAAAGTAATTGAGATCTATCAGTCTGGTAAAGGTTATAAAGCCATTTCTAAAGCTTTGGGACTCCAGCGAACCACAGTGAGAGCCATTATCCACAAATGGCAAAAACATGGAACAGTGGTGAACCTTCCCAGGAGTGGCCGGCCGACCAAAATTACCCCAAGAGCACAGAGACAACTCATCCGAGAGGCCACAAAAGACCCCAGGACAACATCTAAAGAACTGCAGGCCTCACTTGCCTCAATTAAGGTCAGTGTTCACGACTCCACCATAAGAAAGAGACTGGGCAAAAACGGCCTGCATGGCAGATTTCCAAGGTGCAAACCACTTTTAAGCAAAAAGAACATTAAGGCTCGTCTCAATTTTGCTAAAAAACATCTCAATGATTGCCAAGACTTTTGGGAAAATACCTTGTGGACTGACGAGACAAAAGTTGAACTTTTTGGAAGGTGCGTGTCCCGTTACATCTGGCGTAAAAGTAACACAGCATTTCAGAAAAAGAACATCATACCAACAGTAAAATATGGTGGTGGTAGTGTGATGGTCTGGGGTTGTTTTGCTGCTTCAGGACCTGGAAGGCTTGCTGTGATAGATGGAACCATGAATTCTACTGACTACCAAAAAATCCTGAAGGAGAATGTCCGGCCATCTGTTCGTCAACTGAAGCTGAAGCGATCTTGGGTGCTGCAGCAGGACAATGACCCAAAACACACCAGCAAATCCACCTCTGAATGGCTGAAGAAAAACAAAATGAATACTTTGGAGTGGCCTAGTCAAAGTCCTGACCTGAATCCTATTGAGATGTTGTGGCATGACCTTAAAAAGGCGGTTCATGCTAGAAAACCCTCAAATAAAGCTGAATTACAACAATTCTGCAAAGATGAGTGGGCCAAAATTCCTCCAGAGCGCTGTAAAAGACTCGTTGCAAGTTATCGCAAACGCTTGATTGCAGTTATTGCTGCTAAGGGTGGCCCAACCAGTTATTAGGTTCAGGGGGCAATTACTTTTTCACACAGGGCCATGTAGGTTTGGATTTTTTTTTCTCCCTAAATAATAAAACCCCTCATTTAAAAACTGCATTTTGTGTTTACTTGTATTATCTTTGATTAATAGTTAAATGTGTTTGATGATCAGAAACATTAAATGTGACAAACATGCAAAAGAATAAGAAATCAGGAACGGGGCAAATAGTTTTTCACACCACTGTATATATATATATATATATATATATATAATTGCTATCAAATATTATATTAGAACATAAATTCATAGGTTTTTTATTATTATAATAAACTGTAGGCACGAGACAGCCCTCAAGACCATATATATATGCAAGATACTTTTCTTTCCCCACGTGAGTCAGTCCACGTCAGCGCTCTTTAACCAATCAGATGTGACCTCACCATTTCAACCAATCATAACCCGGCAGGAGCGCAGCCTTAATCCTGTTTACATGAAATAAACCTGCTACTTAGCAGGTTCAAGCTTACGGACATGTTGCTATGACAACAAGTGCGGGATGAGCATCGAAGAACGAAACAATCCAAGATCAGGACAAATCCACAACAATCAAATCCAGCTAACTGAGTTAGCGACGTACGAAGAACACCCCCCAGGACATTTACAATGGTTCATTTGTAGTAACATATGTCTGTAGCACAGGCGTTTGGTCAAACATATATAAACCGATCTTTTGCTGTTAATAAACAGAGACCTTTCTGACAGACAACGTGTGTGTGTGTGTGACTGAGTCATATAGATGCCGGGAATAGGACATCATACACGCGAAGCATTGTGTGTGTGTGTGTGTGTTTGACTGAGTCTCTCCAGGTGTCAGAAAAGCTTACCGAAGCATAGCGCACTCGCCTCGTCTACTAAGCGAACTTTTAGAAAAACTTTATAAATATGTAGTGCAAAAAGCATGTGCCTTGAGGGGGAATCAAACCCAGGGCTACCGCGTTGGAGCACGGAATCCTAACCACTAGACCACAAGAGATTAATACCTACCTGATGTAAATGCCGGGTATTTAACCCGCGACCTTATACACGCGAAGCATTGTTTTTTCGGGATCTCACCAGGACATTTACAATGGTTCATTTGTAGCAGTGGTTCTCAAACTTTTTCTGTCATTCCCCACTTAATTTTCAAGCCCCACTTGTCAACAAAATAATAACGAAATCTGCCAAGTTTACTGTTTATTGAAATATCAATTTCTAAACCAATAAGATCAAACAACACCAAGTTAAAAACAGATAAAATACACGTGCAATTGTTATAAAAGGCTTACGTTGTCACTTATCTTTGCATAACTGACCCCATGTTTATTAGCTGCTCAGCAATCGTTTGTAGTTTTTTTGCACTGGCCAATTCTGTATGCAACTTTGAATGAAGCCATTTGTGCTTTGCTGTCCACTGATTCAGATTTTACCATGCGATTCTCCTGTTGTCTGTATTCTGCCAGCTTTCTTTGAAAGAAGTCGAGTGGCTTATTAACGTGTGTTGTCTCTAAGTGTCTTCCTAATTTGTTGGGTCTCATGCGGTCTGCTGCCAGCGGTATAAGACACAAAACACACACAGGTCTCTCCTCTGCCCCCACCATCCCCACCATGAAGCAAGTTAGGCTTCATTAGTGGTGGGCGATATAACCAAAATCTTCTATCACAGTAGAAGCTATTTTCTACCTCGGTAACAATATATATATCACAATATAGCAATTTGTATCTGAAAATGCATAAATAAAAATTCAAACACAAAGAAACAGTTTTACATAATGTAATTTTATATAAACTGTGAATTGCTGAGGTTTGCCGCATTTTTTTGACTTTGGCCATATTCGTTTGGATGCTTGGATTTCAGATGATAGAAGAGGTTTGACGTGTTTCCACCACTTGTTAAAACAGTGAACTTGTGTACCTTGCAAATCAAATTCAAAAATTCTATTTAATTCAAACCTTAAAATAAAAGACTATGAATAGGAAATAAATATGAAAAATAAAATAGGGGGTAAATTTAACTAGGAAAGAATAAAATAAAATATAAAAACTAAAGTTAAAATAAAATAACTGTACAACAATACACAATATAGAAAATATATGAAGAATATGTGAACAATAAGAGCAGCTTTACGAGTAGGAAAAGAATGGTAATGTCCATGGTTGTGCAATCCACATGTTTAAAGTGGATCACGTTCATCTCATTCGTATCACTTTTCTTATACTCAAACTAATTCCACACCACAGACGAGGCACCTTTTTTCTTTACAATCTCCTCGTTGTTGGTTTTGTCACATATAAGCAAGCTCACTGCTCGTCTTCTTCCATTGTCGAAGTGTATGTGAAGCCAAACATCAAAAGTGGGACGAAACCGCGGCACCCGATTGAACCAAATATCTGCGCAAATACAGCGCAGCGCGACTACCTGGATAGCGCAGTGATGATCTGGTTTATTTGCGCAGCCCGGTGGATCGCGCAGCGCCGCTCGAATGCGACCCACTATGTTTTTATTTACAAACTATTTAAAATGTCAGGACTGTTTAATATTGTTTCCGCCTTGCCATGCCTGGTTTGTATGTGCGCATCCCAGAAAATTTAATTTGATGGTCGGCGCGGTTTATTTCTGTCAGAGTCGCGCAGCGCTGCCCAGTGGCTCGCGCAGGTTTGTGATTCGAGCAGCGCTGCTGAAGTTGGCCCGAAGTTAAACCGTTATTGTTGCACTATGGTTCCACTTTTTCTCTCGGCCCACAACTGATGTTATTTTAAATTTACTTGTATTAATGATCCATTTATTTGTATGTGATTGTTTAGTTTTGAGCGTACGCTCTTCATTATCAATAAAGAAAAGCATGAATTAGAATAGGTACTTTCCGGTTATTTCCTCCGGTTCATTGCGCCCCACCTGTCATGTCTGTATTCCCCACTAGTGGGGCGCGCCCCACAGTTTGAGAACCACTGATTTGTAGTAACATATGTCTATAGCACAGGCGTTTAGTCAAACATATATAAACCGATCTTTTGCTGTTAATAAACAGAGACCTTTCTGACAGACAACGTGTGTGTGTGTGTGACTGAGTCATATAGATGCCGGGAATAGGACATCATACACGCGAAGCATTGTGTGTGTGTGTGTGTTTGACTGAGTCTCTCCAGGTGTCAGAAAAGCTTACCGAAGCATAGCGCACTCGCCTCGTCTACTAAGCGAACTTTTAGAAAAACTTTATAAATATGTAGTGCAAAAAGCATGTGCCTTGAGGGGGAATTAAACCCAGGGCTACCACGTTGGAGCACGGAATCCTAACCACTAGACCACGAGAGATTAATACCTACCTGATGTAAATGCCGGGTATTTAACCCGCGACCTTATACATGCGAAGCATTGTTTTTTCGGGATCTCACCAGGACATTTACAATGGTTCATTTGTAGTAACATATGTCTATAGCACAGGCGTTTAGTCAAACATATATAAACCGATCTTTTGCTGTTAATAAACAGAGACCTTTCTGACGGGCAACGTGTGTGTGTGTGCCGGGAATTCAACCTAGGACATCATACACGCGAAGCACATATAAATATGTAGTGCAAAAAAGCATGTACCTTGAGCAGGAATCAAACCCAGGTCTCCCACGTGAAAGCGCCAAATCCTAACCACTAGACCACCGCACTACAACAACAAACTGCACATCACACTCATGTAGGCGTCATTTTGCTCCAGTGTAGAAAAACAATGGCCGACGGCTCTTTTTTCACTCGGGGCGGGTCTTTGCTAAAACACCAGTGTCAATCAACTATAGTAGGAGCGGCCTCTGTCGGTGTGACTTCACACCGACAGGCTTTTGAAAACGGGCTGATTTCAGAAGGGGCATCTTATATTATTAGATTAAAAGAAAATCGCTGGGCGGCTCTTTATCATTGTAGAGTGGTTGTGTACACACTCTCCTAACACACAATGCAGTCCAAACAGTTTGAAAAAGTCCATGTAGCACTGTATGTCCCCTTTAATATGATTATGCATTAACAAAATATTTTTTTTTGCATATAAGCATACAACTGGCGCTTGGGATATTTGAGGAAGTGCTGTTTTCAAGCTATCCATTTCATCAGTGAATAATTTAATATGTTGTATGAAACATACCATAGACAATGTATGTAACGTGTTAATGTATAATTAGGTCTCAAATAAAAATAAAACAAACCCTGAAATTTACAAGTTTAAGTAAAGAAGCACTACAAAAGGTGTTTAATTAATCATGTAAGCAAGTGTAATATTATCAAACTCAATAAAAGCAAAAATATACATTTTGTTGTATATCTGTTATAAGTTATGGATTTTTTTTGGTATAACAGGTAAAATAGTGTACTGATGGCGGGAATTTGAAACAGTCATAGGTGAAGATTGACATATAGCGCAGCGTAACCTGAGTCTGATGGCCTGGTGTTCATTTTTTCAACGCCAAGGTCACTTGCTTTGCCAAACGTTGAATGAGATGAGCGCTGCTGAAGAGCCATTAGGTTCATGATACTCATTGCTCCATTTGAAGGTAAGTCAATGTCCATGTTGTCTTTTGCATTTAATTGTGAAATAATACATGAAAAAGTAAATAAATCAATCTTGTAAGTGTGTATAATGTTGTCTTCAGGTTTTTATTGACCTTACTGCAGGCTTGAGTTATGTGACGACTGGAAGATGCAATGACAATGACAACTAGATCCCTAGAACAAAACTGTAACTTTCTAGATAATGAAGAAATTCTACCAGATCTGAAACCATGTCAAAACGACATCTTAGGATCTCAACAGAACTTGGATGATATGTTTAGTATTAGTTCAGGAAGTCCAAGTCTGATCAAGGATGCTCAAACTAACAGCAAAATCAAGGACAATCAACTGTCTGAAGTGCTCTCAGGCCAGCCTTTGGACAACCCAGGAATTTTGGCACATCTACACCATTCTTCACCTCTGGAGTCAATCAGAGAACTAGTAGAAATAGAAGAGATAAGTGAAAGTCGAAGTCCTGGGGATGGAGAAGTTCGAATTAAAGACGCATGCAAAGAGACATGCCCTTCCACGGCTATAAGATATGTAGCGTTGCCATTAGAAGAATGTGCTGATGCGTTGGAAGGAACCCCTTTAGGACAAGATTCTAACACCCATTTTGATTCGGTGGATGTGGGTAGCTCCACAGATGATGTCCCAGTTGGATCATGCCCTCAAGGAGATACCTCATATATTGCATTGATTCCTGGACACCTGGAGTGGGGTTCTTCTGCCATGTCTGATATACAGAACGAGTTGGCAGGACACCAGGTGACACCATCCCATACTAGTTCTGATGTTTTAGAGGTCCAACTGGACAATCAGTCCACCATCACACCACTACAAGACCTTCAAGAGGAGTCAAATCTCCCCCAACCTCGTGTGGAGGTTAATACAATCAGCAATGGGTCTGAGGATATTAATCCCAACCTGGAATGGGTTGATGGTTATGTCTGTGAAAAGGAAGTTAGTGTGGCTAACCAGACCCTAATCGAAGTTCTCACAGCATGTGAAGCCAGAGTCGAGCAGCTTGAAGAGCTCAAATCATCATCGATTGAGATGTCTGCTCAGGTATATTATTATTATTATTATACATAGTCAAAAATTTAACATTGAGCACATTAAAACATGCAAAGTTTAAGCCATAGATTGTAAGGGGATTTTATGTATGCAAATATATTTGGGTGCATAAAGGCACTACAGTGGCACCACTACTGCAATTGTTTTAGACATCGAGACCTACCCTACCATGTCAGTGTCATTGATTCTCTGAGAATGTTTTCACTGAGAATGAAATTCTGCACGAGAGAAATTATCTAGCTATGAAATTAACAAAAGTGTACAGCATAGTGCATGTACAGCATGGAAACAAGTTCTCTAAAATAGCTTTTAAAGTTCCCTAAAGTATGATATACATAAGAGCAGTAACACCAAAAGCTGTTAGGATATAATTGCCCTTTATCTTATCCCCCATTAATTCATTTTTCTTGTTTTTTTTTTTTACTATTATTTCTAAAAATAGGTAGAAATTTTAAGATTTAAATTAATAAAAGTGATATAAAAACATTTTTATAGGTTTTCTCTTAAAAACAACTGTTAAGATATTTTCACATTCTAAGATATATTTTTTTACATAAAAAAGTATATAGTGATATAACATTATGATAAATGTTGCTATATATATTGCTTGTTTAAATATATATATACAGTGGTGTGAAAAACTATTTGCCCCCTTCCTGATTTCTTATTCTTTTGCATGTTTGTCACACTTAAATGTTTCTGATCATCAAAAACCGTTAACTATTAGTCAAAGATAACATCATTGAACACAAAATGCAGTTTTTAAATGAAGGTTAACGTTATTAAGGGAGAAAAAAAACTCCAAATCTACATGGCCCTGTGTGAAAAAGTGATTGCCCCCCTTGTTAAAAAATAACTTAACTGTGGTTTATCACACCTGAGTTCAATTTCTGTAGTCACCCCCAGGCCTGATTACTGCCATACCTGTTTCAATCAAGAAATCACTTAAATAGGAGCTACCTGACACAGAGAAGTAGACCAAAAGCACCTCAAAAGCTAGACATCATGCCAAGATCCAAAGAAATTCAGGAACAAATGAGAACAAAAGTAATTGAGATCTATCAGTCTGGTAAAGGTTATAAAGTCATTTCTAAAGCTTTGGGACTCCAGCGAACCACAGTGAGAGCCATTATCCACAAATGGCAAAAATATGGAACAGTGGTGAACCTTCCCAGGAGTGGCCGGCCGACCAAAATTACCCCAAGAGCGCAGAGACAACTCATCCGAGAGGCCACTAAAGACCCCAGGACAACATCTAAAGAACTGCAGGCCTCACTTGCCTCAATTAAGGTCAGTGTTCACGACTCCACCATAAGAAAGAGACTGGGCAAAAATGGCCTGCATGGCAGATTTCCAAGGCGCAAACCACTTTTAAGCAAAAAGAACATTAAGGCTCATCTCAATTTTGCTAAAAAAAACATCTAAATGATTGCCAAGACTTTTGGGAAAATACCTTGTGGACCGACGAGACAAAAGTTGAACTTTTTGGAAGGTGCGTGTCCCGTTACATCTGGCGTAAAAGTAACACAGCATTTCAGAAAAAGAACATCATACCAACAGTAAAATATGGTGGTGGTAGTGTGATGGTCTGGGGTTGTTTTGCTGCTTCAGGACCTGGAAGGCTTGCTGTGATAGATGGAACCATGAATTCTACTGTCTACCAAAAAATCCTGAAGGAGAATGTCCGGCCATCTGTTCGTCAACTCAAGCTGAAGCGATCTTGGGTGCTGCAGCAGGACAATGACCCAAAACACACCAGCAAATCCACCTCTGAATGGCTGTAGAAAAACAAAATGAAGACTTTGGTATGGCCTAGTCAAAGTCCTGACCTGAATCCTATTGAGATGTTGTGGCATGACCTTAAAAAGGTGGTTCATGCTAGAAAACCCTCAAATAAAGCTGAATTACAACAATTCTGCAAAGATGAGTGGGCCAAAATTCCTCCAGAGCGCTGTAAAAGACACGTTGCAAGTTATCGCAAACGCTTGATTGCAGTTATTGCTGCTAAGGGTGGCCCAACCAGTTATTAGGTTCAGGGGGCAATTACTTTTTCACACAGGGCCATGTAGGTTTGGATTTTTTTCTCCCTAAATAATAAAACCCCTCATTTAAAAACTGCATTTTGTGTTCAATTATGTTATCTTTGACTAATAGTTAACAGTTTTTGATGAGCAGAAACATTTAAGTGTGACAAACATGCAAAAGAATAAGAAATCAGGAAGGGGGCAAATAGTTTTTCACACCACTGTATTTCTGATTTCTGGCAGATATTTTAAAATATAGACAGTAGTTATATAGGTGGTTAGATAGTTGGTTTGAATAGCCTCCATATTTTCCCATTTTTACCAATCTTGAAATGTTAGACTGTTAACAAGAAACTGAGAAAAACATATATTTCACTTATACTTTTAAAATATATTTTAATGTGATCTTTCCATCTGTTAGTTGCAATCTACCAGGCTTCTAGCTGCCAGGCTGCATCAGAAAGTGCTTAACCTGGAACATGAATGTTGTCTTAAAGACAAGAAGCTCCACGATCTGACGGTCACCCTCGAGAAGACAAGCGAAACTCTACAAATAAGGAATTCAGAAATGGCCGTAGTTACAGAGGAGCTCCACCGACTTCACCTTGAACTAGAAGCGCGGAAGAAAATGGCTGCAGCTGGCAGGACAGTCAGTGCCAATGGGCAGCTCGCTTCAAATGCTCTTCAACGCAATGGCAGCTCCAAAGTGTGTACACTGTTTTAAAAACACAAAAATATAAATCCTTAATATATACAGTACATTAATATATACAGTACATCCTTAATATATACAGTACATATATACAGTACATATATACAGTACAAGGTCAAAAACTTCAGTTGCTAACTAAAGCAGGGAAAATCTGACTGATCTCAGTGACTTTGACCAGGGCATGGCTGTTTGCCTCCTAATTGGCTGGTTTAAAAATGTCAGAAATTGCTAACATTTTCACAATCATAATGGTCTTACACAGAGTTTTGATGAGCCAGTGTCTCAAAACTCAGCAATATTGTCATGTTATAGTATAACTCTAGCATTACTCCTAAATCAAAGAGACGATTTTGTCCACCGCCTTTTACTTTAATAAGTAAACTTTGATCATCATCGTGGATAATACCAATTTTTTGGTGTTTTGTCTGTAAATGGTTCACATTTCTTTAAATTTGAACAAAAATAGGGACTTACAAATAGGGGTTTACAAAGTACACACAATTTAATTCATGAAAAATTGTTAGAAATGTTTTCTGTCCACTAAAGTCATTCCCATGCCTAATAGAATATAAGGACAGTGCATATCCTTATGGGAAATTTACATCAATTATTGTCAATTATATTCAAATGCATCATGTAGAGCGTGAGAAAGAAAAGAAAGAGATAGACAATGGTTGTAACATGATTCTATAAGTAGATTAGATCATATATTACTTTCCTTTATGTATAGTAACAGAAAAATATTTATTTATTTATATTTACTTACACTTTTGCTTGTTATATTGAATGTACAAGTACTTGGATTTGTTGTGCAGTTGCATTTTAATTTCAATATAACACCTGAAAGTTCAAGTATTTTTCTTTGCCTTTAACATGCCTACACGTCACATGACATACACTGATGCTTTTACACAGATAAACTGAAACTCTGCCAGAAACTGTCTCTTTTCGTCTGTACAGAAACTGATGGTGCAGTCCTTCATTAAAATTAAAAGCTTGAACATTAGTAGCCTTTAGGGGGTCAATGTCTTGTCTGCCCTCCCGGAGCGTGAAGGCCCATTCTCAACACCTGCAAGAGGACCTTTCCCTTGTCAACACTTTTTCTTTTTTAGAAAGCTCTTTGTTCACTCCCTGCATCGCATCCATGAATTATTCATTCTGGATCAATTACGCTGCACAAATAGGCTTGAGCTCTTATAGAATTACCAATCCCGACATGGCAGGAATTATGAACGACAAATGCATTTGAATATTGATCTGTAAATAAATACAGTATGGGGTTTCAATATTTTAGGGTTTGTTTTTGCCCCATTTTAGTCCAAAGATAAAACAAACAATTCTATTAAAATATTGTAAAAAAATTTCATCAATATATATTTATTTTATTTATTTATTTTTTGACACTACAATGGTACTTATTTGCTGATATAGTACATGCATCATAGATCCATGGTTTTGCCATGGTACATGTACTATAGTATGGTACTATGGAACATGTACCGTACCATCAAAAATATGTCGTGTTTATGTAATATAATGGTATGGTATCCTTGTATGCATGTAACATGAAATAAATACCAAAGTGTACATAGTGTAGAGCAGTGGTTCTCAAACTTTTTCTGTCATTCCCCACTTAAGGGGGTGAGCGAATTTTCAAGCCCCACTTGTCAACAAAATAATAACGAAATCGGCCAAGTTTACTGTTTATTGAAATATAAATTTCTAAACCAATAAGATCAAATAACACCAAGTTCAAAACAGATAAAATACACGTGCAATTGTTATAAAAGGCTTACGTTGTCACTTATCTTTGCATAATTGACCCCATGTTTATTAGCTGCTCAGCAATCGTTTGTAGTTTTTTGGCCAATTCTGTATGCAACTTTGAATGAAGCCATTTGTGCTTTGCTGTTCACTGATTCAGATGTTACCATGCGATTATCCTGCTGTCTGTATTCTGCCAGCTTTCTTTGAAAGAAGTCTAGTGGCTTATTAACGTGACTGGAGTGTGTTGTCTCTAAGTGTCTTCCTAATTTGTTGGGTCTCATGTGGTCTGCTGCCAGCGGTATAAGACACAAAACATGAATCCAAGCTCAACATAGGCTTCATTAGGGGTGGGCGATATAACCAAAATCTTCTATCACGGTAGAAGCAATTTTCTACCTCGATAACGATATATATCACAATATAACAATTTGTATCTGAAAATGCATAAATAAAAATTAAAACACAAAGAAAGAATGTAATTTTATTTAAACTGTGAATTGCTGAGGTTTGCCGCATTTTTTTACTTTGGCCATATTCATTTGGAAGCTTGGATTTCAGATGATAGAAAAGGTTTGACGTGTTTCCACCACTTGTTAAAACAGTGCACTTGCGTACCTTGTAAATCACGTTCATCTCATTCGTATCACTTTTCTTATACTCAAACCAATTCCACAACACAGACGATGCACCTTTTTTCTTTACAATCTCCTCATTGTTGGTTTCGTCACATGTAAGCAAACTCACTGCTGCTGCACCGTCTTCTTCCATTGTCGGAGTGTATGTGAAGCCAAACACATCAAAAGTGGGACGAAACCGTGGCACCCGATTGAACCAAATATCTGCACAAATACAGTGCAGCGCGACTATCTGGATAGCGCAGAGTTGATCTGGTTTATTCGCGCAGCCCGGTGGATCGCGCAGCGCCGCTCGAATCACAAACCTGTGCAAGGCAATTTATTTAAAATGTCAGGACTGTTTAATATTGTTTCCGCCTTGTCATGCCTGGTTAGTACGTGCGCATACTAGCGGGGTAAAATGTACTTTGATGGTCGGTGCGGTCTATTTCTGTCAGAGTCGCGCAGCGCTGCCCAGTGGGTCGCGCAGGTTTCAATTCAATTTCTTGTATTAATGATCTATTTATTTGTGTGATTGTTTAATTTTGAGCATACACTTTTCATTATCAATAAAGAAAAGCATGAATTAGAATAGGTACTTTCCTATTATTTTCCACAAATTTCCTCCCGTTCATTGCGCCCCACCTGTCATGTCTGTATTGCCCACTAGTGGGCCCCACACTTTGAGAACCACTCGTGTAGAGACTACATTGTGTAGAAATTACATAAAACGTGCAGCAATCTTCTATTGCCCTGTGCTATACAAGTGGGACCTACTAACATTTCTAATATGGTACAGTATGTACAAACCTACCATATTAGATACCTGTTGATTTGTAGCCACTGTGTGGTTACACATCAGCCTACTACAGTGGTAACCAATGGAGTGCCCTAGTATACTCTCATGGTATTCTATAAAGTCCTATGT
Source organism: Channallabes apus (assembly GCA_030522415.1). NCBI lineage: Eukaryota > Metazoa > Chordata > Actinopteri > Siluriformes > Clariidae > Channallabes > Channallabes apus. Next base: position 17,495,184 of record CM060123.1, read on the forward strand.
TGCCGACTTTGGTAATATCTAAAGTACCACAGTAATAGTATGCTATATTATGGATGTGACTATAGATTACCATAGTAATACATAGGGGATAGGGTCCGTCCATGTGCCATGCGACAGATGCAACGGATACTCCCTACTCTGGAGATATATCCGTCTATATATAACCCTGTAAGTAACTGCCACAGAAACTCCCGATTGCATCTGAGCACTTGAGGGATGAAGCACCTTACTCAAATGTCCACTTTTTTTTTTTTTTTGCATATTTGTCACACTTAAATGATTTAGAACAAATCAAAAACTAATTTTTATATTACACAAAGATAACCCAAAAAAACATGAAATGCAGTTTTTAAATAATGATTTCATTTATTAAGTGAAAAAAAGCTTTCCAAAGCTACCTGGCCATATGTGAAAAAGTAATTGCCCCTTAAACCTAATTGTCTGTGTGACTCGTTGTGTCACTGTTGGTAAGCAATAGCAGTACCAACTGCAAGGACTTGCAATAATGGTAACGAGGCTTTTACATTGCTATGAAGGAATTTGGGCCCTAGGCCCAGGGTGGGGTGCATCCTGTGATGTAAAGCCATCACAATGCACGCACAGACACACACACTATGGGCAATTTGGGAACGGCAATTAACCTAATCTGCAAGAAACCAGAGGACCCGGAGGAAACCCACCAAGCACGAGGAAAATAAGCAAACTTGACACACACAGAGCCAAGGCGGGAATCAAACCTTTGACCCAGGAGTTGCGAGGAGACACTGCCAACCACTAAACCACTGTGCCAATCTTTTTGGTGCTGGGTTTGTCTACATCCCACCTGGCACATCGGGCGATGGATGTATATCTGTTGTTTGTGTGGGAATTATTTACAGCGTCGGGTTTCCAGCTCGATGCCTGAATGTATCTGAGCACTTGGAGGCAAAGAAACTTGTTCAAGGGTGAAACAGTGGCAACCATGCGGTGTTGGGGCTTGAATTTGGGACCTCCTGCAACACCTGAACCACTGAGCTAATAATGTAAAATGTATTATCTATCAAATGTAATGTCTTGAATGCAGTAGGGCCTTCACTATAAGTGGAGCGATACAGAGAAAATAAGCATCGCTCAAAGTGTAGCCGTAGCATGTAATGTCAGCCTTGTGCCACAAGATGGCGATGGAATATTTAAAAAAAAACGTGAAAGAAGAAGAAAATATAACAGCCGAAAGACAAAGAATATATATTTGTTAAAATTCTGTATAATAGGAATTTCACACAGCAACTTGAACATAAATATACCAAAATAAACGAGTAAATTCGAGGTGCATTGTCTTGTTTTGGATGTGCGTCATATTCCTGCGCCAGTGGAAGTTGTGGGTCGTGCGTCATAATTGTGCGTCGTCACGCTCGTAAGGCGTCTGTCTTGAAAATCAGCCATGGTAAGCATTCTTTTATATACAACCAATAAATGGGTATAAGTTGAATAATTAAACAGTGACTGTATTTTCTCGGATAATGAATGGTTTTAAGACTTTTGTGCTCGTGATTCATTATAATTGTTTACATTTTTAAACTTATTTCTCTTGCTTGGTGAATTAGCCAGTTAGCTTAACATGATGTGCTGCTATAAGCTTACTTCAGGAGTCTTAATCATAACAATGTGTTTCCCTAATACAGGCTCGAAACGCAGAAAAGGCCATGTGAGTATTGACTTAAGTACTACATAAAAGATATCTGCATATTCTGAGTGCCATTTCAGTGTAGTCATATTACAGAGGAACCTGTTCATTACTAGTTTAACCGTTATGTTGTTTCTTGTGTGTAGGACGGCCTTGGCCAGGTTTCGACAAGCCCAACTAGAAGAAGGGAAAGTGAGGGTAAGATCATTAGTTATCTTTGTGCTGTGATGTATAAACATTTAAACTTTATTCTGTGGTGATTTATAACCTTAGTATTATCAGATGTTATCCAGAAGAAAACGTTCTCCCTTTTGAGATTAATTAATTCCTCTTGACATTTCTTTCTCATTTCCATTCACCTCTGACTTACTCATTAGTGACCAAATATCTATGCCAATTTTGCTTTTTGTAAACCTGCTTTGCGATCATTTCAATCTTTATAGTTAGTACGGTATAATTAATTGGCTCATATTAATCACTGTTTGCCTTCTTTGTGTCATTCGTACAGGAGAGACGGCCATATCTTGCCTCAGAATGCAACGAGTTGCCTAAAGCAGAGAAGTGGAGGCGACAGGTGCGAGACGTTATTGTTATTTATGTTTTAAATTACAACTGTTACATGTCTATGAGCAGTGGCCATGTTTATGCATAAAGAATTTCCCCAAAACAGATTTATTAAGATTGCCGATTCAGAATATCCAGATTATTCTTGTACGGTTTGCTAAAAGTTTCTAATTATTTTAAACCACGCAATCCAAACAAAATGTATGTGCATGCAAAAGGCAGCAACCATTGTCATTTTATTTTAAGACATGCCTGTTTAAGCCTCAATCTTTGTGTTGCAAGTTTGTGCAGAACGTATACAAAAATCCATAGTTTATAAAACATGTTAGCACTTTCTCAGTTTTATTATGATTGTATGTAATTTCATCTTTGTTTTTTGGCATGTAGTGTTCCAAACGATGTGAAAATAAGTAGAGTGATCAGTACATTTCACTAATATAGGCTTCTTTATCATTTTGTGCTCACAATTTTTCTTTTTTCTCTTCTTCTAGATCATCAGTGAAATTTCAAAGAAGGTGGCACAAATACAGAACGGTATTTATTTATTTTAAATACAGCAGCTTAAATGTTGAGCAGCATGGTAGTATAGTGGTTTGCACTGTCGCCTTGCACCTCCAGGGTCCAGGTTTGATTCCCGGCCAGGTTCGATTCCCGTCTCTGTTTGCATGTTCTCCCCATGCTCCGGGTACTTCGGTTTCCTCCCACAGTCCAAAGATATGCAGATTAGGCTAATTGGTAGGAGTGTGACGAGATCTCGTGGTACGAGATCTCGCAAGATCAGATTTGAATCGTTGGTGAGGCAACATTTTGGATTCCTTGTAGAAATAAGAAACGGCGAAAAAATGCCAGACAAGGCAGACAGTTTGCACTATAACACTATACGAAATTAATACTGTACACCTCTGCTAACACAAGCACTATGCAAAAGCATTTAGAAAACAACCACAGCTCGTTACAAAAAATTGGCACCTTGTCCAGCATGTATCCCGTCTCAGGCACTAAGTCTCCTGGAATAGGCTCCAGGCCCCCCGCAACCCTGAATACAGGATTATAGTGGTATAGACGATGAGGGTGAAAGCTAAAATGTCTTATGTTGGATTTAACAATCCTGTTGCTCTGCCTGCGTGCAGATCATGATGCTTGTGTGCTACCATTACCTGTGAATGGAGTATACGGTCATCTTACTGCCAAGGGCAATTCTATGCAGAGGTTCTTACCATGTGATAGAAAAGGAGGCATAGGTTTCATAGGGTTCCTATCAAATCATACTGATACACTAAAAAGACCACAAATGCTTGTAGTGACTAAACTTTTATTTTTAAATTAAACAGCCCAATGCTGAGCATCTCAAAAAGAACAAAGAGGCACAGAAATGATTAGAATTAAAAAGAAAAATGGAAGAAAAGAGAAAAAAAAACAACAGAAAGGGACAAAATAAAAATTTCTTAGTTTTTTCTCTCTTGGCTGTCCTGTCAAGATGTTGCCACCATCATACAATCTGGTCCGCACTCACACATAATTTGTAATTTCATAATTATCAATTGAAAAGTGTTTTGTTAAAATGCAGTATTTAGTTGTGTTCTTTATATAGTTTGTGGAGGACTGATGAGTCCAAATGATAGATCCATAACACTCGGTCCGCAAACAGTTAAGTGCTGGTTTAATAAACTACATGGATAAAGTCAGCTATAAATGGCACTTCCACCCATCATGCCATCACAGCTAAGCTTAAAAACAGCAACAGTTACCATATATTCTGGACTATATATCACACCAGAACATTAGTAACTTAGCGTTTCATTTATTTATTTTTATTGATTTCTTAAGTGAATTGCTTTTTGATTAACCAAGACACACTATGACGCATTAGCTTGAAGTTAATTTTGAAGTGGAAGTTGGCCTATACAGAACCTCTAGGCTAGGCATGCCAGTTGACTTCAAACTTTTACTTCTTTGGTGTGACTATTATTTTCAATTGAGGCATGAGTGCCAAGAGCACCATCTAGTGCAAAATGGCAGTGAATTCACTTCACATTATAAGGCAGATGGGCAGGATGACCAAAAAAAGTGTGACTTGTAGCCTAGAAAATATGGTACTAAAGTAATATTCTTGGCAACAAAAGCTAAACTTTTAGCTTTTCATTCCAAACGGTGTAGTCAAATTTGAAAAGTAGTGGAAGTGTGTAATTAGTTTTAGACAAGCAGTATATGTCCTGTTTGTTCATCAGAAATACTGCCTCCGTTTATTATCCTCTTCCTGAAATGAACATAGATGTCACCATTTTTGAGTTATGTATAATCATGACTTGACATGTATTTGAGGCACATGTTTGAAACTGAAATTATTGGTATACTGTATATAGAGCCTAAACATGTCTCACTTGTAATGTGAAATTATGTAATGACAATGTTTTTATGAATCAGCTGGTTTAGGGGAATTCAAGATTCGTGACTTGAATGATGAAATCAACAAGCTTCTCCGAGAGAAAGGCCACTGGGAGGTTCGAATCAAGGAACTGGGAGGCCCTGACTATGCGGTAAATGTTTGAAATCCACCCTGCATGAGCAAATAAACTTTCTAGTATAGTGAAATTCTGGCAATCTTCCTTTTTTTTTTTTTTTAACTTTTAGGTTTTCCAAAAAAAAAAAAAAAGACATTTATTCTAAAATGACCCCTTGTCCCCCACCTGCAGTGAATACCCTTTGTAAAACTGCTCTATAGCCACTTGAAGAATGATTAGTTATTACTGTGAAATGCTTCCTGTATATTAAAGCTATAACCGTGTATTTGTAGAAATTTCTTCGAGCTGGTTCTCACTGTTAAATTTTTGTCTGTATGTGCGCTAGAGAATCGGACCAAAGATGCTAGATCACGAGGGCAAAGAAGTGCCAGGAAACAGAGGTTACAAATATTTTGGCGCTGCAAAGGACCTACCTGGAGTCAGAGAGCTGTTTGAAAAAGAACGTGAGTTAAATTTTTATAATAATAAGGAAAATCCTAAACATATCTGTTCGCTTTTGTGAATTTTACCTGATGTCGTTTATAGCTGTGCCACCACCCAGAAAAACCAGGGGTGAGCTGATGAAAGACATTGATGCTGAGTATTACGGCTACCGAGATGAGGACGATGGTGTGTTGGTGCCCTTGGAACAAGAATATGAGAAACAAGGTACGAAAAGTTATACAAGTGACCTTTTTTAGATGTAGTGTGCTATCAGGAACTATTTGGTACTGTGATATCTGCTATGTTTATTCTGGAAGTGAAGGATTTGCTGTGGTTTTTAGCAGTAGAGCGTTTAGATACTGCTAAAAATAGAAATCTAATTTTGTCAAAAATCTCAAACTGATATGCATCAGTTTACAGTCATTTCATCTAAAAGATGAAATATGAGGACTGTACTTGAAGTAATCCAAAAATGGACATAACTTTTTTTTTTTATATATTAATTGACAGGTTTTGTCAAATTTAATTTGTTGGTAGAGTAATTCTTCTTTTGAATCTTGAATCTATACTAAGGTACAGCGCAACATACTCTCCAGCAAAAGCCATTCATTTGGCTCCCAAATCCTCTTTGAAAATTCCTTGTCACAGTCAATGGTCTGTGCAGCATGTTTACAGAGGTGACACCATTGACAAGAACTACATGCACCGATGAATGAAGAAATTTAAAGAATAGGAAACCAGCACTGAAGACAAACCATGCAATGGGAGACCATCAACTGTGACAGAGGATTTTCAAAGAGGATTCGAGAGTTGGGTTCAATGATGAAGCAAATGCATCACTTATGATGGAGGCTATGTTAACTAGAGCTTTTGACTAGAGGAAAAGTTTCTCTACTTACCTTTCTTACTAGCAATTTGAACGACATATGTCAGTTAATAAACTTAGTTATGCACTTTTGCAATACTTTCCCGAATTATAATTTTATTTTATATTGTTAAATTATTTGATTTTTGAATTCACTGTGTCTGTCAAAAATAATTGAACAAAAGGTGTATTTTAATGCATTTGAAATAGGTTGTTTTAAATTGGTAGACTCTCAAATCACACCTAATGTACAGTATGTAAATTCACACTGACCCACCCTGTGTTCACATTAAGTATTTATTAATTCTGTGATGGTTGAAACAGATAATCTAGTCTGGTTAATTGGTTGTCCAGCTTACCGTTATTAGACAAGATGAAGAAAGAATTGATAAAATCATCGACATAATTATCTGTAAAATGATTTGCACTACAGCACACATGAGGTACATGTATGTGTAATTCTGTCATGCAATAATAATCACCACATAACACTGTAGTTGACTTTTCAATAATGGTTGGAACAAAATTGGAACAAAATGGTTGAACTTTGTCCTAAAGTCATGGAAATGTGTTGATTAAACATTGTACCCTGGCGATTTTCTTCATCAAGAGTCATTTATCAGAAATGTTCAGGAGAGCTGTGTTGCACCAACCTAACAAGTCAAAGCAAAACATGAAATGATATGCATAAAAATGTGAATGATTGTCTCTGTAAAAGTTAAATATTACATTGTACATGTATATATTAACTGTAAAAATTCTGATTCTATGCATCATCTTGGAAGCTTAAATGAACAAATCCTGTAGCAGTAATCCATCACAATTAGGCAAATGAGCAACAAACCCAGTTTCACTGTCTGGTGCCACCATAAAGTTCTCATACTCATACTGCTAAATGAGATTTCACGTCTTTATGGTCCACATGCACATTTTTCCCCACCATTTCACAGAAAGACACCAGTCAGTCCTTGTAATGATGTCGATATAAAGGGTGTCTTTGTGTCCATTGAGAGACTTGTGACCTTCTGGTCATTTCCCCTGCCATGTGTTTGCTATTTGGGATAATTATCTGAATGGCAGACATGCAGAGATTTAGGTTTGGTATGACAAAAGTCTATGGCTAAATGCTGCAATACCATGTGACCTTCATAGACAAGCCTAAGTATTTTCATTCAGGATGACATTGATTGACACGTAAAATCCAAGTGGCAGTGCAAGGATTTTAATCAACATGTATTAGGCAGAATATTTAATGCAGAGTATTATGAAATGCAGCTTATTCCTTACAAGACATCTCAAGTCTCTTGAAGACTGGAACAGAATTTCATCTAGGATTGTCCTATATTTTGTGCCATCCATCTTGTCCTTAGGTGCAGTGGCTTCGCACTGCTGCTTTACGCATCCAGGGTCGAGGATTTGGATTTTGCCTCTGGTCTTTGTCTGTGAAGTTTGCATGTTTTCCATAGGCTCGGAGAGTTCCTTCCACAATCCTATGTCATCCTTGCAGATTCTCTGCTGTTTCCAGATTACCTGTAATGTGTGAGTGGGTGTGCTTGTTGTGCTTACAAGTAGTTTGTATTCTCAGCAAACTAAATTTCCTTTAGAGCACTGACTCGTCGTAGTTGTGACCAACCACTTGTTGTGATGAGTGATCGATGAGCTAATTAATACATCTTGCACCTTATAAGCAGGTACTAGGAAACTGCTCATTCTTAAGGGCATCACCACAGCATGATGCTACCATTACTATGCTTCCCTTTAGGTATAATGTTCGCACTGGGAAGATCTGTGATCAGTTTACATTAACTTTGCTCGAGTTTGGATTTTGTTCTCTTTCCCCTGTTCTATAAAGCTCAGGTTTGTGGAGTGAGGGAAGACGATCTCCCATCTAAGTGATTGATCTTTCCAGCATCTTAAAAGTTACCTTTGGCTTCTTAGTTGTCAGTATAATGTCTCACATTTCTCCGACTTAAGTATTATGGGGTATTTTGTGTAGTCATGGTATATAATCTTAAATTCTAAATCTATCAGTCCTAAGTTTTATTATTGTAAATGTCAAAATAAAAATGTTCAAGGGTTGTGAATACTCAATAAGAACAGTGTATTACAAAGAGATGTACTGTCATTATATACTGTCTATAAATAATTTTACTTTATAGCAATAGCAGAGGCCACTGAGAAGTGGAAAGCAGAAAAAGAAGCTCGTTTAGCAGGGGGCGAAGCGGTGAAAGAGGTGGAAGAAGAAGAAGAGTATATATATGCTGTCAAAGATGATGAGGTAATGATACAAGCAGAACACTACCTCTGATTACTACTTATTACTGACATCACCTATCCAAACAAGCACTTCAAATTCCTCATTAATAAATAGGTTATTATTAGGTGATGTGTTGATTGCTGATGAGTGTTCTGTGTTCCTGACTAGAATTCTTTTTATATTTGCAGTCTGATGATGAGATGAGGGAACAGGTTGAGGGAGAGGATGGCGCACAGACATTTATTGCTCATGTACCTGTGCCATCACAGAAAGAGGTGAGAAACTGCATGTCATGCCATGTCAAACAGAAAATAGCAATGTTTGTCAATGACTGCACAGTTAGTAATAAATTATGCAACAGTTTGACCTAGATTATTAATTGTGAAATGTCACTAATAAGTAATTTCTGCATCACAATGAATCAATCATGCATTGAATCTGGATAGCTTGTCACAATGTTCAGCTTGTTTGTGTACTATAATCTGTAATTTAAAAAAAAAAGAATCTTAATGTAAGAAAATGTGATTATGTAGTTAACATTTCATGTGTCACTTCTAAAAATTCGAGCTAAATAAAAAATAAACCTGACCTTTTGTGATTAAATTGATTTACCATAGATTGAAGAAGCCTTGGTCAGAAGAAAGAAGATGGAGCTGCTCCAGAAGTACGCCAGCGAGAGCTTAATGGCACAAAGTGAAGAAGCGAAAGCGTTGCTAGGTTTCTAATGTTACTCGTCTAAGATTACAGGCTCAGGAGTTCCAACATCACAGTTTCTGCGTCCAAGGGTCTATTTTGTGGCAGTTGAGGTGATTTAAGTGTAAATGTATATATTGCCATTCAAAAATTTAAACTGATGTCACTAATGCGTAGAATCCAAGAATTCATTTTGATGTGCAAGTGACTGTCTACACAAAACCGGCAATTGCAGTGACTCGTATATGCCAGTACGTGTGACATGTCTTCTTATAAGAGGAGTGTTTTTAATGATGTGAAAATACCATATATTACCAACATTTCCAATTGTTGTAAAACACAGTATGACCAAAAGTCTTTGGACACCTGATGATCATACCTGTATTTACTATTTGAAGATCATATTCTTGATTTAGTCCTCTTTTGCTGTTATTTTTACTTTCATTCCTGTAAGATGGTTTTCCACAAAATTTCAGAGTATGGCTGGGGGATTTATGATCATTCAGCCAGAAGAGCATTAGAGGGGTCAGACTGGAAGGTCTGTGGTTTAGCCAACGTTCCAATTCATCCCATCGGCTTTCAGTGGGGTTGAGGCCTGAGGGCTCTGTGCAAGCCACTGACGTCCTTCCACTCAAACCTTAGCAAAGCAAGTCTATATAAAATATATGCTCTTTGTTCACAAGGGCATTGTTATGATCAAACAGGTTTGAGTCTCTTAGTTCCAGTGAAAGAAAATCATAATGCTACACTATACAGAGATACCCTGTATGCATGATCAGGTGTTTCCAATTTTCTGGTAACAGTTTGGTGAAACCCATGTATGGGTTGTAACTTTCAGGTGTCCAGATGCGTTTGCTCTATATTGACATTTGTGGAAATATGGTGTTGAATATCAACAACAGCAAACAGTACTATGTAAATATGATTTGTATACAATTCTCACATTTTTGGACCAGTAAAAATTTTCTATAAAATTTTATTTATTTTTTATTTACTTGGCTTCTGTCTTACAGTGAGGCGTTTTGTTAAGATAGAAGGAATACTTTGGGGTGTGTACGTGTGTATGCATGCAAGTGCGTCCTACTTAAATTATAGATAGCAACTAGCTTGGATTTGAAGTGGCTCAGTTCATATGACCATCAGCCTTTTGCATAATCTACTGTAGGTGGTACTTTGCATTGTTGTCAAATGTGTTCAGGACAAAGACCAGTTAAGTAATTAAATGTAGTTATTGTACCTCTAATCAAAGCCTGACAAACACTTAATATCTCATGTAGGTAATTACCTCTTTTTGGCAGAACAAAGAATTTGTGTGTGAGAGGGGTGATGCATGATATGCATACAGTATACCTGTGTACATCTACAGTGCCAACCCAAGAAAAAGTATTTGGCCCAATGTTAAAAAGTAATCCCCCCCCCCCCCCCCCTTGTTAAATCATGAATGAACTGATGATTTCTGGAAAGCTTGAATTAGGAAAGTTACATTTATATGGGAGGGTTACGTCAGGAAGGGCATCCGGCGTAAAAACCTGTGCCAAAGTTGTTGTGCGGGAAGGATATTCCGCTGTGGCGACCGAGCCGCCGAAAGACCATCAGAACAACATTTATCATTAATGTGCAATACCTAATTTTATGTTGTTTACATTCTTTTTTTTTCAGATGACATTAAGCAAAACTACGGTGCATTTTACTTTAGAATGCTTTACACAACAGTGACTTTTTGAGGGACACGTCTTCATTTCGGTTTGGACGTCAGAAATTTTAGTTAAACGTTAGTTTGTGGTTAGAATTAGTTTAACTTCATTAATAGTCTTGTGCTATTTTGGTTCTCAACAACCTAAAATTTGGGTTGTGAGGATTCTATATGTAAATAAGTACGAATTAAGCCGTTAGGCTAAAAAACACGTTGTATTCAAGAAATGTTTCGTTTGTTGGCGTTTTGAGATATGTCGTAACAACTTCCTTCCGTCCTAACAACCCTGCTTTGCACGCTGTATTGAACTGCGCATGCGCAAATCATTTTTTTTAAACCCACACGCGCGCTATGCAAAGTTGACACAGCTACAGCGGCCACTATGGGTGACAGTCGGTAATTTATTAGCGTGGTGAATGAATTTAGGGGTATCTCCTCCTCCTTCTCTGGCGTCACGTTCTTTCCTCTACAAAGGCTACATGGAGACATCGAAACGACCGGGCACGAACAGCTGAGGTCGTCTTAGTTGTCGGCGATAAGGCGAAACGGAGGCGAAATGAAGGTGTTCGGTTTACTTTTGAGGTCCGCGAGCAGGTTGGTTGCCCGGCAACAGTCACGGAGGACGATGTGCTTATCCGCATCGACCAATAGAAAGGTAACGCATTCCTGAACGCCTGTTTGCTGTGGGCTAACGCGGCTGAAAACTTAGCATTAGCACTTAACGCTGGAGTATGTGGGGTTCAGTGTTTTAATATCACAGCTGGAGTGCTAGATCGTCTGTAGTGTATAAACTTGTATTCTCTTGGGGGGGGGGGGGTGATGATGATCATAATAATAATAATCATCATCATCGTCATAATTATCACTGACATGAGGGGAAATTATTCCTCATAATGGCAAACCAAAATGCCAAACCATTTCATTAAGACAAACATAGAGGAAGATTCTTTTGGCTTTCTGGTTTGATTGTAAAACCTCACTGCAAATTTTCAGACGTGCTAATTGGATGCATATTAGGACTATGAGAGCATCAAGTCATAAACCAATCAATTAATTTATGCCACTCTACAGTTTTTCTTTTGTAATGAGAAAATATTTGCATCAACAGTGGATTGGTCATATTCAGGCTTCATTTAACATGTGTATATACTAAACAACAAGGGTTGTCCTGATCCCTTTCCCATTTTCAGTCTCATTACAGTTTCTTGTTTGACAGATGGGGAAATCAGAGCTCTGAGCATCAGCTGATCCAGTCTGCATAACTAGACTGACTTCTGCTGTCTAGTTATGCAAAACATCACAGGTGTGGTTGTGCATCCTGTAGATAAGACAGTTTGTGTCCTCGGGGGTCATGTTCCTGACCTGTGTATAGTTGTCCGTCGAGTTGTGCAGCATGAAATTCATAACATATCGTAACATATTTGATTGGTAAAGCCAGTTCTTCTGTTTTGCTGTATACTGAAGATATCTAAATTTCAGATCAAACAATTAATTGGACACCTGGATGTGTTAGAACATGGCAAAAAAAATTATCGAAGCTGGTAGTGGTAATAAATAACACTTAATTCTTGGTTGTATATCCTTTGCTTGTTTGCCACCAAACAATTTCATTCTTTGCTCACAATAACTGCATGAATCCGACAATCCACTGACATCAACATACTGTTACATTGTTGTTTTTTTTGTGATGCTATTTTCAGGCTTGTATCATATCTTGTCTTTTTAGTCTTTTCTTCAGTAGGTGAAGTAACAAAATGTTTGTTGACTTGACTTTTTCAGAACATTACAATTGATTGTATTGGCTTTGCCCAGTGCTTCTTTAATGGTTCTGATAGATTTTAATCTTTTCTCAGTTTTAAAAATGGCCTGCTGTCCCATAGACAACTCTATAGACCTAATGTTGGTTTATCAAATGCAGTCTTTTAGTTGTGACCTGTTGTCTCGTATGCGTATTTTGTTCTAAGACCCAGATGTCTTTAGTTTAATGCAAAAACAATAGCCACTACTTTCAGAGGTACAATTTTGGATGTTCAGACTACCTTAAAACATACCTAAAATTACAACCAGTCTAAACTCTTAGTCATTTTAAATAAAAGCACAGGAAAAAAAAATGTAAGTTTATATATGATTATGATTTCAGGTTTTACCCTAAATGACCTTCTGTCATTGTATGAGGACACACTTTTGTATCTGATCAGCACAGCCATATGTATTTCTTCTCAATATTATTGCCACAAATGATGACAATGTGGCTGATGTTTGTTATTAAGCATGTAAATTACACAAAAGATTAGTGTATGGATAAATATTGCAGACTATATTGACTAATCATGACCAGAGAATAAAATCCAGAACCAAATAATTGCAGTTAAGTAATTACATAATGAACCTATATAATTAAAGTAACCATATCCAAGAACCATAATGAATGCAAGATTTTGTGTGTTATGTCATTGGCCTATGCTTTGTTATGCAAGTTACTCAAGAAAGTGGACTCTAGAAAGTGTTGTTACATGTTACCCATAAATATAGATGTTTCATACTAGATCTCAGTGACTGAGATCTAATCGAAACTAATAGACAGAACCAAGTATTAAGCATATATAAACTTAAACTCTTGTGTCCTTTTTTTCATGCATTTCATGCATCATCACTGAACAATCAGGTAGTTTATGCAGTTAAACGCACACATGCATTTTTTACAACTCCGTCTTGGCCCCTTTGCCCAGGACTACTGGTTGGTCCCTAGGGATAAAGTGTGCATATTGTATCAGATTGGTAGGAAAGCTGTAATAATAAAGTATACAGTGGAACCTTCGATTGCGAATAACTTGGTCTGTGTGCGTTTTGTAAGACGAGTTAAATTTTTAAATAAATTTTAACTTGATAAACGAGGGAGGTCTTGATATACGAGCACTGTAGTACATGTATATACATAGTAGTATGTTTTGTCTGCCGAGTGTCACATGAAAAGAACTGAGCCAATGATTCTTCTCTCTCCCCCTTATGCTATGGGATTGTAGGTAATCATCTCCGATGCTTAGTCTCAGTGTGTGTGCGTCACTCATATAGTCAATATAGTCAAAATGTTTTTTTTATTTTTATTTGTGTCTAAGTGTAGTGATTGTTCTTTAATAACTGTATGGCAACAACAGCCCCTGTGACGAAAAAAAACGTTTTACAAAAGGCTGTAGCAGTACCATAGTTAAATCTGTTCAGAGGAATTATTCCGTTTGTGTGTGTGTGCACTAGTGATGCGCGGTTTGGCCCGCCCCAGCCCGCACCGCACCACTGTATCTATTTTTACAACCGCCCCGCGACCATTAAATTATTTAAATTCCCGACCTCAATTTCTCCCGCACCTTGTCTTCCATCTTCACGTTTATTTCTTTGTTTTTGTTGTGACTGGCAGAGGAATTGCACGCAACATACATGGATTTTTTTATTTAATTTTGTTTTTAATGATCAGCCCCGCAAATAAAGTGACAATTCCTTTACCCGCCCCAACCCGACTCGCGGGTTACCAGCTGACCTGCGCATCACTAGTGTGCACGTGTGTGTGAAAATCATTCTACACAGTAGTCTCCTTGCTCCTCCTTCTTCACTTGTCTAACACAAGTTTTCGATATGTAAAGTGCAGGTTAATTTGTTTTAATTATTTTTCTATGAATAATCATCCGACTTTCCATTATTTCATATGGGGGAAATTCACTTTATTATACGAGTGTTTTGATATACAAGCACACTTCCGGAACGAATTATGCATGCAATCCAAGGGTCTAACAGCTATATTATTAGAGCTAAAATATTATTTTACTGATATAAAGATATGAATAGACAGGACTAGTGTGATAAATTAATCATAACTGATACATGGGGTGAAAGTTCATGATATCCATGAGAATAATTTTTTAATCAGATTCAGTTTTAGTAGCCAACTATGTATAAAAGAAGAATGCAACTCGTGTATTTGTTACACAGAACAGGAAAGAAAGAAAAATAAATACATGAATAATAATAATATTATTCTTAGTGTTAAAGAACACCAAAAAACATTTACTAGAGATAATGATTAAGGGAAATTGGCGTGACATGTAAATAGATTGATAATGATATCAGTAAACAGTAAAGGTAGTAGAAAGATAAATCGGTATAAAAATGTTTTTTAGGTGTAACTATTATAGTTTCACCATGAGTCCAGCTATCTGTACAGACACAAAGGTGTCTTTTGTCTGAGATAGCATTTATTTAACTGAAAGTGTCCTTTGAGACCTCTACAGTCTAATATTCTTCCTCTCTTTAAACAGTACGAGCCAGGCTTCGGCTTGCTGTTCGACATCGATGGGGTTTTGGTTCGGGGAAGGACGCCCATCCCGGCAGCCAAAAAAGCTTTTCACAAGCTGGTGGACTCTAATGGCCAGTTCATTGTTCCTGTGGTTTTTGTCACAAATGCCGGGAACTGTCTGCGGCAAAAGAAAGCCGATCAGCTGTCTCATATACTGGGGGTTCCTGTGAGTACTACTGAAACACATAACACAGACACAGATAACACAATGTCATTTTAGCACAGCATTGATAGAATTTCTTGATTTGGTCACCTGCCAATTCACACCCACCAGCTACCTCTCCCTTTTCATCAGAAAGCTACCGAACAGGGAGGGTTGAAGGGAAGGGTGACACACTCCGAGGAAAGAACTGTCTGTTTTCATGTGCATACACAAATGTCCATGATTGACTAGTGTCAACAGGATAAGAGTACTGGCCTGTGTCTCTACCAGCCAGTTTTGTGTCCGGCTTCACTTTTCTAAATGACCGCTTGGCTCCTTACTTTCCCTTATTGTAGAATGGGAACAGAACTGACCCATGACTGTTTGCAACGAAAAACTGAAGAATTACATTTTATGTCAACGTAACATTTTTTTAAGTACTAGTTTGTAAAATTCCTTCATTATCACGAGTAAAAAAAAAACAAACGTACGCTAAACCACAGATACTGAACATTTTCTTTTCTCTGAGCATTATAGTAGGATTATTATAACATGCTACTAAATACTGATGCTTGGCCTGAATTCTTTCATTTTTGTTTCTGAGAAAATCTATTTGGTTAATTATATGAGGGGCATCCAAGTCAAACCTGGATTAAAATCTCTTGTGGGTCCATAAATCTAATTGACAAGCACATTACAGTAATGAGACTCTTAGTCGCAGTAAAACATTTGAAAGGGCCAAACGTTTTAAAGAAGACGATACGTCTGTGAATGACGATCTTGGACGAAGTGGCGATTGAGATGCCCGATTTTTGAAAACTGATGGATAACTTGTCAACTTGTGGAAGAGACAAATCTGAATTTGGGAACTGTAGACACAATCATTCACGAACACCAATTGTCCATAGAAACTCAGTTGGGAGTAATTGCCACATCCCCCTTATAGTTCTGACCACGCTTCAAGCAATTTCAAGTGTTTCAAAAATTAAGCAGGCAGTCTGGAATTGTCACTGATTTTTTAAATTTCTTTTTAGTTAAATTAATTTATATAAATTTTTAACTTTATTGTTGTGTATTAGTGCTAAAAAATTGTCTTTCTCTCACAGATATCACAAGACCAAGTCATGTTGTCTCACAGTCCTCTTAAAATGTTCAGAAAATATCATGACAAGTGTGTGCTGGTATCAGGACAAGGCCCAGTGCTGGACATTGCCAAAAAGTATCCTTTCATTTTGTTCCATATAAATTGTGCACAGTTATTACAAGTGTTTATATCGATCTATATGATGTATATTTTTAAATCACCCTCATGATCAAAAAAAGGCAGTAAATCCATCATGTTACTGCACTCTGGTTTAGTGCAGGGTGATGCATGGGTTGATCATGAAAATGAAACACTCTTCCAAGTCTCTGTCTTTAAAAGATTACAGTATCTACAGAAACAGGCAATCATTCATTCATTCTAAGTAACCGCTATATTCTTGTCGGGATCGGAGTGGAGCCAGAGGCAACTCAAGTTGTATTTATCCAAACTTTATATGGAATTATTACTACAGTAAGTAGTAGATCTGATCTTTGTCGATACCATTTATCTTGAATTATACTTGTGTGTAATGCAACACACTTTTGAACAGAATTACGAAGTCCTTGCTGCTCTGAAGTAGTGAGGGATTCCACTTATCCCTGACATCCAGTTATTTTCACTTTTACAGTACAGATTATCAGCAACACTCACCTTTGCTACATATGACAGCCCATCTAACAGCCCAGGCCGAGTCCATGAGTGATAAACATTAGGAAATAACACGAGCATAGATTAGATTAGTTTTGTGCGAGCTGTGCAGGAAAGGTTCTTGTATATGAATTAAGCTCTCTGTGAGTTACATACACCAGTGTCTTATTGTTCAGTGTTAAGAGGATCTACACCTGAGTAATAAATCTGTTAAATGGGATTGTTAATAATTGGAAACTGAGGCTGTCTCACACAGAACACAACTCTGACACTCCCATGTTCCAGGACGATTAGTTCCGATACTGCACGTTGCTCGGGGCCTAATCTGTTAGTTGTTCTACAGCCCTGATGGAACACTGTGTATCCAGGCCCGGTAAAACAACCAGAACTCAATCCCATAGAAAAGTTATTTTATATACCAAAAATTGGCACAATCAAGCCTATAATTAACAAACTTGTAGAATTTATTCCTGAGAGGATTGTCAACGTTATGAAGGCGAAAGGAAGCAACTGATATAAAATCTGGAGCAGGGTGAGTTGTTTGGGATATTTCAGGGGCTTTTCATGTTAACCTAAAATGTCATGGGCAGGATGCATCCTCTGGGGAGCTGGTTATATAAACACAGTTTTTAATGGTATGAAGAGCAGTGGAGTGGACTGTTATATGTGCAGTATGTTACATGAAAAGTGAACATTATAACACGATGTGCTGATAATTGTCATTGGTAATGGAAATGTAGTGGATAACAGTAAATATACATACTGCTTTAAGGCAGTAAAGCAGGAAATTTGAGCATATAATTTTTAAGTGTTTTCTTAATATTTAAACCTACTTTATTTAATTTTTTAGCACTGTCGCCTTGCACCTCCAGGGTCCGGGTTTAATTCCCAGCCAGACTCGATTTCCATCTCTGTTTGCATGTTCTCCCCGTTCTTGGTGGGTTTCCTCCGGGTACTCCGGTTTCCTCCCACAGTTCAAAGACATGCAGGCGTTCCCAAATTGGCTGTAGTGTGTGAGCGTATGTGTGTGTGTCCTGTGATAAATTGGCACCCTGTCCAGGGTGTACCCCGCCTCGTGCCCTACTGTAAGTCTCTTGGGATAGACTCAAGGCCCCCATAACCCTGAATACAGGATAAAGCGGTATAGATGATGAATGAGTAAGTGAGTATTTTATTTATTATGAGATCAGACAAGTGAGTCATACAAGCTGACTTCTTTATTTGTGTCAGTGTCACAGTACTACAAACCAGCACCACAAACATTAACCCCTACTGTAAATCTAAATATTCTAAGAACTCATTTGTGACATTCCCACATTCCAACTTTTTCTTTAACCTGTTCTCTCAGCTTGGGCTTTACCCAAGTGGTCAGTATTGATATGGTAAGAGAATCGTTCCCTCTGCTGGACATGGTGGACCATAACCGACGACCAAAAGTGCCGGTCAGTTATTTGTGTCATTTGCCGGTCAGTCGTATTGTGTAGTCTTGCAAAACAACCTTAAACATTGCTTTTCACTACAATTGATTTGATAAGATGCAGGTGGAATTTTCATGCAACCACAACTAATTAGACAAACGGTGAGGAAGAAAAGAGAAAAGTCACTTGAAAAGAGTTGCAAGAATATTGGAAAGCAGCAGGAACAACAGTTAAATAAAGAACAATAAGCAATGTACTGCTCCATACTCGTCTCCATTCCTACAGTACACTTCCAACAAAACTTAAGGCATGGCTGTCTAAAACAACTATACTCTGATTAGATAAAAACAATACAACTCGGTGTTATTAGTACTTCATTTGGTTACATGTACTATCTCAAGATCGTCAAACCAACAATAAAGTACGAAGGTTGGAGCATTATGATGTAGTGCTGCTTTCTTTGCATATAGTATTGGGGTGTTTACAGAAAACCACAGGAAAAATATTAATGTGATGCCCCAGCCCAGGAAATATTAGAGAAGAACATTAATCCGGGGAGAAAGGCAACAAAATCCAAAACATATACAGTAGCCAGAATAACTAATTTAACTTTCTGAAGAACTTTCTGACTTGAAATTCCATCAGCGATACTCCTGGTGTCCTGGGGAATTAAAGATAAATTGGTAAGTCTAAGGGGCCACAAAATTGAACCACAGTGCTCAAAAATACTTTTTGCCATAGAAGTCTAAACAACAGCTGCAGCAACAAATTAGTAATGTTGGCCATTTGAGGTCAATATACTGAAAGTTTAGAATCTATTAGATTAGATGATTAGATTGGATTAGATGAGATTGTTACTTACCAGCCAGTTTCTCATACATTAGGTGATGGTTTTCACCTGTAATGTATGGACAAGAAGAGTAATGTGGTTTACTGTTACCCATATCATAAGTATATACATATGTAGAGGAGATCTTCCTTTTTGGAGACATTAGTTCTAACCTAAAACTGGCTAGCATATTCTAACTGGAGCATAGTTTCTGTTTCACTGTTGAGTTTCACATAAACCCTTCAGAAAGACATAGCACAGAGTCTATGATGAGCCAGTACATTACATTTTTATAGTGTAGCTCAGGATCTCTCTATTCAGTTTTAGACCAGGATATCCATTAAGTCCATTTTCCTTTTTTGATTGCAGTCCTCTCCTATTGTGAATCTCCCTAAAGTTGAAGGTAAGATTCACTTGGTTTTTTTAAGTTGATATCTATCTATCTATCTATCTATCTGTCTATCTGTCTATCTGTCTATCTGTCTATCTATCTATCTATCTATCTATCTATCTATCGTAAGATGTTTGTCAACATGATTTGGTATCGGTTATATATTCATAGGTTTGTTTACCTTTTCTACCCTAAGCAATAAATATTTGTTGTGGGTTTATACACTCTCCATTCTTTGTAACATTTGAGGGGTGGTCATGAAATTGTTGTTATTGCCAGGAAAAAATAATCTAATAAACTGTCGTGAGCTTATTCCTTATCTACATATCCTCCACGACACACTGCTACAACTGATGGATGAACTGGTGGAAACCGTCTCTGTCTCTGAAGAAGCCTTCTTTTTGGCTTTTGAGGAAAATTTCCACGTCAGTAATCACCTCGTCGTCATCAAAAGTCTGGCCCCTTCAAATGATAGAAGAGGAAGAATTCACTAGGGGGAGTTTGGTGGAAAAAGCAGAATTTCATACCCCAAGTCGCCTGCAAGTTTCATGAGCGTAATGGGCTGGTGCATTGTCATGAACCCACTGCGTTAGTCCTTAATTATTTGCAACGGGGTTTGCCATTTTGGTTTAGACACTCCAGCGACATCGTGTGGATCTATTCCACAGGTTTTATTTTTATTTAAAAAAAATTTTTTAAATAATTTTAAAAAATGGCTCCTTATACATTAGTTGCATTTAATGTGTCAAAATGTCTACAAAACAAGTTAGTTTCTTTTGCACATGAAACTTATGAGTTTAATTATAAACAAATTATTAAAAAAAGAAGAAGAAAAGATAACTTACAGAAGAAAATGATGTATTACAGTAAAGCCATTAGTATAAACCTGTGATTTTAATTTATAGAAAAGTACCTTAATTCATTCAGCTGAGACATGATATAACCTGTGTAAAGGTTACTGGGTAATCAAGCTACATAAAATAAAAATCCAGAATACTACAGTGCTCTAGAATTGCAGGCATGTAACTTGCTGTAGGCCTTTGGGAAATGAGGAAAGAAAATTATGCATAAGATATTGAGATATTAGATATTATTCATGACTGAAATTTCTGCTTAATACTAATGCTTCTCTTCCGCTTATTTGCAGCTGTGATCCTCTTTGGTGAGCCAGTTAGGTGGGAGACCAACCTACAGCTAATTATCGATGTCTTACTGACTTGTGGCAATCTGAGTAACCTGTATGAAACATCCCACTCCTCCCACCTGCCTCTCTTGGCATGTAACATGGACCTCATGTGGATGGCAGAAGCCCAGGCTCCAAGGTAATCCTTACATTTAGCAATTTGTGTGAACAAAGTAACACAAACCATAGAACATATGCAAAAAATAGCTGTGAAATGAATGTGAAATGATCTTATGGATAGTAGTAGATTGTACCAAACCTGTACCTTTGCTTTGTCCTGATTAGCTTGTAGGTTTAATATTGTGTTTTTATTGCCATGTTGACGAAGGCCTTGAAGGCTTCCTGGCACTCAATTAAAAGTAAAAGTTGTAGTGTGGCTTTCACACCCGAATCATGACTAATACTTTTACAGAACTGTCCCAGGCTTGTTTTGATAACTCCATGTTCTTTGTGATCCTGTTAAGGTGTGTTATTTAACAGGAACAGGTATTATTGAATGTTCAATCACAATCACACCTCCACACAGGACTAATAACATCTTTTAAGCTCACAACACTGACTGGACAATCATGGACACATTCATACACACTTGCACTAAATACTCATGCATCTGGACAATTGCACATGTCACCTTTCATGCATATTTGCACAACCACTGTCACTTTAATTCTAAATACATATATACTCTACCCTATATTCTATATTTTTGCAATATTTTATTATGCCCTTATTGCACAGTTAATTTTACTAGTTAAAATTATTTCTTTAGTATTTCCTTTTTATTGATAATTTATTTTACGTACAAGCTTTTTTTTTTTTTTTTTTTTTTTGTTAAGGTCACTGGCGGTCGTATAAAGCATTTCACTGTGTATTATACTGTGTATGATTGTGTATGTGACCAATAAAATTTGAATTTGATTTGAATTTGAAATGTTCTGAGATCAAATTATACTTTAAAAATGGTGCCTTTAGTCAGCGTGAACGCTATTAGTGTTTTAGTCTTCCAGCAGAAGTGTTTTGCATGAAGCAGAATTCCTATCTAAGGGTCTCCCTGCTGCTTATTAAATATTAAAATTTCTTTTAAATATCCTGTTGCTAGAATTGGTCACGGCACATTCATGGTATGCCTGGAGAACATCTACAAGAAGATCACAGGCCGGGAGTTGAAGTATGAGGCGCTTATGGGAAAACCCAGCGAGCTGACTTATCATTATGCTGAGTATCTGATCAGAACACAGGCCGAAGAGAGAGGCTGGAGATTTCCAATCACATCACTCTACGCTGTGGGGTAATCGTCTTATATTCATCTTTTTACACAAAACTCAAATAGATTGACTGACAGACAGACACTTCATTAGTCCCAAAGGAAATTACAAATGTACAGTAGCAAGTACAGTGAAACCTCGGATTGTGAGTAACGCAGTTTGTGAGTGTTCCGCAAGATGAGCAAAGATTTTTAATAAATTTTGACTTGGAAAACGAACAAGTCTTGGTTTACGAGTACAGAGCATCATGTATCACGCATGCGCTTCTTGTCTTGACGCTGAGTGTCACATGATCACAACTGAGTCACCGTTTTTTCTCTCGGAATTGTGGGTAATTGTCTCCCCTGCTGGGTCTTAATGTGCGCCTCTTACTGGTACTTGTATAATCAACATCTGTGCACGCGTGCAGTGGTGTCTAAAGTATTCACATTCATTACTTGAGTAGAAGTATAGATACTAGGGTTTAAAAAGACTTCTTTAGAAGTTGAAGTATCAACTCAAGCTTTTTACTCAAATAAAAGTGTAAAAGTACTGGTTTCAAAACTACTTAAAGTATAAAAGTAAAAGTAACGTGAGGGGGGAAAAAAGCATTAAGGATAAAAGCTTAGGCTGTGCCACGGGCCTATATACTACTGTACACTAACACCTCATAAAAAAAAAACAAGAAAAATTTGCCATAGTGATTTGGGATACTGTAGATGACAATTGAAAAAGAATGCATTTTAGTCCAATGCAAATACATTAAAGAACCATGTATGTGTACTACTGAGCATTAACATGTTTTATGGAGAAGAAGATATGATATATTTATATAATTTTTTTTATTTATGTATTTTTATACGATACCTTCCTCGCTGGTGCTTGGTTGTGACATTTTGCTCGAATCTTGAGTCTCTATCACGGACAGCTTCGTCTACTTATCACAACCTTATCAACCGAAAATGCTAATTTATTTAAATGTCCTTGCTGGAGTGTGTGACGTGACGTCATGTGCAAGTGCGATGGATTGCGTACCAACCAATAGGGTGTCGGACTGGTATGTTTATCTGTAACGTCCTTCGGTATAGAAGCAAATAAAGATCACATAGACAAACCAAGTTGTTTACTTTTTTGTTCTCTCATGCGCATGCCCAGTGACTGATTACACACGCTTAGTTACCTTGTCCCACTCGACGTGCTTACGTCAGAGTCAGGATGCTGAACAGAAAACTTGGAACAGAACTACATGCAAACACTACATCATCCAACCACAATCAAATTCGCTCCATCCGGACGGCGCGATTTATCCGGATGTTTTTTTTTTTTTTTTTTGGTTGTTTTTTGAACAAGCTGAAATAAAATAGGAGTAACGAGGCTATTTTTTTAAATGTAAGGAGTAGAAAGTACAGATAATTGCGTGAAAATGTAACGAGTAGAAGTAAAAAGTTGGCTGAAAAATAATTACTCCAGTAAAGTGTAAAGTATAGATACCCAAAATTTCTACTTAAGTAAGGTAACGAAGTATTTGTACTTCGTTACTTGACACTTCTGCACGCGTGTACTGTTTACTATAACACTGTGAACACCTGTGTGCGTGTAAAACATATTTTATTTTGTGTTTGTATGCGTGTGTGCAGCGTAACAGCGTGTAAAGCAAAAAAAAAAGTCTCATTAGAGAGGTTAAAAATCAATTTTCTAGCTCAGCTTGCTCTTTGTGTCTTTCTGCATGCACGTCATTGGACACCGTGCCCCCCCCCACACACACACACACACACACCCCTCCTACTTTCAACTTCACAGACACACACTCTTTCTCTTTGCTCTACACAGAAACACTGCTCTGTCACAATTCTGTTTTATTTTTACTTTACAGCAGTGATTCCGCTAGTGTGTCACTCAAACAAGAACTCTCTCTAATGACACTCGATTATTTTTCCAATAAAACAGTGTTTCCGCATGTGAAAAGAGTAGAGGAAGGGTAACTGTAAGACGAGAAGGGGGAGAATGGAAGGGGCTCCTTATTTTAGCTTCACACACACACATGCGCACAAACAGAAGGGCTTATCTGTCTGGATTTTTTTTTTTAAGCTAAGGCAGGTTAATTTAATTTTTATTTAATATTTTGTGTTAATTATTTTTATGTAGGAATAAAGCGTCAGGAAATGCCGATAATTATTCTAATGATATAACGATGTGGAACTATACAGCCCAACCCGGATGTCATGTATTTTTTTTTAATACAGCTGTCCCAACATTTTAACTGTGAGAGAGTGGCATAGTGCTCTGGTGAGTAATTTATAATAACTTTTAGTGTTTTGGACTGTTTGTGAAACAAGTTAGATCTTGTAAATATTTATGTAATAACCGACACATTCAGACATTCCCTCACAAGTCTTTCCTTGTTTACTCACCGTGGAAGAATGTCAATTCTCGTGTTACCAAGGAACTGAAAATAAAAATAACTTCTTTATCGTTACCCTTAATGTGGTAAACTCATTAAAATGATAAATGGTATAATAAGCGAAATAATACAAACTTTACAGTTTATATTAGTGTCAGTCATACTGTAATTTAAAATTAAATACATGAATCATGTCTGAGAATTCAACAAACAGCAAAAACTGAAATTTAGATTAACAGACTCCTACCCAAAACCTTTATTTTTTAATTTTGGGAAATGCCTGTAACCATGTGTTTAACATAAAAATTACTGGAAACTTTTTGGTTCAAACCAATCTAGTACCTCTCCTTCTGCTCCCCACAAAAGTAGCAGCTCACAGCTTTTGTTATGTAGATTTAGCTTTTCACATCCACTGAAATGAGCCCCAGCCAGAAATCACACTTTAAACTCCCAGAGTTGCAGAGCCTGCAGTGTTCAAATTGCTCTGCATGGTTATAACGAAATAACGGTTGTTCTCTTGTAGAGAACAGTAAAAAAAATAAATAAATAAAAATAAGAGAATAATTTTACATATAGTAAAGAAAGATTATGAAGTAATTTACTCCAAACAAGGAATAATAATACATTTACAGGTTTGAGTACACACGTAAACACGCATACCAAAAATTTCCTTCATAAAACGTGTAAATTTGCTCTATAAACACATTCAGTTACTGAATAATAAATACACAGTCTGTACACAAGAGGACAGAAACCGGTTCTGTTTCCACAAAATGGAGACACAGGCTGAAGCTAGTGGCATTCCCAAATTGTCTGTAATGTACGAGTGAATGATGACCAGAGGTTTTACCACAGGCATACAAAATGGCAATAAATGCAGTCGTCACTATTGGCCTCCAAGGTCCATGGTCGGACTACAGAGGTTGCTGGACAGATGGAGTATTCCTTACAAAGTTATGAATTTATTATTTTTTTTAAGAAAGCCCACATGCTTCTGTTGCTGCTTAAGTCACATTTTTGTGGCATTCTTCAGCATTGATAGATGGTTAGTGGTGACCACACAGCAGTGACCATAAAGGAGCTACATCAGCGCCAAAATAGCACATTTTTAGTTAATAGATTTTATTAGCAATCAGATTTAAAAAATAATAATTACAGATAACCATAATTGGTAAAAAGTTAAAAATTGCTAAATATTGCCATTGATAGTTGGCCAGCCCGGTAATCGATTGACTCCTCGTTCAGATAACCCAAACAGAACATTTTTATTATGTCCTCTGCCCACATTAGGGACAACCTCATGACGGACATCTACGGTGCTAACCTTTACAACCGCTACCTCGAGGAACGGCTGGCCAGGAAGTGTGGCAAAGCCGTGCAACAAGCTCTGACCGGCACAGGAGCGTTGGTCCCTCAAGACGAGGACACGGACAATGACTGGGAGAGCGAGTTAGCGTCTCCTTCTGCCACGTCCTGCAAGTCCATCCTGGTGTGTACAGGTGTGTATAACCCGCACATGGAGCTGCTCAAAGACGCCAATCAGTGCATCAAAGAGACTGCGTTCCACGGACATCGCGACTTCCGCTTCGAGCCTGCGCTGATCGAGCCGGGCCATGTCGTCCAGGATGTCCACGCTGCTGTCGAACTCATTTTCGAAATGGAAAAATTTCCGACAGGGGTTTAGTCACATAAAAACACTGAATACAAGAAGCTAGCGCTTCTTCTCTTTTGTCATTTCAGGTAACTTTATTTCAGTAAATATCTCATAGACAGGAAATAAGTCTAAAGCACAACAAGATACTGTGGTAAATTAGACACGTATAGCGATGATAAAGGCTTACAAGACAATAACGTCATACTAGGACCAGACAAAAATACATGAATTGGTAATTTTTTTTATTTTAGAGTACTGTATGTTAACTACACTTTTTTTTTTTTTTTTTGTCCCCACAATTTGCAGTAGCTTAACAAAAAAACAAGCATAGACCAACTTGGTCATTTCAGTTATAATGCTTAGGTCAGGTTTTAGCATTTATTTGAAAGGTATTGCCATTATTTTATTTTATTGTATTTCATGTTTTATTATTTTTTATCTTTAACAAATATTTTAATCCTAATAATTATAGTAATAATCATACAGTTGTACCTCAGCATACAAATTTAATCAGTTTGAAAGGGTGTTTTTTTAAAGGCGGAATTTCTTATTGTGAAACGCATTTTCGAATTGCATTTTCCAAATGCATGTAAATGCAGGTAATCCGTTCCAAATATTACCAGTTTTCCACACTATAATTATATTTTTACATATAAAAACAATTCAAACATTTGAAAAAACATGTAAATTAAATAAAATGTTTTCACTAGACCTTAAATCTCACATAACCTTAATTTATTATACCTCTTGTCACCGACTGCTTTAAAAAATTAAACTGCAGGTGGCTCCGTTTTCTTCTTGCTTCATAACAGTCTTGAGACCCATGGTGCTATGTCTTCACTAAATCTTACAAAAAAATGCAAAAATATCTTGCAATAAATATAAATAAATACTTGCTGCACTTAGCTTTACACTGATGCAAACTTTTGAACAGCTTCCAGACGTACTTGCAACCTGGGAGTATGCGCAACTAGCTCGTTCGATCATGTGCCAAAAATGCTCCCCATGGCGAGACAAATTTCTGGCAAAATTTTTGTTCTTCAGATGACAGTTGAGCCGTTCATATGCTGAGGTACCACTAATTATTATGATTATTATTATGATTATTATTATTATTAAATCAGACTTTGGTCAATAACTGTTTGTTTTTAATTTACCTTTACAACTGTCCACAAGTCTTTATTTTGAAACCTTATAAGCTGAGATTTATACTGCCATACTGTTAAGGTTTTACTTTATTTGTATTTCATTTATTAACTTATTGTAACATTTCTGCACTAATGTATGGACAGGTGCTATTGCAGATTTGTTGTATGTGTTTTGTGGACGGACTGAGCACACCACTGACTTACTAGGGTCTCACTTTCTTTTACAGTGCCTTACACAGCTGCAAGACGTGTGGTATAATATATAGTTTTGTCCTATTGCACATTGTAGTGGCACGTAAACTGTTCATTAAACTCATTTTGTTTCTTATACACAGTGTTAATCCTAAAGATACAGGCTAGGAAGGTGACCTCATAGCTGAATGTTAAAGGCTCACTAAAAGAAGGCGATAACACTGAAGCAGAGATGAATGAGTGATAAATTTCTGTTCCGTTCAAAACCGTTTCAAGGTATTATGAAAAATGAAATGGTGATAAATGGTAACAAGATGAAATAAAAATAATTCCCTGAAAGCAGAAAGGCATACAGTTTATTGAAAAGTTGCAACCTTGTGTTACACTCATAACATGTGCCAATATACATTATATGGACAAAGGTATTTGGCCAAACCTGCAATGCAAATACATACACTTCAGTGTGAAGTTGGTCTCCCTTTTGCAGCTATAACAGCTGCCACTCTTCTAGGAAGACTGTCTACAAGATTTTAGTGTGTTTCTGTGGGAATTCATGCCCATTCATTTTGTAGAGCATTTATGAGGTAAGGCACTGATGTTGGACGAGGAGGCCTGGCTCACAATCTTTTTCATTTCAGCCCAGAGGTGCTTTATTGGGTTGAGGTACTTGCTTTGTGCACTGGGACACAGGCATGTTGGAATAGACAAGGGCCTTCCCCAAACTGTTGCCACAAAATTGGAAGCATAGCATTGTCCAAGATGTCTTAGTATGCTGAAGCATTGAGATTGAACATTACTGGGGCTAAGGGACTGGCTGAACACCTCAATTCAATAAACAGGTTTGGCCAAATACTTTCATCCACAGTGTATTTTAACATATTGATATAAGCTTGTATAGCTACATAAAATCAGGCTAACTGGGTATCTGATATAATCACATGGCAC
Organism: Channallabes apus; assembly: GCA_030522415.1. NCBI lineage: Eukaryota > Metazoa > Chordata > Actinopteri > Siluriformes > Clariidae > Channallabes > Channallabes apus. Next base: position 17,523,488 of record CM060123.1, read on the forward strand.
ATAAATTCCCCGTCAAGTCGTTTTGATGTTACGTTGTGTTATCACTCATTTGCATGTGCACTGTTGTCTCTCTCTCTCTTTTTTTTTAATATATATAGATACTTTGACATTTTAAAATTAACAGAAAACTATCAATCTGTCTTGTCTCAGCTAATTAGGTTTCTTAGTTAGCTAGTTATTTTTGTTAATTTATGTTGTATGTAGCACCTTGATCCTGGAGGAACGTTGTTTCATTTCACAGTATTAACATTTATCAGCAGATTGTGCTTCTGTGACCCTGTTGTTGGTTCACTGAATGTCCTTCCTTTTGGTATCTACGAACCACTGCATATCAGGAACACCCTCCAGTTTTGGAGATATATGGTTGATTACTAACCTGTATATGGTTGAAATCACAGTAAAAGCCGACTTGACTTGACTAGGGCAAGACTGTGATGACTGGGTCAGAGGATCTCCAAAACTGGAGGGTGTTCCTGGTATGCAGTGGTTCTTACCTACCAAAAGGAAGGACATTCAGTGAACCAACAACAGGGTCACACGCGCTGACCGTTCTTTCATGTGCACGGGGAGTGAAGTCATATTATATTTGCTGCATCTGGCCAGAGTATTGTTCTAATAGAGTTCTGATTTGTTTAAAAATTTTAAGCATGTATCTCTGGGCCTCTTTTTTGCATGTTTTACATGTGTGAGGTTTGGAAATGGAGTTGATTGATGGGCCATTCATTGCTTATTGTTTTCTGTATAGCTCTTCATGCTGCAATTCTCAAACTGAGCATGCTTTTCACTTATTAAAGACGAAGCTCATGGCAGACTCACAACCAAGCAGCAACTGAACACAGCTGCAGTAAAACCCTGGCACAGCAGCTCAGAGCTGAAAAACAGCAATTGGTGATGTCCATGTGGTGCATGGATTGTTTTTGAGCCGGTAGAGATGGAAGGACTGTGTATAAATTGGCTGTACTGTAATTCCTAAATGGTTAATGCGACATTTTAAGTACAAAATAAACGTCTTATTTTACCCCCAAAGAATCAAAAAACCAAGCATTTATGCTTCAACAGTTTTATTCATAAAATAATGCATTGGAAATTCAATATTCACCTATATTTTAGAACGTTAAATTATTGTGCATACAAAGAAATGTCACTTGTGGAAGAAAAATTTAATTGTTTGATCAAACATTGTGATAAAAATGCATAGTTACAGCTTAAATACCTAGAAAAACACTACCTCATTCTAACAATTTCCAAATTGTATTAAAGGCACTTGCACTAAATCAGGAAAATAGTTTTACCATTCAAATCACTGGCTCTAAATCCAAAATGGAGTATAAACAATTTGGCACAAAAATCCAAAATATGATCAGTCTTCTCAAAACAGTAAAATTACTTTATTTTATCAAAAGTATATTAGAAATATTAACATATTTAAATGACTTTTAAACCTTCGTTCATGAAAAACAATTGGACATAAATAGTATAAATATGCAGCTTGAGATGCGTTTAACCTTCTATTAGGTTGCTGCATAACATTAATGAAAACCTTTAATTAATTAAGAAATTATCAATTATATGGCCCCTTACATCTTACCCAGTCTATGGAACTGAGTAAAAAAAAAAAAAACTGGCATTTTTAAAAAGGTTTTGCAAATGCACTCTGTAATTCAGTATCCGCACTAGCAATACTTTAGCTTCATATTTTTAACATCTCCTAAAACATTACTGTAGGCTAAAGAGAGTTCGAGAAAAGCATAAACTTCATCCTTGTTTTATTCCAGCTTTTCCTTATCTATTTTAATAAACATTTTATGATATATTCAATTAATGTAAATTAATTAATGCTAAGACTAAAGCCAGGGTTTTTAAACCTATAAGCTCAACATGTTTCCAGTTTAATACTATAAAAGACACCTCATACTCAATTGTCTTTGTGTAAATATCCCAGTGAGCACAAAGAGTGTTTCACGATAGAAAACCAATTTGTTTTGGCAGACATCTAGGTTTTGAGGAATGTAAAAAAAAAATTAAATAAAAAGTCTATATTTACAGACTAACTTATATAGTTAGACCCATAAAGCATGTACGTATATGCAGTGAAGATACCACCATTTTATACAACACCAACATCAGAGTTCTAAGTAAAGTGCAGCTGATATGAATTTCTCAGAAAGTAGAGTGGACTCTCTGAAGCTTCAGTGGTCAAGACTCTTCAAAGGCGACAAGTCAGTCAACACAAAGGTTTTCCCCATCACTACTGCCTTATTTGTTAGAAGTCTCAATCTAAGCCCAGGTTTCTGTAAAACTTCTTTGTCTACGGTCAAAAGTGCTATACAAATAAAATGGATTTAAGAACTGTAAACTAAAGAACCACAGAAGACTGGATTACAGAATTCATCAAAAGTGATCCTAGGTGTTGAACGCAAACCCAAAATCTTAATGTTGGATCAGAGCATCTTGCGTATACCAAGCAGTCCATAATGATGATCAGCTAGAACATGAACAATATAGATCACCAATGACAAATCAGCAAACTGGTGACAAGATCATGGGCACCCATGTGGACCAACGTCCAATCCTGTCAAATCCGATCCTAAAGGAAAAGCCAAAGCAGCACAAACCACCATAAGAACATAAATGCTGGCCACAACAGAAAGGCACCAGAACACCCAGTGTACCTCAGCGCACCACACACATAGCCCACTGACCCAGCTTCCAAACTCCTCAGATCCCAACTCGATTGAGTACCCATATGATGTGCTGGACAACTTAGTCCGATCAACGGAGCACATCCTGAAACACACACCCCTAGAATTCTTGTGGAGTTATGATCATAGGACCAGAGCTGCCCCGGCAGCACAAGGGGAAACTACAATATCAGGCTTAATGTTCGGTGTATGTTTGATGTTCGTTTTGTTTTTCTTTTATACAAATGTAACAGTCTGGGAATTTTCAGTTTAGAATTATGTAAACCGCACTATCCTAAAACCACATTCATTTGTTCAGGAATCTCAAATATCAAAATCACTGTAATGATGGCCAGGTTTGTGGATTCTCCTCTAGTATCTACATGACAACTTGATATGATAAAATCCTAATAAATCAATAAAAAATGTATTTTAAAAAAATACTTAAAATCTCTAAATATACTAGTATCTATCAAAACTGACTTACTGACTGTAGAAGCTGCTAACAGGAAATATGACCCAGAGTTTATATATTAGAAACAGAATATATAAAAATATAGGCTAGTTCTTATTTTACTCCATCTTTTAATATTTAACAGACGTACTATGCTATTTCAAGTCAGATTTTATTCGGCTAATTTATGAAGCTGAAAGTGCATGTATTGAACTGGGTCGGTATTTTGAGGTGAGTGTAGGATATGAAATGTTCAACTAAAGTGAACATACAGTACTAAGTAATGCCGTTATTGTACAAGAGGAGAAGTACGGAGTACACATTGTGTACACTTCTTGGTTAGATGGTGCTCACTGGGATGTACACCACCAGTTGAAGGTTTGGACACGCCTTCTAATTCCATGGTCATTCCTGATTTTTATTCCTTTCTACATTGTAAAAACAATGCTGAAGGCATCCAAAATGTGCAATAATCTCCTTCAAACTGTTGATATTGAAGACGTAATCTGAGGTGCTGTTAATTGGTGATTTCTGAGGCTGGCAAGCCTAAATGAACTTCTCCTTTACAGCAGAGGTAAGTTTTGGTTTTGCTTTCATGGCATGGTCTTTATGAGAGCCAGTTTCATCATGGTGCTTGATAGGTTTTGAAAATGTAAAACTGTTCATACAAGAACTGTTTCAGGACAGCTGACCTAGACAGAACAGCTTTTGTGGTTTTGGAAATAAAATCTAGTATTGTTCTAGAATGTAGAAAAAACAAATCCAAACTTGTGTCCAAACATTTGACTGGTACTGTAGTAATAAATATTTAAATAAAAGTACCTCAGCAAAACACGTTTAGGACTAACAATCAGGTGTTAAATATGTTTGCTGAATTTCTCCAGTGGAGTAGTTATTCTACTTCCAAGAACAACAGACTGATTAAAATTTTAAATGTACAGTAAGTCCCCAACATACAAATGAGTTTAGCTCCGAGAGCTCGTTCATAAGTCCAATTTGTTCGCAAGTCCAACAAACATTGTGTAGGTACTAGGTACCTACACAGTATAAAACAAACATGTTCCATAATCTTTTCCTTGTTCTGTAGAATCGTGCTGACAGTTGAACGTTTTATGTTAAAAGAATGAGCAATGTCTGCCATCTTTTCAACTCACTCCATTCTCTCAATTATTTTCACAATTATTAGTTCCATCGTTATTGCTTGGTGCTTCTTAGCAGTACCAGCTGCTTTTGATGTTTAATTAGAGGGGTGCACGCTGCATATACAGTACTTGACAATGTACGCCGGACATGTGAGTTAACCTCCGCACTTAAACAAGTACAAACATGTTCATATCTTCAATAACTTGAATGTTTCTTTGTAGGGGACTTACTGTAACTACATCTAATTTGAAGCTCATTCGAGATTTTCAGGCAGGGCAAATCAAAATTGGTTCAAACATGACTGAAACCTGATCAATCACTTATTATAATCGTAATAGGATCTTCAACGTTCCGATAAGCAGCAGCTTCTTTAATCATTTCTGTGCATTTTCCACTACAGCCTTTACCTTCTGATATGGCCGACTACCACTTCCTGAAACCAAAGTGTGGTAGTCAGGTAATCAATAACCGGTTGATAATTCTGTCAACGCTGACAATTAAGCCAAAATTCACACAAAGAAGATTTGTGATGAATTATAGACCGACCTGGCTAAGAACAGGAATAACAATGTAAAAAAAAAAAAAAAGAAACAGCATCAGCAGCTGCCACAGCTCCAGGCTTCACCGTTCACATCCTTGCTGTTGAGCTTGAAACTGTCGGTTACGCTGTCTCTGAACACGGGCCCGCCGTGTCTCAGCATCAGCTCGGCTGCCATTTGATTAAATGCTTCGTCCACATTGCTGGAGTCTTTGGCTGATGTCTCGATTGCATTAATGAAGTCCAGCTGGTGAGCCATTGCTTGAGCTTCCTCAAAAGAAACATCACGATCTTCAGTTAAGTCTGATTTATTACCTGAACAAACAGAAAAATGTTTCTGTTAAGACAAAACATTAGCAGTAAGGAAAGGAAACATACGTTGCCAAAAAAAAAGGAAATGTATTCACCCGCAACTTTAAAATAACTGCTTCAAATCATGTTCAGTTCTTTAGTAGTCACTTAAGTTTAAAGCAATTCATAAACTTATACCTGAATTATATAACAATATGAACAAGCCACCATCATTACCACCTATTATAACTATAACGACTAGACATTTTTTTATTTATATGTTAGCATTTGAGGTGGTATTCCTCTATAATCCTACAGGTGGCATTCTGTAATACTGAATCAATAACTCATCGTCTATACCGCTTTATCCTGTATACAGAGTGGCAGGGGCATGGAGCCTATCCCAGGAGACTTTGGGCATGAGGCAAGGTACATCCTGGATGGGGTGCCAATCCATCACTGGGCACACACATACACACACACATTCAGTATATATACACACTACCGTTCAAAAGTTTGGGGTCACTTTCTAACTCCATGATCGTTGATCATGATTTTTATTTATTTCTACATTGTAAAGGAATGCTGAAGGCATCCAAAAAATGCATTAATCTTCTTTGAACAGTTGATATTGAGATGTGTCTGCTACTTCTGCTCTGTAAAGACTTCATAACGCCTCTAATCTGAGGTGCTGTTAATTGGTCATTTTTCAGGCTGATAACTCTAAATGAACTTCTCGTCTGCAGCAGAGGTAGGTTTTGGTCTCACCCTCCTGGGACGGCCTTCATGAGAGCCAGTTTCATTATGGTGCTTGACGGATTTTGCAAATACACTTGATAATACTGTTCTTGCAAGAACTATTACAGAAAGGCTGACCTCTGTGTCTTAAAATAACAACCTACTGTTGTTTTTGTTGTTGTTATGTAATTACCTAATTTCATATGTGTTATTTTATAGTTTTGAAATCCCCAGTATTGTTGTTGAATGTAGAAAATAAATCACTAAACAAAAACAACGATTTGCAAGTGACCTCAAACTTTTGAACGGTAGTGTATACATACACATACATATACATATATATATATATATATATATATATATATATATATATATATATACACACACACAAAGTTTTTGGACTGTGGCAGGAAAGCGAGGCATACGGAGGAAACCCACCAAGCCTGGGGAGAACATGCAACTCCATGTACACAGACCCGAACCAACTAGGTATCGTGAATACCTAAAATATTGTATCGGCTGGTTCCCGGTGATTCCTATCCCTAATAACAGCGTTCAAAATGTCTTCACTGACCTATTAAAAGGGTGGCAATGTTTGTGCCACCATATTTCTTGATGTCCTCCATCCACCTTGGAACAGCCATGAACGATGCTTTCTTGGTGATGTCGTATGTAATTATGGCGCCATTTGTGCTGCGATAGTAGCTCTGCGTGATGGTCCGAAACCTCTCCTGGCCTGCTGTGTCCCAAATCTGTAACTGTTCAACAAGAATTAAACATTAATTTTCATTCATCTTCAATAACCTCAGCAACACTGGAAGGATAGGAGAATTCACTCTGCATGGTGTGTCAGGCCAGAGCAAGAGGCAATTAAACAATCATATCACCTACTGGTATGTTTTTGGCTAAAGAGGGAAAATCAAAGAAACCTGAAAGAAACCCAAATTAACACCCAATAGGGTTAGGTGTTCATAGATCAGGATCAAACCTAAAGCTGTTTAACTGGAGAAAAAATATGCACAGTATATAGCATAAGTGCCAACGATCAGTTTTCCCTGAAAGCCCCAATGAATGTTCCTCTTTAAGCAGAAATAAAACAAGCACTGATTCCCACTACAAAGCTATCAGCAGGTAAACAAAAAGCATTGTAGGTGATTTACCAATCTTTACCAATGTAACTGCAAGGAGACCAATATGGTGGTGAACGAAAATGACTTCATTTCATTGCAAAATATATCCTAGACATCAGTGAAGCTCACATGTTAATTATGAAAATGTACATACAAGTTGTTCATTTTTTTTTCCTTTAAGAAGTATAATGATCATAGTGGCTTTAAGGAGACAATGATTTTTAAAAGGTTCTTAATAGTCTACAGAATTATGAGATTGTTCCAGATTTGCAGTTTGGCACCTGTCATGATATAAAGATTCATGGATCAGGGGCTGATTTCAATACTATTCAGTTCATTTAAGAGAAAAAGTTTAAAAAGAAAACATTTACCCTTCTCTAGAACCATGTTTCAAACTAAAATGTGCTGATTTTCTGCTGAGTCATCCATTAGTTTCTCTCTTTCTCTCATGCACATGCTCTCTCTCACACACACACACAACTAGCAAACTCACATGATGCCACTGTAAAAACAGATAAAGCAGAATGAGCCCCAGGTCTTGTTTGTAATTTAGCAACTGAATTGCTCTTTGTAATTAACCCAAGACTGATGTCATCACTGAAAGCTGAGAAAAATAAAATCTCATGCCACACAGTCACGAGGCAAGAGTCAACTCGAGAGACCTGTTACATTCCTTTGTCATTCTGACAGACTGTAATCCTCTGAAATTACACAGTGGCTTAAAACCTGATCCTGACCCATCCTAGTGTTCTTTTAATATCACTATATTTATTTCATTTTGTTAACACATTTGTCTTCTAAGTAATTAAGTAACAACAACAGTCAGTTGTTATTTTAAGACACAAAGGTCAGTTGTTCTGGAATAGTTCTCTCAAGAACAGTATTGTCAAGGGCATGTGCAAAACTCATCAAGCACCATGATGAAACTGGCTCTCATAAACCCAGGAAAGCAAGACCAAAGCGTACCTCTGCTGCAGAGGAGAAGTTCATTTAGAGTTACCAGCCACAAAATCACCAATTAACAGCATCTCAGACTAGAGGCGCTATGAAGGCTTTACAGAGCATAAGAAGCAGACACATCACATTATCAACTGTTCAAAGTAGATTATTGCATATTTTGGACGCCTTCAGCAAAAGAAAGAAAAACCACCATGAAATTAGAAGTTGTAACTTAGAAGTTACACCACTCTTTCTAATTTCTAATAAGAAATTAGTAGTCACAACACTCACTCATCATCTACCACTTTATCCTATATAAAGGGTCGCGAAAGCCTATTGGACAATGCGATGTTACACCCTGGACATGGTGCCAATCCATCGCAGGGCACACACTCATTGGGAAGGCAAAATTAGCCTAATCTGTGTGTATTTGTTCTGTTGTAGGAGACTGGACTGTGCAGAGGAAACCCATCGAGCACAGGGGGAACATGCACACACACCTGAGGCGGGAATCGAACCTGGACCCTGGAGGTACAAGGCCACCACGCGGCTATATATAAAAAGTAATTTTTATTTTTATTTTGGATTAATTTCCATTCAACGTCACTTGAGGATTCATGGAATCGGTTCAGTGAACAAATGGTGACTCGTTTGAATCTTCAGATAAGATGAATGAGGAATGGCAAAACACCGGAAATGAAATGTTATAATTTTACCATACAGTTGTTCTGTGCTGTCCTTGTTCTTGTTGATGCACATGTTATTGGTATATTAATATTATCACTAGATTAGTATTATAATATTGTTACTATAGTGGTATTATCTAACAAAGTTTTAATCACACGGTCATGACAATCAATGCACAAGCACGAAGAACTGAAATCATAATTACTGGTTATAAACTAAAATGAAACAACTTACAGAGTACAAATATCCAAAGAATCGTTTTGTTCGAACAAATAAAAAAAGGAACCGATTCATTAGTTCGACACCCACCTTGACTCTCTTCCCCTGCATTTCCATCGTCTTCATTGTAAAATCCACTCCGATTGTATTGCCTTGCCTTTCGATAAAATTGCCCGTCTTAAACCGCTGGACCACGCAGGTTTTCCCCACGCCGACGTCCCCGACCAAAACTATTTTGAAGACGAAATCATAATTGTCGTCTGTTTCCAGCAACGACATAGCAGCAGGCTGTGGTGTGTTAGCGTTAATGTGGGATGAGTTTCACAGGGACGTGCAAAAGAAGATTTATATTGTCCCTGTGTGCGCAAAAGAACAAAGTGACGTGGATAAAGTGACACCTGCAGAAACTCGCCAACCCGGAAAACACAGCGGACGTGAACGTGTTTGTTTTTTAAATACGCCCCACCCCTGTGTTCTGATTGGCTGAGAGCGTACACGGCTTTTGTTCACACGTCACGGAGGAAAGTTCATGACACAGTCCCATTTTTCTGCCTGAATAGAAAACATTGCAGTTAGTCTGCTAGATAAAATATATATATATATGTCGGCTGTACTTACAGATGTTATAACTTATTTACAAACAGAAATTATTGTATTTACCGGAAAGTACAACAAGTTCCTTTAGAAAGGTGCTGTCTTTTTCCCAACAGAACATCCCAATTTCGACTTGGAATTTCCAGACGGAGTTGGACTTTAAGGTCAAAGGTTACCATGTGACGTTTGTAACAAATCTGATGCGTCACCAGCGTGCCATCGTAGCAGCAAAGTACAATAATCCATGTTCAACGTGTTACATATAAATTTGACAGAAAATAATATAAATAATAAAAAAGGTTCTAATTGAAATAAAAATGTTAAACCAAACAACTGATTGACAAAATTTCCTGAAGGAGACAACAGTAGTGTCACAGTGTGTTTAGTGTTTTATTCGAGCAAAACCATATCCTAAGGAGCCCCTCAGGTGACTTTTGTTAAAAAAATAAATAAAATAAAAAACTAATACGTTGCCACAACTTATTAAGGCATAAGAACAATATACTATGTTATTAGTATGACTATGTTATTAAGTATTTGTATAAATGTATGCTTACCTTTATTTATCCACTGGCACACAGGATAACACTACCCAGTTAAGTTGTGGCCACAACATAATATGTCATGACCACACATTATAATATTTCTTTCCCACATGTTATTAATTCGTGGCCACGGAATAGTATCCTGTTCCCACGCCTCAGTAGTTTGTGGCTATATTTATCATTTCCTGAATTTCACGAGAAGGGCTCCATAATAGCCAGTACGATATGCAGTGAAATGCTTGTAACGTCAAGGGAACTTGCACTAGCCAGAGCTTTACCTGCTGAAGTTAATGAGAATATGTTTTAATTTTTTAAGGATGAGGACTCTAATCTAATCTAATATAATCCAATCTAATCTTCATTAACCATCCATCCATCCAGCCATCTAGGAACCTCTGTAGTACAACTAGGGACTGTGGAGGCAAATGGTGATTACCATTTTATTTAATCCCATTTTACGACCATGGAATGCCCTTCGGTCAACATTCACACACATATTCACACACTACAGGCAATTTTGTCTTTGGACCCAGAGGAAATCCACCAAGCAAAGGGAGAACATTCAAACTCTTGTGGCGGGAATCAAACCCAGAGAGGTGCAAGGCGACAGTGCTCACCACTAAGCCACCATGCCTCTATGTGTGCAATCTAACTCATTTTATTTAATCCAATCTAATCTAATCTAATTTAATCTAACACTGTCCCGGCTAGCCCTTCCCTACATGCTGTGCTGTAGAACTACATTCTGTTTTCCCTAAATAAATCAAGAGTCACAGATACAGAACAATTAGAAAGTGTGTATGTGTGCAAGGAGAAAGTTTGCAAGTTTCAGATACCATTTGGGATTAAATGTCTGCCAGACATACTTAGATCTGAAGAGGCGTGTCCGAGGAAGAAGAGAATGAGTTGAGAATCATCCGCATAGCAGCACTCTGAGAACCCATCTGAGAGAACTTGCCAAGAGATTGTGTATAGAGACAGAACAGGAGAGAACCAAGCACTGACAGTAGTGGAGAGTTTGTGTGGCCCATATGTGGATCCTTTCCACATATACTCAGCAAAAAAAGAAACGTCCTCTGACTTTCAACTGTTTTTACTTTCAGTAAACTTAATGTTTAAAAATTTGTATGAACACTAAAAGAGTCAACACCATAAGACATAAACTAAAAATGTTTCACAATGTGTCCCTGAATGAAGGGAGGCTCAAAATCAAAAGTACCAGTCAGTATCTGGTGTGGCTACCAGACGCTTGAAGTACTGCAGTGCATCTCCTCCTCATGGACTGGACCAGATTTGTCTGAGCACTGAGCACTGATGGAGGGATTGTGTGTTCCTGGTGTGACTCGGGCAGTTGTTGTGGCCATCCTGTACCTGTCACGCAGGTGTGATATTCGGATGTACCCATCCTGTGCAGGTGTTGTTACACGTTGTTACACTGCGAGGATGATCAGCTGTCCTTCCTGTCTCCCTGTAGCGCTGTCTTAGGCATCTCACAGTGCGGACATGGCGATTTATTGCCCTAGCCACATCAGCAGTCCTCATGCTTCCCTGCAGCATGTCTAATGCACGTTCACACAGATGAGCAGGGACCCTGGGCATCTTTCTTTGGGTGTTTTTCACAGGCGGTAGTCAAGTCTCTTTAGTGTCCTGCATTTTAGAACTGTGACCTTAAATGCCTACTTTCTGTAAGCTGTTATGGTCTTAACGACCATTCCACAGGTGCATGTTAATTAAAGTAATGATAAAAACATTGTGCACTCGAACATTGTTTAAACCCTTTACAATGAAGATCTGTAAAGTTATTTGGATTTTTACAACATTATTGTTGAAATACACAGTCCTGAAAAAGGGGCGTTTCTTTTTTTGCTGAGTATATAAAATGTGTTAATTGTTAGTTCGTCCTCTCTTTTTTATGAATCTTATATTAACATGTTAAATCTTACGTTACTACCTTCCTGTCTCCTCTTTTGATATTATCATACTAACTCTCTGTTAGAATTATTTTATATATATAAAGAAGTTATTTCTACTCGCTTGCTCTCTTTCTCATAGATTTGATATTAACGTGTGGCCAGGGGTAGCTCAGTGGTTAAGGCATTGGACTACGGTTCGGAAGATCCCAGGTTCAAACCCCACAACCACCGAGTTGCCACTGTTGGGCCCTTGAGCAAAGCCCTTAACCCTCAACTGCTCAGATGTGTAATGAGATAAAAATATGTAAGTCGCTCTGGATAAGAGCATCTGCCAAATGCCTAAATGTAAATGTGTTAAATCTTTCCTGCTGCTATCTTCCTATCTCCTCTTGCATCTGTTCTTAAAGGTGTGAACGCTCCCACACTCACCTTCCCATATTCTCTCTCTGTCTCCCCCTCTGTCTCCTTCCCCCCTCTCCCCCTAACTCGAGCCAACATCTTGCCCCTAACTATCTTCCTCTCCTTTGATTCTTCAGGATCTCACCAGGACATTTACAATGGTTCATGTTCTTTGTAGTAACATATGTCAATGGCACAGGCGTTTGGTCAAACATATATTATAAACCCCATCTTTTGCTGTTAATAGACAGAGACCTCTCTGACAGACAACGTGTGTGTGTGTGTGTTTTACTGAGTCTCTCCTGGCGCCAGAAAAGCTTACCGAAGCACAGCGGACAGACCGAGCAACTCGCCTCTTCTACTACGCAACTTTAGAAAAACTTAACACTCTCCTACACTATTTTCCTCTCTCCCTCTCTCTCTCCCTCTCATCCTCCCTTGAGCTAACACTTCCTGGTTTGTTTCTGGATGGACATCTATACAACTTTCACTCTTTGTTCTTCAGGATTTCACCAGGACACGTTAAATGGTTTATGTTCTTTGTATTAACAGAGGTTCATGTATCTACATCTATGCTACACATGAATGATGTACAAATATAACTAGCCTATATTTATGATGATGTATATATATAACCAGCCTACACACCTTCAAGGTGTAATGGTTTAGTCTTAATTGATAATTGCCGTGGAAAAAAAGGTTCAAAAAGGGCAGCAATGGAATAGTACTATTTCACATGCATTAATAGCAATTGACATGAGTACTAATCTTCTAATGAGTAGACTCACAAACCTAATGTGAGAGCCTATGACAGAATGGCACCACCACTGGGCACATACCACGGTGCAATGAGGTATCAATCACATGTGTTGTGAATTGTCATTGCAATGAAGATATGATAAAACCTTTGTTGTGCATATTGTTATTCATTCATCTTTAGTAACTGTTTTATCCTGGTCAGGGTCACAGAGGATCCAGAGCATTTCAGAAACAAGTGACACAAGGTGGAATAACATGTGGATGGGATACCAGTCTATCGCAGGACATCTTTTTTTAATGTAATAGAATAAAAAATATCAGTGTGAGAAGAAGAAAATATAGCATTTTACATCTGTACATTGTATGTAGGTTACCTTGGTGTATGAAAATGTCCTTCTTTTACGCCAATGAGCAAACCTGTCATGCACAGCACATTTGTATAGTCAATTCATTTAAATTCCTGCTCTGGAAGTCACCTGATAACACTGGATTGTGAAACCTTATGCTAACTCTGAGCAAATATTATTTGGGTAGCTGATTATTCTCGCAGCAGAAACGTTGACATGGTACTGTAAAATATTTCACATTGCTGTTTACCCACTTCAAAATCTTAAACTGACTAATCTTGCCTCTAATTCAAATATTTAAGTCAGCTCAAGTAGTATTGGTTGTGGGCTCAATTAATTATATTTCTCCAGGGTTGACCCATCTTTTCATCTAGTCAAGGCCCGGCAGCCTCTCTACCACCTGAGACGCTTAAGAGACTAATAGGAGACTTAGGAGAATAGGAGGCTTAAGAGACTTAGGAACTTTTACTTCTGCACCATAGAGAACCTCGTGATGGGAAACATCACAAGCTGGTTTGGGAACAGCACCATGCAGGACAGACGAGCTCTACAGTAGGTGGTTCGATCAGCTCCCTGACCTGCATTCAATCTACAGCAAGTGGTGCTGGACCAAGGCCAGAAAGATCGTGAAGGACCTCAGCCACCCCAACAATGGACTGTTCTCTCTGTTGCAGTCAGGTAAGCGCTTCTGCTCCCTGAAGGCCAACACAGAGAGACTAAGGAGGAGCTTCTTCCCGCAGGCGAAACGGTCTCTCAATCAGAACATCACACAGGACTAAACCATTTTTGCACACCTCACATTTATGGACATTTGCAAATATCCTAAACACTTATGGACAATTTATGGACATTCCACATTTACAAATTCATGCACATTCCATTTTTGCACATCTTATGGACATTGTATCTAAACATTCATGCATATTTGCACACTCCCTGGACAGTTCTATTTAAATTCTATGTCAATCTCCACAACAGTTTCTATGTTTTCTATATTCGTAAGTTTTTTAAATGTTTTTTTTCTGATCTTACATAGCTATACTGTTATTTTTAATTTTTTTTACTGCTAAAGGTTTTCTATATTTTATTCTTATTTTATTCCATAATTCTTATTGATAATCTTGTTGTTTTTTTAAGGTCATGGATGGTCATATAAGCATTTCACTGCATATCGTACTGTGTATGACTATGTACAGTATGTGATAAATTTGAATTTTGTAGCCCACTGATGAGTTGGTCCAAGTAATTGTTTTTCTATTAAAAAAAACAAGTTGTCTTAACAATACCCCAACAATTTCACAGACAAACAGAATTTTAAAAACATTATTTCTCCAGAACAGTGATCTGGATAAAACAGGAGAATACAGCTTCTATTTAAGTAGACAATATACTGTAATTACAATTAAAATGAGAGACAAGTGTGGAAAATTCCTTTTAATAGCCATTTAAACCTGTGCATGTAAATTTCTGGTTTTATAATGTGGCCAAACATTCAAGGATATGTAAACATTTGATCAGGGTTGTTTGGGTGATTTCGGTTATCATTCGGTTTTAATAAGAAGTCAAACAACTCTGTGATAATTAATGACTTCACATGTCGTTAATTATTTTGAATTATCATTTACTTTTTCCAAATGAATGGCAATGTTTAACAATTTCTTTCAGGGTATGCAAACTGTTTTTCATTCAAAATACTACTCTTCTTCAGTAACATAAATACTCATATAATTAATATATGAAAGACGCTCTGAATAACTTCAAACCAATAACTAATCACATGAACAGTGAACCTGAGATTTAACACACTGTGGTCAACGACACTGTGGTATATGTGTTTAGCCAAGCTTATTAAGATCACAGTTAGTAATGTTGAATTAAAGGAAGCAAAGAATTGTGATTGCAATAAAAAATATGATAAAGCCTTTGTTGGGTATATAACGGAATCTGTGTTTAAATGTTATTCAGTCATCTTCAGTAACAGCTTTATTCTGGTCACAGTGTCAGAGGATCCAGAGCGTCTCAGGCACTTGCAAAAGGTGGAATAACACATGGATGGAATACCAGTCTATCGCCGCAGGACACTATGCACACACAATCATTCCTGGGGCACCTGTCCTGTGTTTTAATGTAACCAAATCAGTGTAACAAGGAAACGATGTAGTTTTTTCGGTATTGTTAACATTTGTATCATTCAAATTTCTGCTCTTGAACTGAGAATCTGAGAATAGTGCATTGTGATACCTACAGTACACTGCTGCTCTGTGGAGGTGTGCTAATTAACCATCATGTAATATATATATTTTTTTACATAGACCTACATTTTTGTATGTAATAACCTTCAGTAATATACAAGATGTAACATAAAATGTCATTACAGTACAAAAAAGATTTGACCTTCAATTCACATGGTAATGCAGATCTCCATCTGATTATTCTCACAACAGCAAATTTATTCAACTGTATAAAACACAAACATTTTACAGGATGTTTACAGGTGTTAAAATTGAGCACTGAACCTAAATATATAACATATCCTTTAATAGGACACTTTGTAAGGGTAGACCCACAATGTAAGTTCTCTGGATAAGAGGGAGAAAAGCTGCTCCTTGCAGGCCGATGGCGTGAGCAACCTTTCCTAAAAGCGACCAGATACAGCCATACTCTGAACCTCTGAAGGGTGTGTTAGGGGACCCGTGGTGCTGGTAATACGCTAAAATCATAGAAGAAAAAAAAAACTCTATCCAACTTGTATATGGTTCCAAGAATATATTTGTTGTTTAAATATCATTATCATTTCATCATTAGATGAAAGGCAGATTTCTTTGAGCAATACAGAGTTAAGATTCAAGATTCAAAGAACTTTATTAATTCCAGACAGAAATTGCTTTGCCTTTGTTATAGTTGCTTACCGTTGTTTTCCAAGAGGAAAGGAAAAGAGTAATTAATTAGGAAAGGGAGGAAAAAGTATACTGTAAAAATAAGTGTCCTGTGATATAAGCAGTGTTAGGTTACTTTAAAAAGTAACGTCCCCGATCACATTACAAACTTACTGTCATTAAAAAGTAATCAGTTACATTATAGCGATAATTTCTGATAAAAGTAACTAGTTCGAGTACTTTTCCATTGCAGAAAATGAATACTCCTTTGTGATTCCTCATGCATGTTGTTTTAGTTAAGACCTTTATAATTATTCTACCATCATCATTTAGTGAAGTTTGGTCCAAAATCTGTTAACTACTAATACCCCTATCTCACCTACACGGTTTCGCACGGTGGCCATAAGTACGGTTCATCATGATTCACCGCGAATTTGGCGCTGTGATTAGGTTTCCATCAGAGATAGGGGGATAACAGCAGTATTAACAGAGGGGGGGGGGGGGTAATGGGTGCGGGGCTTGTAAGACGACTTTCTCACACACACACACACACACAAACAGATTGGGAATGACTGCTGTCTGGCCCACGGATTGCATAAATTGTAATAACGGATTACATTTTTGAAAAAGTAACTAAATAACTGAGTATTTAAATGGCGCCATTAATTGACATCCGCCATTTAAATACTCAGTTATTTAGTTACTTTTTCAAAAATGTAATCCGTGGATTACTTTTTTTTTTTTTTTGATGTAACGAGTAATCTAACGCGTTACCTTGTAACTCGTTAAACCCAACACTGGATATAAATCTCTTATATTTAAATTTTGCATTTTCTCACTATTATACCATACCATTGATTTTATCTTTTGAGATTTGCCTACTGGATGAGTCGATGTGAATAATATAGTGTCCGATTTCTCTAACAGACAGTGCAATGCAGTGTTCTTTATATCTGATTATGTCAGAACTGTGGGGAAACCAGAGTACCCAGAGGAATCCTTTCAAGCACGGGGAGAACATGCAAACTTCATGTACATAGACCCCGAGGCAAGAATTGAACCCAGACCATGGAGGTGCAAGGCGACAATGCTAGCCACTAAGCCGCCGTGCCTTCACACAATTAACATGACCTTTTTGATCAAAAGGATATCACAGTAATTGTTTTATGCCACGTTTACAAGCTAAATAAAAAAAAACGTATATGTTGAAAAGTGATGTGTAATTGCTACGAACAACCAGAAATAGCAGGTACATTTTAACATTATAAGATAAGGAGCAGAGATGTCTGAATCAAATTTTCATACATTTGGAATGCAGGTCATTTGGTAGCACATCAAAATATGTATGAAGTGACTGAATTATCATTCCTTAACTAATCTATGAGCATGAACTATAAACTCAGAACCAAAGTTTGCCATAATACACCATGTTCCAAATTATTACGCAAATGAATCTTTCCCTCATTTTCATAATCAGTCAGTGCAAATGACAGTCAGTATAATTTTCTAGTCATCAACTATTATGGTATAATTTGAATTTTATTGAACAAACCTCCTAATGATAATATATATTTTTTTTAAAACTGAAAATGCACTGGTCCAAATTATTATGCACAACAGAATTAAAACATTTTATAGGTTTTAAAGATCTGAAAATGGTCTTTTGTTAAATTTGCAGCTTTAGGAGGCCATATTTACTGAAATCAAAAGCTATTTCAATCAAAAACATCATAACAGGGCATGTTACATCTTAACATACAGTAGGACCCCTTCTTTGATATCACCTTCACAATTCTTGCATCCATTGAACTTGTGAGTTTTTGGACAGTTTCTGCTTGAATTTCTTTGCAGGATGTCAGAATAGCCTCCCAGAGCTGCTGTTTTGATGCGAACCGCCTGCCACCCTCAGAGATCTTTTGCTTGAGGATGCTCCGATATGTATGTATTCTTTGCAGCATGAGATGGTTCATTGTCGTGCATGAAGATGATTTTGTTACGGAAGGCATGGTTCTTCTTTTTGTACCATGGAAAAAAGTGGTCAGTCAATATACTTTGCCGAGGTCATTTTCACACCTTCAGGGAACCTACAGGGGCCTACCAGCTCTCTCCCCATGATTCCGGCCCAAAACATGACTCCGGCACCTCCTTGTTGACGTCGCAGCCTTGTTGGGACATGGTGGCCATCCACCAACCATCCACTATTCCATCCATCTGGACCATCCAGGGTTGCACGACACTCATCAGTAAACAAGACTGTTTAAAAACTTGTCTTCATGTATGCCTGGGCCCACTGCAACCATTTCTGATTGTGAGCATTGAGCTGCCGGACTGCGGCAGGCTTTTCTCCGGCGCGTGGTCCTCCGGGGATTGGGTTCTCCGGAACTAGTGGAGTCTGCCGAAAACAGAAATACACTTGATGTTAGTTTATGCTTTTTTAATATCTCACCTCCACTGTCGGTTTCCTAGCGTCTTTTTATCTCTCCTCGCGCTTTCCCAGCTGCTGAATGGGAATAGGAAACCGGCTGTGTCTGCTTACGGCGCCCCATCCCCTTTTCTTGAACTTTGTCTGCTGGGGGCACGAAGCTGTGTAGTACCCATGGTGATTGTGCGGTTTACCGTGACAATAAATACTCACAACCACTTAAAAGATCATGAGAAAAGACGTGTGTTAACACAGCTCCTCTTTGCGATATTAATAATTTAGTATTACATACCAGATATGAAAAAATTTGGAGGCCAGTCAACCAGTTTTACCTCTCTGAATCTCTGATTGAAATAAATAAGATGTAAGGTTAGTCATGTCGAAGGCAATTCAGTCTAAACTTACTGCTAGCCATAAAACTAAAGAGGCTAATGTTAGCTCTCCCTCTGTGGCTAGCAAATTAACCCGCTTGGAGCATTCTCACTCAGCGGAGATGTCACTGGCTATGTGTAAAGAACTTTGTAAAGAGATGTCAGAGGCCATTCTTCGCGGCATTAACAAACATTTCGACGCATTTGAAGTAAAATTTCAGTCTCTTTTGACCTCACAAGCTGACCTGAAGTCTCAGGTGGTCACTCAAGAGCAAGCTATCAGTGACCATGAAACCGGGATTCAACTTCTGGAAAAGAAATGTTCCCGAACTGACCAGCGCTAACAAGCAACTGCAAACTAAAGTTTTTGACTTGGAAGCACGCTCCCGCAGAAACAACATTAAAATTGTGTGCATTCCAGAAGGAGAAGAAAGTGGCAAACCCATAGAATTTGTCTCTAAATTGATTTCCAAACTGTTCTCAGCGGAACATTTCCCAAAGTCTGTGTCCATTGACCGTGCCCACCACTCGCTCCAGCCAAAGCCGGCACTGGGCGCAATTCCGCGCACTATCATGGTGCGTGATCACCATTATCAACAGAAAGAACTGATCATTCACCTCGAATTTTCATCTTCCCAGACTACACAAACGAGGTATTGATGCAGCGCCGCGCTGCGAGTCCTTCGAGACACAGGTGTCAAACACAGCCTACGTTACCCGGCCAAGCTTCACATTCATCATCCAAACGGAGCACCCACCATCTTTTCAGATCCAAAAAGAAGCAACATGGTTTGTGGAAGAGAATTAATCTCGTTCAGAGGTTGTCAAATAATAATGATTATTTTTAATTCGTGGCAAGTAAGAACTGGTTGTGTCAAGTGAATTTTTGAACTGGTTGAACTGGTCCAATTCATGTTAAAGATGGGGGTCTTCAGTTGAGTCCAATATATTATAGTAATATTTATAGGCTTTACACTGATTTTTTTTTTACAATCTACAGCTTCATAATTTGTATACATCACTAAAGAAGTATCGATATATATACATATACTCAGCAAAAAAAGAAACGTCCTCTGACTTTCAACTGTTTTTACTTTCAGTAAACTTAATGTGTAAATATTTACACTAATAGAGTCAACACCATAAGACATAAACTAAAAATGTTTCACAATGTGTCCCTGAATGAAGGGAGGCTCAAAATCGGTCAGTACCAGTCAGTATCTGGTGGCCACCAGCAGCTTGAAGTACTGCAGTGCATCTCCTCCTCATGGACTGGACCAGATTTGTCAGTTCTTGCTGTGAGATGGAGGGATTGTGTGTTCCTGGTGTGACTCGGGCAGTTGTTGTGGCCGTCCTGTACCTGTCACGCAGGTGTGATATTCGGATGTACCCATCCTGTGCAGGTGTTGTTACACGTGGTCTTCCACTGCGAGGATGATCAGCTGTCCTTTCTGTCTCCCTGTAGCGCTGTCTTAGGCGTCTCACAGTGCAGACATGGCAATTTATTGCCCTAGCCACATCAGCAGTCCTCATGCCTCCCTGCAGCATGCCTAATGCACCTTCACGCAGATGAGCAGGGACCCTGGGCATCTTTCTTTGGGTGTTTTTCACAGTCGGGAGACAAGTCTCTTTAGTGTCCTGCGTTTTTAGAACTGTGACGTTAAATGCCTACTTTCTGTAAGCTGTTAAGGTCTTAACGACCATTCCACAGGTGCATGTTAATTAATTGGTTATGGTTAATTGAACATGCATGGAAAACATTGTTTAAACCCTTTACAATGAAGATCTGTAAAGTTATTTGGATTTTTACAACATTATTGTTGAAATACACAGTCCTGAAAAAGGGGCGTTTCTTTTTTTGCTGAGCAGCTGCTAGCTTTTGAAACAGGGGAAGCTCATATTTCTCTCTCCGCATAAGGAAGACTACTAAATGGTTTTGCCAAAAGCAGGTCAACAACATTAGCACCGTCTGCGTCTGGTATTAGGCACAGCTTGCTAGCTGGCTAGTTTCCCCTTCCACGAGCTACTTTAATTATATGAACGAACTAACTTTACAATGCTGAAACAAGGAGCAAAGTCAAGAACGCTATAATATTGTAGCGTTTTTCAACGCTAGCAGGGATCTTGGAGGACGAGTGAGCTTGGTGCCTACCCAATGTAATGACTGGGAGTAATTTATTAGTCTCAGCACAACACACATACACACAGGTAAGCACACATACCACATGCTTAAACATGGCCGAAGCCGCTAACCTAAAACCAATATCCCACCCATGGTGAACATAAACATAATGCTGGCCCAAAGCCAGCGGTCGCCAGCCCCACCCACGCCACACTGCCCCCACCCGAGCTGTGACCGTCCCCAGTCACCCCTAATCCTTCAGTCTCTGTCGCGTGCAGGCGGTCGGCGCTGGCGCTGTGAATGCCGGAGCCCTGCTGTAGATGAAACGTGAACATTAGTCTGAGGCGGTCCGGCCTCCGCAGCAGTTGCCGTCTCACCGGCATGCGGCTGGTAGGGAGCGAGATGGTCTCGGTGAAGCACAATCATCCGCGCTCGCCCCGCCAGCCGCACCCGGTAGACGACATCCGAAAGCCGAGCGATCACCATGCAGGGTCACTCTGGGACATCAGTTTGAGTGATAGCCCTCTCTTCCTTCTCGGGGAATAAACCCATACCTGCTCTCCCGGCTCAAAGTCTCGCCCCCGGCTATGAGTGTCATAAACCCGGCGCTGCTTAACACCGGCGTCCGCCAAGTGTTTGCGCGCTAACTCGTGAACACGGAACAGTTTTTCTTTCAAAGAACAAAAATAATCCAACCCCGGTTCCGTGGGTAAGTCCGATTGTGGAGGTGGTCCAAATACAAGGTCCACTGGAGTGCGCAGCTGGCGTTAGCTGCGTTGACTCCTATACTGCTGTGCGATATGCCCAAAGCACGAGAGGCAAATGTTCGTCCCAATCGCGTTGTAGCGCGGCCACATAAAGGGGCGGTTAAACTGCAGGGGAAAAGGGAAGGAGCTAATGTTGCTCACCTGCACACACAAACTGACCCCTTTCGGTTATTTTCGTCCCCATGGCAACGGTGCCTTGGTTCCGGGGTTAAGCTCTCGCGCGCATGCGCAGCGGTGCCGCGAGGGAACCCTGATGACCTATCAGGTCACGTGTGCCGGTATAAAGCCGGAACCGGCACAACAGTCAACACGGGGAGATGAAGCAAGCAGCGCTGTATATGGAGAGAGAGAGCGAGCTAGTTGGACATTGCCATTGGATTATTCTTTTCCTGGACGTCAACTATACCCCTCTGATTCCGTTTCTCGAGCTCCCGGACTTACCATCTTTCACCGGTGAGCTCGAGCCGTCTCCCCATTTCACCATCCCATTCATTTTCAATAATACGGACTTGGACATTCATACATACGCACTCACACACTCGCACACACTACTGACATTGTATATATTTGTTTATATGTTGTATATATTGTTTTTTTGTTGCACTTCATTTGTTTGTTTGTCTTTTGTATATAATACACTTTGGTTTGGTTTTGGAATCTGTTGTCGTGTCCGTCTTTCCTTGCTCCGCGAAGGTTGCGCAATACCGGAAGTAAGTGCGATCAACCCGTTTATAGATCTTAGACCCCGATTTAGTGTAATTAGCTCTAATAATAAATCTGAGCGTTACAGCGTTGCCGATCGCTGGTAAGTAGGGCGAGTTGTGTGGTGAGCGTCCGATTGAAGCGCTCCACGAGGCCGTCACTTTGTGGATGAAGTGGCGTGGTGCGGGTCTTTTTCACCCCGAGGCGTTCGCACACCGCCGCAAACACCTCCGCCTCGAAGTTGCGCCCCTGATCGCTGTGTAACTGCTCTGGAGCGCCGAACCGGCTGAACACCTCATCCACTAGCACTCGGGCCGTGGTGGAGGCGCTCTGATCAGGCACAGCGAAAGCCTCCGGCCACTTTGTGAAGTAATCCACAACGACCAGCACATAACGGTTACCCCAATCGGAAACGGGGAACGGTCCAAGGATGTCCACGCCCATACGCTCCATGGGTGCCCCCACCCGAAAGTCCTGCAGCGGTGCTCACGAGCGCTGGGTAGGGCCCTTCTTTGCTGTGCACGAGTCGCATCTGTGGACAAAGAGTTCGCCATCACTATGATAACCTGGCCAGTAGAAACAGGCGCGCAACCGCCGCAAGGTTTTTGTCACACCGAAGTGTCCCAAACCCGTATGCCCGTGAACCAACCCCAACACGCACGCCCTCAAAGTCCTGGGTACCAGAAGCTGAAAACACTCGCCAGCGCCGCACGGCTGCTCCCAGCGGCGGTAGAGTAAACCTTCCCGCAACGCTAGGCGGGTAAACTGTGAGTGGAGAGCCTTTGCCTCTAGCCCCAGATGAGCGATCGCGGTATAATCCGGTCTCAGGCCCGCTTTAACCCAACCCAGTACTTGCTGCAGAACCGGATCACCCTCCTGCTCGGCTGCGAGCTGATCATTGTCCAGCTGTGGTACAGGTGAGATGACGGTGGGAGGTGCCCTAGACGAAGCAGTGACTCGGCTGCATGCCGGAACGGTCGGCTGATCACCCCCGGGGGTTCCGGAGGATTGAACGGGAGGGATGTTGTGCAGCAGTGGTTCCGGGGGTTGGCCCGCGTCGCAACCGCGCTCCTCGACCCGCTCGCAGTACCGACAACGCGCTTCGCTGCATGGCCGGCGGGATAACGCGTCGGCGTTAGCGTGTAGCTTCCCGGCTCGGTGTTCAATAGTGAAGCTATAGTCCTGTAATCGCTCCAGCCAACGCGCTAATTGCCCCTCGGGTTCTTTAAAATTGAGCAGCCACACTAGCGAAGCGTGGTCAGTCCGCAGCAGGAAGGTTTGCCCGTATAAGTACGGCCAGAAATGTTTGAACGCCGCGACGACAGCTAACAGCTCGCGCCGCGTGACGCAATAATTCCGCTCGGGTCCAGACAACGCTCGGCTGAAATACGCGACAACCCGCTCTTGGCCACCGGAAACCTGAGACAGTACGGCCCCCAGCCCTACATCGCTCGCGTTTGTGTCAAGGATGAACGCGCGCGCTGCATCCGGATAACCGAGGACGGGACACGTGACCAAAGCTTCGCGCAACCGAGCGAACGTGCGCGCATGTACAACCTCCCAGCGGAACGGCTGGTTCTTTTTAGTCAGCCCATGCAACGGACTTGCGACAGTGGCGAAGTCTTTCACAAATCGGCGGTAGTACGAGGCTAACCCGAGGAAAGTGCGCAGCTGCGACATATTTACCGGTTCTGGCCAATTCTGTACTGCAGCGATTTTGGTTGGGTCGGTAGCAATCCCGTTCGCACTAATTATGTGGCCCAGAAACGCGGTCTCTCGACGCAACAGCTGGCACTTCCTAGGATTGAGCCGCAAGTTCGCCCGTCGGATAGCCAAAAATACCACCCGGAGATTAGCTAGCGCGACCTCAAACTCCTTGCCGTGCACCAGCAAATCATCCAGATAGACGACGCAACGGTTACGAGGGATATCCGCCAACACTTTCTCCATCAACCGTTCAAACGTCGCCGGGGCGTTGCATAGACCGAAAGGCATACGCCGGAATTGCCACAACCCGTGCCCGATCGAGAATGCGGTTTTAGGGCGGTCTTCCGGAGCGAGCTCTACTTGCCAATACCCGCTACGCAGATCTAACGAGCTAAACCAAGCCGAGCCTGCGACATGTTCCAGCGCATCATCTATCCGTGGCAACGGGTACGAGTCCTTCCGCGTCACCGCATTTAACCGCCGGTAATCGACACAAAACCGCCAAGAATTGTCCCTCTTACGCACAAGCACAACCGGTGAAGACCACGGTCCGGACGCTGGCTCAATGACGCCCGAGTCGACCATCTCACGCAGCTTCTGCTCAGAGATCTCCATCCCACTTCTGACACCAATGTAGCGTTTTTCAACGCTAGCAGGGATCTTGGAGGACGAGTGAGCTTGGTGGCTACCCAATGTAATGACTGGGAGTAATTTATTAGTCTCAGCACAACACACATACACACAGGTAAGCACACATACCACATGCTTAAACATGGCCGAAGCCGCTAACCTAAAACCAATATCCCACCCATGGTGAACATAAATATAATGCTGGCCCAAAGCCGGCGGTCGCCAGCCCCGCCCACGCCACACTATGTTTTTTTTTTATTATTTAAAGAATGATTTGTACAAACAAAAATGGTTTATATCACCAGCAAACAATACAGAGTGCAGCAGTTCGTCGTACCACTTCACCTGCAAATCCGCATGGGACTGAACTCTCTGTAGCGCTGATGTATACTTAAGTCATGCTGTCAATCAAAAAAGGTGTTCGGCCCTTTAAACAGCTCCTCCAATCATCATGCAGCAGCCCAGCGTCCTGGCCCGCCTACTGCTCCATTCACTCCGAGAGAAGCTGAGCTTCCCTGGAAGTGACGATTTTTGTGCATTTATCCAATTTGACATGTAACTGTTTTGCTCACTGGCCAATGTGGCTAGTGGATTTCCGGAGTCACTCGCCATTCAGCCTTTTTACTAGCCACAATTTTGTTACTAGAAAATCTCATTTTTTTTCTTCACCATGAAACGTTAATGTTTGTTATATCTAGATTTACTTATAAATGACAGCTTACACTGTATCACTATAGTAGTAGTCAAGTATTCAGTACTGTTAAGATAGCTCCCAATATGCAAAGATGAACAGTATACAGTATTCTGCTTATTGAACTTAAATTCAAGCCTCTTACCACATGAAATTGAAAAATAACAGATTCAGTACAACTGAACTCATTCTGATATTAAAAATACAGCAAATAAAGGCAGAATGAAGAAGGTTTCTGGCAGACAAATTCATCGGATTAAGAGAGCAGCTGCTGAAATGTCATTACAAAGCAGCAAACAGGTATTTGAAGCTGCTGGTGACTGTGGAGTCCCGCGAACCTCAAGGTGTAGGATCCTTTATAGGTTTGCAGTTGTGCATAAACCTACTATTTCAGTGGGTACCTTGTCACACACTTTCCGGCATTGTCATGCACTTACAGGTGTAACATCTGGGCCACCACGGCCTCAGGGAAGAAGATCCGGTTCTCTGGACTACTGAGCCGCCCCCTAGTGTGTCTGTGTGTGTATGTCATTCACAATTATCATTAAGTAGTTGCACCTGTGTATCCCTTACAGTATGTGTGCTCCTATTTAAACCAGCCGACCCCGTAGCCACCTGTTCGTCCACCGTCGTAAAAGCAAAGAATCCTATGCCATTTCCTACACAGCTATTTTTCATGAACACTCTCGCTTGCATTTTTCTAGTACTGAGACGTCTCTCCTCATTTTTCCGTGGACAGTGGAGTACTGGCACGAGGAACCATTTTGAGTAGTGTGAACACGTTTTATTTTGTTATTAGTAAACTTTGGTGTTGGTTATTGGAATAAAGCTCACGTTATTGCACACCTGCATCTGCGTCTGACCTTACTCGCAAACGCAAACATGACAACAGGATATTGGTCAGACAGGATATTTTTTCTCTTGGTTTTCCAAAGAAGATATTAGTCCTCATGCTGAACTAGCAATCTCTGGTTGTTCAAAATCAGTGCTGCATCTACCTAAAGCCTTACAGAAATCTTTGATGCTTGGCATGAACACCGCCAAGAGGCTAATTTTAACAGACTGGAAATCTCACTCTCCGCCATCTTTTCAAAGGTGGATTTTTTCAAAGGATAAATTTATGATTTATCCTTTGAAAAAGAGAGGGAGAAAGAAGCACGGCAGAGCTGGGAGGGCTGCAGGCTCGCCATCCGGCGCACGCCGTGGAGAGGTGTGGCAGCCGAGGAGGAGACGGGAAATGTCTACAGGCAGTGGGCGGAGCACAACACGGAGTGCATTCAGAACCTGCGGGAGCAGGTGGTGCAGCTCCAGCAGTTGCTCGTCCAGGTTCGGGAGAACCAGACTGTAGTTCCGGATGTTTCTCCGCTCTCGGATCTGGATGACGCGCTCCCCATCCCGCCACTGCCTGTGCCTGACGTGGAGGACTACGCGCCATCGCTGAACAATGAGTATGACGCGTTCCCTCTTCCGGTGCCTCCTGTGCTCGACGCGGAGGACTACGCGCCGGCGCTGAGCAGCGAGAACGACGCGTGCCCTCCTTGCATTTTTAAAGGGGGGGTACTGTAAGGGTTAACCCCGAGAGGGCGCCAATGCACCAAAGACTATTTCTGTTGTAGTTTGTTTTCTGTTTCGGTTAAAGGTTAAAACTTCAGTCCCCAGACTGCACCTCGGTCAGGTGACGTATGCTGGCACCTGAACCGAGGAAGGTAATTAAGAAGACTATAAATAGCCAGTTTAAGTTGAAGACTTTGTGTTGTCGTCGTATGGTTTGTGTTGGTGAAAGTTTAAGTTCATTAAAGAGTTCTAGTTGCTCTCCGCGAAGAGCTTATGATTTTTTTTCTGTGTTACTTAAATAAACATTATTACTGAACCGCCAGCTCGCCTCCTGTACTTATGCCACGTACACGCCGACACACCTAGAGATCGTGACATTAACAAAACTTTAAGCACTGATTCTACGTAGGAAAGTAAAGAGGAGGATCACGATCCTCAACATTCAGGAGCCTAAACCCCATTTAAATTAAATTAACAAATATTGTAAGTAAATAACAATACCCCATGTTTAGAAAAGAAATTTTATTTAGATTATAAAAAATAATCCTGCATCTGTTTTAGGTATTCCAGCTGCCACTGTCCTTATGGCTCTGTCAGAGGAAATCATACAGTAACAAGCCTGTAAATTTCCATGTAAAACAGGTACATCTGTATGAATAAATTTATGAGTTATTGATCAGCGACTTATGTAAATGACTCAGTTCAGATGTAAGTAAATGGAAAGAAAGTAAATGGCTGCGCTATTTGGGGGAGGGACGTGCTAATGACGATTTGGTCTGCTGTGTGTGTGTGTGTGTGTGTGTGTGTGTGTGTGTGAGTGTGAGAGAGAGAGAGAGAGAGAGAGAGAGAGAGAGAGAGAGCGGTGTCGAGGTCTTACATACTCATGAAAAGTCGTGGATTATTCAGTGAAAGAGGCTCAGCTGAAAAATGTTAGGCACATCAGTCACTTAAACCCAAATAAAAGGTCTGAGTGTTATGATATAGTTGTAAAATAACAGATGTACAAACGGTGTGCACTGAATAAACCAGGCACGAGGATTAATAAACCAAGATAACCCCATACCCGTTTTTTAAAAATAAAAATACCAAAGAATATTATTCTGTATAGACTGATTAAAAACAATGCAATTTATGCCATCATAAGGAAAATCTCAATTCCAAAGATTAAAAACAGTAACAACGTCAACTTTAGAATCTAGAATCCAGAAGATTAAATTTACACAATTTACACATTTTTTCTAAATAGCCGCTATCTTTAATAACTGATGGAGATTTTGAGCTGTATACACACACATTCCTGCCTAAACAACTATTAAAACTACACCTGTGACACAATAACAGTAATATTTTGAATATTTTGCAGGCTGTCATTTGGAGAAATGAAAGAATAATGAATAAACCAGTTGTTGGGTCAAAATAACCCAACCAGGTGTTCATTTGTAAAGTACATCTAATATGACCCAACATGAGCAACCCAAAAATGTGTTTAAAGTACCTGAAATAACACAGAACTTAAATACTGTAACAATAAACAGATACAGAGATACGCTATATAACAGTTTATACTTTGTACAAATCAAATTGTCAGCTAGTGAACTTAATCTAAACAACATTTAACCAATGTTTTATTTTTTTTTTACTCATTATTGTACAGTATCAATATATATCAATAGCTCTGGTTCAGATTTTTCATGTTTGTTGTGT
This sequence comes from Channallabes apus, assembly GCA_030522415.1. Lineage (NCBI taxonomy): Eukaryota > Metazoa > Chordata > Actinopteri > Siluriformes > Clariidae > Channallabes > Channallabes apus. The sequence goes on from CM060123.1 coordinate 17,552,411, forward strand.
AAAATACTCATGTGGAAATTACCATCACTATTGTATTTACTGCGACGAGTCAAAATGTCACTTTGCGCCACCTGGTGGCCATTTTACGAATGAGTTTGAAATGCAACTGATTTATTTTGGCCGCTGTCGTTTTTACACGGCGGTGAGCGCGACGGTAATAACCATTCCGATTGGGTAACTACTGTATTAACTAGGACCCAGAAAAATATGTTCCCCCTGTTTAAATTACAAAGTGGTTTTAAAACCTTCTGTTTAATGCATGTGGACTGATAGAAATCCAACTATTAAACCATTTTGATGTCTGATTGTTAAATTCCCTGAAATTTACATTATAATTTGGAACAACACAATAAATATCTGCACATTTCTACAATTAAATCACCCCCACACGCATCTGTCAGAGACCATTTTATTAAAATAATAATTAAAAAATATTTATTTTTAATTGTAGATACGACATTGTGAAAGGAAAACACACAAATCAGTTAAATCCATATTACCACCTTAAAATATCGAGAACTTTCTTTTTGACAGCACATTTTCTGTCATGCTACTGCCTAATAAACATTAATAAATGGTAAGGGCATATTTAAAATTTTTAGGACATGTTTTACTTTTTATCAAACGAGCAATTTGAAAAGATATAGTGGAATGTATGTATATGAATACTATGATCATTACGGCACTCCTGTTCTCCCAGCATATTGCAGGCAGTGTTATATATAATAAGATACCTTGATTGGCAACGCATTTACAATAGGTAATTGTTATTTGCAGAGTATATTGGGAAAATTGTCAGTTTGTCTTGTCTTGAGCAGGTGAACTGTGACAGGTGAAATAACAATTACCTATTGTAATTGCGTTGCCAATCAAAGTATCTTATTATATATTCAGACATTTTAGCCTTCTGAATATTACCATGTTCTTGATCTCCTACAATTCAACATTTAGGCCTTGTTCACACGGGCGTTAAAATCTACCGTTTTTCTGCCGTTCGTAGCATCCGGTGACTGCGGATGAAGCGCCGAGGGTTTTCTACGCATATCAATGACGGTGTTCACATGGGCTTTGGTGACGTGCGTTTGTCCGGCTGCGCGTTTATATGGTGTTAAAAAAAATGTTGCATGCAGCTTTTCCTTGCCGTTCAAATCCCAAGGAACGCAAGGAAACCGCATCTAGTTCGTTTTAGGGTTGTGTACCCGGTGCACTCTAAAAAACGCTGGGTTGCCGCTGTTGGGTCATTTTTCTGGGTTATTTACAGTTGGGTAGTTTTTGTGTAACCCAGCTGCTGGGTTAAAGTTTGATTGGCCCCTCCCCCAAAGTTCACCGGTGGATTCAGCAGCTGTCACTCAGCTTCGTGTCTCTTGAGCTCCCGCACCGCTGATGACGGTTCATCCTCCTCGGACATTTAAGGGAAAATTACGTTAAATAAAAGGTCTGTATACACATTTTCACTCACCCAATTCACAGATGACTGAAAAAATATCACTATATGTAACATTTATTACTGTTACCGTGTTAAGGTTACACACAAACTTTCCGGCTGGTCTGAGGTACTGTATGATAATTTAGCTGAGAATAGCTGCTAGTTAGCCAAAATACCCCACCTGTGTATGAAAGAAATGGCTAAGATGTCTGAGCTTTTTAGCTTTCTCTGTAGAATGTTTGCAGGGTTACGAAGATGGTGAAGTGATGAATGAACGCTAAACTGTTAACTGTAGTGCTAGCATGACGGAGGCATTTAGTTAGTTTGCTAGCGTTAGCAACCACATTAGAATTTTATTAATCTCACTGCTTGAGACAATAAAATGCTGGGGTGGTACAAAACACTGACCCTCTCACAAATATACAGACCTGCTAACCCTCCCGTTTTTCACTAGCTAGTAATTTACTCTGCGGTCAAATTTCTCCTGCGTTTCTCCCGAGTTATAACAATATTTTACACCTTTCCCACTTTGGCAAGTATGCAAATGTATCACCAGTAATAGCATGTAAGCTAACCAGGTAGCCCTCTTTAACCAAAGTTAAATTAACTACAGGAAAACGTACCACAACGGTACAGATAACTACTAGATGGAAGTATTAATATTTTGGTGATTGTAATGTACCAGTATGACACCTGCTATGAAATTTTTTCGGTAATTAGCTTAAAATCAATGCAGACTACAATATCAACTAGTCTGCCATAAAGAGCTGTATCCTAAAAGCCATGCTTATTTTGCTGTTTTATTTTTGGTAGTAGCTGTCTCCATGTTTTTGTTTCTGGTTACCTATACCCTATCTTAATGGGCAGCTTCGTAATTTTTTTGTATCAATCCTATTTCACACTAAATTAATAGTCTTATTCAGTTTAATCTTTGCTATTCAACAAAATGTAAATTTTTTTATTTCTTTCTTTCTAAGGTTGGAACCAACATGGTGGAATACCTCCAGCAGGCTGAAGTGTCAAGGCCGTACCCTACATCCTGACGTTGGGAGATAATGACCAGCACTGCTCTCAGTAATGTCGCTATGAAATAGCGAGGCCTACCTGAAAAGTCATAGACAGTGTTTGTATGTTAAAATGAGACCAGGGCTGGATAGTTTTGTTCTGCAGAAAAGATATCTTAAGTCACAGAGAGATCCTGCTCTGTAGAAGCTGCCTCAGTCTATTTGTGCAATTACTCCATTCTGCCCTTATCAGTAATAGTATAGTAATGATGTCACTGTTGATTATCTGTTCTTGTGCTTTTGAAAAATAAATGTTTTTTCTAAGAACATTTAATAGGATGTTGTTTATTGCATATATGTATGGTTTTTTTGTAATAGACCAGTATATCAAAGTAATTTAACTGTTTAATAGACATGGGTGTGTTTTTTTTTTTACAGATTCACTGTAAAACATGAAAATAGTAATAACCTATTTGTGAGGTAGAATTAACCTAACATTCCAGTTAAAATGAACCAACAAACCCCAAACATACTGTATGGGTAGAACATTTGACCAGTGTATGTGATAGAATTAACCCAGCATTATAGTTAAATATGACATAGCATTTGGACTGAATATTTAACCCATCTTGCTGGGTTAAATTAACCCAGCATTTAGTTAGTCCTATATTTACCCAGCAGCTGGGTTAAAAACAACCCAGACTGGGTTGTTTTTAACCCAGCATTTTTTAGGGTGTGCTAATACGGCACCGGTACCGTATATATAAATTAAAAGCACAAATTATCCGGAAATGAGAGACCTTCCGAGATGCGCGTGAATGCAGCAATTAGCTTGTTAAATTAAACAACTTTCGTTAAAATGCCTAAAACTAAACGGTCGAAAGTGTGGCTGTATTTCACAAGGAAGGATTCCAACACCGCGACGTGCAGCAAATGTTTCACAGCAGTTGCGTGTAAAGGCGGAAACACGTCAAATCTAATGAAACATTCGAAGGCAGATGGAATAAAGTTTAAAGCAAAGGGAGGCACCGTGTTTTCTTGCGGACAACAGCTGGCGCTATCGGTGTGGACGACCCGAAACCCAGTCATACCAACTGTAGCAAAAAGGAGTCACTGATTATGATGCCGACAGCAGACTTTCCGCAGGTTAGTAGTAGGATAATGTAACGTTAATAGCAAAATGCAAATCTTGCCTTCATGCTAACAAATAGTCAAACGATTTGTAAAAAACTAATGTAACATGGATTCTGTTTATAATTATGTCTTTCCAGCTAGTACTAGTAGTACTACAACAGTGACCCCATTTACCATTGCAAAGAAGGCTATGCATGTCCTGTGCAGGGCAATAAGTCAAGAAAGGAGTCGTATTTTGACAGAAAAGGCAAATATGGTGAAATTTCTGCAAAAGAATTGCTAAAATTTTAAGCTTACATATTCATATATACTTTAAACTTTTAATATATTGTTCAATTTTAAGCATAAAATTTTTTGTTCAATAAAAATTCATTCTTGAGTCATCCACTATAATTTTGTGGCTTAAAAGTATCGGTTCAGGCACCGTTTTGGCACCGGTACCGTTTTCAAAGTATCGATTTGGCACCGGTATCGAAAAAAAAACAAACGATACCCAACCCAAAGAAGAGGTGGATTTTATCTCTAAGTTACTTGTAGAACAAAGGAAACCGGAGCCGTCATGTGTTGTGTTTGAAGGTTCTGTAGCACTTGTTTAACCTGATGAGGAGAATACAAAATTAAAGGATGAGAGAGAACAATCTTCTCAGCATCTTGTACCTGCCCTGAGACAGGCTTGGGTCTACGTTGCTATTGTTGTTTTTGTTGTTGGACTCACTGCGGCAGCTGCTGGAAAGGATTAGGAGAAAACACCTCATAAGCATCATGCCACTGACCATCATTCATGTGGTTATACACATTTTGTCCACCACGTCCCTCATCTCAGCCTTCGTGCGACATTCACGAGCCCAATGACCTTCTTTATTACAATAATGACAATTACCAGATCTACGGGGTGCACTCTGACCCTGCAGACCTCCTCTTTCTCTTCCACAGCCTCCTCTGCCTCCTCTATCCCCCTTTTTTCCACCTCTGTATCCTTCACTCTCCAGACAGACATGCCACTTGTTTGCTTTCTACAGTGAAATATCTGGCTCTAGCGCCTCTCCCCTGGCTCTAGCGCCTCTCCCCTGGCTCTAGAGCCTCTCCCCTGGCTCTAGAGCCTCTCCCCTATGCTCTCAAGCCTGTGTATGCTCCAAGTAGGTGTGCGTGAGTCGCTCATAGGAGCGCCAGGCTGTGAAAGATTCTGTGTCATGCTTTGAGAGATTCTGTGTGTCATGCTTTGAAAAGATGAGGCATTGTGTCTTATGCTTGAAAGGAGTCTTGGGAGTCTTTCCCTTTCCAGAAGAACACCCTTTCGGTGAGGCTCCCCTCGCTTCCTCAGCAATGGAGCAGCTCGCAGGTGAGCACGCGTTTGTGGGTACGAGGGAGACCGGCACGGATGGGCAGCTCACAAAAGGATTTCACATACAGTAAGTAGTTGTCGTCTTATTACCCATTTTAGAAATGTGAATTAACCCGCGACAGAAAGAACCAATATCTTCAACAAACAACACACAATACTTTAACAAAGACAACAATAAAGAGCGGTCAATAGAATACAGCTTCCACACTTTGCTTCAGTTCCAGGAACTTTTCAGAAGCGAGCGCGTGCTTAAGAGGCGTAAAAGCCACAAGACAAGGCTCCCCCATACATGGTCCAGATGCCAAAAACCAGGGAGCGTGTTTGCATTATCCTTGCACTCACCTGATTAGAGGTATCCCGGACAGAGCCCCCATATTGTAAGGATTTCTTTAATTATGATGGACCCCCTTTTGTCTACTAGTGCTCAGCTTATATTCTGCTTGTTCCACCTGGCCAGGGAACACCTCAAGGAAACATACAAGGCAGTGCTCAGTGAGATGTTCAAAGTTTATTGTGGAAGTCCCGAGTATATATATATATATTTATATTATGGCAAGCCGTTTAGGAAAATATTCATGAGAGAATTGAATGAAAACTCGATATATATTGAATGAAACTCGATATATATTGAATGGATTCTGAATATATTGAATGAAACTCGATATATATTGAATGGATTCTGAATATATTGAATAAACTCGATATATATTGAATGAAACTCGATATATATTGAATGGATTCTGAATATATTGAATGAAACTCGATATATATTGAATGGATTCTGAATATATTGAATGAAACTCGATATATATTGAATGAAACTCGATATATATTGAATGGATTCTGAATATATTGAATGAAACTCGATATATATTGAATGGATTCTGAATATATTGAATGAAACTCGATATATATTGAATGGATTCTGAATATATTGAATGAAACTCGATATATATTGAATGAAACTCGATATATATTGAATGGATTCTGAATATATTGAATGAAACTCGATATATATTGAATGAAAAGTCTGAATATATTGATTGAAACATGACGTCATCGAAACACAGCGCCATATTTAGGAAGAATGAGTGATTCTGGGAGAAACTTGGTTGCTGCGATTCTTAGAAATGAAGAGATGGTCATTTCCTCCTCTTTTCCACGTCCGAGTACTTACACTAGTGTTGTATAAAGTGATGTTTGGTAGCGAGAGTGAAGACGGTTACACTCACTGATTCGTATTCAAACCAGGGCCGGTTCTACTCAATAAAAATTTTGAAATGTTGAGAAAGCACATGTTAATATACTCATAAAATGTATTTATAACAAGTTGATAAAATTATCTGCGGTAGTGGAAAAATCCGCCTAAAAAAGGACACTACACAATACGGTATTAGATTCACAGGCTGCACATCCACCCATCGCATGATCTGAACGCGCGCACCCCCGCCACACCCCCCCCCCCACCCCCGGCCTGATCTGAACGCGCGCACCCCCCCTCCCCTGCATGATCTGAATGCGCGCACCCCTCCCCCCCCCCTCATGATCTGAACGCGCGCACCCCCCCCCCTCCCCCGCATGATCTGAATGCGCGCACCCCCCCCCTCCCCCGCATGATCTGAATGCGCGCACCCCCCCCCTCCCCCGCATGATCTGAATGCGCGCACCCCCCCCCTCCCCCGCATGATCTGAATGCGCGCACCCCCCCCCTCCCCCGCATGATCTGAATGCGCGCACACACACCCCTCCCCCGCATGATCTGAACGCGCGCACCCCCCCCCTCCCCCGCATGATCTGAATGCGCGCACACACCCCCCCCTCCCCATTATCTGAACGCGCGCACCCCCCCCCCCCCATGATCTAAGGCGAGCTGGTAGCCAAGAACATTCACAGAGGGCGAAATTTATTAGAGCAAGCCATAAAGAAACTGACCATAACGGCCTAGTACATGACGAAACGCTGGGCTTAAATACAACTCAAATTAACTGGGAAAACCAAACGCAGCTGTGACACATTAGGGAGGAAAATATAATAACAAATCGTGGCGGGTTTAAACGTATTCGAATGTGGAAATCTGATATTGAGTGCGGCTTACGGCACCACTTTGGGCCGTACACGCGCTCACTAAACCATCTTTTCATTTCTCAGAATCGCAGCGACCAAGTTTCTCGCTGACTCACTCGTCTTTTCTAAAGACGGCGCTGTTTCGATGACGTCATGGTTCAATCAATATATTCAGACTTTTCATTCAATATATCAGAATCAGAATCAGAAAGAGTTTTATTGCCAAGTACGCTTGCACGTACAAGGAATTTGTTTTAGTGACGGAGCTTCCAGAACAAAAAATACAAATGACAAGACAAAAACAGCATGACGCAAAAAAAAAAAAAAAAAAAGAATTTTTTTTTTTAAATGGTTGACACCAAATGGAGTACGATGTGAGATACTTTTAAATAAGTTACATCAATATCTGAAGTCTGTGGTATTGTACAGTATATTGCACAGTGGTGTTGTACACAATATTGCACATATATTTATTGACCGTTTGAATGATGTTTATCTGTTAAGGAGGTAGATTGCCTGGGGGAAAAAACTGTTCTTATGCCTGACTGTCCTGATGTTCGGTGCTCTGTAGCGTCGACCCGATGGCAAAAGTTCAAAAAGAAGGTGGCTTGGGTGTGAGGGGTCCAAAGTGATATTCCGTGCCCTTTTCTTCACTCTGGATATATACAGTTCTTGCAGCGTGGGCAGGGGAGTGCCAATAATTCTTTCAGCAGTCCGAACCGTCCTTTGTAGTCTTCTGATGTCTGCTTTCGTAGCTGAGCCAAACCAGACAGTTATTGAAGTGCACAGGACGGATTCAATGACGGCTGAGTAGAACTGTGTGAGCAGCTCCTGTGGCAGGTTGAATTTCTTCAGCTGGCGAAGGAAATACAACCTCTGGTGGGCCTTTTTAACAATGGAGTCAATGTGAATGTCCCACTTCAGGTCCTGAGAGATGGTCGTGCCCAGGAACCGGAATGACTCCACTGCCGTCACAGTGCTGTTCATGATGGTGAGTGGGGGAAGTGCAGGTGGGTTTCTCCTGAAGTCCACGATCATCTCCACTGTTTTGAGCGTGTTTAGCTCCAGGTTGTTGTGACTGCACCAGACAGCCAACTGCTTGACCTCCCTTCTGTATGCAGACTCGTCACCGTCCTGGATGAGGCCGATGATTGTAGTGTCATCTGCAAATTTCAGGAGCTTGACAGTGGGGTCTGTGGAGGTGCAGTCGTTGGTGTAGATGGAGAAGAGCAGTGGGGAGAGAACGCAACCCTGAGGGGCTCCAGTATTGGTGGTGTGACTGTTGGATATGAATTTTCCCAGTTTCACTAGCTGCTGCCTGTCTGTCAGAAAGCTGGTGATCCAGTGACAGATAGAGCTAGGAACAGAGAGCTGGTTTAATTTGGTCTGAAGCAGTGCTGGGATGATCGTATTAAAAGCTGATGAAAAGTCTATAATCAAGACCCTTGCATAAGCCCCTGGTTTGTCCAGATGTTGAAGGATGAAGTGCAGTCCCATATTAACTGCATCATCAACAGACCTGTTGAATGGATATTCAGAATCCATTCAATATATATCGAGTTTTCATTCATTATATATATATATCGAGTTTCATTCAATACATGTATATCGAGTTTCATTCAATATATATATATATCGAGTTTTCATTCAACATATATCGAGTTTCATTCAATATATTCAGAATCCATTCAATATATATCGAGTTTCATTCAATATATATCGAGTTTTCATTCCATATATATCGAGTTTTCATTCCATATATATCGAGTTTTCATTCCATATATATCGAGTTTTCATTCAATATATATCGAGTTTCATTCCATATATTCAGAATCCATTCAATATATATCGAGTTTCATTCAATATATATCGATATTTTCATTCAATTCTCTCATGAATATTTTCCTAAACGGCTTGCCATATTATATATATATATATATATATATATATATATATATATATATATATATATATATATATATATATATATATATATATATATGCTCACACAAACAAAAATTACCAAAAGGATGGGTCTGGAATGTTTATAAAAGATAACGTGGAGAAGAACAGAAGCTTGGGAACAGTTCTGCAATTATGAGCCTTCAGCAGTTTTACGACCCTGAACATAGATTATACTAAGGAATGTGTTTGGAGATAGTGCAGCGTGTCAAGGCCAAAGAAAGAAAACACTCTGTTCTCATGCACACATAATATCATGAAACACACAAAAAATTAAATATTCCCTACAATACTGTAGTATATTTTTTAAAAAGCACATACATAAAACATTTTTTTGTCACATTTAAAACTTACACAGATCACTTCTTTTCATCATCTTTGATGTACTCTTCAAAGGATTTTAGGTCACTCTCTGAATCCAATATCTTTATAGAAGATGTAGAGTTGCCAGGGTCCACAATGCCAGCTACTCGCTGAAATTCATCTTTCAAATCGAACAACATGGAAAACACCTTCCTTTGAAAACATGAATGAAAAATTTGTACATTAATATGTACACACACCTCTGCACATTACTCCTTAAATTTCTAAACTGAATGTGACACTTGCTTTCACATTTTGTGTTTATGCAGGACATTTGGCTTGGCAGTTTAATTATAAACCATTTTGCAGTCTTGTTTTCCTGCTGATTTCCAGTGAGAATAAGTTAACCTAAACTTAAAAGCAAGACTGAACTGACAGCAAGCAAAAACACTGATGTCATTATTGTCATTCGATACTTGGTTACCAACAAATACTTGTGAATGCGTATGGACTTAGCTTTAATAGGTATGTACTGGCCAGTTTTTTTTAAACACACCACATATAATATTTCTTACTTACAGTTGACATGGGGTAAGTGTTCCTTGAGGGTCTGGTGCCACCTATTTCAAAATGCAAAAAAAAAAAAAAATTGTAAAATCAAATTTGGATAGGATGAAACAGAGCATTAACATGCATACGTACCCTCACTTCTGTGCTCTCTCTGGAATGCAGCTGTCAAGAAGCAAGAGCCATGCTGTTATTAATATTTCACCACACACACAGACAAAAATAACAAAAATAAGGTAGTTAAAAAAAACACAACAACCAATATTGTATTACAGTGGAACCTTGGATTATGAGCATAATTCGTTCAGGAAGTGGGCTCGTGTTTCAAAACATTCTTAAACCAAATCGAATTAACACAACTGCACTTTACCTTTAAAAAAAAAAAAACTAAAAATAAATCCCAACACTAGTCACTAGCCATTCAGCCTTTTTACTAACTAGTGACTCCGGAAATCCACTAACCACATTGGCCAGTGAGCAAAAAAGTTCATGTCAAACTCTGATTATATATATATATATATATATATATACAGTGGTGTGAAAAACTATTTGCCCCCTCCTGATTTCTTATTCTTTTGCATGTTTGTCACACAAAATGTTTCTGATCATCAAACACATTTAACTATTAGTCAAAGATAACACAAGTAAACACAAGATGCAGTTTTTAAATGAGGGGTTTTATTATTTAGGGAGAAAAAATATCCAATCCTACATGGCCCTGTGTGAAAAAGTAATTGCCCCCTAAACCTAATAACTGGTTGGGCCACCCTTAGCAGCAACAACTGCAATCAAGCGTTTGCGATAACTTGCAACGAGTCTTTTACAGCGCTCTGGAGGGATTTTGACCCACTCATCTTTGCAGAATTGTTGTAATTCAGCTTTATTTGAGGGTTTTCTAGCATGAACCGCCTTTTTAAGGTCATGCCACAACATCTCAATAGGATTCAGGTCAGGACTTTGACTAGGCCACTCCAAAGTCTTCATTTTGTTTTTCTTCAGCCATTCAGAGGTGGATTTGCTGGTGTGTTTTGGGTCATTGTCCTGCTGCAGCACCTAAGATCGCTTCAGCTTGAGTTGACGAACAGATGGCCGGACATTCTCCTTCAGGATTTTTTGGTAGACAGTAGAATTCATGGTTCCATCTATCACAGCAAGCCTTCCAGGTCCTGAAGCAGCAAAACAACCCCAGACCATCACACTACCACCACCATATTTTACTGTTGGTATGATGTTCTTTTTCTGAAATGCTGTTACTTTTACGCCAGATGTAACGGGACACGCACCTTCCAAAAAGTTCAACTTTTGTCTCGTCGGTCCACAAGGTATTTTCCCAAAAGTCTTGGCAATCACTGAGATGTTTTTTAGCAAAATTGAGACGAGCCTTAATGTTCTTTTTGCTTAAAAGTGGTTTGCGCCTCGGAAATCTGCCATGCAGGCCGTTTTTACCCAGTCTCTTTCTTATGGTGGAGTCGTGAACACTGACCTTAATTGAGGCAAGTGAGGCCTGCAGTTCTTTAGATGTTGTCCTGGGGTCTTTTGTGGCCTCTCGGATGAGTTGTCTCTGCGCTCTTGGGGTAATTTTGGTCGGCCGGCCACTCCTGGGAAGGTTCACCGCTGTTCCATGTTTTTGCCATTTGTAGATAATGGCTCTCACTGTGGTTCGCTGGAGTCCCAAAGCTTTAGAAATGGCTTTATAACCTTTACCAGACTGATAGATCTCAATTACTTTTGTTCTCATTTGTTCCTGAATTTCTTTGGATCTTGGCATGATGTCTAGCTTTTGAGGTGCTTTTGGTCTACTTCTCTGTGTCAGGTAGCTCCTATTTAAGTGATTTCTTGATTGAAACAGGTGTGGCAGTAATCAGGCCTGGGGGTGACTACAGAAATTGAACTCAGGTGTGATGAACCACAGTTAAGTTATTTTTTAACAAGGGGGGCAATCACTTTTTCACACAGGGCCATGTAGATTTGGAGTTTTTTTTCTCCCTTAATAACGTAAACCTTCATTTAAAAACTGCATTTTGTGTTCAATTATGTTATCTTTGACTAATAGTTAACGGTTTTTGATGAGCAGAAACATTTAAATGTGACAAACATGCAAAACAATAAGAAATCAGGAAGGGGGCAAATAGTTTTTCACACCACTGTATATATATATTTAGGGTTGTTCCGATTCCGATACTGGTATCGGAAATGCTACCGATACCACAAAAAAATCTGGCATCGGAATCGGCGAGTATTTGAGTCCATGTACCGATCCGATACCATTTTCCTAAACATAACCTATTTATGCCCGCTAGCTTAGCTTACTTACAGAGTGTCACGGCGTGCGCCTGTGATGGGCGTGCGCCCAAATTGATATCGCTCCTCGCTCATTAGTTAGGCGGCCTCCCCCCTCTTTAGTTATGTGAAGGAGCAGGGCCACAGAATCAGGCAACGGCCCATGAGCTATCGCCGCTAATGATCCCGGCGCTATAAAACACAGCGGGGAGTGTAGCTCGGGGTCTGACTGTTGGGAAGCTGGACTTTGCGACGCGGTGGATTTTATGAGAGACAGTGGCACAAGAGCGGGGCGATGTGATGCGCCCCAGAAACTTTAAAAAGGGGGGACGCGCCTTTGATCTCCGCGAGTGGAGCGCGTGAACGAGCTGCGTGAGCTCCAGCGGCACCTTCACTTCCGTGTAGAGCCCGCCTTCGCATCCCTGCCGCCAAAGCGGAAAAGACAGCATAGAGCCTTTAACCCTTTCCTTACCCATTTTTCTAAATAAATGACCCTTTTCCCTGTAAGACCTCGCCTCGTGTCCGTGTTTCATGGTGTCGCCCGTGAACTTAGGGTCGAACCCTTTACACAGGGCTAGTAGTATTTTACTTAAAAAAAAGAAATGCTATATATATATATATATATATATACACATACACACACGCCATCTGCAATTATTGTTAAAAACAAAAATGATGATTTACATAAAATAAGGTTTAAATGTCAAAATTAAAGATCATTAAACTCTATGTGGCTATTGCATTTTTTAAAGTTTACTTTTATACATAAATAATACCCTGATTAATGGTTTTGATTAGGGCGCCTTTGATCTCCGCGAGTGGAGCGCGTGAACAAGTTGCGCGAGTTCCCGCGGCACCTTCACTTCCGCGTAGAGCCCGCCTTCGCATCCCTGCCGCCAAAGTGGAAAAGGCCGCAGAGAGCCTTTAACCCTTTCCTTACCCATTTTTCTAAATAAATTACCTTATTATTACTAGTGAGCGAGGAGCGATATCAATTTGGGCGCACTCCCATCACAGGCGGATGCTGTGACACTCTGTAAGTAAGCTAAGCTAGCGGGCATAAATAGGTTATGTTTAGGAAAATGGTATCGGATCGGTACATGGACTCAAATACTCGCCGATTCCGATGCCAGATTTTTTTGTGGTATCGGTGGCATTTCCGATACCAGTATCGGAACCGGAACAACCCTAGTTTCATTTGTGCCGGAGCACCCAGATTTGGACCGGCACCTATTTGATTGTCTTTTTTTCTACTATAAAATATGTAAATACATATTCTCTTATGTTTAATGTTGTCTGTCATGCTATTATTCATACAATGGTCGATAAGGAAGTTTTTCTTGTGCTGAATAACTGTCATTGTTACTATATTTCCTGAAGAGCATTAATGCTATTTGAGTAAATCAATACAGTATGTGACAAGTCTGTCTGTGATCACGGGCATCACTGCATTTATTAAAACGAGTGCTAATTTAGCAATAAATAATGCACTATATATAGTACAACATACCTTTTAAGTTTGAGCTTTTCTTTGTCTGCTTTTCTCCTCTATTTTTTTTTCGGCTCCAGAATGATAACGTTTGATTATTTTAATTTGAAATGACATGGCAGAGTCAAAGTGCGTCGGATAGATTAAAAAGATTAATAATTGCACCATGTAAAGTTAGCAACGGGACAGAAGTTCTTGTGAAAGGCAATACACAAACCAGTTAAATCCATATTACCATATACTGTAGATTAAAATATCGGGAACTTTCTTTTTTGACTGCACATTTTGTGTCATGCCACTGCCTAATAAGCAATGAAATTTTAATAAATGGTAAGGACATATCTAAAATGTTACATTTTAGGACATGTTTGACTTTTTATCAAACGCGAGCACTTTGAAAAGATATAGTGCAATGTACACCTTCTATATCCTGTATCCAGACGAGGATACATCCAAATTGCTCTTGTCTGCTAGAAACCCTTTTGTTTAATCAGGAGAATGCAAATGTATCTCCTCTCACATGTCTGTCTCCGGGTCCCTCTATGGCTGACATGTTAATGACTGATTCTTTTGATGTTCGGGACGTAACACCGTTTAAATGTGCTCTCTTTGCTGAGAATAAACAGAGATCTTCAGACATCATGCCTGCGTGTGTGTTTGTCTCTCCCGGTCGATCGGGCCCGGACCGGTAAGTGTATCAAGGTGCAGCGGACACAACAAGAAATAACTCTTCTTTTCTTAGCTTAAAACTTAGCTCGGACACACTTCTTCTACATTTTAAATCTAACATGTGTTGAATGGGTCCAAGTGCTGCAAGTACAACTATATGTTTATGTTTTCACATCCTACTGTTGTGAGAAGTAAAAACTTTCAATAACGTGCGCGGGCCCTTGTTATAAGGCGGGGTCTTAGGCGATTGCCTGTTGGGCCATAGATATATATACTGTATATACTATGGTCATGGGCGTAAATTTCATTTAACAGTAGGGGGGACAATAAATATAAAATTTCTCATGAGCAATTTTTGGAGGGGACACAAATAATACAGTCAAATTGTACTTATATATGTCCCCACAATGAAAAACTTTGCTTCTATCATTATTATTGTAGCATGGAGACTGCGCCATTATGTTTATTTTCAAAGTTTTCAATGTTCAATGACAAAGCAGATTTTTCTTAAAAACTAATTATTGCAACAACTTATTTAAACTGCTCCCGTCAGGCAGGAGGTATGGCAGTATCCGGTCCCGAACCAGCAGGCTGAGGGACAGCTTCTATCATCAGGCCATCAGACTGCTGAACACTGACCAATAGGTCTTCATAGACACTACACGGTCACTTTACACTGTCACTTTATAGTCACTAAGCCACTTTCCACTCCATACTGCACATAATTGCCTTTTTGCACAACATTCATTGCGGACATTCTTATACATTTATACACAAGTAGACATACTCTCACAAACGTGTGTGTATGTGTACATACTTGTAAGCATATATGTGTATATATGTATGTATATATAGATATATGTAGATGTGTGTGTGTATATATATATATATATATATATATATATATATATATATATTATGTATACTTGCATTCACAATTTTTATATATTTTTTTATTTATATTTTATTTTATACTATTCTTATACTGTACTATTCATTTGCATACGTATTTATTCTTATAATTGTACACCACTATTGCTTGTGTAGCTTGCACATAAGAATTTCACTCACGTGTACTGTACCAGTGTACCAGTAACGTGATGTGACAATAAAAGTGATTTGATTATGTTGTTTACGGTCAAGCCATCAACATACAATAAAATTTAAACATGACTGTTATTGTTATTAAATAATCAATTTACAGTAACTGCTCCATGTAAAAAAGTAAAAAAATCTGTCATTATCCCTTACCACACTTACCCGACACTGTACACCCGATTGACCCTAGTCTACCTGTCCTTCAATAATTTCTGTCT
Organism: Channallabes apus; assembly: GCA_030522415.1. Taxonomy (NCBI): domain Eukaryota; kingdom Metazoa; phylum Chordata; class Actinopteri; order Siluriformes; family Clariidae; genus Channallabes; species Channallabes apus. The sequence goes on from CM060123.1 coordinate 17,567,967, forward strand.
CCTTTGCCTGTGATTGATATTGTGACATTAGTATTTTCATAAGCACCCATTCTTAAAGTCAGATTGCCTTAATATGTGAACTTGTTGTACTTACTTGGCGTTTAGGTCACTGAAAATGATCTTATGTCCATTTTTCTTTTCTCTGTCATTTTATCTACAATATGACACTGCAAGGCAAGTTTATTTATACTGTAGCACATTTCATACACAATGGTAATTAGATAAAAATGAGATAAAAATGTAAGTCGCTCTGGATAAGAGCGTCTGCCAAATGCCTAAATGAAATGTAAATGTAATTAAAAATAATTAATTAAAGAAATAAAAAAATGGTTTAGAATTGTATTTAAAATTAATTAAGACACTTAGAACAGAATGGATATTGATTATACAAAACAATACAGTGGTGTCAGTTCGGACATAGCACAGTGCTCATTTAGTAAATGTACAGCTAAACAATATGTTAATTGTGGCCGTTAGTGTTAAGTTAACATTATGCCAAATCGTCACAAATAAAACACTGCATGGGAAACGGCGTTTGTCGTGTTAGTTGCAGTGCACTATGCAACAAGCTATTGTAAACAAGCTAACGTTAACTAGATAAGTAATCATTTAATCGCTAATACAGCAGATTCATGGAAAATTACAGCGGTAATCAGCCGCAACTAATTTATGAATGAGTCTGCATCAACTACATTAAAGAGAATCGCTTTATTTAAAGTGAATAAAACACCCTACTTACTGGAGTTCAACATTAATTGAGCCGCAGCCGCACACCTGACCTGAACTGGGAAAGCAGGCAGTGGGACAAACCACTGTGAGGGAGGGGAGGGGGGAACTCAACTGTTTCTAACTGTTTCTAAGTGCAGTTTTTTCTACTTACACAATTATCTTAGGTATACATACTGTACATATATTTTTCACAAAAGAGAGTGCAATTAAAAAAAAAAATATATATATATATATATATATATATATATATATATTGTGGCGTGGGCGGGCCGGCGCCTGAAGACCGTCATGCTTTGCGGGTGTTTTCTCTGTCTCTACCATGAGAGAGAAGGGTGTTAGTGGCTTCGGCCAAGTTGGGTGCGTGTTATGTGTGTGTGCTTGACCTGTGTATGTGTGCTTGTGCTGAGAGTTAATAAACTACTCCCCAGCCATTTGCATTGGGGAGCAAGTAAGCTCACTCGTACTCCAAGATCCCTGCTAGCGTCGAAAACCGCTACAATATATATATATAATTTTTTTGTGGGGGGGAATCGCCGCGCACAGTGAACGCGATCGGGTAAACATTGGGGAATTTCCCAGAACACCTGTATCGCTAAATGTCTATTTAAAAAAGAGCCATATAGCTGATTAACTCTGTTTCAGGAAGAGCTGCTGATCAGTTTCCTTAAATAGAATTCATGCTCCCTGGAGAAAATGAAATAATAATGATATTTATTCAGCACAAGGAAAAAAATTTAAGTCACAACATGTGTGTCCCGATTTAAAAATGTGCGGTGTGAAATCTGCAGTGCCCTGCGATGGATTGGCACCCTGTCCAGGGTGTACCCTGCCTTGTGCCCGAAGTCTCCTGGGATAGGCTCCAGGTCCCCCGCGACCCTGAATAGAGGATAAAGCGGTACAGAAGATGAATGAATGAATGAATGAAATCTGCAGCCAATAGGAGAGACCAGAGAGGACGCTGTTTCAGCGTCGGGAACGCGCTTTGAATTAGGCAAACAGCGTCCTCTCTGAGCCCTCCTATTGGCTGCAGAATTTACACCGCGTTCTGATTGGTTGCCTGTTATTGAAATACTAAATTTTTTTTTGTATGAACATTAACGTACAGCGAGTACATTTGAGTACAACGTGAGTTTGGAGGAGGTGAGTTGTAATCTATTTTTGTATTTTAAATAATGGAAAAGTGCTAAAAAGACTCAAAGCTGACTTATACATGAGCTAATTTTCAGTTTACCATAACATTTCAATGTGTTGTGTGATATTCTGCAGTTTATGAAAAGATTTCATGATGAAAGTCGAGGTGTCCACAGCTGTGAACTTTATTTCCACCTTATTGAGAGGAAAAAGACTTCTGTCTGAAGAACAACTCCAACGCTTCAGACATTCTTTGCAAGAAGCTTTAGGAGGTGAGATTAAACATGACATTAAACCAATATTTCATGGTATTTCATTGTGGTATAATAGGAGAATGGAAGGAGAGGAAAGCTTATTAGCATAGCATTAAAATTAAAAGGAATCACAGGACACTAGTACTGACCAGAAAAACTGCCTTTCATTCGAAGTGAATGTTCATGATATTTTAACAACAAATGTATTCTTGAAACCATATCCAAGTTGGACTGAGGTTTTTTTTTTCCCCCTATGATTTTAGCACATTACCAGCACCACTGGTTCCCTGACGCACCCTTTAGAGGTTCAGGATATCGTTGTATCCGGATCAACCACAAGATGGACCCGCTTTTAGGGAATGTTGCTCACGCCATCGGCCTCAGCAAGGAGCGGCTCTGCCACCTCCTGCCCAGAGAACTTACTATGTGGGTCGACCCCTACGAAGTGGCCTACCGTATAGGGGAGAACGGATCCATAGGCGTACTGTATGAAGCCATGCCTCCGCCAGAGACTCATCTGAACTCTGTGGACAATTTTAAACAAAAACTGTGAATCAGTGACTTGAGCTGATCCAAATCTTGCTCTCCATTTGTTTTACTTTATTTATTTTTTTAATATATACTGTATATAGATAGAGATATACATACATATATTTTTCACAATAGACAGTGCGATTTTTAAAAATATATTTTTTTTTTGGGGGGGGGGGGCAACCCTCGGATTGGAGGGGCATGTCCCCCCCCCCCCAGGATTTATGCCCATGAAAACGACATTAAATTGGAAATTGTAACTTAAAAGTGTAATTGTAAATTGTGAAACTGGGAAAGTCGTTGTTGTTAGGTAGTGGGTGACCTCTCCATTTGTTTTACTTTATTTATTTTTTTAATATATACTGTATATAGATAGAGATATATATTTAATTAAAAACTTTATCCATTTAATTAAGAATCCTTCCATTTTGTTCATAGTATAATGTAAAAACTGCAACGTCTTTTGCAACTGTAAAGTTAATTAATATTATTATTATTATATGATTGTTGGCCCAAATTTTTACAATAGAATTTGTTGACCATGATTTGTTTGGCCACCACACTTCACACAGTCATGCAAACACTTATGTAAAGAAAGTTTAGGAAGAGTAATATACAGAAGTACAGTAAAGGAATAGTGGTGTTTCAGTACTTGGTAAGTTAAGCAATATTAGCTTAAAAATTGTCATTTTAGTTTGTTTTCAGATACATTAATGCTCATATAGAAATTTTTTATATATATATATATATATATATATATATATAGGTTTATCCTTTGTAGTAAAATTTATGACGCATATTTAATATGTAGTCATACTATTTATATACATGTATTCATCCTGCATACACACACTTGATCCTTCCATATATGACTTTCTATTTCAAGGTTTTCAAATGTAATTGGGTGCATTGATGGCACCTACATTCCTATTAAAGCTCCTTCAATAAATGAGGGAGACTATGTTAATAGGAAATCTATTCATAGTATCAATGTACAGGTAACAAGTTAATTTTGCGTCCTTAATTTTTTTGCCTTGTTAAAATCATTAAACTCATTACTTTTTTCCCCACATATGTGAGGCAACCAACATCATTACTAATGATAAGACAAAATGGCCAGGATCTGTGTCATCATTATGCCAGACATTTCAGCAGGATATGTTTTTCTTCATACAATGTTTTTTTTTCTTTTTACTATAATTGTATTGTACACTTGAATCATTACAGGACAGTACAATGGTTACTTGCTGGGGGATAGAGGATACCCTTGTCTGCCCTATTTAATGCCACCCTACCCTGATAGTGATCCTGGACCACAGACACACTTTAACCTGGCTCACAGTCGAACACGGGCCAAGGTGGAGATGACCATAGGGATCCTCAAGTCTAGGTTTCAGTGTCTGCGTGGGCTCCGGGTCAGTCCAGAGAGGGCATGTGACATCATAATGGCTTGTGTTGTGCTTCACAACATTGCCACTATAAGAGGAGAGTGCCACCCTCCTTATATTGAAGAAGATGCCCAGAGGAACCTCTACAGATTTTTGCACACAACAGAGATGGAAGACTTTTGGGAGACAGGATTTGTCAAAATTACTTTTATTAAATAGTTTGCACTGGTCTGCTGTGTAGTTCATTTCTTTATTTCCTGAAAAACAATGAAAGGAAAATGAAATAAAATGTGTTATTTTAATGACATTGCTTTATATACACACAACACTTTTAAAATGCAACAGATTAATATATGCACAAGTTCTCACCTTAAGGCGATGCTCCAGTAATTAAATTTCTAGTGTTGCTTTTTTAATGGATAGCCTTTTCTTTTCCATTTGAAGCTGTATAAGGTCTATCTCCATGTCACTTTTTCTTATTTGTTTTTGAAGATGTAGGCACTACAGTAGGAAGGAAACTAGGAATTATTATTCAAAAATAATTAAATCAATTCTGAGATTCTGTCAGACAATAAAATGTAAATATGGACAACTGCACAAATATTCTTACATTGATTAGATTACAACTGTGACAGACTGTGTTCTTTCTGTAGCGTCCAATAATACAATCCCTCTATTAGTATCTATAAGAAAATACAACCTATAGAATTCTCAATATTCATTCATTCATTTTCTATACCGCTTAATCCTGTGTTCAGGGTCGCGGGGGACCTGGAGCCTATCCCAGGAGACTTCGGGCACTAGGCGGGGTACACCCTGGACAGGGTGCCAATCCATCGCAGGGCACACACACATACACACACTCACACACCCAATCACACACTACGGGCAATTTAGGAACGCCAATTAGCCTAACCTGCATATCTTTGGACTGTGGGAGGAAACCGGAGTACCCGGAGGAAACCCACCAAGCACGGGGAAAACATGCAAACTCCATGCACACAGAGACGGGAATCGAGCCTGGCCGGGGAATCGAACCCAGACCCTGGAGGTGCAAGGCGACAGTGCTAACCACTACACCACCGCGCCACCAACACCTGATAAGATTAAGTTTAATTAACCCCCTACTGGTTACCCAGAGTTAGTGCGCGTGCATGGTGCGTACATAAAGACATTTTCAATGGATCGCGGATTTCACGAGTCAAAATGGAAAATCAAAGTGAAAAAAAGAGAGCGGCATACTTCACAGAGGTTTTAATGCACGCATATGAGGAATTTAAGCCAATAATAATGAAAAAAAAAAGCAATACGGCTGCACCAGATAAAGAAAGAGAGTTTACTTGGCAAAAAATAACAGACAGAGTAAATGCGCGAGTGTATTAAATTAGAAATTTTACAGTGCCTCCCCTTTTATTATAATGCAAAAATAATTTAACACCCCTTCCGCGTCCTTTTGACTGTTAAATGAAAGCATTTACTTTTCCTGCCATTCATTTCTTTAGGTTAAAATACCAATGGGCGGCGCGGTGGTGTAGTAACTACTGTACTGTCCTGTAATGATTCAAGTGTACAATACAAATATAGTAAAAAGAAAAAAAACAAACATTGTATGAAGAAAAACATACCCTGCTGAAATGTCTGGTATAATGATGACACAGATCCTGGCCATTTTGTCTTATCATTAGTAATGATGTTGGTTGCCTCACATATGTGGGAAAAAAGTAATGAGTTTAATGATTTTAACAAGGCAAAAAATTAAGGACGCAAAATTAAGTTGTTACCTGTACATTGATACTATGAATAGATTTCCTATTAACATCGTCTCCCTCATTTATTGAAGCTTTAGCTTTAGCAGGAATGTACTGTAGGTGCCATCAATGCACCCAATTACATTTGAAAACCCTGAAATAGAAAGTCATATATAGGAGGATCAAGTGTGTGTGTGTGTGCAGGATGAATACATGTATATAAATAGTATGACTGAGGGGCGAAGATTTAGGGTGGACGGAGGGGACGTGTCCCCACCAATATCTTCTGACCATTGAAATGTCCCCACCAATAATTTAATCCACTTAAAAAAATTAAATAAAATCGTGCTGTCAGCATTAACCTAGACACGCAGAAAGGGATAAATCACATTCTCTTTCAAGCATACGTTTCGGTGTCTCACTATGGGATACGCCCCTTCCGCGTATTCTTCAGAAGCCCTATTACATTACGCCAGCCCCAATTGGCTGGCAGATGTGACGTCGTGCCCTGGTGTAGCCTTCCCTCCCCCCGTATAAAGGGGGCAGCACTACGTCACACTACGCTATTCAAAAACCTCTTCTCGCTTCACACCAGAAGCCTATCCAGAAGAAACAATGGCTGCAGCAATGCAGTGTGCTAAAGCTAGGGGAGGAGGAGACGTGCGACTCTGCCTGTGCGGGAACAAAATCGCGGACAAAGACTCACACCAGGTCTGCTCGGCGTGTCTTGGGCTGAAACATGCCCAACTAGTGGTTGAAAACCCCGGTTCCTGCGAGCACTGCGCACGCTTCACCGCAAAGAGCCTTCGTCGCAGGCTAGCGCGCCAAGCTAGCCTGTCGGGCCTCGACCCGCTCCTGTCACCTAGCCCTACTCCAGCTGCCACTCCACAGGTATCCATCCCTGGAGAGCTGCCCACCACGGCAGCCTTATCCTGGGGTGAACAGCTCGACGCCTGTGCCCCTCTGCCCAGTGTGCTCAGCACTGACGAGGAGGATGGCGCAATCGACTTCGAGGAAGAGGACCAGTCCGACTTTCTCCTTTCTGAGGAAGAGGAGGATTTCGAAGACTCGCCTTTCCTCCCACCCGTACACTCAGCACAACCCCTTGCCGCCACGGGAACCACTGAGGCTATGGACGGGGCACCATCCCCACTCCTTAGCGTCGACCTGCAGGATGTGTGCAAACGCGCCGCGGAGAAGCTGGACATCCAGTGGCCGACTGTGGTAGCGGAGACTGCAAAGTCTCGCTATGAGGGCAAGAGGCTGCCGAGGGCGAAACGGGCGGCACGACAGCTCCTTCCAGTCTTCCCAGAGCTCCTGGAGGAGCTCGCGGTGACCTGGAAGGACAAACCTTTCACCAGCAAGGTGCCAGTGCAAGGGGGATCCGCACTGGACGTGGAGGGCATGGAAAAGGCAGGACTTTTCCGGATGCCCCCCATGGAACAGCTAGTGGCCGCGCACCTGCTCCCGAGACACACGGCGGCTGCAAATCCGTCGTTGCCATCAAAAGCGGAGCGGTTTCAGTCAAGCATGACTGAACGCGCCTATAAAGCGGTCGCCCTTTGCGCGAGAGCCCTAAATGCGACCTCCCTGCTGACTGCATACCAGGCAGAGCTGCAGGACGAAGCCTCGACCACACCAGGTCAGACACAGTGGGAGGAGATATGCGTGGTAACGGATCTCGCGCTGAGGCTTCAGAGGTGCGCGGTGCAAGCCGCGGGCAAGGCAATGGCCACGATGGTCATTCAGGAGAGAGGCAGGTGGCTCAACCTAGCCAATCTCTCCGACAGGGAAAAGGAGTCCATTTTGGACGCACCAGTGGTGGCAGACAGCATCTTCGGCTCGGCGCTGACACTGATGCAGAAAAGATGCGAGGAAAAAAAGAGGGATGACGAGGCGCTACAGCTCTGCATGCCCAGGACGGCGCAGGTGGCACCCCCCCCTCCGCTTCGACAGACCTTCGCACAGGTCACGGCCCGCCCTCCCCCCAGTTATCGCATTCCCAAACGGCAGAGACCGAGCATGAATGCAGCTGGCCAAAGCGGGGTCGCGGAGCAGAGAGCTCCCTGGCAGAGGAGGAGCTATCAACCAGTGACAGCTCAGACGGCTCAGCCTGTGTCTCAGCCTCAGCCTCATACTCATTCTCAACCCCACCTTCAGGGAGCGAGATGGAAGAAGAAGGCCGTTTGACGGGACCTGCCTTCGGGAAGGGAACCAACAGCCCCCCAGTTCGCTAGTTCCCGACCTTCAAACATTTCAAAGGACGAGTTCCAAAGTCCTCAGTTGTTCTGTGTGGCGGGGAGAGCCCGGTGGGGCCAGGGGAAGAGAGGCAGTGAAGAGGAAATGGGACGGTGCAGCGGTGTGCATGCAGCAATGTGTCACAAGCACCTGTTACATTCAAAACTCAATAAAGTTTTCACTGTACCCCCCAAAAAATATATTACAAAAAATATCTCCCCAAAAAATGTTGCAAAACATGTCAATAAAACACAATATGACATCGCCTCGGGGAGCTTTCGCTCTCACAGAGGCGATGGGGCACACAGACACTGTCAAAGCGCTAAGTGCTCGCGCATGCGCAGTACAGACCACGGAACAGTTCGAGATTCAGCCGCACGATGGCGCCAAAACACTGCAGATAAGCAGTTGGCACAGATGCACGCAGTCCCGCTGGGTATTAAAAACAACCGTCAGGGGGATAATTCATTCCCAGGTGCGGGGGGAACTAAAGCAGGTCCTTCAAGAGGAGATCTCTCTGATGAACAAGAGGGCAATAAGACTGGTTCCACCCGAAGAGAGCCACAGCGGGTTTTACTCGAGATACTTTCTCGTCCCAAAGAAAGGGACTCAAGCCCTCCGCCCAATACTAGATCTGCGCGCGCTGAATGTATACCTAAAGAAATACAAGTTCAGAATGCTCACTCATCCTACACTCCTGAAAATAGTGCGCCAGGGAGATTGGTTTACATCAATCGACCTGAAGGACGCATATTTTCACATAAAAATATACCCACCCCACAGGAAGTTTCTGAGATTTGCCTTCCTTGGTGTGGTATACGAATATCTGGTGCTACCATTCGGCTTGTCCCTCAGTCCCAGAGTATTTATAAAATGCACAGAAGCGGCACTGACTCCGCTCAGGGAAAAAGGCATTCGTCTCGCTACTTACATAGACGACTGGCTCGTGACAGCCCGCTCGGAGCAAGAAGCGAGAGAACACACAGCTATGCTTATGGAACACATACAGAAACTGGGGCTAAGATTAAACACAGAAAAGAGTGTTTTAATTCCCACACAATCCATAACGTATCTGGGACTGGCGCTGGACTCAGTGAAGTTCAGAGCGCGACTCTCGGCAGACAGGGTGAAAAGATTCACCTGCTGCATGACCCAGTTTCAGAGAGGACACAAAGTTTCCTTTCGCACATGCCTCAGACTACTAGGACTGATGGCATCAGCCCTGATAGTTATTCCCCTAGGCAGACTTCATATGAGGGAATTTCAATGCTGGGTGGCGTCTCAGGGACTGGACCCAGTACGTCACTCACGGAGAAGGGTAAGAGTGACGTCAGAGGCGGTTCTAGCACTACGCCAGTGGAGACACCCGAATTTCCTGATCGAAGGGGTTTCCATGGGCGTGGTCCCACACAGAAAGATGATAACAACGGACGCGTCGCTATCCGGTTGGGGGGGCATTCACGAGGGCAGAATAGTGAATGGGAGATGGGGTCAGCACATGACCAATCTTCACATAAACTATCTGGAAATGCTAGCTGTCTTTCTGACACTAAAACATTTTCTTCCTTTTCTGAGAGGAAATCATGTTCTTGTGAGAACGGACAACACTACAGCTGTAGCGTACATAAATCGTCAGGGGGGTCTCAGATCACTTCTGCTGCACACGTTAGCACGCAGACTGATTTTATGGGGCAGTGTCAACCTTTTATCCCTGAGAGCGACACACGTACAAGGTGTGATGAATCGGGGCGCAGATCTGCTGTCCAGGGGAAATCCCCCCTATGGGGAGTGGAAACTGAACAGCGAAGTGGTCGAACAGATCTGGAGCATATACGGCAGAGCGACAGTGGATCTGTTCGCGTCCAAAGGCAACGCCCAATGTCACCTGTTCTTTTCCCTGAAGGACCGGAGCGTGCCCCTGGGAATAGATGCGCTAGCACACGAGTGGCCTCGCACTCTCCTATACGCGTTCCCGCCAATAGCGCTGATATCACCAACTCTCTGGATCCAGAGCAGCATCGACTAGGTCTCTCTACGATTGCAAATGGAATGTGTTTGAGCGCTGGTGCACAGCTAGACACGAGATTCCCTTTCAGTGTTCAGTGGCAGTGATTCTTTCATTTTTTCAGGAAATGATAGATAAAGGCAGAGCGTTCTCAACCATAAAAGTGTTTCTGGCTGCTATATCTGCGTGCCACATTGGTTTTGATAATAAAACAGTGGGGCAACATCCTCTGATATGCAGATTCATGAAGGGCGCGCACCGCGCCCTGCCGGTTTCAAAACCACTTACCCCATCATGGGATTGGGATTGGTGCTTGATGCATTGTCTACGTCCCCATTTTCACCGCTAGACAAGATTGATTTCAAGGCACTGTCTTTCAAGACTGTGCTATTAATTGCTTTGGTCTCAGCGAAGCGCGTGAGTGAGATTCATGCGTTTTCTGTGCACCCAGCATGTTTACAGTTCATGTCTGGGGATGCGGGAGTAGTTATGAAACCTAATCCGGCATTCATGCCTAAAGTCATTAATGCTATAAGCCCTCTTGAGCTGAGGGCCTTCCATCCTCCCCCTTTTGCATCATCAGAGCAGCAAAAGTTAAATACACTGTGCCCGGTGCGCGCTTTACGCATCTATACAGAGCGAACCAGAGGTTTAAGGGAGAGCGATCAGCTGTTCGTTTCTTAGATGAAACCTCGCACGGGGAAGCCGATCACTAAGCAACGTTTATCGCATTGGATAGTGGAGGCTATTTCGCTGGCATACTCCAGTAAGGGTCTCGAACCCCCAACTGGTTTACGCGCGCACTCAACAAGGGGAATGTCAAGTTCATGGGCTCTATTTAAAGGAGTCACATTACAGGATATATGTGAAGCGCGCGAACTGGTCATCGCCGCACACATTCGCCAGATTTTATAAACTAGATGTTACAGCTCAGACTCTAGCTCACGCAGTACTGAGTGTAAGCACAGAATCTACAAACTAAATTCGTTCAGCCCTGAATGTGGTGGTTATGGTTGGCAGACTTCAAGACAGGCTATCTGACAATACGGGAGTTAGGATATCCCATAGTGAGACACCGAAACGTATGCTTGAAAGAGAACAATAGGTTACTTGCGTAACCCACGCAAGTAACCTATTGTTCTCTCCTTGAGTCCTCCCGCCCCCAAAACACATGAACATTTTGATTGGCTGTTCCTTTCCCTGCTATCATGTGATAGGCTATTGGCTGCGTTCAGACACAAGCAGCGCCAAATGCAGTGGATTTTTTTTCCCGTGCAAGAAGGTGTGTTGGGTGACAGACATGTGAGGAGGCGGCAGCAAAAAAAAAAAGAAAAGAAAAAGAAAAGAAACTGGACATAAGAAGCTTCAAGTTCGCTAGTGAATCCATCAAAGTCCATCAAAGTAACGACAACAGTTAACGTTACTGCTAGTGTTTTTTATTTTATTTTTTTTACCCCTTTGACGCACATTCATTTCAGCAGGGCAGGTTATAGTCTGTGAATACGGACTTCAAACTAACAGCAGATTAAACAGCTAAATGTAAAAGTATAAATATGATCGCTGTCAGTTCTCCTAATCTAATGACGTCTGTTTGTCAGAAATGAGTCTTGTGAAAGAAATTGATATACTACATACTAGAATTTAGTTACAGTTCACCAATAGACAATCCACTTCACACAAATAGTTTTTAAAATGCATTCACTGACTGCATCAACAATGACACAAATGAGATTGAACAATGCTGCTGTATGCCATGTCCGCCATGTGTGTGTGTGTGTGTACAAACCTCATTATTTCATCAGTTAATGATTGGATCTAGTTCTTTCTGCCATATACCACCATTTCCATACAGTTATATATATTATAAATAGAACCCTGAACCATTCTTTTGCTGTATGACCCTAGACTGGGACGTAACACCATACTCACCAAACTAGTTTGAGATTTACATCTGCTCATCTTTTTTGAACTACGAATGCCTCATCTCACCCCCGCTGTTAAAAAAAATTTAAATGTAACTCGGTAACTTTTACTCTGAGTACATTTTTTAATGAGCTACTTTTTACTTTTACTTGAGTAGATTTTTATAATTGTAACTTTACTTGTACTTAAGTAAAATTTCACTGAAGTAACAGTACTTGTACTTGAGTACAAAATTTTATTACTCTTTCCACCTCTGTCTGTTTTATTGGCACAAGAACTGTCTGTGTAATAATTTATTTTATAATGTACATTAAAATAATTATTAATGCATTCAATAAACAAATAAATATACAAATAATCCATACTATAGCCTAACAGTGTAATATGTTTGATGTCCTGTGAGGTATTCCTCTGTAATCGTGTATATTCTTCAGTAAACAAACGTTTGGGTCTTGGGCATGCACTTTTTAGACGGTCCCTTAGTGGCTCCATTGCTATAAAGCGGCGATAAGCAGCGTTTCTGGAAGATTTAGCTCCAGCAGGCTGTAACAGGAGAAGATCTAAAAATATTTTTTATTTGTACTAGTTTCTCTGTCTACTCCAGAGTAAGAAAATATACGATTTTTTTTCATAATTATTGATAAACAGATGAGTTAATCTTGAATGTGTGGCGAATGTCCAATATAAAACCAACTTCACCGCGGTTATAATTTGTGCCTCCACGTCCACAGGATCATCATTAAAAGGGCGCGGCATGCTGAATAACCTCCTGAAACAAACTTACCCTGGAACATAACCTGCTACCGAGCAGGTTATCTTCAGAGAGTAAGTTGCTATGGTTACATACATACCCAGAAAGTTACCTCCGTTTTTGGAACCGGAAGTTGAGGTTATCCACTAACTTACCCTCAAACTTATCCGGGTATGTCACATAACCTGCTTTCTGGAACACCCCCCAGCAATTTACCTTCATTGAGATGAAATCATGTGATTTATAATACACCACCACCCCACCGGACTGACGTTATCAAAATGAACTACGGAGGTGAAACATTACCTTTTTGTGACTTTAACCTGGGTAAATGGTGATTTTCTTTCCTAATAGAATGTTTCCTTGAACTTGCAGGTTATTTTAAACAGTTAATATTATATAGGTCAGGCTGGTGTGTTTCCTCTCATCATAATAGCGATGTACACAAAAAAAATTAACAAGGCAGGTTGTGCACTTCACATAATATAATTACTTTCAGTATACTCATAATAATATACGTATTTGTTTATTTAAATGTTTTTTTCAATTAAGGTTAACGTAATTATGTCTCAACTTGACCGTACAAATCCCTAATCACAAACCATTCATGTTAAGTCAACATTTCATACATACAGCAGGGGGCAGTAGCGAGACGCCAGCTGTCATGAAGCACTAATGAAACAGACGAGCAAGACGAATCGAACCACACCTGTGCAAAGTTAATTGACTCTCCGCCCGGGTGCGTTATCCCCTGCAGTTCTGTCCGTTTTGACAGAGGAAGACAACACCCCGAACAGGTAAGATTCTTCCACAGATGTTTGTTTTTTCACCAGTACATATTTTTATATGTGATTTTATATATATATACCAATTTGAAATAATTCGAGCTTTGTGACATGGTGCATTATCCTGCTGGAAGTAGCCATCAGAGGATGGGTACATGGTGGTCATAAAGGGATGGAATGGTCAGAAACAGTGCTCAGGTAGCCTGTGGCATTTAAACTATGCCCAATTGGCACTAAGGGGCCTAAAGTGTGCCAAGAAAACATCCCCCACACCATTACCCCACCACCACCACCAGCCTGCACAGTGGTAACAAGGCATGATTGATCCATGTGATCCATGCCAAATTCTGACTCTACCATTTGAATGTTTCAACAGAAATCGAGACTCATCAGACCAGGCAACATTTTTCCAGTCTTCAACTGTCCAATTTTGATGAGCTTGTGAAAATTGTAACCCCTTTTTCCTGTTTGTAGTGGAGATGAGTGGTACCCGGTGGGGTCTTCTGCTGTTGTAGCCCATCCGCCTCAAGGTTGTGTGTGTTGTGGCTTCACAAATGCTTTGCTGCATACCTCGGTTGTAACGAGTGGTTATTTCAGTCAAAGTTACTCTTCTATCAGCTTGAATCAGTCGGCCCATTCTCCTGACCTCTAGCATCAACAAGGCATTTTCGCCCACAGGACTGCTGCGTACTGGATGTTTTCCCTTTTCACACCATTCTTTGTAAACCCTAGAAATGGTTGATGCGTGAAAATCCCTGTAACTGAACAGATTGTGAAATACTCAGACCGGCCTATCTGGCACCAACAACCATGCCACGCTCAAAATTGCTTAAATCACCATTCTTTCCCATTCTGACATTCAGTTGCATTGAAGCTACTGCCATGTTTTTATTGACCTGCTTCTGTAATTTTAGAGAGTCCTAGTGTTTTAGACTAAAGTTAGCTAATGAATTGCTTGTCACAGGTCAGTCCACTGCATACAGCATATTTACATTATTTGGCGAAATGTTTATAAGTAGTAGATAAGTATATAGAGCAAGAGTTATGTAGTCTTAACTTATCTGTGGTTTGAACAAAACAACATTGTAATAAGATGCTTAATAAAAGGGCTGGGTTGTACATTAGTAATTATACAAAAGCAGTGTTCGAGTCTCGACCGCGGTGAAGTTAGTTTGATATTCAGACATTCAACAGACATTCGGAAGCGGTATTTTAGGGACCGTCAACAAATTTCTGTCCAAATGAAAAGCGAAAGTACTTATTAACCATACATATGCCATGAGATGTTGCATACTCCTTTTGTTTATTATTAATTGATGAATTAATATATAAGATTAATTGAGTATTGTGTATACATTTTTTAATATTATTTATATTTTATTAATTCACAATTTCTTCAATAGCTTTTTGGTCGTGTGATCAGAAACTGGTACCAAAATAATCAGATCTGAGAACCCCAAAAGGTACACCTGATTTTATTCCAAGATATATATATATTTTTTTTTCAATAGATTCTAGGCCATGTGAACTGGTGACCCCAAACTTCGACCAAAATCGCATTGCAGCCCCACACAAGGTACACCAGATTTTTTCCCAAATATGTCTTTATTCATTTATATATATATTTTTTAATTTAAAAAAACACAATTTCTTCAATAGCTTCTAGGTCATGTGACCTGGGGCCTGTTTCAGAAAGGAGGTTCAAACAACTCAGAGTTTAAACTTGAACTCTGAGTTGATTGACCCAGAGATTAAAAACTGAGTTTTCGGTTTCAGAACAGCTGATCTGAGTAAGGTCAATCAACTCTGAGTGGACTAACTCAGAGTTAAGCGTGTACACCGCAACTCTAAAAAGCCATTATCAATGGAGCGCAGATATTAAGATTCACCATGGCAACAGCAGAAAAAAAGAGATCTGCATTTTTTTCTCCAGCTAAACTTGATATGCTCATGCAAACTTATAGCAAATATGAGCGCATATTTAAAAAAAAAAAAAAAAAAGTAACACCACTGCATCGGTGAAACGGAGACAGGTAGCGTGGGAAAACATAGCTGCTCAAGTTAATGCGCAAGTTTACATTTATAGTATTTAAATATTTCAGTATAATGGATAAGTAATGTGTGATGTTTTAATTTTTAGGAAATAAAGAAGACCAAATAAAGTGTTGTGACTTGTTTATTTCATTTCATGTATTTTATTTTATTTTTTGTGGTGGTGGTGAGTGTGCAGAAAGCGTTTCAGAGCGAGGCACACTTTCCGTACAGCTCTGCATACAGCGGCCTTACTAATATGCTCCGCATCCCCGATATTGTACAGAAAGCTTCCATTAGCAAAGAAACGTAAAGCTGCACATAGTATCTGCTCGGATGTAAGAGCACGGCCACGATGGGTGATATTAGTGATGTAAGGACGGATTAGATTATGGATATATGTAATTGATAGCAATGAAAAACGGTAACGCTCAAGCAAAAATGTACGGGGAAAAGACAAAAAAAATCCTTGCCCGACGTAAATGTAATTCTCTTCGAATTAATGCAGCCTCCTCATCTATGGGATCCTCCAAAAAAGGACAAGACATTCTCCTAACTGTCTTCTCTGTTTGTGTCCGAAATGTGGGCAATGAAAGGCTACGGCGAGAAATACCGCTGCGTCTTTAAAAAAGGGGAGGAGACCGACAGAAACTCCGAGTTCAGAGAATAAAACCTGCTCCCGACCAGGTTAGGTTCACAGAGTAAGTTGCCACGGTAACTGACTCTGAGTAATAGTTACCTCTCTTTCAGAAACAGGCTTGAGTTACCCTGCTTTCTCGGGTTTGACAAACCTGCCTTTTTGAAACGGAAAACTCTGACTTTCTCTTATCTCAGGGTTACCAAACTCTGAGTTTTCACTTAACCTCCTTTCTGAAACGGGCCCCTGGTTACCTCAAACTGGGACCAAAATAATCAATATACAATTAACAATAGCCCTGACATCATACCTCCATCCCCTGTTTGTTGTTGATATACCTGTTACAAAGAATTTACTTACACCTGGAAAAAAAACAGGGAAATATGGTGAGGATTATGTTTTATGGTTTCTCTAGTGCTTTTAACACCAATCACTAGTGGGTTTTCCACTTTTAATTACTAAAGACTGCTGTAGATAAACTCTGTGCTATGCAAATTGAGCCATCTATCATATCCTTTCTTAACAAAACAAAAGACCACAATCAGTAATACTGTATACTCAGACAGATTCCCAGCTCTAAGCAGCATTATGAAAGGTAAATTGTACCTGGAGCTATTAGTTGCAGGCTCTTTAATGAGCGCCTGCAGGGCCAGGATATTGTCAAACTCCTTGTTGCTGATGAGGAGTGAATTGCAACTTTGTGTTTATTCTTACAGCTGCTGGACAATCTTGCACACAATTTGCACAAATGTCTTCTCTAGACATACTTCCTCCCTGTACATGTACAGTGGTTACTCAAGGGGAATGTCTATGACAGCCGCGGACTCTGTCGCGGCCAAATGGCAACAGCCAAAATAAATCAGTCGCAATTCAAAGTAATTTGTGAAATGGCCGCCAGGTGGCGCAAAGGGACATTTTGCAAAACGGCTGCAATTAATGTTTAGACAGACTCTGTTTCTATCTGACTATTGTTGTTATTAAAGAAAACCGCGCAAAAAACAGCTCAAGGGCTTGTAAAAACATTTTTATTTTTAACAGTAAAAATTAGGGCTGCACGATATACTGAAAAAATATCGTTATCGCGATAATGGCATGCGCGATAACCATATCGCAAAGAGTTGCGATAAATACTTTATTTGCCAAGCATTTGTGTGTCCAAATTTGACCAATCAGATGGGCCCTTACTATGTTTATACCCATTTATATCTTTATATATATCAGAGGTGGAAAGTAACGAATTACATTTACTCGTGTTACTGTAATTGAGTAGCTTTTTTTGTGTATTTCTATTTTTTAAAGTAGTTTAAAAAAATCTATAAGTATATATAAGTTTATAAGTACCTTTTGTTTGAAGTATTGTAATTCGCTACATTTTAAATCATATTCGCTACTGAGTAAAAAATAAATGAATGAAAATGAGAAAATATTATGCTTTGTATAAATGCTCCGTTGCGCCGCGTGTGTGTATCATGTCTTGGTCGCACGGCGCTCCAGACTCCACTCCAGGTTTTGACATCGGCATCTCCCTGATCTTCCACACGGTCGCTTCCGCCCTGAGAGTGACGTCATCGACTAGCGCGAACATATATAAACCGGAGAGAGACGCGGGAAAGATGAAAGAGGTTGTGATTTTGGCGTTTTGATATTTGGTTGTGTATTCCGGTTTGACTTTTTGCCTCCAATTGACTTTGATTATTGCTTTGTCCCTTTGGTTTGGTTGGCCTTTGTATATATTTGTAGATAATTTCATTGTTTTTGGTTTAGGGAGTCTGGGAAGGTGACTGTATTTTTGTTTGTGTTTTTTTTTTTTTTTTGTGCAGGTAATCTAGCTACTAAATATAAATACCATTTTGTTTATTATTTTGGCCTGGGTCCATCCTGAATCTGATCCTCCCTCCTGGTGTGTGTGTGTGTGTGTGTGTACAAACCTCATTAGTTAATGATTGGATCTAGTTCTTTCTGCCATATACCACCATTTCCATAGTTATCTATATTATAAATAGAACCCTGAACCATTCTTTTGCTCTATGGCCCTAGACTGGGACGTAACACCATATTTAAGTGACCACTTTGATTTTCAAGCACAAGAAAGACAACAGCTTTATTATGCAAAGGTGTTCCTTCAGTTAAAAACAACTAGTTTGAGATTTATATCTGCTCATATTTTTGGAACTACGCTAGAATGCCTCATCCTACCCCCGCTGTTAAAAAAAAAAAAATTTAAAAGTAACTCGGTAACTTTTACTGAGTAAATTTTTTTAATGAGCTACTTTTACTTGAGTAGATTTTTATAATGGTAATTTTACTTGTACTTAAGTAAAATTTCACTGAAGTAACAGTACTTGTACTTGAGTACAAAATTTTATTTCTCTTTCCACCTCTGTATATAATCTTTATACTTCATTCTGTCACGAACTAACCCCGGATGATCAGAAGACTTAGCGATTAGCAATTAACCCTTTGTAGCGTGGACGGTAAACCCAAACGCGGAAGCAAGCGAGTAGGCAGGATAACCACGCGAATTAGTCTAAGGACTCTCACAGAAGGGGAGCAAAGGAAAAACACACATTTAACCCGCATCCTATAAACACACACTCGAATCAGAAAGTAAACAATCTGAACCGACATGGCGAACTCAGTGACTAAGCTGTATGCTTTGTTTACTCCTCTTATACTTTCGGGTTCGCGCCTGCATTACTTCCGGGTCCTAGTGCCGGTCGCGGAGCTAGTGTTTGTGTGTGTGTGTATAGTAACAGCAAACCAGAAGTCAGAATATCTGCTGAGGGTTTTAAGTCATTCATAGTGTTTTGAAGTCTAAATATTTGCAACTTCCTTGACATAGTTTCTTTTTAGCCTGAATTAGATTTAATTACATCAGACGAATATCTATTACCTGTTTTAGTATGATCATTACATATAAAAAAAAAAGGCAATAATAAAAAAATGCATTTCTCTAGGCAAATGTTATATCGCAAGAAATATCGTTATCGCAGTATTCAACAATATCGCATATTGCATATTTTCCTAATATCGTGCAGCCCTAGCAAAAATATAAATTTTGGAGTCAGTGGTCCGAGTACAACGTAATAATCTTTGTATGATAAAATGACTCGTGGCATTAATCTACACAAAGCGCTTCAGTTTAATTCAAATAAGCATTTAACGCTGAACCCAAACAGTAAAAGAACATGATGATGCTAATAATAATTAAAAGAATAATAATCATCTTTATTTTAGCTGTTTGTCCTGCATTGAATAATTATTTAAATATTGATAATTAAAGCTGCTCACATCGCGCGCGCTTTCACTTTTTAAAAACTTTTTCTCTTAATAAAACAAATCTGCGCTTGTTGGCTTATATCGGGAGCATTTTGATCAAAGGGGAGATTAGAAAGGGAAAAGTAAAAGTGTGTACAAACAACATAGCACAATGCATGTGTGTGAATGGCCGAAATTGGTTTGTGAATAAATCTTTTAGTTAATGTAAAATGTTCGCGTGAACCCGCGGCGCTCGTGTGTGCTCTTTCACTTTGCCAAGTTTTGATCTAAAGTCCGACTAACGCTCGTGCCAATATGAGAGATTTATAATAGATTTCTCTTTCCCAAAAATACAACAAACACACATTTATACCTGTTAAATAAGTGCTGTCTTTGTGGCGCTATGCGAAACGCACGCCGATGTGAACCGCTTTATTTTTCAGTCATAATATACTAACATGTTTTTGCTGTGTAGTGGTCTGCGCGCGCACAACCTCTCGCGTGCGAGACTTTCTCTGAATACGCCGTTTTTAACGGGGGTGAGGATAAGAAACACCGCAGCGACAGAAGTAGACTAATGATTACGAATGCGTCGGGGAAAACAGAGTGGCCATTTTAATAATTCATTGATAAGTTGATGTCTTTGGTTTTGGCTGTGAGTGGTTGCACTGTAGTAATCCACGTTTTATAGGAATTACATAAGCTGATTTTTTTTTTTTTTTTTTTTTTCCCCCCATTAGTTTACAGTATATAAAAGCAGACATTTTGCTTTCTGTAAGTATATATTTTTCACGTCTGTGAGGCGAGGATACACAGAGTTTCGGTTAAATTTCTGACGCGCTCAAGTTCACAGAAACCGATACAGAATAGCGCTGTATCCCCGTTTGCTTTCATTATTTTACAACATCATAACGTTTTCTCGTCATTGTGCGTGCACTTAAATAAAACTAAAGTCTTATAAAGGCTATGTAGCTTATATAGGTTTATTATATAATTTTTGCCCATTAATCTGACAACACCTGTGGCTCACCCAGAGTTTTCTGACTATGCGAGTGTTACACATGATAAAATATAAAGGCTCACTGTGTTAACATTTACTTTGCTTAAATTCGATGGAACTAAGAAACGCCTATATTTAATTTAAGTTCTAAATTTGTACTGTAATTTTAGTACTGTGATGGTAAATTCGTTTAATGTTTTACTTGTATTTTATAAGGTTTTTGCCGGTGTTCCGGGAAATTCAGTTTCCCTATGTGTCCCCGGTCGCGCGCAGATTCAAATCATGACGTCACTCGCTACCTAACGCTGAGAAGGCGAACGAGGATTTTAACAGTTTTTCTCTCGTTTTAAAGTGTTTTTACGAACTTTTTGAATTAAACAAATACCCTATGCAAAATGATCGAGTGTCTTTTCGCTTTTTTTGTATATTTGAAGATAATTCAGAGGTTTTAAGCCGCTGCAAAAGGCTGGTTTGCTGGGTAAGTACTGACATCGCGACTACTTTTATTACACGTACATTAGCTGTGTGATGATGGATGTGATACTGGTTTATTCTAACCATATTTAAGGTTATACTTTGTAATTTATTATAGCATGTAACTCAAGGGTAGAGTGTATACTCGTGATGACCAGGATAGTCTTTTTTTTTTTTACCGACTCAAACATCCAGTTCTATTAAACCACCTGGTTACATATCAAACACACAGGTACAGCAATTATAGGACACCACACTCATCTATCTATCTATCTATCTATCTATCTATCTATCTATCTATCTATCTATCTATCTATCTATCTATCTATCATCACCTGCATATGATGGGGAAACATGATATACTGTATGGATACCCATGATAAAACAGACATACATAATTGGCACAGCACATATTGTAATATAACTTTTAAATTAAATAATGTATCTGAATTGGTTATTTTACTTAAATTTCACAAAGTATGGAAACTTGAAGTTTATTACAAATGTTAACTGGGTGAATTGATTTCCAGGAGTCTCTTGTGAAAAATAGTGTTTTTAAAAAATATCATCTCACTGTATTACCTAAGCACACATATCTCTGAGGCAGTTTCAGACATCCATGATACTTCCACAGCCAGTAGGAAGGGGGAAACAGATTTCCCTGATCAGGAAAATACGTTTCCCATACTTTAATTGAAAGACTGTTTTTTTTTTTAAAACATTATTTTATTGTGTTTGTATGTATGTGTATACACACACATGTATATATTGTATGCTTTTGTGTTGGGAGTATCTGTTCAAAAGGCTTAGGTACAATGTTATCTGTAGTACAAATATTATATATGTTTATCATGTCTACACTGTTATATCCAAAACTATTCACGAGTCCAAAAGACAATAAATAATTAATATTCCAAATATTACAAATATTTGCATGTCAGTTTCTACATGAAAATAGAAAAGCCAATGTGACAAAGTAACATAGAAGAACTGTGTGTGCGCAGTTCAAAAAAGGTTTTGTTACACACACACACACGCACACACACACCTATGTATTTATGTACAATACCAGCCAAAAGGATGGACACACCTTCTAATTCAATGTTTTTTTGATTTATTTTATACAATAAAGAACAATACAGGCTATTTGGTAATTGGATTTGGTACCATTTGTAAATGGTATTAGGCAATTAAGTAACAACCACAACACTGCCAACAGTCAGCTGTTATTTTTAAATGCAAAGGTCAGGTCTGTGTGCTAAACATAAATATAATTTTCAGATTCTGAAATTAAACATTATAGAAGTAGAAAAATATCAATTAAAAAAGAAAAACAAGCAAACACCAGAATTTTTGTTTTTATATAAACAAATATTTTTAAATGCAAATAATAAATAAATTACAAAGTAATTGCCTTTTTGGGGGGGGGGTAATCTGTTATAACAGTCTTACAGCTTCACACTGCGCACAAAAAAAGTCCACATCTGTTCGTGGGTTTCCACTGCAAAACATGTGAAACCACCTGTCGCAGGCACTGCAGGCAATCTGAAAGGTAAACAAAATCACATCAACTGTGCATTGTGTTATCTTTGCGCATGTTCACATGTCTCTGAGGCAATTTCAGACATCTCTGATACTTCCACAGCCATAGGGGAGGGTGGAAACAGATTTTCCTGATGAAGTATTATCATCTAGTTAGTAGCAGTGCATCCGGTACATTTGCCTTTCAACAGACTAGTGTTCTCAGTTTTCTAAACAATAGCATAAGTGTGGGTTTCCTCTGTATATCAATTATTTAGTTTTTTCCTCACAGCTAAAACATAGTTAGCAGTTGATTAGACTTTTATATTGACCCAGTGGAGAGTAAATGTGATTGCATGTGCTCTACAGGTCACCATATTAGATAAAATGGGTTTGTGCCTAGATATTGTCCTTTACCCATGAGTTGTCCGTCTCTACTTCTCCGCAAAATGAACAGAGTTCACTGATGTCATCTGTTAACCATAAGGTATACAGATTTAAAAAAACATACCGTAAAAGATAAGAAAATGCATATCTATATTCATTCATCTTATTTATACATCAAATTATTTACCCGATTCCTGGAGAAGTCTGACTGCCATTTTTCTCCGATGCTTATCAATGAGCTGGGTTTCATTAGAGAACCACACAGGCTGATCTTGGAGTAACCTCTGTGCGAACTACACATTTAAAAAATGTTAAAATTGAACAAAATGTAACCAAATATCAATTATGTATTTCTGGCATACCTTGCACACAAATACACCACATGACACTCCATCTCTTTGTAGTGAGTGTGGGAGAGTCATACAGCTCCACCTTGACACATTGCACCCTTTACTTCTCATAAAGGCTCTATAATAAAAATAAAAAAAAGATGAAAAGTCAGGACTTGATTCGAAATGTTAAGTTAACATTTGGTAGCTGTTCATACTCTTAACATGCAGTATAAAGAGGTTCTGTCAAGTAAGGGGAGCTATAATTGAAATCCAGAACAGACATATAAGAGAGACAGCAAAAATTTCAGTTTGGCCAAATTACCAATCTCATATACAGTTGTTACAAAATCGGAGCATCGTATTTAACGTCGCCGCCGCATTACGGCATGTGCATTTGCTGTGCATTTGCTTGCTTTTACCACTGAGTGGCGCTATATAACTACAGACTGACGCATCATGCCTTACATTCTCTGTCTCATTAATGAGACGCGTCCCATTAAATAATACACGTAGTAGCCCATAACATCAAGTGAAACACTGTAGTTGATCGAATTCATAATCACAGTACTATAATTACAGTACAAATGTAGAATTCAAATTAAATCAAATCTTATTAAGATCAAATTTAAGCACAATAAATATTAACACAGTGAGCCTTTAGATTTTATCACGTGTAATTAGAAAATAAGTGTGTAGGGTTTTATTTAAATATAAATTTCTAAACCAATAAGATCAAATAACACCAAGTTATTATTATAACAGGCTTACTTCGTCACTTATCAAAGACGTACACTTGCTTTCAAAGAAGTCGAGTGGCTTATTAACGTCTCTGGTGTGCATTGTCTCTAAGTGGCCGCTTGGTGTAGCGGGTAGAACACTCGACTAGTGATCTACAAAGCGCCAGTTCGAATCCCGAGTGATGTTTTAAAATTGTTTTATTTTAAAACTAAATAAAATGTTTTAAGTGCGCTTAAGGTAGAGTCTTATAAAGGCTATGTAGACTTATATAGTTTTATTATATATTTTTGCACATTAATCTGAGTCCTCCATCTGTTAGATCTGTTTAGTTTTTTTTTTCCTGCCGGGACGAATGCGCGGTTCCATCCCTTTCCCGCCTATTCAGGGAGCCTACGGAGTGAGCGATTAACCATAGTCGAATCGATTGGTGTGCGTCCAACTCACGTTACTCGTTTGCTATTCATGCCGGCTGGTGATAATTAACGTTAATATGAACTCGGGCTTGCTCACGATGCTCAACATCTATAAAAATAGCAAAGTATTGTGTATAGAGTGATTAAAAAAAACTATCTAACGCATGTTAGAAAACATAATTTCCTGCATTTTTTTTCTGCTTCAGGAGTCAGTCTGTTCTGAGACAGTGAGAGTAGAGGAAGGGGCAGATTCAGAACCAGGGAGGGAGCCGGAGACAGCAGAACAAAGAGATGATATTGCCAGCACCAGCACAGGGAGCACAGTTTTTAGTTTAGATCTCATGTTTACATTTTATTGTATGTTGATGGCTTGACTGTAAACAACATAAACAATGCAATAAATTTATAAAAATATATATTTATTGTCCCCCCTGCTGTTAAATGAAATTTGCGTTATTTTACGTTAATGTTACGTTATTACATTATTAACGTCGACAGAATAAAGTAAACTTT
Source organism: Channallabes apus (assembly GCA_030522415.1). Classification (NCBI taxonomy): domain Eukaryota; kingdom Metazoa; phylum Chordata; class Actinopteri; order Siluriformes; family Clariidae; genus Channallabes; species Channallabes apus. The sequence goes on from CM060123.1 coordinate 17,592,754, forward strand.
TATTTCTGGAATTGATGCACGGGCTTCATCTTAGGCTTTTTTTTCTTTCGGGTCTTTCGTTTCTCAGCGCCGGACTGTTGATGTCTCTTTCCAGGACCAGGCATATCGTTCAATTATTACAATTCTTTTGGCCAAATACTGTAGGCAGCCGTAACAGAGGTGAGGGCGCGCGCGTCATCACGTGTGCTTAGCCGACTCTGCGTTCACCGTAAACTTCAATATAGACGTTTATATTTTTGTTTATTTGTATATGTATGTTATTAATATTAATTTTTTAGAGATTGTGTGTGTGCGTGCACGGAGAGTTTGTGTTGATAAGTGTATGTCGATAAGTTGATAAGTGTATCAGAAAGCATTAAAATGTTCATTTGAATTAAAATGACACACACACGTCTGTATATACAGTATATCAATTACATATATATCAATTTCATTAGTTCGTTCATTCTATTTGAAGCTTCGGATGTTTGTTTTTTTTCTTGGTTTGGTTAGATTAGTTCTGAACTCGCTTCCGTGAAACTATCGCTAAAACAATGTGTGTAAAACAAGAGTGTCATAGTCCATTGTTAGTTTTAATGATTTGGCTGAAACTAATTATCACTACATAAGTACCCTAACACCATTGATCATGAGTCTCAGCTGAACCTAATTCTATACTTGTAACAGAAAATGTAGATGCAGATTCCAAATGTGTATTTATATAATAGATAGATAGATAGATGTGTGTGTGTGTGTGTGTGCTCTACGCAGGGGCAAGAGAGGGCAGCGCACCCTTAAATGTCTGCACATGTTAATATATTCCTAAAATGTATATATTACAAGTTGATAAACTGATCTGCGGTAGCGGAAAAATCCGCTGAAAATGACAGGCTGCAGCGCACACACACACACATACACACGCGCGCGCACACACACACACACAGACACACCTCCCTTGAGCCCTGCGTCTGTCGGATTTCAGCGGTCACGGGGTGGAAAGACTTTGAAGCAGTTTATATATGAATCTAAGCTTGAACTTATCAGCATTGTAAATATATAATACTTTTCAAATAAAATCGCTATTACTTTGACCCTGAAGTTTAGTTTAGCACACACAAAAAACAGAAAAGTCTAAAGAAATAATCATGATTGATAAAATCTGGATTAAGGATATTTTATTTTGTTTTATTTATTTAATTTGTATTTTTCATCTTCCCCCTGAGGGATTGACACCTTATTGTGGTCAGGGGATTTGCGTGCCTCAGTGCTTGGATGTTTACCGAGGGCTCGATGTGTGTCTGTGTGTGTGTGTGTGTGTCTGTGTGTGAGTGCGCGTGCGGATTTTTCCGCTACCGCAGATCAGTTTATCAACTTGTAATATATAAATTTTAGGAATATATTAACATGTGGAGACATCATTATATGTTTAATGGAACTTGTAAGCCTTTGAATGGTGTTAAAAATACTTGCAAAACAAGTATTGCAGCCATACATTGGAGGGAACTTCTGAGGTGGTCAGTGATTGATGGCACGGTCGGTCGGAGGGGGTTGTGATCACACCTATAGATCTTTTGTTCTAGGCTATCGGTCAAATATCTCTCCACTTGGAAGCAAAAACATGCAAGGGATTTCATCATCTCGACGCACATACTAAGCTGTTTATAAAGTAGACACTGTTTGTTTTTTCATTTTGTAATCTTTCCCGTGTTTACCGTGTACTGTACAATGTATATTCATTTTTAATGAATTACTGTAAATAAACTACACATTCCGTTGATTTACCAGAAATGACTTTTCTGTTTTTTGTGGGTGCTAAACTAAACTTCAGGGTCAAAGTAATAGCGATTTTATTTGAAAAGTATTATATATTTACAATGCTGATAAGTTCAAGCTTAGATTCATATATAAACTGCTTCAAAGTCTTTCCACCCCGTGACCGCTGAAATCCGACAGACGCAGGGCTCAAGGGAGGTGTGTCTGTGTGTGTGTGTGTGTGTGTGTGTCTATGTGTGTGCGTGCGCGCGCATACTTCTTCTACTGTTATAAAAACAAACTAAATACAGCTTTTTTTTCAGAGGTAAACGGAAAAGTGAAGATGTTCAGTGTCACTATGCAGATGTTACACTCAGTGGAGTTACCGAAATCATTTGTTTAGTCCTCATCATTTCCACATTTCACTCGCTTTTATTCCTCTTATGTGAGCATAAACAGTGAAACATTCCACAGGTTTATAATACACAGCGGCCAAGTGAACCACGTTCCTGTCAAACGAAACGAGGCATAATCGTGGTGTTTGCTTCGGTTATGACACACCATAGTTTATTACCTGCTGTGGTAGATCTGATTATTTATCCAAACACAATAATAAAGCTTTATATCCTCAGGAGGGCTCAGTACATTGTTTTAGCGATAGTTTCACGGAAGCGAGTTCAGAACTAATCTAACCAAACCAAAAAAAAAAAAAACATCCGAAGCTTCAAATAGAATGAACGAACTAATGAAATTGATATATATGTAATTGATATACTGTATATACAGACGTGTGTGTGTCATTTTAATTCAAATGAACATTTTAATGCTTTCTGATACACTTATCAACTTATCCACATACACTTATCAACACATACTCTCCGTGCACGCACATACAATCTCTAAAAAAGTAATATTAATAACATACATATACAAACAAACAAAAAAATAGTCTGCAAAGAGGCACACGCAGGTGCACTTAGTACACGGTTGAACTGTGCACAAACCCCAACCCCAGACTTTCTAACACCGACCAGGAGTACTGCAGAAACGATGTCTCCAGCCACAGCTTACAATGTTTTCTCTTATTTATTAAAGAAACTTATGATGACCATAACAGCCTACTGCATTTCATTATTTATAATAACACAAAAACAATATTACAATATTTGATATTTTAATATAAACTCGGTATCATTATCCTCCTTGTGTATGTGTAAAATACATTTAATTTGTTCTATTTTTTATTCTGATAGTGTGCTCAATTTGTTTCTAGTAATTTATATATTTAAATTCGGATGCCTTTTACTGTTACAAATTTAACTCTTTGCAAAATAATAAAAATGTGTCTTGCTGTACAAGCCCTTGTGTTGTTGTTTGTGCTGCTGTTCTTTAATAATACCAATAATCAGATACAAACAGTCTGTCTAAACGAAAATTAAGCAATGCTTCTTAACTCATCATTATGTGGATTTTTTTCATGTTCGTTGGATAAAGTATGTACTGTAATGATTTGGTCTACTCTGTACTGTATGTGCGTGAGAGAGAGGGGTGTCGCGGTCGTGAAACAAAGGCTCATTTCAGCTCATTCAGTTTCTCTGAATGGATAGGTGAGAACAGCTGATTCACGGTGAATAATTTGCATTTGAGTGTTGCCAAGTGAAAAGAAGACAAACATCAAGACGAACAACATATAAAACTGAGACAATATTTTAAAAAGAATCGCAATCAACCTGGACAGGTAAGCTGGAATAAAATCAGTAGCAGCATTAACTAAAGTAATTAGTAATTATTAGCTGCTACTGATTTTATGGACTCATCACGGTTAAATACGTTGGTCACATGCCAGCTGTATAAGCCGGTTAAGGGACTCATTACGGTTGCATATCGTGCTCTGAATAATAATTTTTTTTGTTTGCTGTTTGTTTGCTGAGTAAAATTAAAATAGAACAATTTTTTAAAACAGCATCATCCAGGATTCGAATCGACGCTTTCTAAATCCCTGCCCGAGCGCTCTAACCGCTACACCAACCAGGCACTAAGAGACAACACACCTCCGTGGCGTTAATAAGCCACTCGACTTCTTTGAAAGCAAGCGTTAAATAAGTAACGAATTAAGCCTGTTATACAATTATACTATTTGCACGTGTATTTTATCTGTTTTAAACTTGGTGTCATTTGATCTTATTGGTTTAGAAATGTTTGTAAAAAAACTATTGTTATCAAAAATGTAACAGATGTAACACCGGACCTCATTACCCACAATGCATCTCCCGCACTGGACTACACTGCCGTAAACAGCTGTCGTAAATCAAAACTCCCGGTACGGCAGATGGCCACCACTTTTCATCAGTATAATGACACACACACACACACACAGCAGCAGCAGACCGAGCCGTCACTCCCCTAAATTTAAAGAATACAAACTGGTTGCGTGCGAGTTTGCTGTTTTTTCTATAGTATGCTGAAGCAAAATCAAAATACAACAATTTTTTTTATTTTAATTTTGCTATAATTAAAATAAAAAAATTTAAAACATCATCCCTCGGGATTTGAACCGGCGCTTTATATAACACTGACCGTGGGCTCTAACCGCTACACCAAGTGGGCACTTAAAGATAATGCACCCAAGTAACGTTAAATAAGGCAAGGTTAATAAAGCAAGCGCTGGATAAGTAACGAAGTAAGCCTGTTATAATAATAACTTGGTGTTATTTGATCTTATTGGTTTTTAAATTTATATTTAAATAAATAGTAAACTTGGCCGATTTCGTTATAATTTTGTTTGATGAGTGGGGCTTGAAAATTCTCTTGAAAAATATGGTCATTTATTTCAGTTAATAAATCTACTATAATTTTTCTTTTTACTCATTATTGTACAGTACACATTAATAGCTCTGGTTCAGATTTGTCATGTTTGTTGTGGAAATTACCATCACTGTTGTATTTACTGCGATGAATGAAAATGTCACTTTGCGCCACCTGGCGGCCATTTTACGAATGACTTTGAAATGCAACTGATTTATTTTGGCCGCTGTTGCCTTTAAACGGCGGTATACGCGGCGAGATCGCCATTCCAATTTTGTAACCACTGTAAAAGACTAAATGCCTGACCAAGCTGCATGAACACCTGCCAAAGTTTAGCAAAAAAAAAAAAAAAAAATATATATATATATATATATATATATATATATATATATATATATATATATATATATATATATATATATATATATATTGTGAGAACTTTTGAAATTAAACAATTATTACACATTGTGGTGTATAAAAATTTAGATGTATACAATAAAAATGTCAGGTACTTTGCTCAAATTTCGAGAGTGATTTAAAAGCTGCGGCAGGAGACAGTGGGCTCTGAGGAGCTGCGGTAGGAGACAGTGGGCTCTGGGCAGCTGCGGTAGGAGACAGTGGGCTCTGGGTAGCTGCGGTAGGAGACAGTGGGCTCTGGGTAGCTGCGGTAGGAGACAGTGGGCTCTGGGTAGCTGCGGTAGGAGACAGTGGGCTCTGAGGAGCTGCGGTAGGAGACAGTGGGCTCTGAGGAGCTGCGGTAGGAGACAGTGGGCCAGAACTGAGTCTGTGAGGCACACGTGGCGCCTCTTGTACATATGGAACCAGATGATCCAGACTAATTTTTTTAAATGTTATCCCTTTTTCATTAATCAAATCTACATTCTTTCCATAAATGCACAATACTGTGTAAGGACCCAGAAGTTCTTTGTCAAGCTTCCCTCCTTTTCTCTGCTGACTCCTTACATTCTTCCTGAGAACCATATCTCCAATTTTCAATTTTTGTTGTGTGGCCCCAAGACCCTGCTCTTTTTTCTGCATTGTCTTTTCTCTTGCTGTTTGCATGTTTTTCTTGACCGCACTGAATACCTGGTCCTGGACTTTAAGAGCAGAGGTGACGATTTCTTCATCCAGAACGTGCTCCACTGTTTCATTTATCTGTGCAATAAGTAGTGAATGACATTATTATCTCATTCTCTGAAATAATAACGTTAAAATGATTTTATATATTATATAAGATTATTATTCTCTCTAAATTTTAACATGAAATTAAAAAAAATGTTTTGGAAAATAAAAGTTATAACCACAGATATACTCACATCTAGAAACTCTGGGACCTCTGAAACATAGCGAGCCTCCCTACCATACATAAGAAAATATGGTGTAAACTTTGTTGTTAGTTGTTTTTTGGTCCTGATATTGAAGAGGACCGCATCAAGATAAGTGTCCCATTGTTCCGGTTTCTCATTGCACAGCTTTGCCAGGGCTCTAAAGAGAAGAGAAGATGATCAAGTACTAAGCTTACACAATATGCTATTGTTAGAATTATTTTATATATAAACGAGTTATTTCTACTCTCTTGCTCTCTTCCTCATAGATCTGATATTAACGTGTTAAATCTTTCCTGCTGCTATCTTCCTGTCTCCTCTTGCATCTTTTCTTAAAGGTGTGAACGCTCCTACGCTCACCTTCCCATTCTACTGTATCTATACAGTATGTCTCTCTCTCTCTCTCTCTCTCTCTCTCTCTCTCTCTCTCTCTCTCCCCCTCTGTCTCCTTCCCCCTCTCCCCCTAACTCGAGCCAACATCTTGTGATCTGTCTCTGCACGGACACCTCTCTATCTTCCTCTCCTTTGATTCATCAGGATCTCATCAGGACATTTACAATGGTTCATGTTCTTTGTAGTAACATATGTCAATGGCACAGGCGTTTGGTCAAACATATAAACCCCATTTTTTGCTGTTAATAAACAGAGACCTTTCTGACAGACAATGTGTGTGTGTGTTTGACTGGGTCTCTCCGGGCGCCAGAAATGATTACCGAAGCACAGCGGACAGACCGAGCAACTCGCTTCTTTTACTACGCAACTTAATTTTTTTTTACAGCTTATAATATCTCACATAGGTTATGTAAACAGGACCTTACCTTTGGATAGTACCATTCATCCGTTCCACCAGGCCATTAGTTTGTGGGTGGTAAGGAGAACAGAGACTTCTCTTAATGCCAAACAGAGAGCATACTTCTGTATTTACCTAGACAAAGAAAAGCAGGGGAAAAACTAAACGTAACTTTCAATTAATAAATATAATGCATTCCTTAACATTTCATTATGCAACTTCACATTACCAGTCTAAATTTTGGACGCATCTAATTCAGTGACATTTTTTGTGATTTATTTTATACATTATAGAACAACACTGGAGAAAACTTTGAAATAACACATATGGAATTAGGTAATTAAATAACAATAACCACAATCTGTAATATTTTTTGCAGAAACAGTTTTGTCAGGTTCATTAGAAAAACCCATCAAGCATCATGATGAAACTGTATCTCATGAAGACCAAAACTTCCCTTCTGCTACAGTGGAGAAGTTCTCTTAGAGTGACCAGCCTCCAAAATAACCAATTATACAAAGCAATTACAAAAGTATTAGAGCCGTTATGAAGGCTTTATGGAGCATAAGAAGCAAACAACTCTCAAATTCAATCGTTCAAAGGAGGTTACTGCATATTTTGGATGCCTTCAACATTGTTTTACAATGTAGAAAGAAACTTTTTCTTCTTTCTCAAAGAATACAAACAAAAATCAGACAAGACCAGGGACTTAGAAGGTGGGTACAGACTTTTGACTGCTAACAAACAAGCTGAACAAAAATAAATAAATAAATGAATAAATAAAAAACATTTAGTTTGACATCACAAAGTCCTCACTTGCTATTCAAAAAATAACTTAACCAACCTGATTGACAAATTCCCTGCCTTGATCAGTGAGTATCCTTTTAGGTGCTCCAAATCTATGAAAAAGATTCACAATGCACATTGAGACGACATCTGCTGATTTTGATGGCAATGGGTATGCCTCTACCCACTTTGTGAAATAATCAATCAGTACACAAATGTACTGATTGCCTTTCTCTGTCTTTGTCAACTTTCCAACGAGGTCCATACCGACCAATTCCCATGGTTCATTTACCTTAAAAAACAAAAGTTTATAAATATTAATACATTTTGCTTAAGTAATCACATAAGTAAAAATTATTGAACTACTTACAATGATGGGAATATGGGCTTCTTTTTGTTTTATGCCTCTTTTAGACTGGCATGCTGGGCACTGTTTAATCTGCATTTAGACAAAGCAACAAATATCAAAAGGTTTGTCAATTTGCAAGTGGAAAGACAAAAGTTTATCCACTTTACGCACGACTTTAGCTTAAATGTGTTCCCTTGTGACGCACATAAAAAAGCACTTCATTTGCTAAAAGATTCAATAAATTAAGTATAGCTACAGTTGCATGTATGGCTTCTTTCACTCCAACTTCAAGCCATATATCCTAGAGTAGGAAACCTTTCGATTAACAAAGGTAGAGGTCTCAGAGATGAAAACTGGATGATTGAGAGTCTTTATGGAAACATAAGAGACTAATGCCATTTAATAATTTTTGTTTTATTGTATAAATACAATGTATAGCCTTTTGTTTAGGAATAACTAGCCTTTTTTTTGCTGAAACCCTGCCCTAATTCTCTGTGGTTGTTAATAACAAAATAAAATCAATAATAATAATAATAAAAAGAAGAGTATTGGTATTAGTTATGATTATAATTTTTGCCCCTGTTCATTCATGACCACAGACCAGTTCTGATCACTTTAAAGGGTCCAACAATCCTATTAAACCTAATCTCGGTAGTCCACTAGGAGGTGCTACAGTGACCTCCTGAAATTTAATTAAGACCTACAGTGTCCAATTACATCCAATTGGACTCAAATTAACTGAGTGAAAATATAAAAACATTGATTTTACTTTGTACACTCTGTGAATAATTGCATGTGATCACATGATATCACTAAAACGAAACAGACGTGGTTTAGTCTTTCCTGAAAGTGTTAATACAGACTTAACTAAAAACACTGTTAAATATAAAAAGCCAGATAAACAAGCGAGAGATAAACAATGTTGGTTTTTATGTCATAGTGGCGGAAAAAAAACATGTTAATACGTCATCTGGAAGTGTCAGTAGTAATATAGACATTAAGAAAAAAAAACGCTTAATGTCTTTTTTTTTTTTTTAAATAAATAGTAAATAATTAGAAACTTACCCAGTTTTCAATATCGATGGTCATCCCGGGCCAGTAATAACGTCTAGAAATTGCATCCTGGGTTTTTTCCTTTCCGCTATGCCCACCTGTTGAAATTCTTGCATGAAATTCTTAAAAAATATCGTCTGCCTCCTCCGCAGTATGCACAACTTTAACACAAATTTCTAACTTTGTGCCCTTGTGACACACATAAAGCTCTCCATCTGTTAGAAAATTCAATAAATTAAGTATAACCTCAGTTGCACGTAAATCTGTGCCTCTCACAGGCCAGAGATTAATTTTAATATAGAATATATTTACATTTATAAGAAAAAACAAACTGTGCAATAATAACATGTACAGGTAGGCCTGTTAGCTACTTGTAACCAACAGGGCCAAATAGCTAAACAAATATTAGGACAGACTATTACCTTTTACTACATATTGTTTTGCAAGCCGTCGAATTACGTATTTCTCCGATTTTGTTCGGGAATCAGGATATTTTCCTGTTGTTAAATAATTCAAAATTTCGTTATATTGTGTCGCATCCATCCTGTCTCCATCCAAATTTATAAACAACTGAAAAACTTCTTTCATCCACCACAACTTACTGGCGCTGTGACTCACAATATAGTCTTCACGACTGAATGGAAAAATATGAAATTACAAAATGTATGAAACTAAATAGGTATTTTTGGAAAAGGTTTGGAAAGGGCCTGATTATACAGGAAATGTATAATCCTAAAAAAAATTTTTTAATCATTATGTCCATACATTCTTATATGTTTATACCCTTATTATACCATTGTAAATACATAGGCAAACTTATTTAACTAAAAAATACAAAATAAGTGGTATAATATATAGAGATAGTTTAGGATTACAATACATTTAAGAAAATCAGATGTCTGAAGCATAAGATGGATGTTTAGAGGATCAGAAACCCAAAAAAAACGAGCATAGATTAGGCCTGTAAAGACTCAAGGTTCTGTAAGCAGGTTTAGAAGCTCAAAAAAAAAAAAACTATTTCCCTTTCTCTACTGGCTTTATGGTTTCAAAAACACTGTCTTTCAATTGAAGTATGAAAGACAAGCTAAGGCTGTGGAAGTATCATGGATGTCTGAAACTGCCTCAGAGATATGTGTACATGGGGCACAAGTAACACAATGCACAGAATGTTTTAAAAAACACTCTTTCAATTAAAGTATGGGAAACATATTTTCCTGATCATCAGGGAAATCTGTTTCCCCCTTCCTACTGGCTGTGGAAGTATCATGGATGTCTGAAACTGTCTCAGAGATATGTGTGCTTAGGTAATACAGTGAGATGATATTTTTTAAAAACACTATTTTTCACAAGAGACTCCTGGAAATCAATTCACCCAGTTAACATTTGTAATAAACTTCAAGTTTCCATACTTTGTGAAATTTAAGTAAAATAACCAATTCAGATACATTATTTAATTTAAAAGTTATATTATATGTGCTGTGCCAATTATGTATGTCTGTTTTATCATGGATATCCATACAGTATATCATGGTTTTCAGGATATCATGTTTCCCCATCATATGCAGGTGCTGAGAGATAGATAGATAGATAGATAGATGAGTGTGGTGTCCTATAATTGCTGTACCTGTGTGTTTGATATGTAACCAGGTGGTTTAATAGAACTGGATGTTTGAGTCGGTTAAAAAAAAGACTATCCTGGTTATCACGAGCATACACTCTACCCTTGAGTTACATGCTATAATAAATTACAAAGTATAACCTTAAATATGGTTAGAATAAACCAGTATCACATCCATCATCACACAGCTAATGTACGTGTAATAAAAGTAGTCGCGATGTCAGTACTTGCCCAGCTTGGAAAGTAAAAATGTAATTTGTTACATTTTTTTTTATTTATTAAAGAATTACACATGATAAAATATAAAGGCTTACTGTGTTAACGTTTACTTTGCTTAAATTCGATCCTAATAAGATTTAATTTAAATTCTACATTTGTACTGTAATTTTAATATTGTGATTATAAATTCGTTTAACTACAATGTTTCACTTGATTTTATCCGCTACTACGTGCAGCTCTAAAGGAGCGCGGCTCATTAATCCTTGACAGAATGAACTGATGCCCGAGGCGTCAGTCTATAGTTATATAGCACCACTCAGCGGTAGAAGCGTGACGGAAGAAACAGAATACCGCGTGACTACCATCTGTGTATATATAAATACAGTAGTATTTGTGTGTACTTAGCTTATTTATTTTTGTGTGTTTTAGCTGTCTGTGGCTGTGCAAAACTGCAATTTCCCTCAGGATCAATAAAGATTTATCTTATATTAATTTACTATTTTAATAAATCATTATTAATACCTTCCAGGTTTGTCTCAGATTGAAAGACGTTGGAGTCTCTCTTCCTTTCATCACAGACATTTAAACTACAGAATGCACACAAAGCCAAGGGCATTGTGGACAATCATCACACACACACACCTCTCACACACTCTTTACCTTGCTGACATTTAAAAAGAGGTACCAAAACATTCTTACAATTTCTAAATATCTAGGTACTGGACTGACAAACACACAACTGAGCACCGTTCCATTCCAAATTATGTACAATTTGAACATTCTTCCTGTCATCACTTGGCTACTAAAAATTATTTACTGAACTGTAAAATACTGTACAGTACAGTATTGTCTGTAATATGGCTGCAATGCACACACATATGAAACACTTGCATACACGTATATGAAATACTCACACATACATATATACTACTAACTGCTCAAACAACTACATGTGAAATACGCGCGCACACATACATACATACTTTCCGCGCACACACACATACATACTTTCCGTGCACGCGCACAAAGTGAACTGTAGCGGTGTAGGGAACGAGTGAACAACAGATCTTCAGTTTAGCGGAAAAGGGAATGGATAATCACTGAAGTGTGAAAAAATTTAACTAGAAAAATTATTTATATTTTTATTATAATTATTATCGAGGACGACATCATATAAATAGGACACAATAATTTACATTTTAATTTAATTAAGAAACCATTCGTATTATATAGGCTTGTAATCTGTAAAAATAAATAAATACATCTCCGTACATCATGTAACTTAATCGAACAATTTATTCGTAAGTTATCAACGTTTCAATACGTTATATATATTTTTTTAATGGTATCAGTTTTTGTTTCAATAAATATTCTATATTTAATGTCCTTAGCGTGAAATTTCCACAGCAGCAGCTGCTTGTGTTACCAAGGTAACGCAAGGAGGAAGTGACGTTGCATGAAAGCAAGACTGAACTGACAGCAAGCAAAAACAATGATATCATTATTGTCATTCGATACTTGGTTACCAACAAATACTTGTGAATGCGTATAGACTTAGCTTTAATAGGTATGTACTGGACAGTCTTTTAAACACACCACATATAATATTAATATTTCTTACTTACAGTTGACATGGGGTAAGCGTTCCTTGAGGTGCCACCTATTTCAAAATGTAAAAAAAAAAATTGTAAAATCAAATTTGGATAGGATGAAACAGAGCATTAACAAGCATACGTACCCTCACTTCTGTGCCCTCTCTGGAATGCAGCTGTCAAGAAGCAAGACAACATTAAGCCATGCTGTTATTAATATTTCACCACACACACACAGACAAAAATAACATAAAAAATAAGGTACTTAAAAAAAACACAACAACCAATATTGTATTACAGTGGAACCTTGGATTATGAGCATAATTCGTTCAGGAAGTGGGCTCATATTTCAAAACAAATCGAATTTTTCCATAAGAAATAATGCAAACTAAACTTATTCGCTCCACAGCCCAAAAAACTAAATACATAAAAATAATTAACACAACTGCACTTTACCTTTAAAAAAAATAAAATAAACTTAAAAATAAATCCCAACAGATAAGTGTTTCCGTTTGTGTGCGCAGGCAATATTTGTGTGTGTGTGAAGCTAAAGTAAGAAGCCCCTCACCCTCTCCCATCTTATGGCACTTTTCCACTGCATAGTACGGCACGACACGGTTCAGTTCAACTCACTTTTGGGGGGTTTTCCATTGGGAACAGTACATGGTACCTGGTCCTTTTTTTAGTACCACCTCAGCCGAGGTTCCAAGCACGCCGAACCGTTACCAAAACGTGACGTGTAAACACGGCTGGTCACTGATTAGCCGGAGAAAATCGTCATTACTGCGTCACCGAACTTGCGACACGAGACACAACAGAACCGCTATATTTAGAACAGCCAGAGAAGGATCGCACGCACCTTTTTGTATTAACCAAAAATTTTCTTTGGCTGCCATCAGCCTCTTTTGAAACAAACTCCTTCGTCTCGCTGTTAAAAACATCCACATGCCGAGATTGAAGGACACCATGTCGTCGATATGCTCCATTGTTGTGTGTTTGTTTGTGGTGCGTTTACGATGACGTCACGGCAGTAGCGGCGCCGCAACTAAACGACGTGAGTAATCCCGCCCACTCTAAAGCATTACGAAACTGCAGTGGAAGCGCAAACCGAGCCAAACTGCGCCGAACCGAAGTGAGTTGAACTGAACCGTGTCGTGCCGTACTATGCAGTGGAAAAGAGGCATTACACAGTTACTCTTCTTCCACTCTTTTCACATGCGCACACAACGGAAATACTGTTTTATCGGGGGAAAAAAGTGTGTGTGAAGGCAAAAGTAGGAGGGGTGTGTGTGTGTGTGTGTGTGAGGCACGGTGTCCAATGACGCGAGCGCACACAGAATCAAAGAGCAGGCTGATACAGAGAGAGAAAATAGATTTTTAACCAGCTAATGTTACCAGTTTGGGGACTTGTTCTTTTTGCTATGAGTTTCCCATCAAGAAGTTTGCTCAACTGCATAAAATAAGTCAGGTGTAGAGGCCGCATGGGGCTTTATATTTGTGAACTCATGCTAAGAGTTTCTTTTTAGGACAAGCCTAAAGTTAACCCTACTAACTTTTAGCCTAATGTACTAGCCCAACAGTAGTCTTTTTTAATTAATTAATTTATTTATTTCTTTATTTTAAACAATTTTCAATCTCAAGACCTCCTCTTCTCGTTGCAGTAAAAATGCGTTAACACTCTCAAGATAATCTAGAATATTGCGAAATATGTGGCAGCACTTTTCTCAAATTCAAAATTTAAAAAACTTTATTAATCCACATTGGGCAATTAAAGGCACGCAGAGTAGTTTTTTTTAAAGGTTGAAAATCCATAGACAACTCAGATTTTACATGGTGACCATGGTTTACAGTACATTCCATAAAACATTCCCTAATCGTTTTGTAACATACGAAAAAAAATAGGTGGCATAGTGCCAAATGCAAGTGGCTTCACAATCACTTAACTGCACAGAGCACTTTGTGAAATATATAATTTGTCATTAAAACAAAATGAGTGAGTACAGAAGTCCTTTCTTCAGGTAGGACCAAGTTATTTTCTGTAGACTATTAAATATCTCCTTGGCTACCATAAGATTAAAATAATTAATTACAGCTACATCAATATGTTATTACTATACTATGAATTGTTAATGTTACGTACCAGTTAATTAATAGCAGTTCTATACCTTTGTGATTTTACCTCCACACACAGACATGATGTCAAGAAAATTAACAAGTTGTCAGTTCATTTGTGCCGATTTGTGTGTGCAGAATGTATATTTGGACTGATTTAGTTTTTGTGATATTATTATTATTATTATTATTATTATTTTTACCCAGCCTCACCATATCGTCCATATCACTTCAAATTAGTCTCCCTCCCTGAACTTGGTAGGTTTCTTCCCAAAGTCCAGTCCAATGCAGATTTGGATAATTGGCACTCCCAATTTGCCAGTAGCGTGTGAACGAGTGTGTGCATGTGTGTGTCCTGTGATGGATTGGCACCCGTTTTAGGGTGTACCCTGCCTTGTGCCCTAAGTCTCCTGGGATAGGCTCCAGGCCCCCCACGACCCTATACACAGGATAAAGTGGTATTAGCAATGAGTGAGTGAGCATTAGGGGCCTTGCTGAAGGGTCAAACAGTGGCAAATTGGTGGTGCTGGGGTTATCAGTAGTCCAACTTTTTTTTTTGCTTGGGCAATCAAACTGACAAGGGTTTGGTAATTTTCTGATCATATGAGCGTCTTGATTTCACACTGGTCAGTTCCGTAGGTATGTGTAGAAAATAAGACAGTTAATGTGGTGGTGACAGGGGTACTACATCAATCAAGTGACAATTTAGAAATTTTTGTCACACTTAAATGATTCAGATGAGTAAATACAACATACATTTTTAAATTATGATTTCATTCATTTCATTCAGTTTTGGTCCTTTAACACCTCGGTTTGTTCCGGTAGTGCGCAACCTGGGTGTTATTTTTGACAGTGGTATGCTTTTTGGAAAACAGATAAGTGCAGTTGTGAAGGCAAGCTTTTACCAGCTAAGGCTCCTCAGTAAGGTCAAATAATTTCTGTCCCGAGCTGATTTTGAAAAAGCTGTACATGCCTTCATCAGCTCGCGGATTGACTACTGTAATGCCCTCTACGCTGGACTTAATAAATCACTGCTTAATCGGCTTCAACTGGTACAAAATGCTGCAGCACGTCTCGTCTCCAATACCTCTAAACGCTCTCATATCAGTCCTCCGCTCGCTCCACTGGCTCCCAGTGCGGTTTAGGGTGGAGTTTAAGATTCTGGTGTTTGTATTTAAGGCCATCAATGGTCTGGCTCCTGTCTATCTCGCGGAGTTGCTAATGGTTTACCACCCTACCAGAACTCTGCGTTCTTCTGAATACACCACGTTGGTCATACCCAAGTTCAATTATAAAAAGTTTGGAGGCCGGTCATTTGCCGTCCAGGGCCCAAAGCTGTGGAACACACTACCGGGACAGCTTCGAAGCATATTACTGAGTTGTGTGTTTTTAAATCGCAGTTTAAGACACATCTTTTTAGACTAGCTTTTGATATGTAGCCATTGACTCGATAGTTGTTTTTATCACAACTTTTGATTTTGATTGCTGTTTATTGTCTTTGCTTTTATACTGGAAAGCGCCCTGGGCATCGTTAGGTTGTTGTAAGGTGCTATATAAATAAAATTTGATTGATTGATTCATTAAGGGGAAAAAGCTGTCCCAATCTATCTGGTCCTATGTGAAAAAGTAGTGTTTCATCATTAATTGTAAAATAGACAAAATAAGCAACAACCACCCCATAATCAATATATACTGTAAATACTTGATAGTCTTTTTACTTATTTTAAATATACTGTATGTATTATGTTATTTGATAACATGATCTACTTGGGCTATTGACTATATAATTGTATGTTTCTATCCAGTCTGACAGGATATGTCAGTATGTTAAGACAACAGAACTATATTTATTATTACTTTTTTACATGAATATAATTTTTGATATTAATGCATTTAGGAAGAACAAACATTAAACAGGAGAATGCAGCAAATGAAATCCCATGTGAAAATAAAAGAAATGATGAGAAAGAAGTGTCAAATGTACACAATGAACCATTGTCTATTGATGATAATCGCAGTACCACACAGCTTTGTCAAGCTAAGTCAAAATTACAACAAAAAACTTACTCTGACAATGGGGAACCACAAACAGCTGAGGGAAAAGGACACCAGCGAACATTATCCAGCAAAGAAGACGACATTAATAAGAACAATGGAAAAGACTATATTCCCTGTAAAATGATGCATGTAGATGCCAAAGATGATGACAAATGTGATGAACAGATCATGCTATGTCTTGATCTGGAAATGCAAGAGCTGCAGAGCGGCAAATACAGTGAATTAAAGAATGAAGACAAAAATAAAAATGGTGAAGCATTTATCTGTTCTTCACAAACATACAGAGAAGATGAATATGACACTGATACTGACTTGGCAAATGTTCCTTCTGAAATCATGGATGCTGATGGACAGATAATTTCATGTATAGATCTTAAAAAAAACGGAACAACTAAAAGACTCAAGCAGAATTGAAGATAAAAAAGGGAAACAATGGTGTGCAACCCAGGACCAAACGTTTTTTCCAATTCCATCTCAGCAAAAAAGTGGGGGAAAAAAATCAAACCTAAATATGGAAGTAACAGCCTGCGTGAACCATGGACAGACACTTTTCATAAAGAATTTGTAAAAAAAAACAAAAATCTATGTTGTACACTGGCCTTTAAATATCTACGTGTAAAGATGCCCCATAGCCACAAAAGAAGTTATTATTTCCATGCCCAAGCGCATTGTACATTCTCTGGTTGCAAGGCGGTGTATCGTCCTGTAAACCAGACAAGCCAAAATCTGATGACAAAAGAATAATCTTTAAAGTCTTTTGCATTAAGGTGAAGTCCAACACCTTAAACAGGAAAGAAGATTCAGGCATGCCAAATACCACAGAAGAGGAAAAATTGCAAAAGCTATAACCACTGGTGTGAGTAATTATTATTACACTATGTTGCAAAGCACACCACCACAACAACTGTTGGCTGGCAATATTACAAAGAGCTTGACCAAGGACATCCTAAAAACCATCTCTTATGAAGTACAGAAAAGCTCAAGACTACACAATGAGATCATGCTAGAACTGATGCTCATACAAAAAAATAATCAAAGAAATTGCCAGCCATCCCTCATCAAAAGGATATGTCCAAAATATCCAGATTGATCCATTTGCTGTGCATTTGTACACATACTGTACACAGGGATAAGGATTGTAGCTGAGCATTTAAAGAAGTCTCCAAACATCACTCTTCACCTTGATGCAACAGATGGAGTGGTTTAAAAAATAACAGATAAAAAAAGGGTGCTGTACTATGCTCTTGTCTTACCTGGAATGGGTAAGGATAAACCCCCTTTACCAGTCACAGAACTTGTGTGTAATACTCACTCAGTTCCAACTATATGCTTTTGGATGATGGAATTCACAAGAAAACTTTTATTCACAACTAGAGGAGAATTGCATATGTTGAAACCGACTACAGCTGGGCACTTATCAACAGTGTTCTCTTTGCCTTCAACAAAGAGCATATTACAGCATACCTGAACAGAGCACATGATCTCATCACTTCAAGTGATACACCCAAAAAAAATCACTCAAGTTCACAGTGCTGCATCTCTGCTCAGCCCATATTATTAAGGCTGTGTCTCAAGCTTTCAGCAGAAGAGGGATGGACAGAAATAAAAGTAAAATAAAAGGATATCCTACTGTACCTTTCTTTTTGCACAACTTCTGAATTCCACAAACATCCAGGATGCTTTGTCTGTGTTTTACCATATGTGTGTCCTCCTCAGTGAGGAGGAGAACACCGACTCAAGGAATCAAAATCGACCTTGGACCAGTGTATTTTAAGAGTGAAGGATGTGACACTGGGGGAGACGGTGCACAAGGAACAGCGAAAGTATATGTGAACGGAGATGCCAATGCGAAGACAATAGCTGCCATATCACCATTTACACGCATCTTTAACGTAAGGCGTGAGCAAGCGGAGTGTGATGTCCTATCAGAGGGGAAGGTAGGGAAAAAAAATCCATACCACTGCCCTGGAATCATTCAAGCCTTAATGGAGAATTACCTGGGTATTTTTCCGTTGTGGAGTGGTGTGCTCCTTGGGGATATATCCTGGCATACCAAGTCTAGGACACATCAGAAAGGTGTTAAACTAAAGACCAGGGAAACCAGTTGCCATATTGAGCTATGGTTTCGGCTGGTGAAGCACTACTTCCTGTCAAGTAAAAGGTACTTGAGATCCGCAGATTTTATTTCTAAAATGCTTGCCTCGATTCAAGGACGATACATACAGTAGAACACATTAGAGAACACAACATGAAAATGGAGTCAATACTAAATACAACCAGGCCAAGTTCCAAGATATGTGATGATGAAGAACTGTGGGCCAAAAGCCTGACAGTTCTGCTGGTCAAGAAAAGTCCAAGTCCAAATACTTTAGACCAACCGAAAAGCTGCCAACCCCCAAGCAAACTGATGACACTACAGTTAAAGAACCTACTGCACAAAGTAAAGACAAATATGCACAGGTACATATTTTTAATCTCTTCATCAATATCTCAAAATAACTTTCTTAATGAAACCACTTCCAGTGAACATTAATTTGTTCAGCAAAAACGGCAATGCTGTGACAATATGTGTCAACAGGTAATTATGTTTGGAAATCAGGCATCAGTTGAACACACTGCTCTGAACAGCTCTAACAGATACAATATATAAAGTAGATGTTCTGTATATAGTTACCGCATCCCTTGTCTAATACCCAAGCAATAATGTGAGTACAAGTGTATAATACAATTTTCTAAATGTACTGTATTATATTTAATATACAATGTTTTTAAATTTTACCTGCAGTTCGACTTCGACCTCATGAGTGGTTGACAGGCGAGGTAAGGCATTTTCACATAGAATCTCTATAATTTATGTATAAAAACAGTTCAAATTTACCAATCTAATAAAAAGGTCAGCATGTGTAGGTTTTTCTGATTTTTTATTTTTTCCATGATTTAAACTTTTCTATTATGCTGTTATCAGTACAGTAAGCCAGATAAGATCTTGTGTAATGGAAATTACCAATTGTTTATCACTGATGTGTTTCAACATAGTGTATACAACATATAACCATGTAACCCCCCCAAAAAAGTTGCCATTTCAGAATTGTCAAATTATTGGGCTGCATAAAAATACGAAAACGATTAAAATAGCTGGAACTTGTTTAAGAACCCTTCAACACAGAATCAAAACCTGAAAGGATAATGAGATAAACATCATCTGAGTGGAAGAAATATGGTTGGGAAAAAAATTATGAATGAAAATCACCTACAGCAAACACTAACAGTAAAGTTGACAGTAAAAATCATTGTTTAATAATTATAGTAAGATCATTTCCATATACACACAATGTGATGAGAACTCTCATAATTGGGACTAAACAGCTGTGTGGTCATTAGAATGACAATGAGTCCAGACTAACCCTATTCTCGAGTGATGGGCATGAATGAAAGCTTAAGAGTATGTGACTTTTTTTGACAAGGTGGCTATGTTTGTATGTTGCATGCCGGTTCTTGGGCGCTTAAGTACAGTATGTGTTTGGCCAGGTGTCATGTGTTTCTCTTGATTGCTGTGATTGATCGCTGAAAAACCTGTCTGGAAATCTGTGGCGTAGTTTTTTGTGGATTTACCTGTTGCGCAGGTCTTAGCGTTACTATTGTATAATACTTTATACGTGCTACATTCTGAATCCTAAATCAGGTATTTTTACTTAAACAACCCAAACCAATTAGATGGCATTAAAAAGAAAATTGTGACAATTTATAAAAACAGAGATCTGTTTTTGCAAATCTTCTTCTTCTTCTTTGTCTTTGGGCTGTTCCCTTTCAGGGGTCGCCACAGCGAATCATCTGCCTCCATCTAACCCTATCCTCTGCATCCTCTTCTCTCACACCAACTAACTTCATGTCCTCCCTCACTGCATCCATCTCCTCTTTGGTCTTCCTCTAGACCTCCTGCCTGGCAGTTCCAACCTCAGCATCCTTCTACCGATATATTCACACTCTCTCCTCTGAACATGTCCAAACCACCTCAATCTGGCCTCTCTGACTTTATCTCCAAAACATCTAACATGGGTTGTCCCTCTGATGAACTCATTCTTGATCCTATCCATCCTTGTCACTCCCAAAGAGAACCTCAACTTCTTCAGCTCTGCTACCTCCAACTCTGCCTCCTGTCTTTTCTTCAGTGCCGCTGTCTCTAAGCCGTAGAGCATTGCTGGTCTCACCACTGTCTTGTACACCTTTCCTTTCATTCTCGCTGATACTCTTTTATCGCACAACACACCTGACACTTTTCTCCACCCATTCCAACCTGCCTGTACTCGTCTCTTCACCTCCTTTGAACACTCTCCGGTGCTCTCGACTGTTGACCCTAAGTACTTAAAATCCTGCACATTCTTTACCTCTGCTCCCTGTAGCCTCACTGTTCCTCTTGGGTCCCTCTCATTCACACACATGTATTCCGTCTTGCTGCAGCTAACCTTCATTCCTCTGCTTTCCAGAGCGTACCTCCACCTCTCCAAATTTTCCTCTACCTGTTCCCTGCTCTCGCTACAAAGCACAATGTCATCTGCAAACATCATAGACCATGGAGACTCCTGTCTAACTTCATCTGTCATCCTGTCCATCACTAGAGCAAACAAAAAGGGGCTTAGAGCCGATCCTTGATGCAGACCCACCTCCACCTTGAACTCTTCTGTCACACCTACAGCACATCTCACCACTGTCTTACAACTCTCATACATGTCCTGCACCACTCTAACATACTTCTCTGCCACTCCAGACTTCCTCATACAACACCACAGCTCCTCTCTCGGCACCCTGTCGTACGCTTTCTCTAAATCTACAAAGACACAATGCAACTCTTTATTACCTTCTCTGTACTTCTCCATCAGCACCCTCAAAGCAAATACTGCATCTGATGTACTCTTTCTAGGCATAAATGAACCCTTTATATTTACAAAAATTTATAATATCTTTATTGCTCAAATATTCTGTTTTTTTTTATCCAACCTTAAACACGTACACATTACATTTGTCACTAATAGTAATGTATGTAACAATTGTTGTGTTCTAGGTAATTGAGGGTTTACTGCATGTTGGTGTCCAGAAATGTACCATGGAGAACACTATGTACAGATTAAACCATTACACAATGGGCATGATTTTGTTTGGAGAGTGGAACTAGTTATGTCACCGCAGTTTACCAAAGGTGGGTCAAAAGTGTTTGTGTGTGTACAAAAAGTGTTAGTGTTAAAAGAAAATGGTAGCATCCATACTGTATGGTAAATAGGCCCATCTAATCAAGTGGCTTTTATTGTAATTTCAGCAATGTACAATAAACACAGTGTATAGGCACAACTAGTACGATGGTGATAAATAAATACTTAAATTAACTTAACTAATTTAACTTTTTTTAATTTTACTGAAGATCCTGAACTACATACATGGAGTGAGTGCAAGAAGACAAATGTAAGCAATCAAAAACAGATGGGGTATTACTAAAATATTTAAGACTCTGTTACCACAGCAGTTAATGAAGAAAAAGCAAGTGCAGTTGTCAGGAAAGCAACTCACTATAGTCTCTGTGAGGCAGGCACAGGCTGATTAATAGTACAGTATGTTATTTAAAGTTCATAAAAGAAACAAATATAAATACTTTCAGGTAATTGTTTATCAGTTGAATGTGTTCTAATCATTCTATAGAAGTTTGAAAAAATCCCTTTGTCTTACATCTATTTTCAGGAAAATAAAAATGACAAAAAAGTATTAAATATGTCAAAATATATTATGGCATATCAAATATATTTTGATTTCCCTATTGTGTATTCCATGTGTTATTTTATATAAATTTGGCCATTAGTAGTTCTTTTCAGTATTTCCATATCTTTTTGTAGGTTAAATTTAGCAACTACCAGGCACTTTTGTCATTTTTCCTTGTAAGCAACAATCACTGGAAGTTTATAGTAAGTGATTCTTATTTAAATAAATGATTATTATTATTCAATTCAATTTTATTTGTATAGCGCTTTTAACAATCGTCATTGTCGCAAAGCAGCTTTACACAATCAAAAGAATTATGTTTGTATGGAATGTGAATGTGTATGAATCAAAATGCTCAGATAGTCCCTGGTGAGCAAGCCGAGGGCGACAGTGGCAAGGAAAAACTCTGAGATGGTAATAGGAAGAAACCTTGAGAGGAACCAGGGAACCCATCCTCATTTGGGTGAAACAGATAGCAGAAATTGATCTGCATTTATACTGTGTTGGGTGGCAGGCAGTTCAGCTATAATAGTTGATGTTAATTGATCCAGGTAGTTATTGGAGACTCGGGTAGACTTGTAGGAAGTTCCTTTCCTGAACTATCGAACTGTCAAGTCCTTAGAGAAAAAGCTGCCAACACCAGTCGAGGTCAGAACCATCTTCTAGGTAGAGAGAATCATCCCTAGACACCAGACGCATCCCAAAGAGACACACGGGGCATCCATGTGACGAGATCTCCAAGCAGAAGCGGGGCACCAGGATGGGTCAGACAGGTCTGGAGTGCAGAGGGAGTCTGGATCACTGGCAGCTCAGGAATGGCATGTGTAGCTCGAGAGAGAGAGAAGGGGAGAAGAGGAGAGATGGGAGTTGGGTATGGTCACAGTCACATAATGTGAATGTATATTTACTGTAGAGTGCAAGCAGAGACTCCGGTAGGACTAACTATGACAGCATAACTTAAAGGGAGAGCCAGAAGGAAACACAAACATGAGGGGTCCCTGAGATGTAAAGCAAACAATCACCTCACCGTCAACAAACTTGAGTGATCAATGAGAGTGGGGAAGACAGCATCTAAACATACCAGTTCACCTAATATTATATGTCCATGAGTCCCCCAGATCTGCTCCTTTACCCAAGACAAATCTATTTATAAAAATGCTTGATTAAATAAATAGATTTTTAGCCTAGACTTAAACACAGAGACTGTGTCCGAGTCCCGAACACTATTTGGAAGACTATTCCATAATTTTGGAGCTTTGTAAGAAAAAGCCCTGCCCCAAGCTGTAGTTTTCATAATACGCGGTACTGACAAGCAGCCTGCATCCTTTGATCGAAGTAGGCGTGACGGATCGTAAGACTCTAGCAGTTCACTCAGATACTCCGGCGCGAGACCATTTAATGCTTTATATGTCAAGAGTAGTATTTTAAAATCAATGGGAAATTTCACAGGGAGCCAATGCAGTGAAGATAAGATAGGGGTGATGTGCTCATATCTTCTGGTTCTAGTGAGGACTCTCGCTGCTGCATTCTGGACTAGCTGAAGCTTGTTCATACATCTAGCTGAACAACCAGCCAGTAAGGCATTACAATAGTCCAACCTAGAGGTGATAAAAGCATGAACTAGTTTTTCTGCATCGTTTAGCAACAGTATATTTCGAGGTGAAATAATGCTATCCTGGTAATATTACAGTATCTACATGAGCTTCAAATGAAAGGCTGGAATCTATAATCACACCGAGGTCTTTTACTGTTGCACTTGATGGAACAAAAAGGCCATCTAAAGTTAGTGTGATCTAAGATTTTACTTCTAGCTGAATCCGGTCCTATGATTAGTACTTCTGACTTATCAGGATTAAGCAGAAGGAAGTTGATTAGCATCAAATTTCTTATGTCCTGCACACATTGCTCAACTTTAGTAAGCTGGTTTTTCTCATCAGGTTTTGCTGAGACATATGCAGTGGCTTGCAAAAGTATTGAACTTTTCCACATTTTGTCACATTACAGCCACAAACATGAATCAATTTCATTGGAATTCCACGTGAAAGACCAATACAAAGTGGTGTACACTTGAGAAGTGTAACGAAAATCATACATTTCAACCATTTTTTACAAATAACTGAAAAGTGGGGTGTGCGTAATTATTCAGCCCCCTTTGGTCTGAGTGCAGTCAGTTGCCCATAGACATTGCCTGATGAGTGCTAATGACTAAGTAGAGTGCACCTGTGTGTAATCCAGTGGTTCTCAAAGTGTGGGGCGCGCCCCACTAGTGGGGAATAAAGACATGACAGGTGGGGCGCAATGAACGGGAGGAAATTAGTGGAATGTTTTTTTAAGTGCCTAATTTAATTAATGCTTTTCTTCATTGACAATGAAAATCATAAACTCAAAACAAAACAATCACACAAAGAAATGGGTCATTAATACAAGTAAATTAAAATATCATCAGCCCGGGAGAAAAAGTGGAACCATAGTACAGCAATAACGGTTTAATGTCGGCATGTTAATTGCAGAGGAACAATATAAGGAAATTTTCACAAAGCGAGTCAGTAGCGTATGTAGTGGGCAATGGATAAATTTGTTACATGGACCACAAAAAAAGCAGGCGATTCAGCGCAAGCAGACAAAAAAACAACAGGCAATAAGCCTAATCAACCAAAAAGCCAGCCGAAAAGAAAATATGATGAAGCCTATCTTGAGCTTGAATTCACGGTGCGTATGGTGGGGGCAGAGGAGAGACCCGTGTGTGTCTTGTCTTAAACTGCTAGCAGCAGACAGCATTGGACCCAACAAATTAAGAAGACACTTAGAGACAACACACCCCAGACACATTAATAAACCACTCGACTTCTTTCAAAGAAAGCTGGCAGAATACCGTCAGCAGGAGAATCGCATGGTAACATCTGCATCAGTGAACAGCAAAGCACAAATGGCTTCATTAAAAGTTGCTTACAGAATTGCCTAGTGCAAAAAGACACACACGATTGCTGAGCAGCTAATTGTCCCTGCTGCTTTAGACATGGTGTCGATTATGCTGGATGAGACAAGTGCCACAAAATTGAAAGCTGTCCCCCTGTCAAACGATACCATTGCATGACGTATATGCAACATTTCATGTGACCTTGAAGATCAACTAATATAAAATCTCAAAGATGCACGTTTTGCATTACAAGTGGAAGAGGCTATTGACAGCAACAATGACTGTTTGTTTATTTCATATGTACGCTTTTATAAATTCAGAGACAGTGAGTGAAGATTTGCTATTTTGCAAGTACGTCCAAACTAGAGCCACAGCTGATGAGCTCTTTAAGATTCTTGACACTTACCTTACAGAACACACGCTGAAATGGGAGGACTGCGTGGGCTTTTGCTCGGATGGCGCACAGACCATGGCAGGGAAAAGAAAAGGACTGCAAGCACTAATTAAGAAGGTTGCGTCAAATGCGCAATGGACACACTGTGTCATTCACAGGGAAGCGCTAGCGTCACGGCAGCTCAGCCCCGAATTAAACGAGGTCTTGACAGAGGTTGTGAGCGTGGTGAATTTCATCAAAACCCGACCCCTAAAAGCGCGATTGTTTTCCGCACTTTGTGAGGAGATGGGAGCTGATCATTCAGCTGTGCTGTTTCACAGTGAGTCGAGGTGGCTTTCCAGAGGAAAAGTGTTGTCACGAGTGTTTGAACTCAGAGTGGAGATTCGCATCTTTTTGGAGGAGGAGCGCATGTATGAGGCTGCAAGTTCAATGATGATGAATTTCTGATGAAACTGGCCTCTCTCAGTGATGTATTTGGAAAGCTGAGTGAATTAAATCTTCAGCTTCAAGGCAGATACAAGCACCTACCTCACCTGGCAGACAAGATCACCGCAGTCACCCGAAAACTCGAGATGTGGGACAGGCGCCTGGATCAAGGCATTACTGATGTCTTTGAGAATCTGAGTGAATTTGCTGAAACCAGTGATTCTGAAACCATCACAGTAATCCCATGTATTATGCAGCACATCTCTTCCCTGAGAGGGTTATTTAAAAATTACTTCCCAAACAGTTCTCAGTATGACTGGGTTATGGATCCATTCAAAGCAACAGGTTGATGTATTTTATTTAATTGACATTTATTATACTCCTATATTGTACATACTTTTAATTTATTTTGTATGCTACTTTTGGAATCTTTGTCTTTAATATGCAATGACAAAGTATTTATTTCTATTCTATATGCAGCACCAGCCGATTTCAGCTCTGCTGAACTGGACCAATTCATTGAGTTGACATGTGATTCCACCCTGAGACTGAGGTTTACAGGTCAGACACTGAGTGAATTCTGGCTGGGAGTGGAGAGGGAGCATCCACTCATCAGCCAAAGGGCTATGAGCATTCTTCTGCCCTTTGCCACATCTTATCTCTGTGAGATGGGGTTTTCAGCTGTTGCTTCACTGAAAATAAAGTACAGAGCTCAGCTCAACATTGAGCATGACTTGAGGGTAGCAGTATCAAGCCTGCAACCACGTTTTGAAAAGATGTGCAGTACAAAACAGGCTCATTGTAGCCACTAATGCAATGATAAGGCTCACATGTTCATTCTGTTGTTCCTCCTGTTCTCGACTTGTTCATGGTTATTGCCAAATGCGTTTGCTCTTTTTTGCACAGATGGCAAAGTGACAAAGTAAGGCTAAGTTATAACAGTTGCACTTGTAGTTTACCTGTTTTGATCTTATTTATTTAAAAAGTGATATTTCAATAAATCTGAAATTTTAAACTTGGCCAATTTCATTATCATTTTGTTGACAAGTGGGGCTTGAAAATTCACCCACCCCCTTAAGTGGGGAATGACTGAAAGTTTGAGAACCACTGGTGTAATCTAATGCAGGGGTGATAGCGTTCCGGCACCATGCCGGATTTCCGGCGTACTGTGGCTGCGGGAGAAAAAAAATCAAGTTCGTGGATATTGATCTGTCATTTCTCTAGATCTGTATCTTTGATACTTTTTTTTATCAAATCTAGTCTCCTCTCTGCCACCTGTGCTCTCATTGCTCATGGAATTTAGCTACTTTTCAGGATATAAATTAAATTTGCACAAAAGTGAACTTTTTCTGCTAGATAATACTGCTGTAACAACTGGTATGCACAATTTTCCATTCAACATAGTGAAAAGTCAGTTACAATTACAAGGAAACATAAACACCTTTTTAAAGAAAATTTTATTAGGTTGTTGAACCAAACAAGAAAGGACTTGGGACGATGGTCACCACTGTCCATGTCCCTGGTGGGCCGCATTAATGCCATTAAAATGAGTGTTCTTCCAAAATTTTTATATCTCTTTCAGTCTGTACCTGTTTTTATTCCCAAATCTTACTTTGGCGCTTTAGACTCAATTATATCTTCTTAACTTTGGAAAGGTAAACATCCACGATTGAATAAGTCCCTACTTCAAAGATCTACAGTAAAAGAGACGGTGGCATGGCTTTACCTAATTTTCCTTTCTACTACTGGGCAGCAAACATTCGATCGGTCATCTTTTGGGCTTATTTTCATAACCAACCTAATCGGCCTGCCTGGGTGGAAATGGAGATAAACTCTGTCAAAAATCTCTGTCTCTGCACTCCTTGGATCTGCTCTCCCCATTCCCTCAATTAAATTAATCAATAACTCAGTAGTTAGGCATACCTTGAGAGTATGGGCTCAGTTCAGAAAGCACAGTGGTCTTCTGAGTTTTTCTCTGTCCAGTCCTATCGTCTCTAACCATCTCTTCCAACCTTCTTTACATGATCCAGTGTTTCAGGAATGGTACAATATGGGCATCAAGCTTTGCAAAGACCTGTTCATTGGCCATAAGTTTGCATCGTTTGAACAGCTTTCCGAAAGGTTTAACCTACCCAATTCTCATTTTTTCAGATATCTGCAAGTAAGACACTTCATTCGCCCTTTAATACCAAATTTCCCTGAGGCTCCTGCTGCAGACATTCTAGATAATGTCCTCTGTTTGTCCCCGCTGTGTAAAGGCCTAATATCCACTATTTATGGTGGATTGATGGCTTCGAGTCACACCCCTCTGTGTAAAATTAAAACTGCTTGGGAGAAGGATTTAGATTTGTCACTATCAGATGGAGAGGAAGATAAGCGTCTAACACTCCTGGCCCGGCATTCTCTTTTATTCAAGTGGAAGGATGCCACGTCACCCACTCACGCCCAGTGGCTCAGAGATATTATGTCCTGTTTGTCCCTGGAGAAGATTCACTACACAATTCGTTATTCAGACAAATCAGAACATGTGTGGGGGCCCTTCCTTCGCTTTTTTCATATACATTTATAGTTTGATTCCTTTCTTATTTAATTACTTGTTTGTTTGCTTTCTTTCCCCTTTTTATTCCTTTTTATTTTTTGCACGTAGAACCAAAAAACGTCCAGCTCCATATTCTTTTTTTCTTTTTTGGTCTCTCTCAATGCCTGGCGTCTAGCCTTTCTTATGCATGTAAAACTGGCTTGGAGTCAGGGAGGGACGGGGTGGGTGTTATAGGGTTTATAAGGGGGTTATAAAAACTGTATTAAAACATTGCATGTTTACCCTGTTATATCCCTGTTAAAAATCAATAAAAATATTGTTGAAAGAAACAAAAAAAAAATAAACATATCCATGTTAGTATGGCTAAGTCCAGATCTAAATCCAATCGAGAATCTGTGGCAAGATCTGAAAACTGCTGTTCACAAACGCTGTCCATCTAATCTGACTGAAATCCTTGCCCATTCTTCTTTGCAAAACAGCTCCAGCTCAGTCTCTAGATGTGCAAAGCTGGTAGAGACATACCCTAAAAGACTAGCAGCTGTAATTACAGCTAAAGGTGGTTCTACAAAGTATTGACTCAATACTGGGGTCCGTTCTTCGTACGTTGCTTGACACATCCGAGATGAATTGACACATCTAAGATGAGATCATCGTGCTAATTACGATCTGGCTAAGTTGGTTCTACGAGGACACCTCTTGATGATTAGTATAGCTGGATTGAGTTGTCTAGGATTATTGCGCGTTCGTGCGTTGGTTTAAAAGGCGATATGCATCGACAGTTGAAACACTGATCACAACCACTTTGATTGGTTGACGAAATGACAAAAGAGCGAGCTAAATTTTTTTTGTAACACGTGTTATGCGCTGAAATGCCCCCCACGTGTTATGCGCTGAAATGCCCCACTGCCATGGATCGCCCCCCCACCACACACACATAATCGCTATCAAATATTATATTAGAACATAATATGCGCATTCCTTGCGCATATGGTTTACAATTTACAAATTACATGAGACAATAAAATAAGCAATATGAAAATAAATGTTGTATATGGAAAAAGAAATGTTAATCTTTTTTTCAAAAACATGTATACTTTTATATTGTTTATTTTATAATAAAATTAGTTCGTCCAATTTTTCAGTATAAAAATTTATTTTTATTATATATAAATATTTATTTGCACATTCATGACGAACCCCTGAAAAATAAATGTTACAAAATAAACATTATGCAAGAATTTGTATTAATGGTCTTGACGGCTGTCTCGTGCCTAGGGTTTATTATAACAGTAATATCATTTGATAATAATAAACCTATGAATTTATGTTCTAATATAATATTTGATAGTGATTATGTGTATGCAAGATACTTTTCTTTTCCCACGTGAGTCAGTCCGCGTCAGTCATGTTCTTTAACCAATCAGATGTAACCTCCCCATTTCAACCAATCATAACCCTTAATCCTGTTTACATGAAATAAACCTGCTCCCGAGCAGGTTCAAGCTTACGGACATGTTACTATGACAGAAAATGCGAGAAGCGCGTCGAAGAACGAAACAATCCAAGATCAGGACAAATCCGGCTAACTGAGTTAGCCACGTACGAAGAACGGACCCCTGAATAATTACGCACACCCCACTTTTCAGTTTATTTGTAAAAAATAAAAAATAAATGGAGTCATGTATGATTTTCGTTCCACTTCTCAAGTGTACTCCACTTTGTATTGGTCTTTCACGTGGAATTCCAATAAAATTGATTCATGTTTGTAGCTGTAATGTAACAAAATGTGGAAAAGTTCATGGGGGCCGAATACTTTTGCAAGCCACTGTAACTGTGTGTCATCAGCATAACAATGAAAACTAATACCATGCTTACGGATTATGTTGCCCAGAGGAAGCATGTAAAGGGAAAAAAGCAGTGGGCCTAAAACTGAACCCTGTGGAACACCAAATTCCACTAGAGAACATGTAGAATAATCACAATTTAAGTCTACATACTGATAACGATCGGTGAAATAGGATCTGAGCCAGAAGAGGCCTGTACCCTTAATTCCTACTACATTTTCTAATCTGTGAAGAATACTATGATCAATGGTGTCAAAAGCTGCACTGAGGTCGAGTAATACAAGCATAGTTACACAACCCTGATCAGAAGCCAATAGAAGGTCATTTACTACTGTACTTTAATGAGAGCTGTTTCTGTCCTGTGATGAGGCCTAAATCCTGACTGATACAGTTCATGTATGTTATTTCTATGTAGATATGAGCATAGCTGCTCTGCTACTATCTTTTCCAGAATTCTTTTTTATTTCATTATTTGTGAATTTAATTCACAGTGTGCAAATGCAGTCAACAGCACTGTGCTTGTCTTGGACCCAGCATGCACTTTTCTCAGAATTGAGAGACTAAATGCAGCTAAAAAACTGCAGTATGATACTAAAACAATTTTTTGTAGTAAATTATATCAACTAAATTTTTATCATATTTAAACTTGCTATACTTTGTCTTTACTGTGTAGACTTAATTACATTTTTTAAAGTGTTGTAACTACTGTGCATCTAAAAATAGTCAGGGGAGCACTTGTAAATAATAAATGTATAGATGCACATCTGAAATAATTGATTGTAAGATGATGACAATTAATATATTAAATAATTTATTTGTGAATGGGTTAAACATTTAATAATTTAATTTAATTTCAGAGAGTATTTAAAGATGCGGTGGACATGCCATGGCTTCACAGATTTGTTGGATGTTAAATGGAAAGGGGGAGTTATGTCTCATCCAGTCCAGCAGGATGGCAACAGCTGTGATGTTATAGTAGTCAAGGTAATGAAATTATTGTTTCACCAATAATATACAATCCACTTCCAATTAAAGTAAACGGCTTAATCACTCCAGTTTGTAACTGTTTTTTATAAATTGCCATGGCATCTTTATTACAGCAAAATATCATTAAAATGTGCTTTCTGTGTGTTTGTTTCATTTTAGATGGCCAAAGCAGTTATGAATGCCTTCCCTCACATCCCAAATATGGACTTTGGGACCACTGAAAAGGAAATGGAAAAGGACAGACGAGACCTAGCCCTTAAGATCCTACAAGCATCAGGTAGGTGAAACGCACCCCCACCCCTACTCATGGAAAAAGTTCTTATATTACAAATTGATACATATTTGTTAGACTAGATTATATAATAATTTTAAATATGGCTGCTTACTGCTCTTGAAAAAAGATTCACAGGACTTGTGTACAGATACTCTAAAACATTAAAAAAAAAAATTTAACTTCAGTATTTGACGAGCATAACTGTTGTGCCATGTGTGGTGCATCAAAACCGCCAGGATCTGTACCTCCCATTTACTGTACAAACTGGGTGAGTTGTTACTGTTAGTAAGGCAGAGATTTTTATTTATATATATATATATATATATATATATATATATATATATCTCGAGAGAGAGAGAGATAGGTGTGTGTGTGTATATGTATGTATGTATATATATATATATATATATATATATATATATATATATATATATATATATATATATATACACATATTATATATTTATAGACACACACACATATATATATATATGTGATATATATATGTGTGTGTCTATAAATATGGTCATTTATTTCAGTTAATAAATCTACTATAAATTTTTTACTCATTATTGTACAGTACACATCAATAGCTCTGGTTCAGATTTTTCATGTTTGTTGTGGAAATTACCATCACTGTTGTATTTATTGCGATGAATGAAAATGTCACTTTGCGCCACCTGGCGGCCATTTTACGAATGACTTTGAAGTGCAACTGATTTATTTTGGCCGCTGTTGCCTTTAAACGGCGGTGAGCGCGACGGAATGGTTATTCCGCTTGAGTAACCACTGTATTGGCACCCTGTCTTGGTGCACCCAGCCTCGTTCTCTAAAGCTCCTGGGACAAAGGATAGGCGGTATAGAAGGTGAATGAATTTTATCATCGAACCACTTACAGTACATGGCTGTGCTCTTCCACAGAGGAGGAAACCTGTTGATCTGGCAACCCCGGTGTAGGGGCGTGCTGCCCAGCTCCTAGAGCTCATGTTACAGTAGAAGACAGTTTGAGAGCTCAGACAGAACAGAGCAGGAGATATTCAACATGGCCTCGTCCATCGCAGCTGTGCTGGCCTTTACTGCCAGTTTGATATTAACCGCAACGGGTAAGTGGAACGTGTCAGTGAGTAAAAAAAAAAAAAAACAACATACATATATATATTTCACTCAGTTTGTCAGCCATAATTGTTTTATACCACATGACCCTTATAAAGGATATAAAATGTAATACTTCATATATTACCGAAGACTGATTAATTGTTTACTCCAGACACAAAACTTCATCCTGTAAACACTTTTAACTTCAGTTAAACCCGGATTGTCTCAGGTCCTGTAGAAATGTCCACAAGTACGTTAGATGTGTGTGGGGAAAAAAATAACTTAAACATTAAAATTAATGTTATATTCTGTAAATGTGGTATAAACTTATAATAACAGATTCAACTAACGTTGTAGTGATTAATTATTTTATTTCTTTATTAGTAAGTTAAAATTTGAGGTGGTAAAAATGTGCCGTTCCTGTATAATCCTACAGGTGGCGCGCTCTTAACTATTCACACATTGTAAGCTTTTCAGATTTATTCCTCATATAATTATTGGTTTTGTTTTTATAAAATCACTATAAAAATGTAATCGGTACCTAGGTATCAAGATGATATCGTATTGATCAATTTCTATTTCCATGATATATATCACAGTATATGTACTGTGTTTATACACAGTATGTGGCTAGTGGATTTCCGGAGTCACTAGCCATTCAACCTTTTTACTAGCCACAATTTTCTCACCAGAAAATTGCAGTTTTTTTCTTCACCATTATACGTTAATGTTTGTTAGATCTAGATTTACTTATAAATGACAGCATACACTTAGGGGTGGGCGATATAACCAAAATCTTCTATCACAATATAGCAATTTGTATCTGAAAATGCATAAATAAAAATTCAAACACAAAGAAACTGTTTTACATAATGTAATTTTATTTAAACTGGGAATTGCTGAGGTTTGCCGCATTTTTTTTTCTTTGGCCATATTTGTTTGGATGTGTAATAGACCTAATTTGATTTTGTTATATTGTGCTAATGTTAGATGCACAGGCACTCGTGAGGTGCATATGTGTGTGTGAGGTTTTTATCCCCTCGGCATTTTGTTTTTGTGAATAAAGGAGAATAAACGGTTGATAAGGATTTTGTGTGCTCTCGTTTTTATTGTTTCTACACCAGATTGAACCAGCCGCGGCTCGAATCACTGACCTGCGCGACTAACTGTTTTTTATGTAAAATGTCAGGACTGTTTAATATTGTTTCCACCTTGCCATGCCTGGTTTGTACGTGCGCATCCCAACGGGGTAAAATGTATTTTGATGGTCGGCGCAGTCTATTTCTATCAGCGTCGCGCAGGTTTGTGATTCGAGCAGCGCTGCTCAAGTTATTCCGTGCTGCGCGATCCACCGGGTCTGGATATTTGTTCTGCCCATGCCGGCTCAATCGAGTGCCACGGTTTTGTCCCACTTTAGATGTTTGGCTTCCCATAGAAGTGAATGTGTATTGCGTGGTTAGGTAACGTGCAACGTCACGTGATCTCAACCGCGATTAAGACGATAGACCAAAATCTCTACCGGTTGACGAATTTCTACAGGTTAACCATGTATATCGCCCACCCCTACATACACTGTATCACTATAGTAGTAGTCACGTATTCAGTACTGTTAAGATAACTCCCAAAATAAAAACATGCAAACATGAACAGTGAACAATGAATGTTTATTCTGCTTATTGAACTTAAATTCAAGCCTCTTACCACATGAAATTGAAAAATAACAGTATACAGTACAACTGAACTCATTCTGATATTAAAAATACAGAAACTCAGAACATTTATCATTTTAGTGTGTTGTGTACTATTATCAGGTATTATTATTCATTATGTATTATTATATCAGAATTCTGAGTTAGGACAATGGACTGGTCTATCTTGTTGTGTTGACTCTATAGTGTAAGGTAATTCAATCAATTGATGAATTTTCTATCATTCAACGTGAAATCTAAATAGATTTTAATAGTGATTACTTTTTAATATATAATCAGTAAATAACCTATGCGAAAGGGGCAAACATTCTCATCCTGTTGAGAAGCAATAGCCCTTTAAGCAAATGATACACACTCACACCAAACAGGACGTAAAAGTGTGCGCGCGTGCGTGCGCGCGCTCAATGCATGTGTGAACATGTGTAGAGAGAGATATTAAATGTCCTCATTACATTGCAACGTAATATTACACGCATGAATGTAAACATTTATTATATCGGATGACTTTAGAGAAAACTACAACAAAAATATATTGTCATACCTGTAGTGTTTGCATGTAGTTCTATTCCAAGTTTTCTGCTCAGCATCCTGACTCTGACGTAAGCACGTCGAGCGGGACAAGGTAAACAAACATGTGTAATCTGTCACTGGGCATGCGCATGACGGAAAAAAAAAGGTAAACTGCACATTCGCTAACAACTCCGGTATAGAAGAAATAAAAGATCACATAGACAAACGAAGTACGTTACAATACCAAAGAATAAACTACTCGCCAAAGTGGCTAGTGAGACTAAAGTTATTACCCGCCACAGCCGAATTTTACAATGTCAAGCCCTGGTATGTGTGTGTGTGTGTGCCGTATACTGCATGTGTATATATACATGTGTGTGTGCCGTATATGTGTATATATATATATATATGTGTGTGTCTGTGTATATAATATGCTGATCAGAAGGTATGGGGTTCATGCCAGGTTGCTGCTGCTAAGCCCTTAACGCTACCTGCTCCTGTATCTCAGCTTGCCTTGCACTCTGATTCCAGCTTCCTAACTGAAATATCTGGGGGGGGGGGGGGGGGAGAGAAATCATTTCACTGTAATGCAAAGGTACATGTGACAAATATTTGAATCTTAATCGTAAATGGTTTATGGACTGAATAGAAAGGTGATGTCTCTTTGTGCTGGTTTCTAGATCACAGTCCTTCTTCACCTGATCATTACACAGCTCCAGAAGTTTAACCAGTTTATTTTGTATTATTTGTATTAATGCTTAAATATCTAATTCTTATTGCCTTTTGTTTTTTCAGCTGGTGACTGTGATGGCTACTACAATATATTGGGGATTTATCAAGGACCCCAGAAATGCGAGTCTATGTACTGCTGTGGTACCTGTGAAAGTCGGTACTGCTGCTCATCTCATGACTATTATCTTCATGACAGGCTCTGCAAATTGTAAGATAACAGTTCACATTTTAATTGCATCATGCACTGTTAAAATACACACATATATATATATATAACCCCTCCCAGTCCTTACTTTTATTTAGATAACATGAATAAAAGCTTTTCCAAATAAACATTAATGACACCTTTAATATAAATAATTTAATGCTTGTTTTAGCTTCATTAGGTGGTACAGAATTTAATCAGTCAGCTTTCTTTTTCCCACCTTGCTGATGTACAGCCCCCAGACTACGCAAGTTTCGGTGCACAGCTTCCTGTAGGCCTGTTATAAGTGGGCTTGCAAAATCAATCCATTGTTTGCATTGCTTTCATTTTCTTTACTCATGTACACGACAAGCACAATTCACCACAAAAAAAGTCTACACTGTACTAGGCAGATGTGCTAAATGTGAGCTGGATCCTTCCTTGTTGTATTTGGAGGAAACCTTTTGTTTGTATACAGTAACTAAACACTTTATAAGGCACACCTGTTTGTCCTTGCAGCTAGACTATCTGTCATTCATCCTTCAGCTTAAAATCTTGCAGATGAAGGCCACTAGCTCAGTTAGGTTTCGCATCGATTTGAATGCAGACATAAAATAATGTTCGTTGATCTAAAATGTGGCATAATTGTTTTGGCTGGTTTGGGTGTGTTACAACTTATAATCTCTTATGAGATATTCACAGTCATGGTATACAGTTCATGCAGTTCATGCAGACTGTTCATGCAACTTCCTTATCCTGCTTCTCATTTTGGATGACCAGCAGCACCAAAAAATAGGACCATAGAAGTAGGAAGTGTGTTTTGTGGGTGGGAACACACAGATTTGAAGCATGTAGGGAACAGGAAGTCTATGTTGGATAGAGAGAGAGAGAGTACAGTTCTTTATTAATCCCAAGGGGAAATTGTAACATTTATATAACAGCTGATAAGGCTTTTAATCTTAAGAATTTCCTGGGGATAGCAGCATCCTGTTGTTGTTGGGAGTGTTTTGGTGGAAAGCAACTGAGGTGCTTCAAAAAATTAATGGCAGTGTTTCCCACAAGATATTGCTAGATTCTAGTGGCTTGACTTTGGAATATTTACTGGGACCCAGTGGAATACTCCCCCAGTAAAAAAAAACTTTGGCTGGCTGACTGACTGGGAGTGAGAGCTGATTTGCCAAAACATTAGCCAGAACCAGAGAAGCAGATGCTCTTGGTAGGCATCAACAAGCTTCTGGCAGAATTCTGTTGGCTAACCCTAACCCTTTTGATAGGGTAGAGTCTACAAAAGCTTGCAAAAAACAGTGGGGAAAATAGTCACAAGGTGCAATGCTACCACCACCATGCATAATAGTGGCAACAGTGTTGTTTGGTTTTAATGCCTCATGTATTCAACATCTTTTCAGAAAGTGTTTTTGTTCATGTAGTCATCTGAAAACTTTATTTGAGTTGTTTGGAAATGACTCCAAGTGACATCCTTCTTCTCAGATCTGCCCTGAGCTCTGTGGACTTCTCTATTGTACTGCGTTCTGGTCAGTCCAATGAGTGCTGTGAAACATACCCTTTTAATGTTGGCACAGAGAGGGTACCAGCTGTAGTCAGGCATCATCACTAGCAGGTAGCTGAGAGGTATTGGGCTTGGCAAATTAAAAGACATTTATATATATTTTTTTTGTTCCTTGTGTTAATTCTCGTGTACAACCTCTTGTTCTGCTTTAGGATGTTTTACGGGTGTTTTGCCTTGTGACCTTATAAGGAAATATAGGAAGAAAACATGAGTTTAGAACTGTTACATAAGTTCTACAACTTACCAGTCAAAAGTTTGGGCACATCTTCTAATTCAATGTTTTTTATCAAGTACTATGATAAAACTGACTCTCATGAAAACTGTCCCAGTAAAGAAAGACCAAAGCTGGGTGTTGGTGCTCGTCTCTTACTGGTATAATTAACATCCGTGCACACGTGTACTGTTTACTATAACACTGTGACCCCGTGTGTGTGTGTGTAAAACATATTTTATTTTGTGTTCGGAAGCGCGTGTGCACAGCGCGTGTACTGTTTCTTATAACACACGTGTGTGCGTGTGAGGAAAGCAAAATAAATTCTCAATACAGAGGTTAAAAATCAATTTTCTTCCTTATCGCGGTGTGTGTGTGTAATTTGACAGTGTGCCGGCTGTGTGTGTGAAACCCCCTTCACAAAAACACATGCGCACACAAATATTAAGGCGAGAGACACACACTCTGCTCTCTGAAGAAACTGCTCTGTCGCAAATCTTTTCAGAGGTAAGGTGCCGGTTCATTTGTTTGATTGTTTTACTTTACAGCAGTGATTCTGTTAGTTTGCACTCACACGAGTGTCATTAGCAATGTTTATTGCTAATTTTCAGTAGGGCTGCGACAACTAATCGATAAAATCGATAATTATCCATAATGAAATTCGTTGTCAACGAATGCCATTATCGATTAGTTGGGCTGCTCACGTTACTGAGGAGCGCGACCACAAGATGCACAAATACACAAAGATACGCACAGATACATAGCCGCTCGCGCAATGGCAGTTACAGAAGCGTCTACAGGACAAAGCGCGCGCCCCAAGTCCTCCAAGGTATGGGAGCAATTTACATTAAATGACTCTAAAAAGACAGTACATTCCATCGTAACCTGCACGCTATGCAAGACCGAGCTTTCATGGCATGACAGTACCACAGTCATGCACGAACAGTTAAAAAGAAAAAATGTTGGTGTTCTGGATGATGAATAAAACTCGGTCAGTAAAAACTGTATCTCTTCATCATGTAAAAGTTGTATAGTTTGTGCTTTTGTTTAAACTGTTTGCTAACTTTGGGACAGTCGCGCTAGATCTGTTCACTTGCTACTCGCTAGCATCACATTGCACAATCACCTCATGAGCAATAGTGATTAGTTAAATGGCGCTACTTTAGATTACTTTAAATTACACGGTGCGAATAACAGTAGAATATTACATTTAGTGATTGTCGTGGTTTTCAGCGAATGCAAATAACAGTACATTTGTGACTATTAGCATTTTGCATTTCTACAGTTTTTTTTAATAGTCCACTACAAAGTTAACTTGTTAACTAGCAAATCTGTTTTCAAACAAAATTTACTGTAGTTTTACTTATGCATATATAATTTTATTATACAGAATTACATTATTTTAGCTGTTTATATCTTAAGTGAATGTCAGTGTATTTTTTTTTTTATACACACACACATACACACACACACACATACATATATCAGGGCTTGACAGAAAGGGTAAAATTCGGCTGTGGCGGGTAATAACTTTAGTCTCACTAGCCACTTTGGCGAGTAGTTTATTCTTTGGTATTGTAACGTACTTCGGTATAGAAGAAATAAATGATCACATAGACAAACGGAGTTGTTAGCGAATGTGCAGTTTACTTTTTTTTTTTCGTCATGCGCATGCCCAGTGACAGATTACACACACTTAGTTACCTCGTCCCGCTCGACGTGCTTACATCAGAGTCAGGATGCTGAACAGAAAACTTGGAATAGAACTACATACAGTATAAACACTACAGGTATGTCAATATATTTTTGTTGTAGTTTTCTCTAAAGTCATCCGATATAATAAACGCATTGCAACGTAATATTACGCGCATAAAACGCGCATGAATGTCTCTCTACACATGTTCACACATGCATTGCGCATGCGCACACTCTCTTTTACTTCAGGTTTGGTGTGTGTGTATCATTTCCTTAAAGGGCTATTGCTTCTCAACAGGATGAGAATGTTTGCCCCTTTTGCATAGGTTTGATTATATATACTGATTATATATAAAAAAGTAATCACTATTAAAATCTATTTAGATTTCATGTTGAATGATAGAAAATTCATCAATTGATTGAATTACCTTACACTATAAAGAGTCAACACAACAAGATAGACCAAAGTCCATTATCCTAACTCAGAATTCTGATATACAGTAATAATAATAATACCTGATAATAATATACATAACACTAAAATGATAAATGTTCTGAGTTGCTGTAATTTTAATATCAGAATGAGTTCAATTGTACTGAATCTGTTATTTTTCAATTTAATGTGGTAAGAGGCTTGAATTTAAGTTCAATAAGCAGAATATACTGTTCATGTTTGCATGTTTTTATATTGGGAGTTATCTTAACAGTACTGAATACTTGACTACTACTGTAGTGACAGTGTATGCTGTCATTTAAGTAAATCTAGATACAACAAACATTAATGTGTGTGTATATATATATATACACACACACACACTGTGCATGTATATACTTTATATATACACATATATATCCTATATATCCCGACATTTGTTTTTGTTTTTACAATAATTGCAGATGGCAAGTTGACTGTGTGTGTGTGTGTGTGTATATATATATATATATATATACTCAGCAAAAAAAGAAACGTCCTCTGACTTCCAACTGTTTTTACTTTCAGTAAACTTAATGTGTAAATATTTGTATGAACACTAAAAGAGTCAACACCATAAGACGTAAACTAAAAATGTTTCACAATGTGTCCCTAAATGAAGGAAGGCTCAAAATCATGACGGACCCCCCACCTCCAAATCGATCCCGCTCCAGGGTACAGGCCTCGGTGTAACGCTCATTCCTTCGACAATAAACACGAATCCGTCCATCACCCCTGGTGAGACAAAACCGTGACTCATCAGTGAAGAGCACTTTTTGCCACTCCTATCTGGTCCAGCGAAGGTGGGTTTGTGCCCATAGGTGGCATTGTTGCTGGTGATGTCTGGTAAGGACCTGCGTTACAACAGGCCTACAAGCCCTCAGTCCAGTCTCTTTTAGCCTATTGCGGACAGTCTGAGCACTGATGAAGGGATTGTGTGTTCCTGGTGTGACTCGTGCAGTTGTTGTGGCCATCCTGTACCTGTCACGCAGGTGTGATATTCGGATGTAGGATGTGATATCCTGTGCAGGTGTTGTTACATGTGGTCTTCCGCTGCGAGGATGATCAGCTGTCCTTCCTGTCTCCCTGTAGCAATGTCTTAGGCGTCTCACAGTGCGGACATGGCAATTTATTGCCCTAGCCACATCAGCAGTCCTCATGCCTCCCTGCAGCATGCCTAATGCACGTTCACGCAGATGAGCAGGGACCCTGGGCATCTTTCTTTGGGTGTTTTTCACAGTCGGTAGACAAGTCTTTAGTGTCCTGCGTTTTTAGAACTATGACCTTAAATGCCTACAAACCGGATTCCAAAAAAGTTGGGACACTAAACAAATTGTGAATAAAAACTGAATGCAATGATGTGGATTTGGCAAATGTCAATATTTTATTCAGAATAGAACATAAATCATGGAACAAAAGTTTAAACTGAGAAAATTTATCATTTTAAGGGAAAAATATGGTGAATCAAAATGTCATGGTGTCAACAAATTTAGAAATAGGAATGCTCTCCCATTCTTATACAGTCTAATACAGGCCTCTAACTGTTCAATCGTCTTGGGCCTTCTTTGTCGCACCTTCCTCTTTATGATGCGCCAAATGTTCTCTATAGGGGAAAGATCTGGACTGCAGACTGGCCATTTCAGTACCCGGATCCTTCTCCTACGCAGCCATGATGTGATCGATGCAGAATGTGGTCTGGCATTATCTTGTTGAAAAATGCAGGGTCTTCCCTAAAAGAGATGACGTCTGGATGGGGGCATATGTTCTTCTAGAACCTGAATATATTTTTCTGCATTGATGGTGCCTTTCCAGACATGCAAGCTGCCCATGCAACACGCACTCATGCAACCCCATACTATCAGAGATGCAGGCTTCTGAACTGAGCGTTGATAACTTGGGTTGTCCTTGTCCTCTTTGGTTCGGATGACATGGCGTCCCACATTTCCAACAAGAACTTCGAATCGTGACTCGTCTGACCACAGTCTTCCATTTTGCCACGCTCCATTTTAAATGATCCCTGGCCCAATGAAAACGCCTGTGCTTGTGGATCTTGCTTAGAAATGCCAGCTGAAACTCTACATTGCAAAGAAGAAGCCAACGGCGGATGGCACGGTGGATTGTGTTCACCTACAATGGTTTCTGGAAGTATTCCTACAGTAGCATTCCTGTTTGTGGTGCAGTGTCGTTTAAGGGCCCGGAGATCACGGGCATCCAGTATGGTTTTACGCCCTTGACCCTTACGCACAGAGATTGTTCCAGATTCTCTGAATCTTCGGATGATATTATGCACAGTTGATGATGATAACTGCAAAGTCTTTGCAATTTTTCGCTGGGTAACACCTTTCTGATATTGCTCCACTATCTTTCTGCGCAACATTGTGGGAATTGGTGATCCTCTACCCATCTTGGCTTCTGAGAGACACTGCCACTCTGAGAAGCTCTTTTTATACCCAATCATGTTGCCAATTAACCTAATTACTGTTAATTGG
This sequence comes from Channallabes apus, assembly GCA_030522415.1. Lineage (NCBI taxonomy): Eukaryota > Metazoa > Chordata > Actinopteri > Siluriformes > Clariidae > Channallabes > Channallabes apus. The sequence goes on from CM060123.1 coordinate 17,634,982, forward strand.
TCTTCCAGCTCTTCGTTATGCTCAAATTTACTTTTTCCAGCCTCTTATTGCTACTTGTCCCAACTTTTTTGGGATTTGTTGACACCGTGAAATTTGGAATCAACATATTTTTCCTTTAAAATTATACATTTTCTCGGATTAAACTTTTGATCTGTCATCTATGTTCTATTCTGAATAAAATATTGACATTTGCCATCTCCACATCATTGCATTCAGTTTTTATTCACAATTTGTTTAGTGTCCCAACTTTTTTGGAATCCAGTTTGTATTTTCTGTAAGCTGTTAAGGTCTTAACGACCGTTCCACAGGTGCATGTTAATTGATTATGGTTAATCGAACATGCATGGAAAACATTGTTTAAACCCTTTACAATGAAGATCTGTTTCTTTTTTTGCTATATATGTTTTATATGTTTTATATATATATATATATATATATATATATATATATATATATATATATATATAAAAAAAAAAACAGTGTAGCGGGAGAGAGATGTTGATTTATGACCGCTGTTTACGGAAGTGTAGGCCAGTATGGGAGATGCATTGTGGGTAATGCAATCCACACACTTTGAACACTTAGTCAACACTTACTCTAGCCCAGTGGTTCTCAAACTTTTTCTGTCATTCCCCACTTAAGGGGGTGAGCGAATTTTCAAGCCCCACTTGTCAAAATAATAACGAAATCGGCCAAGTTTACTGTTTATTGAAATATCAATTCCTAAATCAATAAGATCAAACCTCAAGTTCAAAACAGATAAAATACACGTGCAATTGTTATAAAAGGCTTACGTTGTCACATATCTTTGCATAATTGACTCCATGTTTATTAGCTACTCAGCAATCATTTGTAGTTTTTTTGCACTGGCCAATTCTGTATGCAACTTTGAATGAAGCCATTTGTGCTTTGCTGTCCACTGATTCAGATTTTACCATGCGATTATCCTGCTGTCTGTATTCTGCCAGCTTTCTTTGAAAGAAGTCGGGTGGCTTATTAACGTGACTGGAGTGTGTTGTCTCTAATGGCGCTTTTCCACTGCATAGCACGGCATGGTTCAGTTCAGCTCAATTTTGGGAGGTTTTCCACTGGGAACTGTACCTGGTACCTGGTCCTTTTTTTAGTACGACCTCAGCCGAGGTTCCAAGCCCGCCGAACCGTTACCAAAACGTGACGTGTAAACTCTGCTGGTCACTGATTGGCCGGAGAAAATCGCCATTACTGCGTCACTAAACTTGCGACACGAGACACAACAGAACCGCTATATTTAGGACAGCCAGCGAAGGATTGGACCCACCTTTTTGTATTAACCAAAAACTTTCTTTGGCTGCCATCAGCCTCTTTTGAAACAAACTCCTTCGTCTTGCTGTTAAAAACATCCACATGCCGAGAATGAAGAACACCATTCCGTCGATATGCTCCATTGTTGTGTGTTTGTTTGTGGCGTATTTTTACGATGATGTCACAGCAGTAGAGGCGCCGCAACTATAACGACACGTGAATAATCCCGCCCACTCTAAAGCGTTACTAAACTGCAGTGGAAGCGCAAACTGAGTCGAACTGAGCCGAACCAAAGTGAGCTGTACTGAACCGTACTATTCAGTGGAAAAGAGGCATAAGCGTCTTCCTAATTTGTTGGGTCTCATGCGGTCTGCTGCCAGCGGTTTAAGACACAAAACACACACGGGTCTCTCTTCTGCCCCCACCATTCCCACCATGAATCCAACATGAATCCAAGCTCAAGATAGAAAAGGTTTGACGTGTTTCCACCACTTGTTAAAACAGTGCACTTGCGTACCTTCCAAATCACGTTCATCTCATTCGTATCACTTATCTTATACCCAAACCAATTCCACACCACAGACAATGCACCTTTTTTCTTTACAATCTCCTCGTTGTCGGTTTCGTCACATGTAAGCAAACTCACTGCTGCTGCACCGTCTTCTTCCATTGTCGAAGTGTATGTGAAGCCAAACACATCAAAAGTGGGATGAAACATTGGCACCCGATTGAACCAAATATCTGCGCAAATACGGTCTATTTCTGTCAGAGTCGCGCAGGTTTCGATTAAATTTACTTTATATTTTGTATTAATAATGTATTAATTTTTTGGGCTGTAGAATTAATTTAAAGTGCCACTATTATGCAAATATTTTCTTTCATGCAGTGTGTCATGTAGCTGTGACACACATATGTGAACATAAACTATCTACACTATCAGTGACGCTGACAGTGCACGAAAAATGAAGTTTTTGTCTATTAAAAAAAGAGTCGGCTCACATTCGCCGAAACGAGTCGTTAGCAATTCGAATCTTTCTCTGTTACGGATCCACGTCACTCCACACACGTAACATATTTGCAAAATGCCCGCCCACATTCTACGTCGCGAACAACTTGCCCCGCCCACGTTCTATGTCGCGAACAACTTGCCCCGCCCATGTTCAACATGACCGCCATCTTACAATTAACGTTACCACACTCTTGTTAATGTGACCGAGCATTCATGCCGTGTTCGCTTAAACACTTTGTAATATAAAAAAAACTATAAAAAACGATAGCACACAATTATTTTTAACTGTTTTTTCTCGACCATTCACCAAAACTGAACTTAACACTTGCGAAGGGCGCATGCCTCTTGCCGTAGATTTTACGGCAAGCCCAGAGGGAAAAAATGCTGAAGTGTAACGGCACAGAGCATGCGCACCACACACACGCGCGAAGTGTAACGGCACGGAGCATGCGAGAGTAGTAATGGTGGAGCAGCGCTGGCATTATTTTTTTGGATGAGAGAAGGAGAGATTGCTGTGGATCATTTTCTTTCGAAGATTTTTTAACCGGATTATCTTGAATATGACTGGAAAAATTCTCTGGATTTCTCACCGTCCGTCATCGGCCTCTCGGACTTCATTAACTCCGGTGAGACCGAACCATATACTCGGGTAACGCATACAATAAACACGGACTTCGGATATTTTCCGCTCACTCGCGTTCACGCACACATACCGTTTATTATACATAGTTTGTAAATATTGTTTATATATTTGTTTGGTTGTGGTGCACCTTTTTCGTTTACTTTATTTAGTTTTGTATAATACACGTTTGCTTTATCTACTTGTTTGTTTTTGTCCTTTTTGCTCACCGGCCTTCTAACGCAACACCGACACAAAGATAAAAGACCTCTCGATTTTTGTAGCCACAATTAATATAAAATTAGCTGGTCGTTACACTGTAAAACCGACGCCATCTTTTCTATGTATTGACGGGTCTCCAGAGCTGGCGTTCAGTTATGGTCATGGGCGTTTCGTTTTCCGATACACGCTGTAGCGGTAGACCAGTCATAAATCACCGCGCCATCCGACCAATCACAGCAGTGAGGGCTCACGGAAAGGAGGGGTTTAGACAGACTGAATCTTCGAGCTGCTTCACACGAGTCGTTTACGAATCATTTAGAAATGGGGTAAAATGAAATCTATTTTTGGAGAAAACTAAAGTGTTTTTTGACCTTGCATACATTACTGCCACAAACATGAATCAATTTTATTGGAATTCCACGTGAAAGACCAATAGTGGTGTACATGTGAGAAGTGGAACGAAAATCATACATGATTCCAAACATTTTTTACAAATAAATAACTGCAAAGTGGGGTGTGAATGAGTTAGATTAGTAGGTTTATTTGAAAGGGTGCACTGAATAACTCAATTTCTATTATAGGAACTTTTAGAACTTCAGGAGATAAGGAGGTAAAACTCAAACTTGGTACTGTATATGTATGAAACTTGCATCACAAAAATATTTTCTGTGACACATAGCCAAAACACATTTACTGTAAAAGTAAAGTGCACATTTCAGGCCTGAAACTTTCATGTTTCAGGCCTGCTCTGTTACTTAAAGTGCACAACACAAATACTGCCCTAAACTGTTATCTTCCTGACAGTGCCATGAAAAAATTTGTCCCTTCCTGATTTTTATTATTTTTTATATTTTTCAGAATTAAATGATTCAAATCAAATAAATTTTAATATTAAACAAAGATAATTTTACTAAATACAAAATGCAGTTTTTATGTGGTGATTTCACTGATTAACTGAAAAAAAAAAAAACTATAAATTTACCAGGCCCATGTGAAAAAGTAATTGCCTCCCTGCTAAATTATAAATTAACTTTCATCTTTGAAGACTGAGTTAAATTTGGAACAATGGAGAACCTTCCTAGGACTGACAGCGCATAAAAGGACCCAGAACAACTTCTAAAGAACTGGTGGGGGCCCACTTGCCTCCGTTAAGGTCAGTGGTCATGATTAATGAAAAATGGAATCCATGGGAGAGTTTCAAGGCGAAAGCCACTGCTGGCCAAAAAGGCTTTTTGGACTTAAGACAAAAGTTTAACTTTTTGGAAGGTGTATGTCCCATTACATATGGTGTAAAAAAAAAAAAAAAAAATACGGCATTTCAGAAAAAGAAAATCATAAACAGTGAAACATGGTAGTGCGATGGTCATTGCAGCTGCAGGACCTGGACAACTTGCCATAATTGATAGAATCAAGAACTCTTTTTTACCAGAAAATCCTAAAGAAGAATGTCCGGCCATCAGTCATTGACCTCAAGCTTAAGCGCCCTTGGGTTATGCAGCAGGACAATGATCTGAAACACACCAGCAAGTCCACTTTAGAAGGACTAAAAAAAAGGCTTAATCAAAGTTCAGAATTAAATCCCAATGAGATCCTTAATGAAGCTGTTCAGGCTCGAAAACCTCCCAATGTCCCTAAACTAAAATTGCTTCACGATTTGAAAGACTAATTGCCATTTTTCTTATGCTACTAATAAAGAAAAGAGCAAGCAACATTAAGAGCTATGGATGAATAATCTCATATAGCAGGTATTGTGGAGTGTTCCCAAAATGCAGTGAATAACAAAAAAGTGATCCATGGGAGGACAATCAATGAACTGAACTGGACACTCAGTCGCTGTAAGTGCCAGACATTAGGGCGTACAGAGAAGAGAGGGTTTTTTGAAAATGTGTCTGCTTATCCTATAAGTGCTCAATCAGGGGAATCTGGGGAATTTGGAGACCTGGTTGGTGACCAAGGGCTCTTTGCCTGCTTTGCCTATGACTTGGCTTATTTCTGCGTGTTGCATTGGTCTTTCTGTGGGATCAGACCGGATGGGCATCCCTATAGGCATAAATGAGCCTTGGGGGCCCAGGATCCTGTACTGCAATGTTATGTGTGTGTGTGTTTCCACAAATTTCCACAAATCCTTGTTTTAGAAGCTTCAAACAAACTTTAAAAGACTATGCAAGACAATTTTTGCAAAAGAACATAAAACCATTATGACTCAAAGAAAACATACACAAAACATTCTCTAACAGGTTGAAATATTTCCTGCTTTATTTGTTTTTGTTTAAGTTTTTCTCCAAACTTTGAAAAATGGAGTTCTTTCATCTTGCTCAAATAAAGTGTATATGAATGTGTGTGTAGTGGGAGCGGGGATGTTATGTACTCAATAAACAACGTTGTAAAAAATATTTTACGAATATGCCTAACATTATTTGTCTAGTTCAGGTATTTAATTTAAATGTATTTTATTTTAGTTTGTTGGCTTTTGCAAATGTAATTAAAAAAATGCAAGATTATGGCATCTTGTAACATTAAAATAAAACGTGTTTAATTTTTTTGTCCATTCCGAAGTGTACTTCACAGGGTGCTCCCTACTCCATGCTCCTTTTGCAGTGAATGTCAGTGTAGAGAACGTCCCTCGACAAAACTCCACCATTCAGCACACTCTGCGAAGTCACTAGCCCTGATGTCACTTTCTCTGTATTATTGATGATAATAATAATAATATAATTGATTGATCTTTTTTCAAGTTCCTTTTTATTTCTGATTGACAACTGACTGCACGTGATAAAAGGATGATGTCACACAGAAGCAGACAGCGTTTTTGGTTTGCTACAGGTAGATAATTTAAGTTTGGCTTTTTATTTCATCAATACAGAGAGTAGGGAGCAAAAATCTTTTTCAAATAACGAGCGTGCATATTCATAAATCACGTGTGCGCGGATTAATAAACCAAGGGCAAATAGACATTGAGTATTTTATTTGAAAGTAAGATTTTCTCTGTAACAGTTTATTGATTACATAAATACAACACACTGTAGTTTTTTATGCATAGCATAAAGCTAAAAAAACGATAATTGCAGTGTTATCTTTAATTTAGATGTCAAAAAGGATTTGTGGTTTTCTTTTCTGTGGGAAACGGGTCCAAATGGCTCATTTGGGTCAAAGGGTGGTGAATCTCCAAAATGGCAAGACTGTAACTCCTAGAGACAGGCTGGCTGTTATAAGAGATCATATACAGTAAGAATGTTATAGATGTTTGCCCTTACAAAAAATAACTGTTTTTATGAAATACAAGGCAGTTGGAATGCAGTTGAAATGCAGTACAATGCAGTTGTATTGAAATATGATTCTGTAACGTCCATTATAAAAAATAAATAAAAAACTGCAGTTATTATAGGATAAAAACTGCAGTTATACTGCAGTTTTGTGAAGTACAATAAAGTACTATTTATTCAGTACTAATTCAGTTAAATGCAGTTGGAATGCAGTTGTATTAAAATATGATTCTGTAACTTTATTTACAGTTATTGAACAGTTCATTGCTAAAATACATTGGTCTTATATCAAGGTAATTACCTGCAGTAACTGCAGTTATCCTGCACTGAAGTCCTGCAGTCCTGTACTGCAGTAGCTGTTGACCCAACTAGGTTATTCTGTTGTTGTTGATGATGATATATTTATTGTTTGATTAAAAAAAGGATTCTACTAAATGGCTAAGTCCATTTCCCTGCAGAATTTAAAACGATGCTAATTTAAGAGATGAACATTTAATAGACAGCAACAAACAGTATGTTGACATACACTTAGAGAATGAACATGGTTAATGTCTACCAAAGCAACATCCGCAAAGGCAGGATTTCCTTGTAAATATTTTACAAGCCCTTGAGCTGTTGTTAGTGCTTCTTTGGCCAGTCAGTTTCCTTGCTGTTTTTCCCGACGCATTAATAATCATTAGTCTACTTCTGCCGGTGTGATGTTTCTTATCCCCACCCCGTTAAAACGGCGGATTCAGAGAACGGTTCCTTGGCAAGAGGTTGTGCACGCGCGGTCCACTACACAGCAAAAATGTTAGTATATTATGACTGAAATAAAACGGCTCACGTCCGCGTGCGTTTCACACAGCGTCACAAAGACAGCGCTTATTTAACACACATAAATGTGTTTTTGTTGTATTTCTAGGAAAGAGAAATCTCTTATAAATCTCTCATATCGACGCGCACGTTCATCTGACTTTAGATCAAAACTCAGCAAAGTGAAAGAGTGCACATGTGCGCCGTGGTTTCACGCAAACATTTTACATTCACTAAAAGGCTTATTCAGAACCGCATTTCAGCCATTCACATGTTGTGATACAGGCTTTAAGACATACAGGCTCTAATACCTTAGACCAGCGGTTCCCAAACTGGCGTGCGCGCACCCTTAGGGGTGCGCAGTCTGACCAACAGGGGTGCGCGAGTGAATGTTTGTAATGGCGGAAAAAAATATATTTTATTATTTTTATGTATTTATCTTGGGCAAAATTCACTGAGAGAAAGAAAAAAATCACATTACAAAGTGTAATTTACAACCTATGCATTACTCATCTTACGGTTTCATGTCTGCGTCACAATTTCACATTTCACATTAGACGCTAAGTGATGGTACATTCGTAATTGTTTTCGCTTACTAACTTCATCAAAATGGACACCTGGCTAAAAACTGGCACTTTAAAGAAGTCAAGTGAGAGTAGGGATGAACCATCTACATCGGCCTCTTCTACGGAGATGTGCAGCGCCCTTGAATATATGGGCTCGGAGGATAACAAACGAGGTGAACGCTAGAAACGCTAGAAAGTGAGAAAATGTCAAGTAAGAAACGCAAATATAACGACAGTTACATTGGTTTCGGGTTTTGATATTTTCTAATATACAGAAAATGTGTATTTAGTTATTGTAGTTAGAAAATGTGGAGTTTAATTGAAGGGTGTCAAATATTAGAAAGGAGTGCACACAGCAAAAAGTTTGGGAACCACTGCCTTAGACACTTAACAGAAGCTCTGTGTTGAGGACACATGCTCTATAACATAAAGGCTCTCATACCTTAAACACTTAACACAAACTCTTTAAGATGTAATAAAACCTCTCATGTTTATGAGCGACACACACACGCTCCTATGAGTGACGCACACTCGCACGCGCTCCTACGAGCGACGCGCACTCCTAGGAGCACGCGGCGCGCTCACACTCATAGAGCATACACCGGCTTAGATTAGAGACAGGGAGAGAGACAGGGGAGAAAATCGCGACAAGAAAAGACACTATAGACATGACGAAGAAACAAACTAGGAGTGACTGGGAACAAGAGGACAATAATCACCCTCCACAATACTCACATAAACACAGATAAAACTAAAGATACACTTAACTACATTTAACCTAGAAAACAAGCCTTGAGAGCCAGCTTAACACAAATCTAAATTTAAACAAAACAAATGCCCACTGGACAGTATTAATGCTCGAAGTTTCCCAGAACTACCAGCTTTTTATAAGATCTCTAATCCTCTGTGGAACTACAATGAACTGCCAGGGGATTCAACAACAAACTGTAAGGGACCGCCCCTAGAGGGCACTGTGTGCATTATTTACTTTGTTTGTAGTTTTGTTAGAAGACTTGGTTTCCCAGAAGGCACCTCGGTCAGGTGGTGATGGAGCTCACCTGAGCCGAGGCAGCTACGAAGCACCGAGGCACTGGAATTTTGACTTGGAAAACAAACAAGTCTTTAGTACAGAGTATCACGTATCACGCATGCGCTTCTCGACATGTTTCGAGTGTCACGTGATCACAACTGAGCCAATGTTTTTTCTCTCTTGCGCTGCAGAATTGTGGGTAATCATCTCCCCTGCTGGGTCTTATTGCACGTCTCTTACTGATATAATCAGTATCCGTGCACGCGCGTACTGTTTACTATAACACTGTGACATTAGTGTGCGTAAAACATATTTTATGCACAGCAAATGCAACAAAGCAAATGCAAGTGTCATTAGAGAGGTTTTTAATGTATTTTATGTATTTATTTTTTGGGGCTGTGGAATGAATAATTTGAGTTTTCATTATTTCTTATGAGGAAATTAGATTTGGTTTACGAGTGTTTTGGAATACGAGCCCGCTTCCGGAACGAATTATGCTCGTTCCACTGCACTTGTTTTTAATACGGATTTCATTATTCCTTTTCAGTCATCCGGACATCAAACCTCTACCAATGTTTCTCGGTGCAGCGTCTCTGATGATCACCATCGCAATCATTCTAATTTGCTTTACTTCCCCCTGCTGCTGCTTGTACAAAATGTGCAGAAAACCAAGATGTAAGTAAAAAAATAACTGTTTAATTATAATAAGATAAGTCTGATTGTCTCTTTATTTGTTGTACACTTTTCTGACCACAAACATTCGCATCTTAATGGTTGAAATCTGACTGGCGGTCTTGACAAAACATTTTCAACATGGTGACTCAAGCATTTCAGATCAATGGATAGCTGAGGAAAACAGTCTACAGTATTTTTGAGATTTCTTGAGTAGAATAAATTTGAAACAAGTGACATCAGTATGAATAAACGTGGATGGAAGTTTAATAGCCACTTCCTGTTAAAGTTTGTTCCTGTTTGTTAAACTATATAGCCCTGGTTTGATCAAAGAGTCACCGCCCTTAAATTTCTTCTCCGCAGATTTGTTGTGTTATATTGGTGTTATTACTACCAAAGCCGTTAGAATATAGTTCACACAATACCATACTTTTTAAGAAAAAAGTTAAATAAAAATAGGATGAATCACTGCTCTAGTTCCAGCTAAATTTACTGTTCAGACTAGGGCTGTATAATTTAATCAGTTATTTGATATCTTTTGATATCTGTTAACGTTTTAGTTGATGAATCAGTTCTTCAGAATCAGAATGCACTTTTTGACCTATTTAGGAAAACGTTATATACCCTAAAATTGTATATAAACGATTTCTACAGAAAATGTGATTCGTTTCCATCTTCTGTGTATTTTTGTAGTGATGGGTTGTCATGTAGGGCCAGGGGTAGCTCAGTGGTTAAGGCATTGGACTACGGTTCGGAAGGTCCCAGGTTCAAACCCCACAACCACCAAGTTGCCACTGTTGGGCCCTTGAGCAAGGCCCTTAACCCTCAACTGCTCAGATGTGTACTGAGATAAAAAAAAAAAAGTAAGTCGCTCTGGATAAGAGCGTCTGCCAAATGCCTAAATGTAAATGAACGATTCGTTCTTTTTGAACGAATCTTTAACATGACTCAGATGAACGAGTAGTCTCAGGGGGTGATTTGTTCATTTTCTATTGGGCAGTAAACAGGAAACAGAATTGAACGATTCTCAACGAATCTTCAAGTCCCGAGTTGTTCGTTCCTTTGTCATGTGACTCCCATAGACGGTATGCAGTGCAATAGATTCAAAAGAACGAACGACACAGACTGGAAGATATACAGTAAGAGATGAGCTGTTCATTCTGTTTATTATATAATATGTCCTTAGCTGCATCGTAATATTTTGATTACTGGAACTATAGCCAAAATTTGTGTATGTAGACGTATTGGGGGTATTTTTATTGAAATTGCAACATTTTATTTCATTTCTGATCAAAAGAACGAAATTAACTAAAAAAAGATTAGTTCATTTTGATGAAAGATATTCAATATACCGAGACACTAAAATGATTCAAAATTTCCCATCACTAGTTTGTTGGAGTATTGCTTCTTTTTCTACCTTAAATTTTATGCACAGTTCATGAAATACCTCCACCTACTGGACCGGAGTGTGATGCAGCATATTGGCAGGAAAAATTGTTCTGGATATTGGCATGGAAAAATTACTTTTTGTGGAAAGTAGTTTTTATCTTATTAATCGTTGGCTTCATAAGATCTCAGTAAGATTTAAAATAATATTATTAAACCTATAGCATAATGTATAGACCATGTACTTGACAGGTTATGCGGATGTATCGTTTTTGATATGTTGAATTCTTCCTGATTTAATTATAAATTATTGTCAGGCTGCATGCTTTAAAGGGTTTTTCCTTCTTGTGAACATGACAGTTTTAATGTGAATGATCTCACTCAGTGTGAGATCATTTCCAGAAAGTTTAATCAGTTTTGTTTGTTTCTGCTTATGTGTAATGTGTTGCCTTTTTACTTTAGGATAATTTAAGATAAAATTTTTTAGGATAAGATAACATGTGACTTGGGCCACTGACAAAACATACAGTATATAATTCATTGTGATTAATCTTTTTACAGCACTACTTCTGTATTCATTTTACATTCACTAAACATTCATTTGCAGGTTTGTCAACCTGCAAAAAAGCTACATTTAAACTATTTTCAAAACAACATTTCTTATGCTGAAAAAAGATTCTTACACTGTCAGAGAAGATAACTGGGAAATGAAGGGTGAGAAGATAAATTTTAAAGATTTTGACCTCCCTTTACAGCCGTGATGGCAACGACCACAACCACAGTAGTAACGCAGTTCCCTCAGCAGCAACCTCCAAACCCTGCAACTCAGTATCCGCCCTACCAGCCAATTCCTGCACAGCCTGGCTACCCTGTCCAGCCCGGGTATGGAACCCCTGCCCCGTATCAGGGCCAGCCTTATGCACCGGGACCGCCTCCACCGTACCAGGAGAGTGGTAAGAACAGCTTTCCTTCCAAATCCAAACTGAATTTATAGACAAACTGCATGCTGGTTTAGATAACCAATTAGAAGTTAATTTATAGATTTCTTGGTTAATTCATTCAAGAGTATGGAAAATTGTAGGTGCTTTGCCTTTGTAAATTGTAAATTAACCGACTGAACTGGAAACATGAGCTGTTATTTGTTATAATGACACTAGACCTGCCCAACCCTGCATGTGAAATCTAGATTTTTATATACAGTGACTAGCCGTGCCCACGACTTCATTCACATGGAATTTTGGAATTGCATAGTTATCGCAAATCGACAGCCATACTTTAACTGACCGGTACATTTTAAAACGCAATTGCACACTCATAAGTGTGTATTAAAAAATGTACAATGCCGGCCCCTGAGTGGCGCAGTGGTAAAGTGCTCGCCCTATCATCTGGAGATCATCTGGTTCGGTTCCCGGGTGATGCTTTAACCTCTCGCAGCCGGAGTTCTAGAGAGAGCTGATTGGCCGAGCTCTCTCAGAGGGGAGTGATGATTGGTACATAGTGCTTCCACATTAATCACGGCTCTACAGCCAGTCTGTGAGCTCGCGCGGAGGGAGCGGATAGAGCTGTCCTCTGAGTGTGTTACACCGCCCCTAGCGGTGCGTGAGCGAGCAGCTCGAAAAGATGTGGTCGGCTGGCGTCACGTGGCTCGGAGGAAACATTCAGACAGTCTTCGGCCCTCCCGACTGAGTGGTAGTAGTAGTCTTAATGTGGGAGCCACCTAGTGACAGGGAGGAATTGGACATGACTAAATTAGGAGAGAAAATCGGGAAAAATATTTTTACGGGAAAAAGTACAATGCCATCTGTTGAATTTTGGACTGAACTAAAATTTGTATGCGTTACCGTGAAGTGCACGGAATGAAGCTGTCTGATTGCGTCTATTAAGTAGATTTTATTATATTTAGTATTAAGACATTCATTATCGCCAATTAAATTCCTGTGGCCGATGAAAAAAAAACCCTGCATGTTACCTCAAGTTCGGCCATTTTTACGTGATGCGTGCACAGACAAACAAATGGACAAAAACTCCAAAAAACATCTTGATGTGTCCTATTACTCATCTTGCATCCCCCCCCCTCCCTTCAATGTACACACACACCAACTTTAAGTTTTAAGTTTCAGGTAGAATGTGGAGTGTCCATTCTGTATATACAGAGTATTATAATAGCCACCAGGTGTTTTGAGGAGAACTACCAATGCCTGTTGGTTTGTATACAACCTGTAATGTATGCACCCCCCTGTTATTACTCAAAATATGCTCATTTACCTGGACAGAAAGTGAGAGCGCTAAATCAGGCATGTTTCAAGAGGGAAAACTGAGAAAAGACTCCTTACTCATATGAGATGGAAGGGTTGCGGGTTTCCAGAGTGTCGATTAATATTGGCTGCACAGCTGTCAATCATTTTAAGTTCAAACACTGGATTGGCCTGTCTGACATTTTTACTGGGAAAAAATTATAAAACTGTATTTTTATGTTTTTTTCTTTTTTCGATAACTCTGGTGTTCCTTAGTAAAATGTGTAAAATTATCAGGTCTATTACACTGTGTTCTGCTGGATCCGTAGTTCAGGGCTTTTCCCAGAGGCAGCGTGAGTGAAGCATTACACACATCTTTTACTCATGACAAGTCCCTCATTAATTGATTTATCTATAGGAAGAAAATGAATGCACCGATGCCATTCTGTAATATAATTACAAGATAGATATTATATCACAATAAGGGAACAAAACTAATTTGATTTTGTGTTTCTGGTCATCTGTCATAGACTCCAGCTGTGGATTTAATCACTGTACATTAAATAGACACATTATTCTCATGTGGAGAATTATCTTTATAATTATCTTTTCTGAAAAGTCACAGACTAACACTCCACTTTGGATAAGTTACACCTAACAAATTGTAACTCATTATTATTAAGTTAATAAGCATACTAGGACCTAGTCATGGGTCGATGATATGATATTCTAATGTTTTAATAATCTTAAGCAAAAAATATCAGTTTCACTGTAATTAGCTCTAAAATCTATTTAAAAATGTTTTTTTTTTCCATTAACACAACCTCTTTTATTTTTAAACAACATATAGCATATTTGAGGGCAGCACGGGGGCATAATGGCTAACACTGTGGCCTCACATTCCCAGATCACCTTATACCCCACCTTGTGTCCTAAGTCTCCTGGGATTGGCTCCAGGCCCTGGCATAGAAGATGTATGAATTAATGTAGAACGTTTGGAACATTAGTAAACATCTATGTTAAGTTAAAATAATAGAATAAATAATTAAATTCGTTTGATTTAGATAGGTATAAAATTTCTTAAGATAAATGAAGTCCCTTAAGGGAGACTAAACTTGCAGCACAAAGGGCTAAAAATAAATAATTGAATTATCTTCTGGGAAAAAAACCCTTAGAAATAAAATATACTGCTGTTAGTACTAACTATCATATCAAGTAACGCTATAATATTGATTCTGGTATTTTGGTGTTGATGCACACATCTATACTCACGCTCTCTCCAAACAACACACAAACAGTTGCACAAAAACACAATATAACCATCAGCCCATTTTATTTTATCTTCAAAAACCTTGTGATTATGAATAGATCTACACAATGGTGGAACATTTGAGCAAAAATATAGATGTGATACCGGCTATATTTAATTACAGCACTAGGAGAAAATTACTCATTTTGCATAAAATTAGTGTTAGGGAGAAACTAGCTAATTAGCCATGTTAGCTGCCTCGGTAGCAAGTCTATAGAATGATTTTCAAAAGCGATAGTCACACTAATGCTGAAACCAGTCATTTCAAGACCCCTAAGCATGACAAAAGTGTCAAAGTGTCACGCCGTCACGGGGGGTGCTTTCGTAGATCATATCATATCATATATTTCGACATGTTTCTTCCCCTGGCATTGACTTGATGACCTTCCTCCTCCGAGCCATGGCCGTCTGTTTTCTAACGGTACTTGAAAAATGCAGCCGACGGCTTGGGAATCACTACCTTCAGCCATCATACACAGCTGACTGTTTGCTTGGCACCAACCATGGGGGGAGTGGGTGTGGTCCTGTTAACACTTCGCTGTACACGACCTGAGAAATGCCTCCACTTTCTGTCTTTGACAAGTTCTAAAAACAGTATGACGGAAAGTTAAGTGGTTTTGAAACTGAGACATTTTCAAACCACGGTAAACCTAGAAACCGCCAATGGCTACTTACTAGTATCTTTACATGCATACCTTTTTTCAGTAGTCCTAAGCATAAAGTTTATATACAGATTAAAAGAACAGAATCGTTTTAACACAGACTGATTTTTTTTTACTGATTATTTTTTTTTCTCTTCCCTTTTTTTTTGAAGGAAATGTATGAGGTCATTAAACCTCAATGACAGTAGAGTTAGTGAATTCCAGTATAAAATCTGGAATTATTATCATCATCTCTGTGGTAAGAAAGAAGCAAGCATCGCTTGCTCATTAAAGAAGTCATTAAATTACTGTTTCCTTGATTTGTAAATTAGTCTCTACTTCCTCGTTTGCCTTAAGTTTTAAATACATTAAAACTGAAGTGTGGTGGTCTTTTCGATATTCCAGTAAATATCCATCTAAAGTTTCGGATGGGACTAGTTTTACAGGGGGTCGTTAGAGAAATTTCTGTTTCACAGATGTACTTTGTGATTTTAATCCCATCCGAATCTGCCATGTCTGTCTTTCTCTCACACGACCTCTGTAAAAATTCCAGAGCCAATTACTTACTGTTTTTCAGCAAACTCGGCGGTCCTCTGAGAAATCTAATCCCGTCTGAATGCGAATGTCTGTGATTGGCGAAAATGTTTTTTCCAAAATGCATTTTCTTTTGTGTTTTGGTCAACGTCTCTAGTATTCAAGTTTGCGCACCAATAATGTCTTGTGCAACGCCCACATGTAAAACACAGACACTCCTACCTCCGTAATAAACACGGGGATGTTAGTCCCGTCCGAATGCAGACATGAAAAAAATTCTAACTCAAACGTTGTTTGGAAAACTAGTCCTGCTCGAATAGGGCTTAAGACTGTGTGCTGTGAAAAATGATTTCACTGCTATAGTCGAGCTGGGTGATCTGAGAGGAATGTTGCAATAATTGAGAACGTACCTATGATGTGTGCTGTAGCTTTACTCACAATCTTCTGCAAGATGTATATGTTTGCTTACAAACTACTGGTTTGAAAAACTAGTTAATTAAGGCGTTCATTTTTTTTTATATCTAAAAATATTAAACTGTTAAGAATAGTGAAAAGGAGAGGGGGGGGGGGATCTCCCAACAAAATGCTTGTTAATCTATATCTAAAAGTGTGTTATGGCAACAGTTATTTATGTACAATTTTTATGTCTGTATATTGGCTTAAGCTAAACATTTCTAACCATGACACAGAAGTAGATAATAATGCATGAATATGAATTCTTAAATAATCATTCTATGATGCGTCATGGTTAGAAAGTCCTATCCTACTTCAATCATCACCACAATCCTGAATACCGCCGTTGCCACAGTTATCCTTCGCTGAGAGAGTCATGGGGAACTCATGCCATAGAAAGAACCGCTTGCATTTCTCTCTCCTGTTAATCAGAGCCTCACTGACCTACAGTATGGGCTTTGACTCATGTCTCCTTTGAGTCTCACATTTCCTGTAGCATTGTTTATAATAGAATAAACTGAGACAGCAACTTTTGAAATGTCACACCAGAAAGGTTACTGCGAGGTATTTAAAATCTTAAAAAACAAACAAATGAGGAAGTAAGACCAGTTTCATGATTTTTCCGACGGATTGCAGCAGTTTGGAAATCGCAGCTTTCTGTGACTTTGACACACGCTAACATCTTTACAGTATCAAGTGTCGCAACGAAAAGCTAAAGATGGGTAAAGTCAGGAAATACACCAGTGTTGTGCTAAAGCTACTCATTTGGTACACCCGGTGGTTTTGTTTGAAAAAGGCAAAATAAGAGGGTCATCCTATAAAATATGGGAGCATTCTGTAATTGGAAATTAAACGACCTGTTCCGTATCGAACCCATATAACCTATTGAGAAGCAACGTCAAACATAGGGATTTTTACTAAATCAGAGAACGGAGCCTCGTTGGTCCGGTCGGCGTCACACTAGGGGTCACCGAGTGCGTGGAGAAACAAGGGCAACGTTAAGAATGATGATAACAGTTGATAATGTACCGATGATAACCATGATCACTTTTTTCTATCACTCGTTTTTTTCTTTTCATGTTACTGTGTGAGTTAATTAATCTCGTTATAGTTTGAGAGCGTGGCAGCGGACTGACTGGGAAGATCTCCCACTGGGAAGTACCACATGGGGATAGAGGGGGGGCCAGTGGACGTCACCTTAGGTCTACTGCGGGGAAGCAGGAAAAAAATCTAACTTGATATAGCCATGCAACTAGTGAAATCGCTAGAACAACTTACAGATCATTCATAACACTGAATATATACTGTACTGTACAGTTTCGTAGGCATATTTCATTCTTCTGTTTTGTGTAAAAGTGCTAATATATAACAAATCTACACAATCCCAGAGGGGAAATAGTTTAGACTTGACTATTAATTTGCAGTGCGTAATCTCTGTATAAATATATATTGTATAATATGCTGGTCAATCTCTTTATAATAGGTATGTAGTAAAATAGACAAGTATAAACACTTGTAGTATGTTAACTTGCCTTGCTGTGTCACTAGCTTACATCACATTGGATATAAATTCATATTTCATTTCATGTTGACAAAGTTAAGGCAAAAGTTAAAGCTGTGCAATCAGGCAAATCAGTCTGCAGTAACCGATACACTGTGACTATTTTTACTACAAGACTTAGGCTGAATCCCATTTCTATTTTCTACCCCTTCCCCTTCCCCTTCCCCTACCCCTTCCCCTTCCCCTTGTCCCTTGAAACGAAGTGGAAAGGGGAAGGGTTTAAATTTTTCCCCTAAGAAATGGGACACCACTACAACACTGTTATACGTCATCATACGTTGTCACTAGTTCCTAATGTTACGTTAAAGGACATGCGCCGATGTTTATCACACATTGCAATAAGAGAGAGATTACTCACTCCCAAAGTATTTTCGCGCCGTATTTCATCCCTCTACATAATATAAATTATAAAAATATATAAAAATAAAATATATATTTGTAATATCGTGCAATCGGTGCTAGCCGCTAGCAAACTTTAGCGATTTTTTTGCAAACATTTCTTTACAGAACATCACCATAAACACAAACACAAGACTAGAGGTAATATACATATAATGAAAACTTGTCATAAAAATCTTTATTTATGGCAAAAATTTACATTTATGGGTCTGTTTGCTCGAGTGAGCCGCCATGTTGAAAATTTCGCTTAGCCCTTCGTTTGAAGTGAGGTCCTGAAAAATCTTCGTTTGAAGGGCTATCTGGCCCTTCCCCTTCCCCCTACCCCTCCAACCAAAAGAGAAATGAGACACCCCTACCCCTTCACGTGAACGCGCCAAACGGAGGGGTAGGGCTATGTGAAGGGGTAAGGGGTAGAAATGGGATTCAGCCTTAATGTTAATAATAAAAACTATTTTATTTATAGACAATGAGAAAATAATATACAAGGAATGTTCAAGTCAAACCAAGAAGCCCTTTTTAGCAGGGAGTTACTTTTCTTCATGGTTGTATATCTTTTCTGACGAAGCATACAGCCTAAAGCTTTACTTCAGCATGCTAGAATTTTGCTAGCTTTGCAGTAGTTTCATGTTAATGTGACCTGCAGCAATTTGAAAAAAGATGCAGTGGCTTAACATGGCTCAGGGAAACCCCCTTTTTACCTCCAGCTGATAAATATAGTAGGTGGTATTTGGCTATGACTTGCAATTACAGTGGGAGTAACGTGGTTTACGAGTGTTCCGCATTTCAGATTTTTTATTAATTTTGACTTGAAAAACAAGCGTTGTCTTGGTTTACGAGTACCGAGTATCATGCATGCGCTTCTTGTTTTGACGCCGAGCGTCATGTGATCACAACTGAGCCAACGGTTTTTCTGTGTAAGGCAGGAGTGTGTGTTTGTGTGTGTGCGCGCGTACGTAATTTGACACTGTGCTCTTTTACTCACATCAACACACAGGCACACACACACTCTCTCACACACACACACACACACACACACACACACACACAGTCTCTCGCCTTTATAGATCCCCTACCACCCCCTCCTCCTCTCGGCTTCCCACACAAACACACACACACACTATCTGCCTTACACAGAAACTCTGCAAGCACTAAGACCCAGCAGGGGAGACGAGAGGGGGTGGGAGGGGGTCTGTAAAGGCGAGTGTGTGTGTGTGTGTGTGTGTGTGTGTGCGTAATTTGACACTGTGCTCCTTCACTCACACCAACACACACACACACACACACACTCTCTCGCCTTACACAGAAACTCTGCTCTGTCGCGATTCTTAAAAAGGTAAAGTGCAGGTTAACTTGTTGTTGTTTTTTTCTTTACAGCAGTGACTCCGTTAGTATGCGCTCACGCTAGTGTGACTAGCGGTGTTCCTTGCTAATTTTTCCGATATTTTCTCTCCGTTAATGTGTGTGTGTGTGTGTGTGTGTGTGTGTGTGTGTGTGTGTGTGCACGCACATTACACACACACACACACACACACACACACACACACACACACAGCGCCTGCGTACACTTATCTTTTGGGATTTATTTTTACTTTTTTTTAAAGGTAAATTGCAGGTTAATTTGTTCTATTTTGACTTCATATTTTGTGTTAATTATTTTTATGTATTTATTTTTTTGGGCTGTGGAACGAATAATTTGAATTTCCATTATTTCTTATGGGACAATTAAATTTGGTTTACGAGTGTTTTGGAATACGGGCCTGCTTCCGGAACGAATTATGCTCGTAATCCAAGGTTCCACTGTACTTGAAAAAAGTTACTAACTTTTTCATAAACTATTTGAAACTATTTGTTCATTTTTTTTTAATTGATTCAAAACACACACTCATCTGAAGACTGATTACATCGATTACACAGTGCTTTCTGTACACAATGTGGCTGTTAACAAATACAATGATTAATATCTGGCATGCCAGTCACAGCTTCGCAATAATACATTCATGTTGGTGAGCACAGCAATGTATAGCCTTTAACTGTTGTCATTAATGGTTTCATGGTTTAATTATTATAATTTTCTCTCTCTCCGTGTCTCCAGGAGGATGCCCTTCACCATGCAGCCAAGCCGCCTACAATGGCACTCACCCTCCTCCCCAGTTTAACGACAACGCTGCTCAGCCTCCATACAACCCAGCCTACGTGGAGCCACCCAAAACCGTATACTAAACCATAAATGTCTGACGCAGCAACCATCATAGCTGAATTACATCACACCTACACACTTCCACTTTGGCTCATGCCAGTCCTACATGGGCTATATTTACCATGGAAAGCCTCAAACACACGACTCGTGTAATCCTCATGATGTGATCAAATCATTCTTCTCAACAGATAATTACAGCGTAAGGACTCTTTAAACCACAATATAAACTGCAGAGATAAGAAACCGCATATACTCCAAAGTTTTCCAGGGAAAACATGTTTATTGACCCCGAGCCATGCTCTGCCTTTTTTTTTTTTTTTTTGCAAGTGAGAAAAAAAGGGAATATTGTTTGTACGAGTGTAACAGAACCAGTGCTGATCCAGGACAGGAATCTTATTATATTTGTTTTCTTTCTTTATATCAAGTGTAAAGGTTTTTTACAGCTCATGCAGGAGTTCCAGGTGACAGAAGGGCACTGACAGTGTTTTTTGTGTACTAGTTTGACCTCAGCGTTGGCTGATGATGTACTGTATATGAAGCTTCAGCTGGTGAAAAGAGGGGGGGGGGCTTGAGCTATTACCTTTTAACATAGTAGGTAGTGTTTAAAAGATGTCCTATTTATGTTAAAATGTGGGTAGTGACACGAAAGGTGTATTCCTTTGTTCATGTTGACTCAATGACTGGGAAAAAAAGTGGAAATATCATTAAAAGGTAATTATAGTATAGTAGTATAATGTGGAAAATGATGCAATGATTTACAGTTTTGCATCATAACACCAAAGGTTTACCAAGGTGTTGAGGATCATATGGCACCAATATATGTTTGTGAACATGGTGACGATTCATTTGTATAACCAATGATCCAGAATATGCCTTAATTTTTCATCTTTTCAGAGTCCGAGGTAAACTCAGTATGTTAACCAGCAGACTGAAGAGTCATATCCAGTAGCAGCTTAAAATAGGATTGTAACAATTTGTTTTAAAGTATTTCATGTCATCTTTGTGACAAATGAGGTGCGAGTTGGAAATATGAGAAGACTTTGTGGTTTTTTTGTGGGTGGTGATGTGTTTATTTCAATCAGCCCGATTGTTTAAGAAGGGAAGTAGCTCATCTTAAAGCTAATCAAGAACAATGCTTACTGTTGCACAAAAAAAAGCTTATGTAAATGTATGTAAAGATGTGGACAAATCTTGGGTGATAAAAGATTTGTCTAAAAGATTTCAGACACACTGACAACTGAGCCATCTTTTCATGCGTGTCCTATTTCATATCATCTGTGCCAGATTTCTTTCTTCATTGTTTGCTTTTCTTTTTTCCCGGTCACATATGTTGTATGACTGGTTTTAGTTAAAACATTGTAATATATAAAATATTTTTCATTAAGAATATCGTGTGCAACGCAAATAAAGAAAAGTGCTTGAATAGTTATCTCCTTTTTTTATTCATTTAAATTATTAATATTAACAGCTAAATATTTAAGTACAGTTTGATGCACGAGAAAGGGCTAAAATTCATAGAGTAACATGTTTAGGTATTTATAAACTGATAAAACACTTCACTGTTCAAAACAGTCGAACAACTTTAATCACTAAAAACACAAATAAGCTACTTTCAGTTTTGCTTTAATTAAGGATCGTAGTGAGCAGCTGTAACAATCTTGGACATGTCAATTCTTATCAGACTCACTAACACACTCGACAACCCAGAGAAACATGTCTGGGCGCCCGTCAAAATTTTCACTTGTAGTTAAGAACCTGCGTCAATGTCCATATCTTCCACTTCCTCAGCTTCTGGTCGACAGATCTCCTCTATAGCCAGTTCTGTGAAGAATTAAAGGACAGTTGTTTGTTTTATGGCCTTCACAACATTCTCATGCCGGAAAAAAAACCCTTGAAAAATAAGGTCTCCTTAAGGCATCTTTAAACTTTTAAAACCAAAATAACAGTAAATAAAACTTTTGTACTTTTACACTATGTTGCCAAAGTTATGGTGACACCTGACCATCACATGCATTTGTGGTTCTTTTCCGATTCCTCCTAAACAAAGTTTAAAAGCACATGATTCTCTGAAATTTCCATGTGTCATGTTGTGGGGTCTTGTGTCTGCATTTACATGGCATAACTACAGAGGCTGAGACAAGTGTTTTTATTAAGTCCGTTTTATTAAGTTCACCCTGTGGGGGAAGTGTTTTTAGGTTAAGAGTTTGAGGTCGCGCTAGCTAACCTATGGGAGGTATTTCTGGCTATCTGGCGTGCTAATTTGCGGCTCAATCCCAAAAAGTGCCAGCTGTTGCGGCAAGAGACCGTTTTTCTGGGTCACATAATTAGTGCCCAAGGGATTGCCACCGATCCAGCTAAAATTGCTGGTGTACACAATTGGCCTGAACCGATAAACGTGTCACAGCTACGCCTCTTACTACCGCCGGTTCGTAAAACACTTTGCCACGATCGCAAGCCTGCTGCACGGGTTAATAAAAAAGAACCAGCCATTTCGCTGGGACGTTGTACATGCGCGTGCTTTTGCTCAGTTGCGTGAAGCTTTGGTCACGTGCCCCGTGCTTGATTATCCGGATGCATCGCCCGCGTTCATCCTTGACCCGGCCGCGAGTGATGTAGAGCTAGGGGCTGTACTGTCTCAGGTTTCTGGTGACCAAGAGCGTGTTGTCGCTTATTTCAGCCATGCGTTGTCTGCACCCGAGAGGAATTATAGCTGTTAGCGGTCGTCGCGGCTTTAAAACATTTCCGGGCGTACTTGTACGGGTATGGCTGCTCAGTTTTAAAGAGCCAGAGGGGCAGTTAGCGCGTTGGCTTGCGCGGCTACAAGACTACAGCTCCACTATTCAACACCGAGCTGGGAAGCTACGCGCTAACACTGACGCTTTATCCCGCCGGCCATGCAGCAAAGCACGTTGTCGGTACTGTAGACCAACTTTCCCGCATACCGCACAGCAGTGCAGGAGTCATCGCAGCTAACGCCAGCTGCTCTAATGTTTGGCCGCGAGCTGCGCACTCCCGTGGACCTTGTGTTCGAACCACCTCCGCAACCAGATTTACCCACGAAGCCGAGTTTTATTTTTGTTCTTTGAAAGACAAACTGTTGTGTTCATGAGTTGGCGCGTAAACACTTGGTGGACGCTTGGTGGACCGTTCCCCAGTTCATGCTGCAAGCTGAATTGTGTGTGCTCCGAGTTAATAAAATACTCCCAGCCATTGCATTGGGAAGCAAGCAAGCTCACTCGTCCTCCAAGATTCCTCATAGCGGTGAAAAACGCTACAATATGACGACTCTTCTTTAACGAAAAAACAACCACAATCACAAAAATCATAACAACTAATGCTAGACGCCTGACTGAACTTCAGTCAAGCTATTTATAATAATTACCTTAATTACTTTCCTAGGTTCAGGTGGGTGCTCCCCTCACCTGACCGAGGTGCAGTCTGGGACATGAAGTCCAACTCAAACAAAACTACAAACAAATATAATCAGTGGGCGTTTGGCACCCTCTAGGGGTTAACCCTTACACCATGTGATGTATCAATACAATTTCCTTTTACTGGAATGAACAGATTCATGCCCTACACTTCAAACTCTAGTGGAAGGCCGTCTCAGAAAATTGGGAGGTTATTATAACAGCAAAGGGAGACTACATCTGCAATGGGAAAGCACATACGAGTTAATGTGATGGTCAGGTGTCCATAATTTGCCATATATTATTATACGAATACATTCCGCTGCTAAGTTGCATCACTGCCGTGCTTTAACTGGATTCCATGTTAGGTGAAGGTCACTTTGGATAAAATCACTCAAATGTATGGGTATAAATTTTAATGTAGTGGCATATGATTTGCTAAGTTTACAGTGCAGATGTTGAAAACCTCCTGAAACGCACACAGACTTTTAAAATAAAATTCATTTAAGTTGCTATGTGTTAGAACAATTTTCAGAAATACCAACTTTTATAAAAGCTTCCACACTAAACTCACTCATCCATGTCTTTATGGACCCTGCTTTGTGCACTGGTACACAGCCATGTTGGAACTTGTGTGGGGTTGTTTTTCAGGAATTTGGCTCGACCCCTTACAGTGGAGGGAACTCTTAATGCTTCAGCGTACCAAGACATTTTGCACTCATGCTCTCAACTTTGTGGGAACAGTTTGGGGACGGCCCCTTACTGTTCCAACATGACTGCGCACCAGTGCACAAAGCAATTATCCATAAAGACATGCACGAGCGAGTTTGGTGTGGAAGAACTTGACAGGCCTGCACAGAGTCCTGACCTCAACCCGCTAGAACACCTTTAAGATGAATTAGAGTGGAGGATGTGAGCCAGGCTCTTGTCTAAAATCAGTGTCTGACCTTAGAAATGCGCTTCTGAAAGAATGGTCAAAAATTCCCATAAACACACTCCTAAACCTTGTGGAAAGCCTCCCCAGAACAGTTAAAGCTGTTAGAGCTGCAAAGGTTGGACCAATATTATATTAAACCCTATGTGCCCTGTGATGTATTGGCTCCAGTGGCGGCTGCTAGCTTTTGAAAAAGGGGAAGCTCATATTAGGCCTTCATCATAAAATTCATTTTGTTATTTGTACGTAAATTCTGGCTAGTTTCCCCTTCCATGAGCTACTTTAATTATATGAACGAACTAACTGTACAATGCTGAAACAAGGAGCAAAGTCAAGAACGCTATAATATGTTTTTTTTTATTTTGTTTATTGTGTCCCCATCAAAAATGCCCCATCAAAAATTGCTCATGAGAAATTTTATATTTATTGTCCCCCCACTACTGTTAAATTAAATTTACGCCCATGTTTAACACACTACTGTATGGTCTGGGTTTCATTTGTGCTGGAGCTCCCAGATTTGGACCGGCACCTACTGTATTTGATTGTCTTTTATTCCACTATAAAATCTGTTTAATGTTCTCTGTCATGCTATTATTTATACAATGGTCGATAAGGAAGTTTTTCTTGTGCTGAATAACCGTCATTGTTTCTATATTTCCTGAAGAACATTAATGCTATTTGAGTAAATCAAAGCAAAGTAGCTTATCCTAAAGCAGACTGTTAAAAAGTCATGTACTGTTGAACATCTTTATACTTAAATGGGCAAATACAGCACATTACTGCAATAAATGGTGACTGATTTATTTATTTTTTCTGCTTGACTTAAATGCTGAAAGGAATCTCAGACATAAGCACATTTGTTTTTCAAAACCATATGCATAAGCAAACTGTACCACAATAAAATTGTGACTGCAACAATAATGAAAAACAGATTATGCTCTGTTAAACCGTCTGATTCTGTAGAATTTCGTTTGCATGGTGGTCATACTGCTACCTTGCACAGACATTCTACAACCTTAGCAACCCTACTCATACAGTATGTGACACAAGTCTGTCTGTGATCACCGGCATCACTGCATTTATTATAACGAGTGCTAATAATATAATGCATTATACAGTATATAGCAAAACATACCTTTAGTTTGAGCTTATCTTCCTCTGCTTTTCTTCTCTATTTTTTTTCGGCTCCAGAAAGATACCGTTTATTTGCCATGTCATTTCAAATTAAAATATCATCAAAGTGCGTCGGATAGATTAAAAAGATTAATAAGATTGCACCGTGTAAAGTTAGCAACGGGACAGACGACCTTGTGAAAGGTAATACACAAACCAGTTAAATCCATATTACCATATACTGTAGATTAAAATAGCGAGAACTTTTTGTCAGCACATTTTCAGTCATGCCACTGCCTAATAAGCAATGAAACATTAATAAAGATAGGTAAGGGAATATCTAAAATGGGACATTTTAGGACAAGTTTGACTTTTTATCAAACGTGAGCAATTTGAAAAGATATATTGGAATGTATGTATACGAATACTATGATCATTACGGCACTCCTGTTCTCCCAGCATATTGGAGGCGGTGTTATGCAAATTAGTATGTGGCGCTTCTATGTGTTTTAAATGTTTTGTGCTTTCATTTATAATGTTGCTTTGTATTATCAGTTTTGGCAATTTGTCATGTATTAATTTTACATAGCTATTCTTATTTTTATTT
Source organism: Channallabes apus (assembly GCA_030522415.1). NCBI lineage: Eukaryota > Metazoa > Chordata > Actinopteri > Siluriformes > Clariidae > Channallabes > Channallabes apus. The sequence goes on from CM060123.1 coordinate 17,661,217, forward strand.
AATATGGTGGGTAAAAAAAATATCACCGTAGTTGTGATTTATATCGTGTTGGATGGGTCTATGTGTTGCAAGTGCAACTATATGTTCAAGTTATCACAATCTAATATTGTAAGAAGTTTATGTTGGTTTTTCAGGTGCTCCCGGCAATGGGTCGCCACAGCGGAATATCCAGTCCGCACAACACCTTTGCACAGGTTTTACGCCGGGTGGCCTTCTTGACGCAATCCTTCCATTTTATCCCAGTCACTGGCTGAGAATCGAACCTGGGTGCCCCATCCTACTGTTGTGAGAAGTAGATGCTTTTAATAACGTGTGCGGGGCGCTTGTCCTGAGGCGGGGTCTTACGCGACTGCTTGTTGAACGGGCCTCCACTAATTGCTTAAAAAAAACAATTAAGGTCAGATTCAGAGCTAGCCAAAAGACAACCGTTAATTTAGATTAATAACGTAATTCAACAAGATCGTAAAAAAACATTACATTGAAAGTGAAACTGGGAAAGCCCTTGTTGTTAGGAAGTGGGTGGCGGCATGATTTGTTACTGCTACTGATTAGTTTCCTTAAATAGCATTTATGCTCCTCGGAGAAAATATAATAATAATGATATTTATTCAGCACAAGGAAAAAAATTCAGGGCACCCCATGTGAGTCCGATTAAAAAATGTTAACTGAAAATATTTTAATTTTAAAAAGGCGCGGTGTTAATTCTGCAGCCAATAGGAGCGACCAGAGAGGGCGCTGTTTTTAGATAAATTATAAGAAACCAATCAGAGCGTGGTGTGAAATCTGCAGCCAATAGGAGAGACCAGAGAGGACGCTGTTTCAGCGTCGGGAACGCGCTTTGAATTAGGCAAACAGCGTCCTCTCTGAGCCCTCCTATTGGCTGCAGAATTTACACCGCGTTCTGATTGGATGCCTGTTATTGAAATAGAAAAAAAAAATGTAGTATGATCATTAACTTACAGCGAGTACATTTGAGTACAACGTGAGTCTGGAGGAGGTGAGTTGTAATCTATTTTTATATTTTAAATAAAGGAAAAGTGCTAAAAAGACTCAAAGCTGACTTATACATGAGCTAATTATCTGTTTACCATAACATTTCAATGTGTTGTGTGATATTTTGCAGTTTATGAAAAGATTTCATGATGAAAGTCGAGGTGTCCACAGCTGTGAACTTTATTTCCACCTTATTGAGAGGAAAAAGACTTCTGTCTGAAGAACAACTCCAACGCTTCAGACATTCTTTGCAAGAGGCTTTAGGAGGTGAGATTAAACATGACATTAAACCAATATTTCATGGTATTTCATTGTGGTATAATAGGAGAATGGAAGGAGAGGAAAGCTTATTAGCATAGCATTAAAATTAAAAGGAATCACAGGACACTAGTACTGACCAGAAAAACTGCCTTTCATTTGAAGTGAATGTTCATGATATTTTAACAACAAATGTATTCTTGAAACCATATTCAAGTTAGACTGAGGTTTTTTTTTTTTTTCTTGTATGATTTTAGCACATTACCAGCACCACTGGTTCCCTGATGCACCCTTTAGAGGTTCAGGATATCGTTGTATCCGGATCAACCACAAGATGGACCCGCTTTTAGGGAATGTTGCTCACGCCATCGGCCTCAGCAAGGAGCGGCTCTGCCACCTCCTGCCCAGAGAACTTACTATGTGGGTCGACCCCTACGAAGTGGCCTACCGTATAGGGGAGAACGGATCCATAGGCGTACTGTATGAAGCCACGCCTCCACCAGAGACTCATCTGAACTCTGTGGACAATTTTAAACAAAAACTGTGAATCAGTGACTTGAGCTGATCCAAATCTTGCTCTCCATTTGTTTTACTTTATTTATTTTTTTAATATATACTGTATATAGATAGAGATATATTTTTAATTAAAGTTTTATACATTTAATTAAGAATCCTTCCATTTTGTTCATAGTGTAATATAAAAACTGCAACGTCTTTTGCAACTGTAAAGTTAATTTATATTTTATTGTTGGCCCAAATTTTTACAATGGAATTTGTTGACCATCATTTGTTTGGCCATCACAATTCACACAGTCATACAAACACTTACTGTACAGTATCTAAAGAACATTTAAGAAGAGAGATACACAGAAGTACTTAACAGTAAAGGAATAGTGGTGTTTCAGTACTTGGTAAGTTAAGCGATATTAGCATTTTACTTTGGTTTCAGGTACATTAATGCTCATATAGAAATATTTATATATTTAGCGCTATTAACAGTGGTGATTGTCTCAAAGCAGATTCACAGAATCAAAAGAAAATTAGGGAAATTAGTATAAATGTATGAGAAAATATGAATAAATCTGAATTGTCAGATTGTGTCTAATGAGCAAGCCGACAACAATTGTTGCAAGGAAAAGCTCCCTGAGATGGCTATAGGAAGATACCTTGAGAGGAACCAGACTCAACAGGGAACCCATTCTCATTTTTGTGATATCAGATAGCAGGGTTTGATTTGCAGTCATACTGAGTGTTAGGAGGCTGGAAGTTCAATATACTGTAACAGGAGAAGTATTTAGGTTATCTGGAGTTCACTTTCGTATTGGTAGGCCTGGATACGAAACTGTTCGAAATTCACAATCCATCAGAGATTAGCTGACTGCATCGTCCGAGTTCAAGACCATCTTCATGGTCAGGTGGAACCATCCTCAGTCATCACATGCATCCCAACCAGACCACATGAGTCCTCCATGCGTTGAGATCTCCAACCAGAAGCGGGGCACCAGGATGAGTCAGACAGGTTTGGAGGGCAGAGGAGGTCTGGATTACTGGCAGCTCAGGAGTGTAATGTGTAGCTTGACAGAGAGAGAGATAGGGAGAGGAGAGAACTGTTAGGTAGGGTCACAGTCACATACATACACCTTACATACAGTAAGGTGAATGTATATTTAGTACAAGGAGGGACTCCAGCAGGACTGACTATAACAGCGTAACTAAAAGAGAGAGAAGGAAACACAGACACAAAGGCTTCCTGGGACGTTAAGCAACCAGTCACTCTACCATCAACAAAGCTGAGTAATTAATGAAAGTGAGGAAGACAGCATTCAAATATACCAGTTCACCATAATGCTCTACATCCACGAGTCCCCCAGATCTGCACCTTTATCTAAGACAAATCCATTCACAAAAATGCTTAGCTAAATAAATAAGTCAAGGGTTTGATTCCCACCTTGGGTCTGTGTGCATGGAGTTGCACGTTCTCCTAATGCAGATTAGGTTAACTGGCGTTCCCAAATTGCCCATTTGGTGTGTGTGTGTGTGTGTGTGTGTGTGTCTATCAGTGGCGGCTGCTAGTTTTTGAAACAGGGGAAGCTAGCTGGCTAGTTTCCCCTTCCACAAGCTACTTTAATTATATGAATGAACTAAGTTTACAATGCTGAAACAAGGAGCAAAGTCAAGAACGCTATAATATGTTTTTTTTTATTATTTAAAGAATATGTTCAAACAAAAAATGGTTTATATGACCAGCAAACAATACAGGGGGCCACAGTTCGTCGTACCACTTCACCTGCAAATCCGCATGGGACTGAACTCAAATCTCTGTAGCGCTGATGTATACTTAAGACATGCTGTCAATCAAAAAAGGGGTTCCGCTCTTTAAACAGCTCCTCCAATCATCATGCAGCAGCCCAGCATCCTGGCCCGCCCACTGCTCCATTCACTCCCAGAGAAGCTGAGTTTATCCAATTACCGTCCAGCTTTTCTGCAGTGAAAAAAGCTCCTCTGTGCTGCCCATAGAGATCCAGTGAAGCTGGGCTTCAGGAGGGTTTAACGCGCTGTGCTGCACGGAAATGTATGACAAGAAAATCGCGCCAAACAATCTACAATAAATACCTGATTCTGAACGAGCTAGTCATGAAGTTGAACACGTTCTAGCGCACTTTTATTAAAACCAATATAAATACGACAGTGCATATATGAGCATTTATTTTCTGACATAGTAGAGGACGCTAAGCTTCCCTTGTAGTCTTAGAGCAGCCACCAGTGGTGTCTATGTGTGGGTGGTTGCCCTGAAATGTATTTTCACCCTATTCAGGGTGTACTGTGCCCCGTGCCCTAAGTCTACTGCAATAGGCTCCAGACCCATGTGACCATGTACAAAGTAGAAGCGGTATAGAAGGTTATTTGAAACAGTTAGTGTTATACAGTATAGCAGATTCTGGTGAATTTGCACTAATTATTATACTGAGGCAACCTAACATTACTGAGGCCATCTTGGCCAACGTTAGGTTTAATGTTAGTGTTCTGTAACCCAAGTCTGTGCTTTTGATGAATTAACATTAATATACGTTTTAGTGAACATTTTAAGTCATGTAACTGTCAGGTTAAAATGAAGTCGGTCTGCAGCACAAAAACAATGTTTTAATGAGATTCGCAGTTAACTTGTCATTGTGAAAATCAATCACAGTCCCAACAGCTATGACCTAATAAACTGTTTACACAGTGACTGTTACTTTTTACGGTGAATGTCACTATGTGAGTTTTAACTGTACTGCAACAATGTTAAAAAGGCTTTAGCAATGCGGGAGATGAATCTGTTTAACGACAATGCAATGTCACATTTGCACAAAAACCTCAAAAGGAGGCTAAAGCAAGTGTCATTAGAGAGATTCCTTGTTAAAGACATTTTCCGACAGGAGTGATTCTGTTAGTGTGTGTGGGTGTGTGTGTCTTTGTGCAACAAGAGTAAGACGAAAGAGGAAAGGTGGAGCATGTGCTGTGGGCAAGGATGAATTTGTGTGTGTGTGTGTGTGTGTGTGTGTGTGTGAAAGTTGACCCACACAGTAGCCACAACTCTCCTCCTCTACTTTCTCGTCTTACTTTACAGATGTGGCCGTTAAGTATGCGCGTGTTTTCCCGCGAGATCCCGCAATTTAGCGCGCGGCTTCCCGCGACTTCCCGTAAGCAAGATTCGGGAATTTAAATAAATGTGTTGTGCTTCACTGAATGTCCGCCAGATGGCGCATGGAAGGACTTTATCTAAAAGCCGGACCAAACGAAGAATTGTTTATAATTACTTAGGGTGCTTTCACACCTACAGCATTTGGTGCGCACCAAACGTGTTTGGTCCCTTGGTTCAGTTCGTTTGTGTTGATGTGAATGCAATATCGGTACTTTGGTGCGCACCAAATCAATCGATCCGAGACCTGCCTGAAGGGGTGGTCTCGGACCGCTTTATCCGCTCTACTTTGGTACAGTTCGTCTGGTGTGAAAGCAACCAAACCAAATCTGATGAAATGGTATAGTTTAATGCACTTTGGGTATAAGATACGGGGTTGCGGGTAAAATTATTTTAGCTTCCTGATGACTCGATTAAATTTTTCAAGCTAGACTCGCGATGAAATCAAACCGCGGAGAAACGTGGAGTGCCGAGGAAATTAAGTGCCTCTCTGTATTCACATTAAAGATGAAAAAATGTGTGGCTGGGCTGTCTTGGATTACCTGATGGATCTGCAGGAAGATCGCCGGCTAATATCAAAATGATCATTCAGGAGGAGGGCACGTCTCTCCCTGAAGTGGCGGCGATGCGCCGTCGGCGAGATGAATAAACCAGGAAGCTGGTTTGGAGTCACAGACGCGAATCGTGTTCGAAATTAATTATCTGAAAATAATGATTTGCACGTACAATGCAGTGCGCGAGGATCAGCACCATGAGCGCAAACAAAGCTGTTTGAAAGTGAAAGTTTTTATTGAAAGTGGCGTGATTTTCTGAAAATAGTCTGTTTCCGGTGCCGATGGGCTTCGCGGTCTATTTTGGTTCGTTTAGAACTCTGCATATGTGAAAGCAAACCGTACCAACATCTGTTTACTACATTGTAACATTTTTCTGACTGGTGCGGACTAAAGCAATCGAACTATAGGTGTGAAAGCACCCTTAGCCTAAAACAATATTTTTTCCAATGCTGAAGCAAACATGAATTTTATTTAGTTTTACAACAGATCTTTCATGATGAATGTGTGTATATGTGCTTCATATCATTTTCATAATGATGAAATGAGATTCCCAAATTCGTGCTTTAAAATTCCTAATAAGTTTCTTATATATAGTTTTTGTAATGTCTTAACCGGGACAAAACAGTGAACGACATGACAATGCCTCGGTTTAAATGGTCTTGAAATTAATTTAATTTCCTGATAGTAGGCTAACTATGATAGTGTGTTAGATAGTGATGACAGATAGTGTTAACTATGCGAATGTCCTGATTCGTGAATATGTCAACATTTAAAAAGTAAAAATGTGTCGACATCATCAGAAGACATGAATGAACAATATATATATATATTATCATATTAAGTAAATATTATTTTATGAATACAACGTTCTTCTACCTTTTTATAATAATCATCATATTTGCTGTTTGTGTCCAGCATTGAATAATTATTTCATCCATTATTTAACCACGGCTGGAAATACAGTAATAGCTGGAATGTGATGTGATTGTGAATTTATGACTGAAATAAAGCTGTTTGTCTTTTGTAAAGTACTTTCACTTTACAAAAGGCAGCGTTTTAATCAAAAGGTTAATAAACGCGTGTTGTACAGTATATACAACGCGACAGCGTGCTCAGTAATCCCACTTCACACCTTTCATGTATCTGCTCAGACTTATTAATTCGTTTTAAACCCCTCAAAAATGCGTGTGTATGCAGCTCAAAACCTCCATCAGTTATTAAAGATAGCGTCTATTTAGAAAAAATGCCCCAGCGATTTCGGAGCTTCAGGAAATCTCCCGGCGCTCTGCGCATAACACCGGGCAAACTCATGTCGGAAAGAATTTATAAACCTTTTCTAAACGTGGGCTATTGTTTTTTTACTTCTTACTTATCTTTAACACATTGCTCTGTGTTTTACACTTCTGTCTTAAGGCTGACGTTAGGCATCTCAGTATTATTCATGTTTATTTACCTGCATTTTCTCTCAAGGAGAATGAATAGTTTTTTAAACTTTGTGAGCTGGAATGTTAAGGGTTTAAACCATCCGGTCAAGAGAAGGAAGGTGCTCTCACACCTTAAACAACTTAACACTGCAATCGCATTTTTACAAGAAACTCACATTCGCAGTTCTCATAATTCTCGCCTTATGTCGCATTGGGGAGGGCAGCACTACCACTCGACCGTTCAGGCCAAAGCTAGGGGTGTCTCGATTCTCATTAACCCAAACATCTCCTTTGAGCATCATAATGTTATTACGGATATACATGGCCGTTATATTATTGTTTCAGGGAAATTATTTAATACTAATGTAGTGTTGGTTAATTTATATGCCCCTAATTATGATGATGTCTCCTTCTTTGAACATTTTTTCTCTGCTCTACCAGATTGGAGCTCATACTCTCTCATATTAGGGGGCGACTTTAACTGCTGTTTAGATCCATCACTTGACAGGTCATTCTAAAATGATTTAAATCATTCTCCTCATACCTTGAACCACAATTAGCTTTGGTTTTATCTGAATCTTTTAAGCAAGGTAAGATGCCTGCGTCATTTAATGAGGCTCGCATCACCCTCATAGCAAAGAAGGATAAGGACCCAACATAGTGCTCTTCATATAGACCAATCTCTCTTCTCAATGTGGATGTTAAAATCTTGGCTTGTAGATTAGAGAATGTTCTACCTTCAATTATATCTGAGGATCAGACCGGTTTTTATCAAAAATCGCTTTTCTTACTTTAACATTCGATGCCATATGGATGTCCTGTACACACCATCAGAGGAGACCCCTGAGTGTGTCCTTTCTTTGGATGCTGAAAAGGCTTTTGATCGTGTGGAATGGGAGTATTTATTTAGGGCTTTAGGAAAATTAAATTTTGGTCCAAGTTTTATCACTTGGGTTAAGTTATTATATTCAAGCCCTACAACCATTCAGTCTTCAGCGGGGAACTCGTCAGGGGTGTCCCCTTAGCCCATTGCTCTTTAACCTCGCCATTGAGCCACTAGCAATTGCATTCTGTAGTTGCAGGGATATATCTGGGATTTGGAGGCAGGGAGAAGAACATAAAGTTTCCCTTTATGCAGATGATCTTCTACTTTTTATATCAAATCCAGTCTCCTCTCTGCCACCTGTGCTGTCATTGCTCAGGGAATTTAGCTACTTTTCAGGATATAAATAAAATTTTCACAAATGAGAACTTTTTCTGCTAGATAATACTGCTGTAACAACTGGTATGCACAATTTTCCATTCAACATAGTGGAAAATCAGTTTACCTATCTTGGTATTACAATTACAAGGAAACATAAACACCTTTTTAAAGAAAATTTTATTAGGTTGTTGAACCAAACAAGAAAGGACTTGGGACGATGGTCACCACTGTCCATGTCCCTGGTGGGCCGCATTAATGCCATTAAAATGAGTATTCTCCCTAAATTTTTATATCTCTTTCAGTCTGTACCTGTTTTTATTCCCAAATCTTACTTTGGCGCTTTAGACTCAATTATATCTTCTTACCTTTGGAAAGGTAAACATCCACGATTGAATAAGTCCCTTCTTCAAAGATCTAAAAGAGAGGGTGGCATGGCTCTACCTAATTTTCGTTTCTACTACTGGGCAGCAAATATTCGATCGGTCATCTTTTGGGCTTATTTTCATAACCAACCTAATCGGCCTGCCTGGGTGGAAATGGAGATAAAGTCTGTCAAAAACCTCTCTGTCTCTGCACTCCTTGGATCTGCTCTCCCCATCCCCTCAATTAAATTAATCAATAACTCAGTAGTTAGGCATACTTTGAGAGTATGGGCTCAGTTCAGAAAGCACAGCGGTCTTCTGTGCTTTTCTCTGTCCAGTCCTATCGTCTCTAACCATCTCTTCCAACCTTCTTTATATGATTATATGATTCAGTGTTTCAGGAATGGTACGATAAGGGTATCAAGCTTTGCAAAGACCTGTTCGTTGGCCATACAGTAAGTTTGCATCGTTTGAGCAGCTTTCTGAAAGGTTTAACCTACCCAATTCTCATTTTTTTCAGATATCTGCAAGTAAGACACTTCATTGGCTCTATAATACCAAATTTCCCTGAGGCTCCTGCTGCAAACATTCTAGATAATGTCCTCTGTTTGTCCCCGCTGCGTAAAGGCCTAATATTCACTATTCATGGTGGATTGATGGCTTCGAGTCACACCCCTCTGTGTAAAATTAAAACTGCTTGGGAGAAGGATTTAAATTTGTCACTATCAGATGATATTTGGAATTCAATTCTTAAACTTGTCAACTCTACCTCCTTATGTGCCCGCCACTCTTTATTACAGTTTAAGGTAATACACGGGGCTATGCATACTTGCACACCATACTTCCTCCACCAAATTTCAATTAAAAAAAAAAAAGAAAGAAAGAAAGAATCTCTATTGTACAGTACATTTCTATTTTTATTTCTATTTTATGTACAGTATACTTTTATTTTTATTTCTATTTTTATTCTAGTTAAGTTTAAATTTTCCTATCGTATTTCTTTATTCATATTTATTTCTTACTATAAGATTTAATTCTCTTTTTAAGGTCACTGGCGGCTGTGTAAGCATTTCACTGCATATCGTACTGTGTATGACTGTGTATGTGACGAATAAAATTTGAATTTGATTTGAATTTGAGTGCATAACTGAACATAATTATTTGAACTTTTTTTGTATTAAAAACACTTCTTTTATTGGTCGGATGGAATATGCTAATTTTTTGAGATAGGGATTTTGGGTTTTCATGAGCTGTATGCCACAATCATCAATATTAAAACAATAAAAGGCTTGAACTACTTCAGTTGTGTGTAATGAATCTAAAATATATGAAAGTCTGATGTTTATCAGTACATTACAGAAAATAATGAACTTTATCACAATATGCTAATTTTTTTGAAAAGGACCTGTATGTAACATTTATTACTGTTACCGTGTTAAAGTTACACACAAACTTTCAGGCTGGTCTGAGGTACTGGATGATAATTTACCTGAGAATAGCTGCTAGTTAGCCAAAATACCTCACCTGTGTATGAAAGAAACGGCTAAGATGTCTGAGCTTTTTAGCTTCTCTGTAGAATGTTTGCAGGGTTACGAAGATGGTGAAGTGATGAATGAACGCTAAACTGTTAACTGTAGTGCTAGCATGACGCAGGCATTTAGTTAAGTTGCTAGCGTTAGAACTTTATTAATCTCACTGCTTGAGACAATTAAATGCTGGGGTGTTACAAAACACTGATCTTCTCACAAATATGCACACTGTACCTGCTAACACTCCCGTTTTTCACTAGCTAGTAATTTACTCCGCGGTCAAAACTCTCCCGAGTTATAACAATATTTTACACCTTTCCCCCTTTGCAAATGTAATCAACAGTAATTGCATGTAAGCTAACCAGGTCACCCTCTTTAACCAAAGTTGTTTGTGACTCAGGCTAAATTAACTATCAGTCAGCGCGCCAACTACAGGAAAAGTACCAAAGCTGTACAGATGACTATATGGAAGTATTAATATTAGGGTGATTATAATGTGCCAGTATGACTCCAGCTATGACATTTCTTCTGTAATTAGCTTAAAATCAACGCAGACCACAAGGTCAACTAGTCTGACATAAACAAAAATAATAATATTTATCCTAAAAGCCATGCTTATTCTGCTGTTTTATTTTTGGTAGTAGCTGTCTCCATGTTTTTGTTTCAGGTTACCTATATCCTATCTTAATGGACAGCTTTGTCATTTTTTATTTAGTATCAATCCTATTACACACTAAATTGATAGTCTTATTCAGTTTAATCTTTACTATTCAACAAAAATTTTACTTTCTTTCATTTCTTTCTTTCTAAGGTTGTAACCAACATGGTGGAATACCTCCAGCAGGCTGAAGTGTCAAGGCCGTACCCCTACATCCTGACGTTGGGAGATATTGACCAGCGCTGGTCTCAGGCATTCGTCATTCTGGTGGGACAGGCTTTGGAGCAATGCACACTACTTGGGGCAGTTGATGTGTGCTTCAAGGCATTTTATATTTTTGACATTAACTAGCCAAAGCAGTGTGCTCCTGTATAGGACTTTTTGTAATGTTCCTATGAACAACTTGAATGAATAACTTGCATGTAGTTAGTCCAATATTTACCCAGCAGTATTTTTTAGGGTGTATAAAAATATAACGCAATACAGAAATAAATGCTTTTAAAGCATATTATTTGAAGTATCACTGAACATATATTGGGTCATATTTGTAAAACAAAGGAAATAACATTAAGACAAACAACATATAAAACTATAAAGACAATATTTTAGCTAGTCAGGGGGGGGGATCATCTTGGAGGAGTCAGTGTAAGATATCCCACTTATCAGTGTAAGCTGCAAGTGCAGCAGGTCAGTGATGATGAACCAGTGCTGTTGATGTTGACCAGCACCTCTCCCCTTCTGTACCTGAGTGAAAATGATGCCAATCAAACTGAACAGGTAATCTGGCATAAAATCAGTAGCAGCATCAGCTCATGCTACTAATTATTATTGTAGTCAATATTAATTCTAAATAATATTTTCCTCAGCCTTATTTTGAATTAATATTGTCTACAATAATAATTAAAATGAGTAACTAGTTTACTAGCCCGAGCTAATGCTGCCTCTGATTTTACTTCAGTTTATCTGTTTAGTTGATTTTCACTTGGCTCGGGTACAGAAGGGGAGAGGTGCTGATCAACATTATCCCTGACCCCGAAGCTGCTGGATCCAGACTCACTGTCCCTGACCGTAATGTTAGAGCTGTCAGAGCCTCCAGAACAGTAATTTCCCCTCACGCCAAAGGCAGAATCTGACAGTGCTGACGACACTGTCGTGGTGGGCCTGATCACGAACAACGATGAGTCGGCCTACCTGGAGGAGGTTGGAAGTCTGGAGAACTGGTGCCAGAGGAACAATCTCCTCCTGAACGTCAGTAAGACAAAGGAGCTGATAGTGGACTTTACTACAAAGCAGGAGAGGAACTACTGTACAAGACCCCCGTCATCAACAGGAGCCCAGTGGAGAGAGTGGACAGCTTCAGATACCTCGGTGTTCACATCATGCAGGACCTGTCATGGTCCTGTCACATCAACACCATGGTGAAAAAGGCCCGGCAGCGTCTCTACCCCCTCAGACGTTTGAGAGACTTCAGACTGCCCTCCAAGGTGCTCAGGAATTTCTACTTCTGCACCATAGAGAGCATCCTGACGGGAAACATCATGACCTGGTTTGGAAACAGCACCATGCAGGACAGACGAGCTCTACACAGGGTGGTGCGTTCATCTGAGCGCATCATCCGCACCAAGCTCCCTGACCTGCACTCAATCTACACCAAGCGGTGCTGGACTAAGGCCAGGAAGATCGTGAAGGACCTCAGCCATCCCAACAATGGACTGTTCTCTCTGTTGCGGTCAGAAAAGCGCTTCCGCTCCCTGAAGGCCAACACAGAGAGACTGAGGAGGAGCTGCTTCCCGCAGGCGATACGGTCTCTCAACCATACCACATTCACACCACAAACACAGAACTAATACAACCTGTTAACGTCAATGGACACTATGGACACTTTCATGCACATCTACACTTACATTGGAACTCATGTTTATGTTTACATTCCGGACCCTTATGTTTACATTCTGGACCCTTGCACAAAGTCACTTTAATAAGGCACCTTAACACATGTTTCTATGCAAATTACTTGCACACCATACATCCTCCACCAAATTTCAATAAAAAAATAAATAAATAAAAATAAATCTCTATTGTACAGTATATTTCTATTTTTATTTCTATTTTAAATTCAAATTCAAATTTTCAAATTCAAATTTTATTTGTCACATACACAGTCATACACAGTATAATATGCAGTGAAATGCTTACACGACCGCCAGTGACCTTAAAAAGAAAATAAAAGCTTGTACGTAAAATAAATAATCAATAAAAAGGAAATACTAAAGAAATAAATTTAACTAGTAAAATGAACATAAAATTATGTACAGTATACTTTTATTTTTATTTCTATTTTTATTCTAGTTAAGTTAACATTTTCCTATTGTATTTCTTTATTCATATTTATTCCTTACTATAAGATTTAATTCTCTTTTTAAGGTCACTGGCGGTCGTGTAAGCATTTCACTGCATATCGTACTGTGTATGACTGTGTATGTGACGAATAAAATTTGAATTTGAATCAGTTAATTTGAAGAATTTCACAGTATCATCTTTTAAAGCTTTTTCTTCTTGTCGTGTAAATTTTCAGCTCCACCTTTTCTTTTTTCAATTTACATCCATGGTAATTATTCATTATTTGCTGTATCGTGAAAGGATCCATCTCTTTCCCTCTGTAAATTAAAGGTGAAAGGGGGCGTGGTTTCAGAACACATATGGAATAGGATTACAATACATTCACATGCACACAAACTGTGCCGCTTTGGGCCTGATAGCCGGGGAAAAAGATCTCAGAGCCAACAATAGCGTTCAGCACAAAACCTTTATCAGCCTTTTTCAGCGTCACAAAATTATAATACAAAACATACAGTAAAAGTAAAGAAAAGGGTAAAACAATAGAGCATTTCGGGGGGAGCAGCACAGCTGAGCTCCTGCTCTGTTCTCTCCTCTTCACACACACACACACCTCCTCACACACACACACACACACACCTCCTCACACACACACACACACACACACACACCTCCTCAGCGTACACGCGCAGCAGCTCATAAAGGGCAACATACTGTACATACATAATGTGATATACAACATAGTAAAAAACACACGCACTTTTTATCGGCGGCGCCCGTACCATTAACGCACTCATCTATCTGCGTAAAAAAAGAGATGCAATATTATAGTTTCCGTCATTTTTAAATAAATTTGCGTACTGACTGGGCCGGCCACACTGACCAGCCGGCCCAGTTACTCCAGACGGCCAGTCCGCCGCTGCCTAGCACGTTATTGCTATCTATAGTGGCGGGCCGCGGAGCAGGTATCCAGGGAAACTAATCGATGTTAAAGGATCAGCCAATAGGCGCGCAGGTCCAACCCGCTGGCGCTGATTGACAGAACGACTCATTCTGCTGAAAAGTCGCATTATGAAATAAATAGGCCATCGTGAAAAACGGGACTTTGAAAAAATGACATTTTGAAATAAAAACAGCATGAATTAAATAAAATGCCTCTGCAATAATCTCTGTTATTGGGAAAAATAATGACCATGAAATATTATTTCATAATAATAAGTAAATATATTTCACAATAATAAGCTTTTTTTCAAAATATGTTCCATTATTCCACAATATCATTCTCATATTACATATATGTGTCTTATTTATTCATAGAGTTATTTATTTCATAATGCCCTATTTATTTATTTATTTATTTAATTTTGAACACTTTGGAGTTCCATAGGAGCCACAACAAATAGCCGTGTAAATGACCTGCAAACTTTGGAGGGCGTGATCCCCCCTCCCTCTCCTGCCAGAAAGGAGATTTCCCAGTAAACACGCCCATTCAAGCCCTATTTATTCATTTACCTTGTTCCACCACTAGATGGCGGTTTGTTCTCAAGTGGTTCCCAACTGGCTTTATTATATATTATTTTAAAGCAATTTTATATGTTGTCTAGTTACTTACTATAATAATGTATACAAAATATTAAATAGAAACAATTAAAAAAATTAAGTGGCTCCTAATAGATTTTTTCTTTTTAGTATGTTTTTTTGTGAGAATGTAGTAGCTTTTAAGAAAGACATTAGTTCAACCACTATTTCTGTGCAATTAACTCAAATTTCATCTGCTTCCCAAATTATAAATAAAGAACCTGGCCACACTCCCTTGAGAAATTACTGTAAGTATTAAACATAATAAATTCTGCTATCCCAGCAAAAATCTCCATAGATATAATAGTCAAAAGCCAAGTAGCATGTCATGGAACTTTCCAAGAGATTAAGATGTATATGAATAAGCCCACATCAGTCATTTCCGAAACACAAAAAATACATTCAATATGTATTTTAAAATATGTATTTCTTTAAACATCTTTGTTTTGTCAACTTTCTTTCAACAATATTTTTATTGATTTTAACAGGGATAAAACAGGGTAAACATGTAATATTTTAATACAGGTTTTATAATCCCCTTATAAACCCTATAGCACCCACCCCGTCCCTCCCCGACTCCAAGCCAGTTTTACAAGGATATGAAAGGCTAAACGCCAGGCATTGAGAGAAACCAAAAAAGAAAAAAGAATAAAGAATATGGAGCTGGAAGTTTTTTGGTTCTACGTGCAAAAAATAAATAAATAAAGAGGAATAAAAAGGGGAAAGAAAACAAACAAACAAGTAATTAAATAAGACAGGAATCAAACTATAAATGTATATGAAAAAAGTGAAGGAAGGGCCCCCACACCTGTTGAAATTTAAAGTCTGAGTAATGAATTGAGTAGTGAATCTTCTCCAGGGACAGACAGGACATGATATCTCTGAGCCACTGGGCGTGAGTGGGTGATGTGGCATCCTTCCACTTGAATAAAAGAGAACGCCTGGCCAGGAGTGTCGCAAAAGATAACAATCTCTTTTTGGCTGGACTTAGACTCTTACCCTCTTCTCCAGTGACACCAAAAAGAGCAATCAGAGGGTCTGGTTCAAGATTGCAATTCAATATGAAGGACAGGGTCTTAAAAACATCCCTCCAGAATTTTTCCAAATTCGGGCATGTCCAGTACATATGGATAAGAGACGCCTCTCCGCTTTTACATTTATTACAACAAGGATCAATGTCTGGGTAGAAACGGGAGAGTTTAAGTTTGGAGAGATGAGCCCTGTGTACGACCTTAAACTGTAATAAAGAGTGGCGGGCACATAAGGAGGTAGAGTTGATAAGTTTAAGAATTGAATTCCAAGTATCATCTGATAGTGACAAATTTAAATCCTTCTCCCAAGCAGTTTTAATTTTACACAGAGGGGTGTGACTCGAAGCCATCAATCCACCATAAATAGTGGATATTAGGCCTTTACGCAGCGGAGACAAACAGAGGAGATTGTCTAGAATGTTTGCTGCAGGAGCCTCAGGGAAATTTGGTATTAAAGAGCGAATGAAGTGTCTTACTTGCAGATATCTGAAAAAGTGAGAATTGGGTAAGTTAAACCTTTCAGAAAGCTGTTCAAATGATGCAAACTTATGGTCAACGAACAGGTCCTTGCAAAGCTTGATGCCCTTATTGTACCATTCCTGAAACACTGAGTCATGTAAAGAAGGCTGGAAGAGATGGTTAGAGACGATAGGACTGGACAGAGAAAAACCCAGAAGACCGCTGTGCTTTCTGAACTGAGCCCATACTCTCAAGGTATGCACCACTACTGAGTTATTGATTAATTTAATTGAGGGGATGGGGAGAGCAGATCCAAGGAGTGCAGAGACAGAGAGATTTTTGATAGACTTTATCTCCATTTCCACCCAGGCAGGCCGATTAGGTTGGTTATGAAAATATGACCAAAAAATGACAGAACGAATATTTGCTGCCTAGTAGTAGAAACGAAAATTAGGTAGAGCCATGCCACCGTCTCTTTTAGATCTTTGAAGTAGGGACTTATTCAATCGTGGATGTTTACCTTTCCAAAGGTAAGAAGATATAATTGAGTCTAACGCGCCAAAGTAAGATTTGGGAATAAAAACAGGTACAGACTGAAAGAGATATAAAAATTTAGGGAGAATACTCATTTTAATGGCATTAATGCGGCCCACCAGGGACATGGACAGTGGTGACCATCGTCCCAAGTCCTTTCTTGTTTGGTTCAACAACCTAAAAAAATTTTCTTTAAAGAGGTGTTTATGTTTCCTTGTGATTGTAATACCAAGATAGGTAAACTGATTTTTCACTATGTTGAATGGAAAATTGTGCATACCAGTTGTTACTGCTGTATTATCTAGCAGAAAAAGTTCACTTTTGTGCAAATTTAATTTATATCCTGAAAAATAGCTAAATTCCCTGAGCAATGACAGCATATGTGGCAGAGAGGAGACTGGATTCGATAAAAAAAGTAGAAGGTCATCTGCATAAAGGGAAACTTTATGTTCTTCTCCCTGCCTCCAAATCCCAGATATATCTCTACAGCTTCGGAATGCAATTGCTAGTGGCTCAATGGCGAGGTTAAAGAGCAATGGGCTAAGGGGACACCCCTGACGAGTTCCCCGCTGAAGACTGAATGGTTGAGACTGTTGAGCATTTGTCAGAACTGAGGCAGTAGGGCTTGAATATAATAATTTAACCCAAGTGATAAAACTTGGACCAAAATTGAATTTTTCTAAAGCCCTGAATAAATACTCCCATTCCACACGATCAAAAGCCTTTTCAGCATCCAAAGAAAGGACACACTCAGGGGTCTCCTCTGATGGTGTGTACAAGATATCCATAAGGCGTCGAATGTTAAAGTAAGAATAACGATTTTTAACAAAACCGGTCTGGTCCTCAGATATAATTGAGGGTAGAACATTCTCTAATCTACGAGCCAAGACTTTAGCAAGGATTTTAACATCCACATTAAGAAGAGAGATTGGTCTATATGAGGAGCACTCTGTTGGGTCCTTATCCTTCTTTGCTATGAGGGTGATGCGAGCCTCATTAAATGACGCAGGCATCTTACCTTGCTTGAAAGATTCAGATAGAACCAAAGCTAGTTGTGGTGCAAGGTATGAGGAGAATGATTTAAAAAACTCTGCAGGGAACCCGTCAGGACCCGGGGACTTACCAGATTGCAATGAGGAGATAGCTGAACTGATTTCCTCTTGTGATATGGGCTCTTCTAATCTTAATCTAGAATCAGGGGACAGTGTTGGGATATTTAGTTGAGTCAAGAAATTTTCAACTGAACTATGGTCCTTTGGGAACTCAGAAGTATATAATCGAGAATAAAAATTCCTGAATGCATCATTAATTTTAGAATGGTCGGTAGTGATGGTACCATCCTCCATCCGAATTTTCGTAATTTGTTGTTGTGCTCTAAATCCTTTTAACTGATTAGCTAAAAGTTTCCCAGATTTGTCACCATGAATGTAAAATTGGCTCCTACTCTTTAACAATTGCCGTTCAATTACATGCGTTGAAATAAGTTCAAACTTAGTTTGCACTTCTACGCGTTTTTTATAGAGATCGGGGTTTTTAAATAGAGCATACTGCTGATCAATTTCTTTAATTTGGTTGGTCAAATCTTTTCGTTCTTTATATGCCTTCCTTTTCATATTTGCAGTGTATGAAATTATCTGTCCCCTGAGGTAGGCTTTCAGAGCATCCCAAACAACCAAACGTGACACTTCAGGTGTTTCATTTGTGGTGAGGAAAAAAACTATCTGGTCTTCCATAAATTTTTCAAAATCGTCCTCCATCAGTAACGATGAATTAAAGCGCCAATGTTTAGTAACCTGAGGGAGATCGGGGAGTTTTATAGACATAACCACTGGAGCGTGATCTGATATCACAATGCTCTGATAAGCACAAGAAGTAACCATTGGGATCAGTTGATTATCTATAAAGAAATAATCAATTCTGGAGAAAGTATGGTGAACATGTGAGAAAAAGGAGTATTCTCTCTTTTTTGGATTAAGGAAGCGCCATATGTCAGAGATACCAAAGCTGCAGAAATAGGACTGAAGTAGCGTGGCGGATTTACTCAGAGGTATAGGATTGGGAGATGACCTGTCAAGTGATGGATCTAAACAGCAGTTAAAGTCTCCCCCTAATATGAGAGAGTATGAGCTCAGATCAGGTAGAAGAGAGAAAAAATGTTCAAAGAAGGAGACATCGTCATAATTAGGGGCATATAGATTAGCCAACACTACATTAGTATTAAATAACTTCCCTGAAACAATGATATAACGACCTTGTATATCCGTAATAACATTATGATGCTCAAAAGAGATGTTTGGGTTAATGAGAATCGAGACACCCCTAGCTTTGGCCTGAAAGGTCGAGTGGTAGTGCTGCCCACCCCAACGTGACATAAGGCGAGAATTATCAGAACTGCGAATGTGAGTTTCTTGTAAAAATGCGATTGCAGTGTTAAGTTGTTTAAGGTGTGAGAGCACCTTCCTTCTCTTCACCGGATGGTTTAAACCCTTAACATTCCAGCTCACAAAGTTTAAAGAACTATTCATTCTCCCTGAGAGAAAATGCAGGTAGATAAACATGAATAAGATGCCTGACGTCAGCCTTAAAGTGTAAAACACAGAACAACGTGTTAAAAATACACAGTATACAAAGAACTAACACAATACTGGCTTTGGAGATCCCCCACCCCTGCTCCACACACCCCTCCCCCACACACCCCTGCCCCCCACACCCCTCCCCCCCACACCCCACTGCCCCCCAACAAACAAAGATAGCTGCTAACAAACAGAGCAGCAAGCTCTTCCATTCCTCCATCTTCCACCCAACAAATCCTCCTGCCGCTAACCACCCCATCTTCTGCTCCGACACAACTTACAGAAACTAATA
Organism: Channallabes apus; assembly: GCA_030522415.1. NCBI lineage: Eukaryota > Metazoa > Chordata > Actinopteri > Siluriformes > Clariidae > Channallabes > Channallabes apus. The sequence goes on from CM060123.1 coordinate 17,680,682, forward strand.
ATTAAATATATAAATAAAACATTTCCACACTCCAATACTGAAATCTCTCAATGAGAGAAAAACACACCACCACCACCCCTCCCCCCACGTCACATTGTAACTCTAAATATACAAACATGTAAATCACACGTGATTAAAAATAGAAAAAATAGTAATATAAAAATAATAATAATAACCCCTTCACAAGTTTAACACAACACTCTTACCGGGAAAGACGTAAACATGGCCAGACTTTTAGTTAAAAATGGTACTTTCCTGAGAACCGTAGTATCACGTATTAAAATAATAATAATAATATTAATATAGTGCACTACGCAGTTTTCGGCAGACTGTCTATGTGTTTCTGCGCCTCTTCTACCGAGCGGAGCCACTTCTTCTGTCCGGTAGAGAGAGTGATCCGGAGCCGCGCTGGATACAGCAAAGAAGGCCGGAGACCACGGCTGTATAACTCGCTCATTACTCCTCTATACTCGGCTCGCTGGTTTAAAACTTCGGGAGTGTAGTCTTCCACTATGCGAACCTGCTGACCGCGGTATTCCAGCCTCCCTCTCCGCCGAGCCTCCCGAATCAGAAGGTCCTTCACCTGGTGCCGGTGCACGCGGAGAATGACGGGCCGAGGTCTCTGTCCTGAAGCGGGTTTAGATGCAGGTATTCGGTGGGCTCGGTCAATCTCCGGCGGGGATGGCAGCGTTTCAGTCCCAAACACCTCGCACAGAAACTTGGAGAAGAACTCGGTAGGGAGTCCACCTTCAGAACCTTCCGGGAGACCCAGAACACGCAGGTTTTGTCTCCTGCTCCGGCCTTCTAAGTCTACAACTTTGGCCGTTAACTTTGAGTTGTTTTCCCGAAGTCCGGAGCAGATGTTCTCCAGCTCCGTCACACGCTGACTCAGGTCGTCTGTAGCGAGTTCTAATGACGGTAAGCGCTGTCCATGGTCCGCTACTTGGGCCTGAATCTGATCCAGCTTTCCCTCTAGTAAACTAAACGAGGATTTAAACTCAGCCGCTAACGCATCACGGTGTTGCTCTAACAGCGCAGAGATAGCCTCGACTGTTAGAGGGGTCGCAGTGTCGTCCTTTTTCACGGCTTTAACACTCCTGGTAGCCATCGCAGATGAAAAAATATATAACCGTGGGGTAGAGTACAAAGTTATTGTCAACTAAGATTTTAATTTAACATTTAAAGACGAATAAGGGAGTGAAGAAATTCGAAACTGTCGGAGCACCTAACCAACACGTCCTACTCCATGTGGCTGCTAACCGGAAGTCCGTTTTGTCAACTTTCAAGATAAGATTTGTTGAACATAAATCATAACAAAACTAACCTGAGAGAGAAACATTCTAAAAAAAATCTTCAGTTGACTTCCAAATACAAAACAGAAAGTGGCAGGGTTCAGAAACAGGTGGAATCTTTAGAAAATATTGTTCTTGCCCTGGCTTTCAGTCCATCAAGGTCAAGGAACAACTTCTAACAAAACTTGAAAACTGTATTTAAGTTCTTTGCAGTAGCTCAGGTTGAAAGCATATATTATGCCCATCAGCAAAGCACAGCACCATGGAATATCCTTTCCCATAAGGACTATTTTTGTGTATCATCAGGATGTTTTTTACACACTCTAATTCATATGTGTTAGGGTGTCATCGAAAAGTTGATTTATTTCAGTAATTCAATTAAATAGTTAAATCCCATATTACTGTATATAGATTCATTACTCACAGACTGATATATTTCAAATGTGTTTATTCATTTTAATTGTAATGATAATGGCTTACAGTTATTACAGGTTTTACACCAGATGCCCTTTCTGATGCAACGCTCAAACTTAATCCGTGCTTGGGCCCGGCACTGCATATATATACACATATATACAGTGGAACCCTGGGTTGTGAGCATAATTCGTTCCGGAAGCGTGCTTGTATACCATAACACACTTGTATATCAAAGCCAATCTAAACCATAAGAAATAATGAAAACTTCAATGATTCATTTCACAACACAAAGTTATTCATATAAAAATAATTCATAAAAATTTTTATGTAAAAGTAAAACAAATTAACCTACACATTACCTTTAAAAAGAATCCCGACAGAGCAGTGTTTCGATTAGTGTGTGTGTGGGCATATGCGCATGTGTGTGTATGTGTGTTTGTGTGCGCACCCACGTGTGTGAAGCTGAAGTATGACAAGAGTAGGGAGGGGCTACGGTGTAGAATGACTCCTCCCCTCCCTCCTCTCATCTTACACATTAGCCCCCTTCCTTCTCTCAAATAAAGTAGCCCCCACCCTCCTCTAGAATAAGACAGGTACTGCGTTAATATTAACACCACATAACATTCACTATCAATTATATACCAGTAAACTAGTGCACTGGTGGCTCAGTGGTAGGTGTTTCGCCTGCCATGTGGAAGGCCCGGGTTCGATTCCCAGCCAGTGCCCAAACCCCCAGCCACTGGATGCAGTGCCGGTCCCAAGCCCGGATAAAATGGGAGGGTTGCGTCAAGAAGGGCATCCGGCGTAAAACCTGTGCCAAGTTGTTGTGCGGACTGGATATTCCGCTGTGGCGACCCCTTGTCGGGAGCAGCCGAAAGACCAACAACAACAAACTAGTGATATCATGAGCACCTGTGGCAGGGACCAAAGGCTATCCCACAGAAAAGCCATTGCATCACAAAAAATATCAGATCCACAGCGTCCCCATCTTGCAATCCACTCTACCCAAAGGATTAGCTCCCAACGTTCTCGTGTCAGACACAACAGTACACCCCAAAGGTCACACGGAGTCATGCCCCCGGAGTGCCCAGGTGGCACAAGGGGACCCTACAAAATACTGGGTTTAATGATTAGCACTGTATTTTACGGCTGATCTGTGAATGGTGTCTTTTTTTATTTTATAGAAAAAGGCATATTTTTCAGAAATAATCCATCATAAGGGTGCTTCAGAATTGCAGAGCTTCAAGAAAAACTGCCTAGTGATAGAAGTAACATACATTCATAATATTTAGCACAGTAATATAATTTTTTGACATGGGTACTGCAACTGCCTACAATATACTGTACAAAGGAACCTTTTAGTAAGCCACAATTGTCTCTCAGAGCTTCAACGTTTTTCTTGAGTGTTTTTATAAAACATGTCATGTGTGCAATCCAAAGGAAGTAATAAATTGATGCAGTTTATAACTTTGCAGGCATCTATTTTTTACATGCTGCAATCACAATGAAGCATAATATTCATAATATTATATGCAATGCATACAATAATATTTGCAATGATAATATATGCAATAATATATCGCATTATATTTGTGTCCATGTTGCACAGCCCTGGGAGTCCTGAATTATGCAATATCACATCTGGCAAGAAGAGGTCACACAAAAAATATATTTGTTTCCCCTACTGCTAATGTGCATTAATGTAAGTATATTTACATTTTGGTTTAACAAAACACAAAAAAATATTGCAGACATATTTCTATATTCTTGAGTTGCAGTTAGTAACATTTAAGAAAGTCTGTCAAGTTCCAGCAACCAGATGCAAACCTCCTAGCCTAGTAGCACTTTGTCCACCATCACCAAGGTTACCAAAAGACGTGCAATAAAAACAATGTTTTGCTAGTCAAGCCACACCTACCAAGACACTAGGCCTGTTGTAGCACTTCTTTAAAAAAATAATTCATTCAGTTGAAGCAACAAATATTTAAAAAAAAAAAAAAAAGTGGCTCATGAACAATCGATTATCAATGGAAAAAAAGAAATACAATTACAGTAGACGTTAAATAGCAACTTGCAAATAACTAACCATAACCCCTAACCCTATCCTCATCTAAATAACTACCTGTTCGTCTAGACAAACATTTAACACTGTGAAGCAGTGACAGAGCCGGAGGATGAGGGATTTAGCCCTGCGTCAGTCCGTCTGGGGACATCACTAATCTGACACAAAAGAAAAACAGGAAAACTGTAGTTAAAAGTACTAGTTTGTTGCACTAAATATGCAGCTACAGTGAATCACGTCATATGAATAATTTGTTTCCACATGCATCAGAATGTATATGATATACTGCAGAAGCTATTTGTGTAAAAAAACTAATTTAAGTAATTAAAGTCTGTGCTCAAAGGAAGATTAAAAAAAGAGAAACTACAGGATCATGATAATCACCCACACGAGGTCGCAGACCAAGCTTCTTATTAGAGGAACAGTTTTCAAAAGACTGATTTTCTTAGATAGACTTTCTCTATTAAAGCAACAAAGACTTTTTATAAATCAGAGTGTCTTTCGCTTCTTTGGCTCTCTGAATGGCTTTCAGCACTTCAACAGTGTCCAACTCCTTCTCAGTGGTTACTGTGCCATCTAAGCAAATCATCAATAACTAGTTCATTCTAGTTAATCAAAGTTTCCAATGACAATATCAATTGGAAAGGAAACATTTAATGACAATCTTACTACATTGTTTTTTATTATTATGAGGGTGAGTCAAAATGTATCCACACTCTGGCTGTGGAACTTATTTAAATTCATTTGAGAAAAGACAAATACATATTTTTTTCAACATATTCTCCTTGCTTCTCAATTTGTCCATCTGTTAACAGGCTTTCGTATTCCCTCATTAAAAAATGTTTTAGATTGAGCTGCGAGCCACAAATGTACCGCTGTCTTCACAGCTCTACCAGAAGTGAATCTTCGTCCCCGTAGGGCTGCTTTAGGGGACCAAGCAGATTAAAGTTTACGTTTCAAGAAAAAAAGTTGTTGGACTCTATATGTTGGACTGTATAGAATAATATTGACTGACGACGTAGTTTAATAGCTAGTTTGTCCACACACTCAATCATTCATAGGGAAACTAAGTGTGACTCATTTGAGGATATAAATAATGTAAGAAATGGCGGTTTCTATTCAGATGAAAATTCGATTAGTTTATTCGAAAAACAAACACTAGATGGCGTTATGTACATTTTTACACGTAACTATGCGTCGTAGGCGGACCTTGAGCGGAAGTGACGACAGTGCCGCGAAAAGTTTAAATTCGATAACGGACGAGCGGCGGCGGTGGTTGTGACAGGTAACAGGACAAATTTAATTTGTTAAGTTTAATATAATGTAAGGCTTTAAACTTCTATTTTTTTTATTTTGTGAAATTGCGAAGAGGTGTTTGGATGGTACACCTTTTTGTTTTCTTTTACTGTTTCTCAGTTGTCAAGAAACGAGCACGAAGCTAACGTTTAGTGTTCCGTGACCGTTGTGTTCAGTGTGTACATCAGTTTATGTAGAAAAACTTAATACCTGACTTGTTTAATTGTTTTTGTCTATTTTTAACCTGTTATTTTATATAAAAGTATAAACTTTCATCAAAGTATTATTTTGCTTCCTTTTAGTAGGAACGTGAGGTCTTGCTTATAAATGATTCATTACACGATAGCTTCTTTAATAGTCCATAATATAATCATTTCTGCTGAAGTTATTGAAGTGCATGTGTTATATTTGTATGTTTTTGAACGTTTGTTGTAATGAATAAAAATTGCTCAAAGCAATTCATTAACATTTAATGCTGTCTACTAACTTAATGCTGTCTATTAAAAACCTGGTTTCAAAATGCAGCAATACTGTTTTCTTTTTTTGGTTTGTTTGTTTTTCTGTAGACATCGTGATGGAGAACACGTTTCCAACGTACAAGGTGGACGCCATTGTGCAGTTTTGCCGAACTGAAGTGTTGACCGGACAAGAAGCAAAACATTTTGCAAAAAGTGATCTCACTCCAAGTCCAAAGGTGAGCCATTATTCTCGCACAGGTGAAACCATATGCACAACTGTCTCTTAAATTTTTTATTTATTTATTTTTAACAGGCAGATGTTATCCAGAGACTCTACATGAGAATATTGCAGCTTGTGTATCGCTTCAGGCCTGACTGTCATTATGTGGTGAGTATGGCTGAAGCAGAAAATGAAGCCCTCAACAAAGCTGACTTAAATAATAGATAATTAACTGGCATTTATGAGTTGATGTACAGAACCAGTCAATTTGGCATGATGTCTGATTTCATGATTTTTTTTTTTTTTCATTGCGAAATCAATGCTCAATAATCAAAATATGCAATCTCCTTTGAAAGGTTGATATTGAGATGAGTCTGCTACTTGTACTCTTTAAAGCCTCTAATCTGACTATTCATACTATGTGTGAAGAATCCGGGGGGGAAATGCTAAAATGTGCAGCAAAGGGTTATTTATATAGAGGGAGCGTTTTTGTCCTCAGTACGTTCAACTGGTGACGTAGGAAAACTGTCGCCCTCATGTTTGTACTGTACTGTATTAGCATTCTAGGCAACTAACTTGGCTGAATGATTGATTTTCTTTCTTGAATAGTGAACTGTATAGTCAGTGTTTTTAGCCTTTTAGAATGCTTCTATGCTGATTAATCTACGGCTGATGCACTACCCGGCTATTTAAAAAAAATAAAGTCCAGGCCAAGTAACATCTCTACTAAAACTCCTACCGTTGCCCAATTATATAACATGTAATAATGAATAACTCTGAATTTTCTTTTTACGTTAAACATCTTAAAGCATAACGTATACCCATTGTGTTAAAAGAAAACAGCGTTGTTGATGGTTAAGTTCTACAAATAATGAATGCAAAATAAATTTTTGTTTGCTTACTTGAAAAGTAGTCTGATTCAGGATCAAAAACCGTGAAACGTTTAAACGAAATATGATCTGCTTTCAGTCTACATTGTTGTTTTAAAAATGACTGCATAAGCTATGCCCTCCCCCTTATTAAATATTAATAATAATAAAAAACAAACCTTGTTAAATTGCTTTTTAACAGGCCCCAGTCTCAGAAAATCTCCAATACCCAATGCTACATGAGTGGTCAACGCCAATCTTAAGTCTGTATGCCTGCATGTAAGTGGAGTTTTCATCTACTTTAAAAGCTGCAGTAAAATATAGTGCAGGAATTTAACTGAAATTTGAAATAATCTGTGTCTTTCATTCTTTTCTTTTAGGTTGCAGTTTTTACCAGTGTGCCACGTGTATGACTTTTCTCTAAGCGACCTGCTTACTCCAAGTAAGAATTATTATTATTTTTTTTTTAAAGGTGATGTTTAAAGCAGTATTATCGTAATGATTCAGTTTTTATTTATGTTTTAATTCAGTCTTTAACAATGGTCATTGTTACAAAGCAGCTTTACAGAATCAAAAGATAATTCGGGGAAATCGGTATGTAATGTATGAGAAAATATGTATAAATCAAAATTATCGGATTATACCTGATGAGCAAACTGAGGGCGACCTTGGCAAGAAAAAAAAAAACTGAGATTGCAATAAGAACTTTGATATGAGATGGCAGGAATTGATTTGCAGTTATTTGCACTTTCCTGCAAGTGTTACTTTGCAGTGTGACAATGCATAAGCAGCAGTTTAAAAGGATGCACTTGGTTTGCTTCATATGTCTTGGGGAAAGCAAAAGTTTGCCTTCAACTTCCCCTGTAATAGGGGTCATGTTATTGGGCTGGTGGATGAGAATTGGCAAATGACAAAGTTGGAAAACATTGAGATCCCAGATCTTGAGGTCACTGTGTAAGATGGTCCTCAAGCTTCCATAGTGAAACAGCTTTTATGTGATGTGCAAAGATACTGTGTGTACTTATGGAGTGTTTATAATATGTACACAGTATTGAGAGATCCATATGACAATGTGTGATAGTTATATATGCAAGTCTGTTTCTTGGTTCTTTCCTGACCTTCAGCAAAGCTGCTATAGAACTGTGGTTGTAGAAGCATTGTGTTTCCACAAGACATTTACCACTCATGTGCGAAATACCAGTTTTATTGTCCTCACATAAAATCTGTTTTCTTATTCCAGAGCCCAAAAGAACAATCACTATTTTGAGTGGAATCCAAAATTTCCTGCAGTTTAGGAAACATCGGTCGGAAATAATTGCAGTGCATCAGCAAGCTTTTGTAAGTCCTCTGTGTATAATAAGCATGACCGTGTCTGGGCATTACATCAAGAATTTGGAATTGATGGTACTATTGGATTGTATAAGGTTTTCATTACAAAAAAATTAAAAGGTTATTTTTATATATAAAATCTTTTACATTTGCAGTCTTCATGAGTTAAGAATTGCTTAACTTCAGGGGTCTGTTAATGATATTGAGTGCGTTTCCCATTGCTTATTCCTGATTTATTTATTTAACACTTAATTTCTTTTTTCATTTTCGCACTTAACAGTATAATAAAAGATTACTGCTCAAACACTTTACAGAAACTACATAACTTTTACTATTGCATTTAATGTCATCATAACATGTACAGTATGACATTTATTGTGGTTTCTAATATTGTCAATAATTGTAACTTTTCTTTTACCATAGCGGGCAGATATGGATAAACTTCAGGCATGCACAAAAGGCATTAAGGATGCTGAAAAGAAAATGGAGAAATTGATGTAGGTATTCTGAATGATTTTGGACAGAAGGTGTTGGTCATGGCTTATCATACAGTATGTACAGGGATTAAAGTTCTCCGTCGTTACGACGGATTTCCGTCAATCACACTGTTCCGCCTGTCCTTAATGTTTAAAATTCACTTTTCATAATTTTAATGCTGTATATATATATATATATATATATATAGGCTTACATGGGTGTTAAATTAAGGAAAGACAAAGTGGAGGATGTGATCAAAGCCTGGAGTGGAGCGACTGCACGTTCCTCTCTCCACTCTAAGCGTTTTGTTATCACTCCGGTATGGATCCACTCCGGGTTTTGGTTTAGTTTTGAAGAACTACATGTCAGGCTGAGGTATAACTATATTTAAGATAGCATGGACACACTTAATGCAGGAAGGCTCCGATGTTTCGGAGATTGATAAAAGTGTAAAAAAATAAAATAAATGGAGATGGGCTTGGCTTAGCGAAATTGGGGAGAATGGCAAGACTTTTAGTTCGTGGACTAAAAAAATCAAACATCCAGGTAGGTGTCTCTGCACAGTATGCCACAGGAAACTTCAATATGGCAATAATGGCAAAACAAAGTGCGAGTTCGCCATCAGTCAGCAGCTCGTCACAATGCTGCGGTTCGTGCTCTAACAGTACACATGCTCCCTGTCTGCTGCGACAAGAACCACAACGGAGATTCACACATCTGTGGCCGACCGTGTGCGCGATGTAAAAGTGCGTCTATGTTCTTTCATAGCGGAGCATGACCTGTCGCTCACAGTCTCACAACCACTAGTTAATGTAATGCAATCAGTTGTCAAGACAAGACTGCACTTTCAAGATTGTCTATGTCTACGTTTACACTGCAGGTCTCGATGCTTAATTCGGATTTGTTGCCTATATCTGATTTTTTTGACCGTCTGTTTACACGTTATTTCCACTATGACTCATATCCGATTCACGTGTTTACACTCGCCATGCCATCTGAAACATCGCGCATACTTAAAGGGAGGTTCTTGCGCTACACACTGGCCAAGAAAGATGAAGGTGAAATATACTTAACACTCTGCTATATACAGTATGCAAACTTCACGAACCGTCACCATGGTTTTAAAACGGAGGAGGGAAAAAAACGGCATAATTGCAGCATGCACATATGCTTTATTAATCAAATACTGATTAATGGGGGTGGGGGGGGCGATGTTGTAATTCAACACGCGCTTCCACCGGAGAATAACATTATTATATTACTATATTATTATATACGTTATTCTCCGGTGGAAGCGCGTGTGGAATTACAACATCGCAGGTGACATGGAAAAGGAAAAGAACAACACCCCCCCCCTCCAACACCCCCCCCCCTGTGTTAATGCTTATTTGGGCTAAATAACATTAAATCAGTATTTGATGAATAAAGCATATGTGCAGGCTGCAATTATGCCGTTTTTTTTCTCCTCCGTTTTAAAACCATTTAAAACTTTGCATATATATATATAGCAGAGATAGCGTTAAGCATATTTCACCTTCATCTTTCTTGGCTGTTGTGCAGCGCAAGAACCTCCCTTTAAGTATGCGCGATGTTTCAGATGGCATGGCGAGTGTAAACACGTGAATCGGATATGAGTCATAGTGGAAATAACGTGTAAACAGACGGTCAAAAATATCAGATATAGGCAACAAATCCGAATTAAGCATCGAGACCTGGCAGTGTAAACGTAGCCAAGGAGGCCTGAAACCGATCTCGAAATATCGGAATGCATGCGTTTTTTCCCTGTTTACACGGACATAGAACATATCCGATATGTGTCACATATGAGCAAAAAATCGGAATTGGGTCACATTTACCTGGCAGTGTAAACGTAGCCGCTTACTGGAAATCCGAATTGTCATCTAAGCTGAAAACGAAGATGTTTTCTTTGGCTACGTTTACACTGTGGTATATGGTTGATTATTTGTCAAGGTATATTTTCTTTCAAATATTACAAATAGCTTTTAAAATATGCAAACTGCAAATATTAAAGCGGTTTAATCTCCCCTAACGCTATTGGTCTCGACTATTTAAATAAATTGTTTGTTAAAGTAATATGGCTTGGCCTGAAAAAAGTTCAGTCAGAAGATTTTTTTTCACTTTAATCCCTGTATGTAGCTATGGGTTCTTTCATTCTATAGTTTTGTAATATTTACAAATGTTGCTCAGGACCATCCCACCAGAGCAGCAAGCAGAAGCTAAAGAACTGGCAGCAGCCCTCTCCGAACTGAAAAACATTACCATCCAAGAAAGCCAGGAAGTGGTAAGATCTTTCTCTAAACATTAATGGTGAATTCAGTGTGCTGTTGTAGAAATGTTTTATGCTAATGGTCTATACGCTTTGAGAAGGAAAGCAAAGCCCTTTTTCACCTTCATGAATCATTTCCGTTTTGAATCATTCTACCCTTTTCCATTAATGATATGGGACTACAATATCAGACTGAGGTTTGTGTAATTCCTCACTTCATTTAGTATTGCAACTAATAACCAAGTAACGATGGAGAAAGCATCAGCTGCTATGAACTAAATTGAGTTATATTGCCAAGTAAACAGCATGAAAAATAAAAACATGTACAGTGCTATGAAAGTTACCTTCTCCTCCCCCCTCCTCCATGCCCAACTTGTAAGGGGGGATTAGGAAGGGGCAAATACTTTCACAACACTGTGCATTTGCCAATGGCCATGTCTTTGTGTGTGGGAGCATTTAATTTAACAATTATAAAATACTCCCTTATCTGTATTAGAAAGCCTCAACATTTTATGACCTGACTCAGGTGAATGAATTTAAAAAAGGTGACTTGTGACATGGTGTTGGTGTAGAAAGGAACAGCCAGCACATGAGGAAAGAATGATCTATGAAAGGTTGTCCTTACAAAAATAAATCTCAATTTGTTTTTCTGTTTCTGCAGAGTGCACTCCAGGAACAGACCACAGAACGCAAAAGTGAAATTGCAGAACTTTCACAGAAACTGGTATGTACAAATCCATTCCAATATAATCACTATGCCAAGGATCCTAAATCGAAGGTTGTAGAAGGGCCAGTATTAACTTAATTAGGTAGTGATGTATGAATAATTGGTGGTTTATCTTTAGTGGAAAACGGTGGAAGTTTAACCCAAAGCTGCTTTTTAGTCTGATCTAGTTGAGGGTGTTGGTCAAGTATGCTTATTGTACATTTTATACAAACCCCCCCCCCCCCCCAATTTTGCTGGGTGTTTAGTAATGGGTTTGGTATCAAGAAAATATTTTATGCTGTATGGGGTAAATTTTTCAACTCCTTACTAATTGAGCAAGTTACACAATATAAAACAAAGACCAACCATTAGCATCTACTCTAGAGAATCTTCTGTTGAGTCTCTAATTCTATCACTGGCAATATTGGGGATGAACATTCTGCAGCTGCATTAATGCGCTCCATGTAAGTTGACGTATTTACCTAAAGGATCATGTTGATTAGTTGGTACAGACCTAATTCTTTTTGTTCAGCTTGAGTGTAAGGGTGACTGGACTGGATATGTCACTTATCTTTTATGCAGGTTTGAAGAATTGTATGCACTAGATTCTTTTATTAAGATTTCATTAAGAAATCGCACATGTTTGAACTAGTGTGCCAATGTTAGCAGGTACAATTACCCACATGTTCTCAGATATGCAACTCGTGAGCTCACTGAAAAATAAATAAAATGCCACAAAACCCAAATTTTCATTTAATCCTACAGGTGGTGCGCTCTGAACTATTTATTTTCCTCCCGTGTGGACAGTTATAGGCCTGATTTATAGAAATTTGTAAATAATTGACAGACGCGTCCCTAATTTTATCTTGTCCAATTCCTCCCCGTCATTAGGGGGCTAGCACATTAAGGCTACTGCTACCACTCAGTCAGGAGGGCCGAAGACGATCACTCGCTCATGCACCGGTACAGTTACTCATCTCCCTGTGTCTGCTCTGATCATTGAGCGCTAGCTCCGGCTGAAAGGACCAGCATATTCCCGTGACCGCACGGCAGCTGACATAGATGTGAATGAGCTGCGCATGTGCAAACTGTGTTGCCACGGGAAGTTTTATATTGGACACGTGAGGAAGGATTAGGGAAAACGCGCAGAATGCAAATACGTAATTATGTCATCAATATGCAAATGTACGCATGACGTCATCTAGCAACATTTGGCAACTTTGAAAATTGTTGGCAACCCTGAGGGCATTCAGCGTAAAACCTGTGCCAAGCTTGTATGTGCGGACCAAGTGTCTGCTGTGGCGACTCCTTGCCAGGAGCAGCTGAAAGACCAACAGCAACGTGATGCTTATCGAATTAATTGAATCGGCACCTAGGTATCGTATCATATAATCAGGAGGTGACTGGCTCAACTTGTCATGTTACTCACTAGGAATGGGAATCACCAATCACATTACTGTGTGTGCTGTGAAGCAAACCCAGACCACCATTTTCAGGATTGGATCCTAGCAAAATCAATTCCATCTCCCTTCTAAAGGCAAATTTCACTTTATGAATTCTTTAATTCACAGATCACTACCTGAAGCAGGTGTGTTAATGAGGGACAATGTAGATGCGCTGTAATCTTGTGTATTGGAACAAGTAGTCTGTTTTTAATAGAATCTGAAAATGAATTAGACTTTCATAGCTTTCACATCTACACTGCAAGATGGGTTGGTTTGAATTGCTTCTAATTCCATAATACTATGCCAGTGTCTCATTGAGTTGTACTCCAATAGTTTTCAACCCTGGTCCTGAAGAATCCCCTGTCCTACAGATTTGAGTGTTTTCTCTGCTCCATCACACCCAGTTAAATTCAGAAAGGCTGTTAATTGGATGATTAGTAAAATGAGTTATGCTGGGATAGGGCTGGACGATATGACAAATTTATATCATGATATATTTCTTAATTTTGGTCGAAACGATATAATTCCGATATCGATATGTACAATATTAAAAAGATAGATATAAATAATTTTAATAGGAGGAGCCTGAAGGTATTCTAGACTTTGCAAATTCAGTTTGAATATTTCCACTTAAACTAGAACAGGCTGATTTATTCATATAAATTGAAACAACAAATAGACTGCTTCAGCCAGGATAAACAAACAAAAATAATAAAATAGTGAGCAACAACAAAAACACATTGCTCTGGCCAGAACATTGAGTGACACCCTATGACAGGCTCTAGAGGTTTCTAGAAAGGGGCAAATACTTTTCCATGGCGCTGCATGTAGTCAGATTGTTCCACTGAGGTGAAACTGTGCCAGGTGGAGTTATAGCACTTTCAAAATCATACTAACTTTACACTGATCTGTATAACTTTGAATAATGAACTTATTGTTCTTTCCGTTGTTTCTTTGTTTTACAAATATGACCCAATATATGTCCAGTGATACTTTTTTATTTATGTTTTTGTCTATTATGATGTGAAATGTGGTGGGCTACTAAGAACTACTGAAAACTAAACTCAGGCTCTATATCCCAGCTTACATCTCCATACATTTTGCCATCACGTTCACACACACACACACACACACACACACACACACACACACACACACACACACACACACACACACACACGACCTCATTACCCATAATGCATCTCCCGCACTGGACTACACTCCAGCTGTCGTAAATCAACCTCGGTGTTTAAAAATCATATCACAGTTATTGAAAAATTCTAACGCGATATATGTGGATATCGAATTATTGTCCAGCCCTATGCTGGGATATGAGGAAGGATCCATCCATCCATTTTCTTCCGCTTATCCGAGGTTGGGTCGCGGGGGCAGCAGCTTCAGCAGGGATGAGGAAGGATTATTTTTACAATTATTTTTGTTTTTCTAGAGCCAGAGGAAGCTAGAAGTGGCCACTTTAAAAGATGAAATAGCCAAACTTAAGTCTCAGATTGTGGAGTCTCCTGAGGAGCTCAAGAATGAGATGGAGAAAATGAAGGAGAGCATAAGGAACATCAAAAACTCAAAAGTGAGTGGCTATGGGATATTTAGTTTTACTTCTGAAAATCAATATTTTTAAATGTTGCCTTTTATATCATTTGCATGTTTAAAATGTGAAACCAATATTCTGTCCTGTTTGAATGTAATTGCAGGAGATGGCTGATGCTGCACTGGTGGATTTGCAGATTATGGTGCAGCGTGCTAGCCAAGGTGAAGCAGAGATTCAAGGTATACTGACACAGCTGCATGACCTGCAGGCAAGCATGTGCAAGACTAACCAACAGAATGAAGAGGTAAGCCTGCACACTTCCTGTCTTTGGTATAATGTATCTTGGTGCAGACATTTATCAACCGCAGTAAGATAGATTTGAATAGTGTTTGACTTGGATAAGTCTAATGTGCAGAAAGTGAGGTTAGAATTATAAACAGTAAAATAAAACTAAACAGCTCGGTCCTGTTTATGCAGTGGCTTTACTATGCAGAGCACTAAGAGGTTTGTGTGATCCATCTCATTTCTACACAGCATCTCCTTGAATTATGGATGCACAGATCCAAATTCAGTACATTATCCAATAGTGAATCAATTCTGACATTCTCATGGGTGCATTGATCAAATAAAATGCTTGGATAAACAAATGTCATCTCGTTTGATTTTTATCTCTTTACATGTAGTGTAACAGACATATAATTTACCCCCAGCTCTGGTTTGAAATAAAATACTAAGACATTTTATATAATTGCAGTTTCATATTTAGCTCTAAATTAGCATGCTTAATTGAAGATCATTTGAGTAAATTTGGAAATATTTAACATGATCAGTCAGTTGCCTCAACATGGAACAGTTTAAATATGTATTGTCATAATGTTGCATGAAGATTTTATGGGTGTTTTTAAAGACAATTTTTTATGCTTATGTACAGGTGCAGAATCTAGTAGCTCTTAAAGAGTCTCTGGAGAAGGAGTTAAAAGCCCTGAGCAATGAAGAGGGACAGCTAAGGAGAGCTCTGGCCATGAAACTAGAAAAACAGAACAAGCAGCAGATCCGCCATCAGAGTAAGAGGGAGCTCAAGGATCAACACATCCAAAACGTACTTGGGTAAGAATTGTGGAAGATTTAATTAATTAATTTTCCTCATTTCTTTCTTGACTGTAGTCGATGGACAAGTTCGTTCCTCAAATGTAAAGCATGTTTTTATTTGTTCTAAGGCAATATGACAAAGTTCATGAAAAACGTGCGGAAATTGTGGATCGGATAGAAAACATCTGCCGAGAGACGACGCAGTTCAAGGGAAAAATGCAGAAGCTTCGAGATACCTGCAGTCATAACACAGAAAAAGCCCAGGTACTCTCTTCTCGAAGAGTGCTACACTTTTCCCTGGTGATGCACTTGCCTTGTGTATTATGTATTTTTCACCTGTATACATGAATATAGTTCCCCTTCTGAGGTTATAAATAGAGTAATCTAACGGCCAATCAGACAATAGTAATCCAAGTACCTTTTTCATTAGGCATTCAATATCATCCATTAATCATGTCATTCATTGTTTCCTGTTTTGGCTGCTGCTTTAGTTTTTGATAGTTGTGTAGATCTTTTGAGTAAATGATCCCACTGTGTGTGGGACAAGATTTGGTTGAATACTGATGTTAATGAATATTATTTAATATTAAACATTATTTAAAATAAACACATTTTTCTAATAACAGGCTATCTATGACCGGCTACTTACCACTTTGGAGCAGTACCACAAACGTCTTGAAAATATAGTGATGGACGGCAATGCTGACATCCTGAAGATGAAAACAAATTTCTAAACTACTTTTGGCTGATGTTTTTCTGTCTTAATTTCTTTACTCCAGTATAATCGTTTTTCTTTCTTTCTTTGTAACCTTTGCAAATGTTTTGAATGTAAATATTTTGATAAGAATTAAAATTAAACCTTGTTATGCATTCCACATCACTAGTAGTGATCCAAAGTTCTGAGCACGAGTTATTGTCTCTGTAGTTTTGTCTGTTTCTCCAGGATCTCTGGGGTCCTTGTCATGTCCACCAAATTAAGATATATGGACTGGCTACACCAAATCCCCACTACGTTTAAATGAGTGTGCTATCTGGTGCATCATCCTGGTAAATTCTCCTGCCTATAGGTGTTACTGGATGTCAGGACGGGGGAAAAATAAATGTTTAAGGCTTTACTTGTCATAATTCTATTTTTATAAAGTGTACAAGATTTTATGTACATGTGTTTTCACTTTAACTTTAAAATGACCTTCACACTTAAATTACATGCACTGTGTTTATATAACGTGTGTAAATAGACAAACATGAAGTCGTTCGTGTAAGTTTAGGATGAGTTCTTCTGACTGAGCTCCTTTATCCTGTGTTGAATCATTTCTACCCTGCTGGGTGTGGCCACCAGGAATGAAAAGAAATGTTCTAAAGATTCGACAGTAATATTAAAAATGTGTATAATTCACATGTATCGTGTAAATTATCAAGGAAAAGATAATTGGTACAATATGTCCAGTTTAATTTAGATTTTTTTTTAAAAACCACCTTAATTTCTTCATGGAAATATGTCGCTAGAATCGAAACCTAACTACGCCCTGGATCAGGGTTGCCAAGGTTGGGGGGGGGGGGGGGAGGAGTTTTCCTTTTAAAAGAAATAAGATGGATTTCAACAGCTGTGACAGATATGCCTGATAACATGCTGTATAATCAGACAAGCAGAAATAGTGTGGAGCAAAAGTAAGGAGGTGATTATATCCCAAAATGACGTGCTGATTAGGCTGTATCTATAACTGCTTAATTAGAAAGGTACAATAAAAAAAAGTGCCATCAACCTCCTTCTTCCCCTTATGATCGAGTCAGAATTTGGTGTCTTTTTGTAAGTTTTCTTCAGACTTTGAAATCATTCATCATATGAGAGCCACACATCCTAACAGTATTGCTAGGCCTCGATTTAGACGTTTTCTAATGGGTACTTTGAGTATGTCAAATTTGAGATTCGGAGTGGAATCAATCAAGTTGCCTTGTCTATTACTGCCCATGTTAGCCTTTCGGCTGCTTCCATTAAGGTGTTGCCAACTTGGCACAGGTTTTACCAACTACCCTTTCTGGGGCTACCCTCGGATTCGGTCTTTGCTTCAGATTCGCACTCCATCCAGTGTCTGGGGGTTGGGCGGGAATTAAACCCAGGACTTCCACATGGCAGCCTAGAAACCTCACTCAGAAAATCACTGAGCCACCCATGCTCCCCTTCCTTATATTACTGGATATAACTTAAATTAAATACCTGTGGTTGAAAAGTGATTCAAGCTGTTTTGAGAAAAAGGGAGGCTCTAACATTATTATAGTGTTCATAATAAAGTGCTTAGTAGGTATAATTGGGTGACATGGTGTAGTGGTTGGCACTGTGGTCAGGGTTCAATTCATGTTCTCCCAAAGCTTAGTGGGTTTCCTCTGGGTAGTCTGGTTTCTTTTCAGAGTACCCAGAGGAAACCCACCAAGTGTGTTCACATGACTTGCTTTGTGATGTATTGGCACCCTGTCTTGGTGCACCCAGCCTCGTTCCCGAAAGCTCCTGGGACAAAGGATAGGCGGTATAGAAGGTGAATGAATTTTATCATCGAACCACTTACATGTCTGTGTATGCTATTCCACAGTGGGAGGGTGGAACCTATTGATCTGGCAACCCCTGTGTAGGGGCGTGCTGCCCAGCTCCTAGGGCTCATGTTACAGTAGAAGACTAAAGCGTTTGAGAGCTCAGACAGAACAGAGCAGGAGATATTCAACATGGGCTCGTCCATCGCAGCTGTGCTGGCCTTTACTGCCAGTTTGATATTAACCGCAACGGGTAGGTGGAACGTGTCAGTGAGTGCGGATTTTATTTATTTAGCTATATTTTTGTTTGTGACGTTTTTTTGTTTGTTTGATTATTTTCCCCCCTAAATAGCGAGTGCTCTTTTTTTATTTTTATTATTTCTGCGACAGAAGTCTGGGTATTGTGGTTTTACCGAGTTCTAACCTGTTCGTTTGATACGGTGAAGCTCTTGTGCAAATAATTCTGTATTTGTAGCGTGTGTGTGCGCGCGCGCGCTTCACAAGAAACAGCAAACAGCTCGAGCTTTCCGCCCGTTGTTAGCCTTTAGCTTTCTCGACGTGTTTATTTCCTCAGCTGAGAAATCATACATACATATATGTTTAACTCAGTTTGTCAGCCATAATTACATCACAATGACCCTTATGAAGGATATAAAACGTAATAATTAATATATTACCGAAGACTGATTAATTGTTTACTCCAGACATAAAACTTCGCCCTGTAAACACTATTTTAACTTCAGTTAAACACTAACGGTAAACCCGCATTGTCTCAGGTACACAAGTTATGTGTGTGGGTAAAAAAATTACTTAAACTTATATTAATGTATTAATGTTATATTCTGTAACTATGATGTAAATGTGTCGTACCAGTATAATCCTACAGGCGGCGCGCTCTAAACTATTCACACATTGTAAGCGTTTCAGATTTATTCCTCATATCCTCCTGAGACCCGAAAGAAATAAAGTTTTCATGTTTACATTTTTTAATATAACATAAGTGTCATTTATTTATTAGTTATAACATGTCCCTTGTAATGGACACTGGGTCTTGCTTTGTCGATAGAAGTACAATGAATTTTAGTTTAGTTAATATATACTATTTAGTTAATATATAATATAGTTATATAGTGCTAATGTGTGCGGCATCTTCAACGGAACTTTGATGTCACAGCAGTGGCCGTCCTCAATGTAAAGTCTATGGGGATTTTGGGTATCGCCGCCCTACGACCCTCCACCAAAAGTCATAGCACACCATTCCTGAGCGAGCCACACAGAATGGTGTAACATACGTGAGGGTCGTCTCAAAACTGAGAGTCGTGAAACGGTCCAAACTTTTAGGGAGTAATAAGTGGATTATTAAATGGATTTCTGGGGGAACAGTAATAAGTGCGCCTAGGCACACTTAATAATAAGTAACATAGTTGGAAGCAACAATGAGCGGGCCCAAGCACCCTGCGCCATCACCACCCGGGCAAAGCTATGATGTCACTTAATGTGATGTCACTGAACGTGATGTTACTTAATATGATTTTCCACAGAAGGTTCTTAACCACTTTTCGGTGTGTGTTTAAGGCATTGTCACAGCTGACCAGTTTGAGGATGCAAATTTTTGATATCTCAATGTCTTTAGATCACATAGGCCCGATTCAGTGGCGATTGTATTGAATTCCTTCAGGTGCCAAAACACACCTGAATTCCTTCAGATGTGTATTGGCAGACAAAATAACTGATTTCATGTTGAGTTGAGCCCATGACATGCAATGTGAAATTTGTTGAAGCTCAATGAGCTGTCATTTGTGCAAGTGTGTATGAGCTATGCGGCAAAATCTCATGTGGGGGTCCTGAGCCACCTAATGGCAGCAGATTTCAATGTCTGCCAATTTTCATACGTTTTTGAGCATCTTGATACCCCCAATAAGCCCAAAATGGTGAAAAACATAATTCCTAGGAAAACAATAGGGCTCTTCAAACACTATGAAGACATAGTGCTGATGTCATATATCTCATTTCCACTACACAGGTGGTGGGACTGGGAACCACCGAGAACCGGCCTACATTTCCACTAGACAGGAGCTCAGCGGGAGCTGCATGATAATACGTCACAGGCCACGCCTACTAAACAGAAACAAACATGGCCGGAGTCAGGTTACTCCAAACTATGAAAATGTATTTCAGTTTCCAACTTCTGCTGAATCTCGGCGGATGTCCAAATTGCTGAAAGCGCTTTTGTTTCGTCTGCGCTCCACATTAAGGGATTTTTACGCTCCCTATAACTCCACCCACCGCTCGTAACATCACAGGTTCTCGCGGCTAGACCAGCAGAGTTTAGGGGCCAGTTCGGTGCCTATTTTAGGGCACCAATTTTTTTTTCTGTGGAAAAGCGCAGCACTGGTTCCAAAACCGGCACGGGAACCAGAGCAGTGGAAAAGGTGTAATAGTGCTTGGGCCCTAATAAGATACATTTAATAATAAGATATTGCCAGTTTCCCAGAGGCCTGGTGGTCTGGTCTGTACTGGATCCAACTGTTTATGGCAGCCAGATCAAAGCAACATGTGATGGTAAGGACAGTCCATTTCCTTGTGCGGCTTGACATTGGATAGAGGCTGATCAAGTGGTCCACTCCGCCCATGTTTTTATTAAACTCTGTCATAACAACAGGTATAGATGCAGTAACCTGGCGCTTGTCTTTTGTTTACCATCTTGGGCAGATATCCTGAGGCTCTATTCCATGGATGGAAGATGCCAGATCTAAAATAAGACTTGCACATCTAAAAAAGATAAAGATTCGATTCTACGTAATAGTCCCTGTTGCCAGGAGAGCGTTTTTCTTTAAGCGATTCAGCACTTTGATAGAGGTGAAATACCGGTGTAGGTATAGGTGGGATCCTCTTTGTAGTGACCCTGCCATGCAAACAACAGAATTTCTTCCAATCCCCACCTGCTTGTCTTGAAATGTATTTTGACTCCTGTAGACTTCAAAATTAAGCACCAAACCACTGGGACTAGCAAAGGCCTGTGAGATTTGGTCTCCCAGGCTCACATTGCCGCACAGGACACTGGCCAGTAAAAGGAATCATTTGCTCATCTTTGCCAGCTTTGAGGGACCTTGACCAATTGAGGCAACCTTGTTGACTGTTGGTTTCTGTTTAAAAGAGACCTGACCTTCCAAAGAGTATCCTCTTTTTTCTGGTCATCCAAGATGGCAAGGTCATTTGATAGACTGGCGACGTAAAAAAAAAAAATCTGTCCCTGGTTATCGCATTGGTAGTAATGGAATTTCTGTAATGGCATTGTCTTTCCTGCCCAATACGTATGAAGCTTAGTGTATTTGAGGGCAAGGGTTGAAAATGGGATAAAGTAAGTCCCACTGTCCCCTACAAAGTACATGGAGTAAAATGTGTATTTTGAAAGGCTTAAAATGAACATGCCCTTATAAAATTTATATATTGTTTTTTATTTGTGAAGATTTTAACTACATTACATTATATTACAATCTTCACAACTAAAAAACATCATAAGAAAAAATAACTACATGCTGTTAGAGCTGGGCGGTATGACCAAAAATTTATATCACAGTATTTTTCAAAATTATATCGATGTCACGGTATTTGACGTTATTTTTTTTCTATGCATGATTAGGTGTTAACCCCATTTCCTAATAAATTAGAGAATAATTACTGCAGTATATTGGCTTATATTGACCGGACTAGTATTAACCCAGGTTTGACTGTTCTCACAAAATGCTGCTGTTCACAAAGAGGTGACGGTGGCACTCATAATTAGGGTTGGGTATCGTTTTTTTTTTTTTTCGATACCGGTGCCAAATCGATACTTTGAAAACGGTACCGGTGCCAAAACGGTGCCTGAACCGATACTTTTAAGCCACAAAATTATAGTGGATGACTCAAGAATTAATTTTTATTGAAAAAAAAATGTTATGCATAAAATTTAACAATATATTAAAAGTTTAAAGTATATATGAATATGTTAATGTATAACATTATCCTACTACTAACCTGCGGAAAGGCTGCTGTCGGCATCATAATCAGTGACTCCTTTTTGCTACAGTTGGTGTGACTGGGACTGAGGGTCGTCCACACTGATAACGCCAGCTGTTGTCCACAAGAAAACACGGTGCCTCCGTATGCTTTAAACTTTATTCCGTCTGCCCTCGAATGTTTCATTAGATTTGACGTGTTTCCGCCTTTACACGCAACTGCTGTGAAACATTTGCTGCACGTCGCGGTGCCGGAATCCTTTCTTGTGAAATACAGCCACACTTTTGACCGTTTAGTTTTAGGCATTTTAACGAGAGTTGTTTAATTTAGCAAGCTAAGCTATCGGTAGACCGCCTGCTGCTGTCAGAGCGAGTGTAACGTTAGTTACTGCATTCACGCGCATGTCGGATGGTCTCTCATTTCCGGATGATTTATGCTTTTAATTTCTTTAATTTAATCTAATGAACTATTAATCTACAAAAATATATGAATCTAGAGAACAAATACTTCAATCGACAGTTCAGGCATTTAAGTGGCACCGAAATGAGGCACCGAAATTCGCGTTCTGTTTCGGTCCGGTACATACCGGTTCTATAGGTACCGGTGCTGTCTTGGCACCGGTGTTCGGTACACAACCCTACTCATAATTGTAATGAGGTGAAGAAATCAGAATTCATGACTTGCAGTCAAAATACACAACACTTTATTGTGCAAGTTTTGCAACTTGAAAACATCTTTAAGCTGGCTACAATGTAAACAATGTCCCCTGTAACTGCAAAATGAAAACTTTATCCACTGGACTTTCATTAAGGCAAATTACCTGAAACGGGTAAATACAAAGGGAGTGAAACTTTTCACTTTGTGAAACATTAATAATATTACTTCAGTATTAATATTAGAGTATTAAGTGGTACCATGTCTTTAGCTAAGTGGAAAGTAATAGCGTTGGTAATATCATTCCGTTTGCTTTTCTTGTCGTAGGCAGTCCCCTTAGTAAACACGTCTTTGAGTGACGTCTGAGTCGCGTTTTGTGTTGCAGTGCCAACTTTACCGTTACCTGCAGATGTGGAAGAAGATGCTTAATTTCATGCATTCTTCATATTCCAGGACATGTTTATGGTGGAGGTGGTGAAGCACATTGCTTGTGTTGCCTCCTGCGGCTACAACTTTAGCCCGACAACATTTACATATGATGTTTGTTGATCAACGTCAGATTTGTTTAAAGCCGAAGTATTTCCAAACAACCGACACGGCTCCTCTTTTCGGAAGAAGTTCCTCTTTGTCTTTGACATTTTCTTTGTCCATGCTGTTCACCGCTCAACACACAGGCCGTGCTTCCACCGCTCTCATGCAGACGCATACAGCTTGTTTGGTACCACTGCAAAACAATCCCCCTCTCAATGTTCCGCGGTGGGACATTCCACCGCTCTGTGTTCCCGACGCTTTGTAAGCTCACACTCACCGGTATTGGGGTATATGAAAAATTTATATAATAATTTTAAAAAACACCGGTATTCGGTATGAAAAGGTATACCGCCCAGCCCTACATGCTGTATTTAAAAAAATTATCACCTAAGCCCCTTACTGCCATAGAATGTGCTTGCTGCAATCGCCTCCAATTTAGAAAGACAGAACATCTGATCTGTTGGCCACACCCCACTTACGTGACATCAATAGAAAGCCCAGTATGTACTCTTTCCAGTACATTAGGAAACAAACACACTGCATGCATGTTGTTTGAAATAAAGACCACAGTATCATGCCCCCTTCAGCGGACAAAAATGAATTTCTGGGTCTCAGGAGGATATAATTATTAGAATAGAAAGGAGATGTCTGTTGTGCTGGTTCCTAGATCATAGTCCTTCTTCACCTGATCATTACAGAGCTGCAGAAGTTTAACCCGATATTTTGTATGTATTATTTGTATTAATACTTAAATATTTAATTCTTATTGCCTTTTGTTTTTTTTTAGCTGATGACTGCGATGCCTACACCGATTCATTTGGGAATTATCAACAACACCAGTACTGCTCTGGGTCTATGTTCTGCTGTGGTACCTGTAACAGTCGGCATTGCTGCTCATATTATGGCTTTAAATTGGATGAGGACACCTGCGAACAGTAAGATAACTGTTCACATTTTCATTGCACCATGCACTGTTAAAATATACATACATACATACATACATACATACATACATACACATATATATATTGTCGAGTTATCTGGGAATTTGCACATCAGCCTCTGCTTCAAACTCGAAAAAAGCCATAGCCAACAACAGAATTATTTAACTAAGCTTCTAACGCAACTAACTAACTAACACATACTATTCTATTAATCCTTTAAAGAACATGAATACATTTTTGTGAATACATTTTTAAACACTCAAACAACAATCACAGCATAATATAAGTTACTCTTTCTCTAGTAATGTGCACTATAGTGAATACATTGAATATCAAGTAACTCAATCAACATTCAAGTGATCAGTCCTTCATATAAGTAAAGAGCGGTATTATCATACCATCAGTTTTCCCTGAGATGACCAGCAGCTGGTGCACTTCCCTGTCTCACATATGCTTGCACATGGTGCTTGTACGTTGAGTCTGTACCTTTGCTCCATGAGGTGATGTGATGTGAGGTGATGCATACATTGATGTCTCTGATCATGCCACAGTTGTTCCTTGTCGAGTGACTTCAGCTCTACCATTTCACTTATTTAACTTATATATATATATACTTTTTTTTTTTCTTTTTTAAACTTTACTTTTATTTAGATAACATGAATAAAAGTTTCTCCAGATAAACATTAATGACACCTTTTAATATAAATAATTTAATGCTTGTTTTAGCTTCATTAGGTGGTACAGAATTTAATCAGTCAGCTTTTTTTCCCCCACCTTGCTGATGTACAGCCCCCAGACTACTTTCCGGTGCACAGCTTCCTGTAGGCCTGTTGTAAGTGGGCTTGCAAAATCAATGCATTGTTTGCACTGCTTTCATTTTCTTTACTCATGTACACGACGAGCACAATTCACCACAAAAAAGTCTACACTGTACTAGGCAGATGTGCTAAATGTGAGCTGGATCCTTCCTTGTTGTATTTGCAGGAAACCATTTGTTTGTATACAGTAACTGAACACTTTATAAGGCACACCTGTTTGTCCTTGCAGCTAGACTATCTGTCATTCATCCTTCAGCAATGCAGTGTTTAAAATCTTGCAGATGAAGGCCACTAGCTCAGTTAGGTTTCGCATTGATTTGAATGCAGAAATAAAATGTTCGTTGATCTAAAATGTGGCGTAATTGTTTTGACTGGTTTGGGTGTGTTACAACTTATAATCTCGTGAGATTATTATTCACAGTCATGGTATACAGTACCATAAACTCACTCAGTTGACAGCATAAAATGTAATAAATGGAAATATTAAATTAAAGGAGGGTGTTCATTTTTCATGACTGTTCATGCAACTTCCTTATCCTGCTTCTCATTTTGGAGGACCAGCAGCACCAAAAAATAGGACCATAGAAGTAGGAAGTTTATTGCTTTGTGGGTGGGAACACACAGATTTGAAGCATGTAGGGAACATGAAGTCTATGTTGGATAGAGAGAGAGAGAGTACAGTTCTTCATTAATCCCAAGGGGAATATGAAACATTTATATAACAGCTGAATTACATGGCAGTGTAGTGAATGCTGTACTGTACAGTATGTTTACCACATCTGGTATAAATAGGACTTTGACTCATGTACAATAATTAATTTGTTCATTTGTAATATCTGCTTTATTTTAATTAGGACATGTGTGAGAGATATTCGCTTGTATTTTAACAAATACAAGGTATCCAAAAACTTGTGTACCGTTGCAGTCCTGGTGATAGTTTCTGTTTGTTTGTTTTACAAAATGAACGTACACCTAGGCTAAAGATATTTAATTTTAGGTTTTCTCAAATCCACACCTTGATGAAGTATGTAAGTTGTCATTCAGGTCTTTGCCTGATCATTAGAGGTCATTTTAAAACAATCTGTGTATTAAAGACACATTTATTTTATCCTTATTTACTATTGAAAATTCAGTTGTTCAAACATTTACAGTACATATGCCAAGTTGACTTTAAATAGTCTCGAAGATTCAAGAAATTGATGCAATGATACTTAGAAGTTAAAATATAATATGGAGTATAGTTATGAACTTTAGAGCCGGTGTCTTTTTGCCACTGATATCATGGGAAATTCCAAGCAACTCTGCCAAGAATTTAAGGGGGAAATGAAGCACTGTGAGGATCTGTACAAACATTTGTATGCCAGTATCAAAATCTTGGGACAATGCATTATTCAGGAAAAAACTGTAAAAAAAATAAAATAAATAATAATAATTAACCATAGAGGATCAAGGATAAGGCTTTTAATCTTAAGAATTTCCTGGGGATAGCAGCATCCTGTTGTTGTTGTTGGAGTGTTTTGGTGGAAAGCAACTGAGGTGCATAAAAAAAAAATTTTATGTCAGTGTTTCCCACAAGATATTGCTAGATTCTAGTGGCTTGATTTTGGAACATTTAGTGGGACCCAGTGGAATACTCCAGGAGTAGATGCTCTTGGTAAGCGTCAACAAGTTTCTGGCAGAGTTCTGGTTGGGTATTTGACATTACCCACAGACCCGATTTTTAAAACTATTGATAGTGTCGAGTCTCCAAAAGCTTGCAAAAAAACAGTGGGGAAAAAATAGTCACAAGGTGTAATGCTACCGCCACCAGGCATAATAGTGGCTACAGTGTTGTTTAGTTTTAATGCCGTGTGGATCTATTTCAAAGTGAATGAAGACGACAAAACAAAGGCGAACTGCAAATTGTACTCAGCGAAATTGTCCAGAGGAGGCTCAAGGAGGAGAGCATTTAACACAATTTAATCAAGCACCTAAAATCCCAACACGACAACGAGTACAAAGAGTTTACCCACGCTTCTAAACCAACATAACCCACGCTGGAGCAAACTCTTGCAAGACGAGAGAAAATGTCCAGAGACAATCCACTTGCTGTGAAAATAACAGGCAATTATACCTGTTAATTTAAATCATGTTTTTATTAAGTACTCGGTATCGGTATCGGCGAGTACTGAAATGCAAGTACTCGTACTCGTTTTCCAAAAAAGTGATATCGGTGCATCCCTATTCAAAACCTTTTCAGAAAGTGTTTTTGTTCATGTAGTCAGCTGTAAACTTTAGTTGAGTTGTTTGGAAGTGACACCCTTCTTCTCAGATCTGCCCTGAGCTCTGTGGACTTTTCTATTGTACTATGTTCTGGTAAGTCCAGTGAGTGCTGTCGAACATACCCTTTTAATGTTGGCACAGAGAGGGTACCAGCTGTAGTCAGGCATCATCACTAGCAGGAAGCTGAGAGGCATTGGGCTTGGCAAATTAAAAGACGACAATTCTTCTTTTTTTTGTTCCTTGTGTTAATTCTTGTGTACAACCTCTTGTTCTGCTTTAGGATGTTTTACGCAACACTGCCTTGTGACCTTATAAAGAAATATAGGAAGAAAACATGAGTTTAGAACTGTTACAGTAAGTTCTACACTACCAGTCAAAAGTTTGGGCACATCTTCTAATTCAATGTTTATCAAGCACCATGATAAAACTGACTCCTGAAAACTGTCCCAGCAACTATAACACTGACCACGTGTGTGCGCGTTAAACATTTTATTTTGTGTCTGTATGTGTGTGTGTGTGTGTGTGTGTGTGTGTGTGTGTGTGTACAGCACACATAAAGCAAAAGCAAGTGTCATTAGAGAGGTTAAAAAAACATTTTCTCCCTAATTGCTAAAAATTACATGTTTGTTCCATCTATGATGGATGATGCTTTTAAAGTTTGAGCTAGAAAGGGTTTGGTCTCATTGTCTGAACTTTATATTAATGGAAATTTTGTATTCTTCGAACAGTTGATACAGAAATACGACAGTCCTAAATCACATTTTTATAGGTACTTGCAGCTTCGGAACTTTGTGGCATTGAATTCTAATAATTTCCCTCTAATAATTTCATGTCCTCCACTTTTTTTTATTAGATTCCATATTTGAATTTTTATTTAAATTAGTCCAAAAACAAACTAGGATCTATGAATTACTCAATATGTATGATTCAACACCCTTAGATTTACTCAGAAATAAATGGGAGACCGATTTAGATGAACCAATTTCAGAGGAAATCTGGCATAAAATAATACAGGGAATTTTCTCATCATCCATTTGCCTTAGACATGCTGTAATACAATTAAAGATAGGAGCCTGCCTGCATCTGTCACATGTGGTGGTGTCTATAGCTGTCCAAGTCTGACTTTTGACCAGTGTAGACAATGCACACATTGTCTACACTGGTCAAAAGTCAGACTTAGACAGCTATAGACACCACATGTGCCAGATACAGGCAGGCTCCTGCAACTCTGCTGCATATGTTCTGGACCAATATTTTTGAGACTTTTTCTGTAATATTTGGAGAGACAGTAGAGCCGACTCCATTTATTGCATTGTTTGGTGTGCCTCCAGAAAACACCAGTCTTAACCAAAGGAAGATTAAAATATTGCCCTTCTGTTCCCTTTTGGCTAGGAGATAAATTTTGATTAATTGGAAAGACCCTGATCCACCAATATTTAGCAACTGGATAAGGGAAGTGATGGACTGCTTTAAAGTGGAGAAAGGTAGGTATACAGTTAGAGGGTCTACTGGCACATTTTATAATATTTGGCAGCCTTTCTTAACTTTCGAGTGAATGTAGATAATATTGTACTGTAAAGGAAGGGTATGGGGAAGATTATTTATTATTATAATTTTTTTTTCTGGACATCTGATTGTTATGGCATCCTTGTGTTTGTCTGGTGTTGGGGGGGGGGGGGTTTGGTTTTGTGTTCTCTTTTGTAGTGTTTTCTTGTGTTTTTTTTTTCTGTATAGCTTAAAAGTTAAATACAAAAACTTTGATTTAAAAAAAAATAATAATTCTCTCTCTGCTCAAGGCTCTGCTCTACTCTCCCTGCTCTGTGTATGTGTGCATGCGACCATGCCCCCCCCCCCCACACACAGACCCCTCCTACTTTCACCTTCACACACACACTCTTTCTCTATGCAGAAACACTGCTCTGTCGCAATTCTTTTCAAAGGTAAAGTGCAGGTTAATTTGTTTTATTTTTACTTTACAGCAGTGATTCCGTTCGCTCAATCGAGTGTGTCGCTCAATCGAGTGTCATTAGGGAGATTTCTTGTTTATTCTTCCAATAAAACAGCATTTCCGTTGTGTGTGTGAAAAGAGTGGAGGAAGGGTAACTGTGTAAGTCAAGAAGGGGGAGAGGGGGAGGGGCTTCTTACTTTAGCTTCACACACACACACACAGCGCCTGCGCACACAAACGGTAACACTTATCTGTCAATTAATTTTTTTACCTTTTTTTTAAAAGGTAAAGTGCAGGTTAATTTTATTTTTATTTTAGATTTTGTTTACTTTTTTATTTTTAAGGTAAAGTACAGGTTAATTTGTTTTATTTTTATTTTAGATTTTGTGTTAATTATTCTCATGTATTTATTTTTTTGGGGCTGTGTAATGAATAATTTGAGTTTCCATTATTTATTATGGGAAAATTTGATTTGGTTTACAAGTGTTTTGGAATACTAGCGCGCTTCCTGAACGAATTATGCTCGTCATCCAAGGTTCCACTGTACTTGTTTTTAATGCTGATTTCATTATTCCTTTTCAGTTATCCGGACATCAAACCTCTACCTATTGCTGTTGGCGTAGGGTTTCTGATCATCGCCATCGCACTCATTATTGTTTGCTGTGTTTGCCCCTGCTGCTGCTTGTACAAAATGTGCAGAAAACCCAGACGTAAGTAAAAAAAACTGTTTCATTATAATAAGATAGTCTGCTTGCGACTCACAAATTGTCTCTTTATTTCTTCAATGAAATAACTGTGGAAAAAAGTCTTCAGTATTTATAAGATTTCTTTGAGGGGTATATATTTGAAACAAGTATCATTAGTATGAATAAACGTGGATGGAAGTTTGCAGTTGCATTCAAATAGCTACTTCCTGTGAAAGTGGTTGTTTTTGACTGTTTGTTAAACTATATCAGGATCTGTAGCATGATATAGCTCTGGTTTGATCAAAGCGTCACGGCCCTTAAATTTCTTCTCTGCAGAGTTGTTGTGTTCTAGATAATACACATTTGTTTTTAGTTTTTTTTTTTAGAGGATTATACCACGTCTCATACGTGACGCACAGGAATGTGACAATACAATACTCTTACTACCAAAGCCGTTAGAATTTAGTTTACACGATACCATAGTTTTTAAGAAAAAAAGTCAAATAAAAAAGGATGAATCACTGCTCCAGCTAAATTTACTGTTCAGACTAGGGCTGTATAATTTAATCAGTTATTTGATATCTTTTGATATCTGTTAAAGTTTTAAAGTTGAGTCAGTTCTTGATTCAGAATCAGAATGCGCTTTTTGACCTATTTAGGATAACATTAAAAACCCTAAAATTGTTGAATAAATAAAAACCGTTTCCATCTTCTGTGGTTGTTGGAGTATTGCTTCTTTCGTAACCTTAAATTTTATGCACAGTTCATGAAATACCTCCACCTACTGGACCGGAGTGTGATGCAGCATATTGGCAGGAAAAATTGTTCTTGCTTTGTACTGTATGTGACATAACATTTAAAAAATTCAACAGAACAAGTTGCGCAGCATTTCAATGCATACGTAATACTTTTAGTAGCTTTTAATATATTAAATCCTCTAAGAAATATGTTTCAGGCAATAATCATTAATGCTATGGAACTGAAATGAAAATCACACTGTCCAAAGGTCTAGACAGTCTAGTTACATTCACAGCTCAGAACAAACTGTGATCTGTCAGAAAGGGTATTCTTATTTATCTTAATTCATGAAATTGCTTTTGTTTAACATGAATACTGAGTTTCACATATTTATTCGAGTCCCTTTTTAAAAACAAAATAAAAAAAAACATGTATGTCACAGAACAGCTGCAAAAAACAACTAAACAAAACAATAATTGTGTTCAATTGGTGCCACTGATTGATCTAGTCCTACCATTGTGTGGATTCCAGATACTGATCATCATCAGTAGATAATTATAGCCTAGTGGTGGCTCAGAGGTTAAAGGCTGTGGATTACTGATCCAACATCCAGCAAGGCTCTTAACCCCGTAAGGCCCCTGTATCATGGTTGTCCCTGCTCTCTGACCCCTAACATCTTGAGATATGGGAAGTAAAAATTCCACAGTACTGTTATATACGTGTACAGGCAGCTTCTTCAGTTCTATAATCTGTTAGCTGCAGTGGCACAAAACATTTCAAGTCCTTTAAAAACTGCTAGTCTACATACTAAATTCCTTGCAGTTTTACTCATCGCAGGCATGACATTGCTAAATGGAATGCTCGTGGTATCCGTTGGATTCAGTGGACTTGCTGGGAATGTGCCTAGGATAGAAGTATTCAAGGATCTGTGGGATTTCACAGTCACTCTGACTCACGTTTTCCAAGAAAGCCTTACTGGAGCGATTACATACATGCTATGCAGGAAGTGGTCACATAATAAAGGGTCATATTTTCCACAAGAGGCCATTTGCTGAACATGAACAAAGCATAGCATGAGACAGTGGGCGGACCTAACATGAGTTTGTGTATAAAGTAGTTGTTTTATCTTTGTCTTATTAATTGTTGGCTTTATAAGATCTCAGTAAGATAAAAAAAAATAATAAAATTTTATATATATATATATATATATATATATATATATATATATATATATATATATATATATATAAAATATACATGTATGTATATATATATTAAACCTATAATATAATGTCTAGACCATGTACTTGACAGGTTATGCGGATGTATCGTTTTTGATATGTGGAATTCTTTCTGATTTCATTCTAAAATATTTTTAGGTTGTCAGGCTGCATGCTTTAAAGGGTGTTTTCTTCTTGTGAACATGTCAGTTTTAATGTGAATGATCTCACTCAGTGTAAAGCTTAAGTGTAATGTGTTGCCTTTTTACTTTAGGATAATTTAAGAAAAGATTATTTAGGATAAGATAACATGTGACTTGGGCCACTGACAAAACATATATAATTCATTGTGATGAATTTTTTTACAGCACTAGTTCATTCATTTTACATTCACTAAACATTCATTTGCCGGTTTATCAAACTGCAAAAAAGCTACATCTAAACTATTTTCAAAACAACATTTTCTTATGCTGAAAATAGATTCTTACACTGTTGGAGAAGATTAATTTTTGACCTCCCTTTACAGCCGTGGTGGCAACGACCACAACCACAGTAGTAACGCAGTTCCCTCAGCAGCAACCTCCAAACCCTGCAACTCAGTATCCGCCCTACCAGCCAATTCCTGCACAGCCTGGCTACCCTGTCCAGCCCGGGTATGGAACCCCTGCCCCGTATCAGGGCCAGCCTTATGCACCGGGACCGCCTCCACCGTACCAGGAGAGTGGTAAGAACAGCTTTCCTTCCAAATCCAAACTGAATTTATAGACAAACTGCATGCTGGTTTAGGTAACCAATTAGAAGTTAATTTATAGATTTCTTGGTTAATTCATTCAAGAGTATGGAAAATTGTAGGTGCTTTGCCTTTGTAAATTGTAAATTAACCGACTGAGCTGGAAACTGAATAAAGGAAAACATGAGCTGTTATTTGTTATAATGACACTAGACCTGCCCAACCCTGCATGTGAAATCTAGATTTTTATATACAGTGACTAGCCGTGCCCGCGACTTCATTCACATGGAATTTTGGAATTGTATAGTTATCGCAAATCGACAGCCATACTTTAACTGACCGGCACATTTTAAAACGCAATTGCACACTCATAAGTGTGTATTAAAAAATGTACAATGCCATCTGTTGAAATTTGGACTAGACTAAAATCTTTATGCGTTAGTGTGAAGTGCGCAGAATGAAGCAGTGTGATCGCGTCTATTAAGTAGATTTTAATTACACACTCATTAATGGCAAATAAATTCCTGTGGCCGTTGAAACAAGGCCTATACGTTAATTTAAGTTCAGTCATTTTTACGTGATGCGTGCACAGATAAACAAACAGACAAAAACTCCAAAAAACATTGTGATGTGTCCTATTACTCATCTTGCATCCCCCCCCCCTTCAGTGTACAGACACGCCAACTTTAATCTATCTTCTATATATTATAAAACTGTAAAATTTCAGGTAGAATTTGTAGTTTCCATACTGTATATACAGAGTATTATAATAGCCACCAGGTGTTTTGAGGAGACCTACCAATGCCTGTTGGTTTGTATACAACCTGTAATATATGCACCCCACTGTTATTACTTAAAATATGCTCATTTACCTGGACAGAAAGTGAGAGCGCTAAATCTGGCATGTTTCAAGAGGGAAAACTGAGAAAAGACTCCTTACTCATATGAGATGGAAGGGTTTTATACTGTGTTCTGCTGGATCCGTAGTTCAGGGCTTTTCCCAGAGGCAGCGTGAGTGAAGCATTACACACATTCTTTTACTCATGACAAGTCCCTCATTAATTGATTTATCTATAGGAAGATGCCATTCTGTAATATAATTACAAGATATATATTTTATCACAATAAGGGAACAAAAGTAATTAAATTTTGTGTTTCTGGTCATCTGTCATAGACTCCAGCTGTGGATTTAAGCACTGTACATTAGCTGTACTTTGGAGAATTATTTCCTCCCTGAGTCTTTTCTGAAAAGTTGCAGACTAACACTCCACTTACAAACAAACAAATTGTAACTCATTATTATTAAGTTAATAAGCATGCTAGGACCTAGTCATGGGTCGACACTATGATATTCTAATGTTTTTATAACTTTATGCAAAAAATCAGTTTCACCGTAATGAGATCACAGCTATAAAAATTTTTTTCAAATGTATTTTTTTTCATTAACATATAGCATATTTGAGGGCAGCACAGGGGCATAATGTCTAACACTGTGGCCTCACATTCCCAGATCAGGCTAAATGGTGTTAAAAATTGCCAGTAGTGTGTGTGCATATGTCCTGTGATGGATTTACACTCCACCTTATACCTCACCTTGTGTCCTAAGTCTCCTCATGATAGGCTCCAGGCTCTGGTATAGAGGATGTATGAATTAATGTAGAACATTTAGAACATTAGTAAACATTTATGGTTAAGTTAAAATAATGGAAAAAATAATTAAATCATTTGATTTAGAAGATAAATGAAGTCCCTTAAAACCTCTTAAGGCCCAAATGTCCTCATATGAGGACATGACATTTTATCCCAATTTAACAGTCTATATATTTATCCTTGTACCATCCTCATATAAAATAACTGTATAATTCTTTTGCCAAGTTTCTTCCTGGTTGAAAACTTTGATTAAATTATATTTATCAGCTGTAAATAAAGAGAAACAGTCAGCAGAAATTGCAATGTCACAAGAGTAGAGTTCAGGCCTCAGGAGGTTAAGGGAGACTAAACTTACAGCACAAAGAGTTCAGAAAATACATAATTGAATTATCTTCTGGAAAAAAAAACCCTTAGAAATAAAATATACTGCTGTTGTGCCTCCGAGTGGCACAGTGGTAAAGCTCGCCCTATCATCCGGAGATCGCTGGTTCGAACCCCGGGTGATGCTGTTTCCCTCTCACAGCTGGAGTAATAGAGAGAGCTGATTGGCCGAGCTCTCTCAGGGGGGAGGGATGAGAGTCTCTAGTTCCTCGTCTGCCTTAAGTTTTAAATACATGAAAACTGAAGTGTGGTGGTCTTGTCGATGCTCCAGCAAATATCCATCTAAGACTGTGTGCTGTGAGAGATGATTACACTGCTACAGTCGAGCTGGGTGATCCAAGAGGAATGTTGCAGTAATTGATAACATATTTGTGTGGTGTAACTTTACTCACAATCTTCTGCAAGATGTATATTTTTGAAACTACAGGTTCGAAAAATTTGTTAATTAAGGCGGTCATTTTTTTTATATCTAAAAAAAAATTTACTGAAAAGAATATCGAAAAGGAGAGGGGGGGGGGGATCTCCCAACAAAATGCTTGTTAATCTATATCTAAAAGTGTGCTATGGCAACATTTATTTCCGTACTATTTTTGTCTGTATTTTGCCTTAAGCTAAACATTTCTAACCATGACAAATAATAATGCATGAATATGAATTCTTAAATAATCATTCTATGATGCGTCATGGTTAGAAAGTCCTATCCTACTTCAATCATCACCACAATCCTGAATACCGCCGGTGCCACAGTTATCCTTCGCTGAGAGAGTCATGGGGAACTCAACCCAGCCGTAGAAAGAACCGCTTGCATTTCTCTCTCCTGTTAATCAGAGCCTCACTGACCTACAGTATGGGCTTTGACTCATGTGAGTCTCACATTTCCTGTTTATACTAGACAATACACTGAGACAGCAACTTTTAAAATGTCACACCAGAGTGTTTATTGCGAGGTATTTAAAATCTTAAACAAACCAACGAGGAAGTAAGACCAGTTTCAAGATGTTTTAGTCGGATTGCGGCAGTTTGGAAATCGCAGCTTTCTGTGACTTTGACACACGCCAACGTCATTATCTAGTGTTGCAACAAAGCGCTCAAGACGGGTAGTCATGAAATGCACCAGTGTAGAGCAAAACGGAGCCTTGTTGGTCCGGTCGGCGTCTCTCGGGGGTCACCGAGTGCGTGGAGAAACAAGGGCAAAGTTAAGAATGATGATAACATTTGAGAAATGTAGTGATGATAAACCACAACTAGTTTTCTATCACTCGTTTTTTCTTTTCATGTTACTGTGTGAGTTAATTAATCTCGTTATAGTTTGAGAGCGTGGCAGGGGACTGATTGGGAAGGTCTCCCACTGGGAAGTACCACATGGGGAGGATGGGGTGTCCAGTGGACGTCACCTCAGATCTACTGCGGAGAAGCAGGAAAAAAAGCAAACATCTAACTTCATATAGCAATGCAACTAGTGAAATCACTTGCACTTTAAAATGCCAGCGAACAACTCACAGATCATTCATAAAACTGAATATATACTGTACTGTACAGTTTCGTGGGCATATTTCATTCTTCTGTTTTTTCTGTAAAAGTGCTAATATATAACAAATGTACACAATCCCAGAGCGGAAATAGTTTAGACTTGACTATTAATTTGGAGTCCGTAATCTCTGTATAAATATATATTGTATAATATGCTGGTCAATCTCTTTATAATAGGTATGTAGTAAAATAGACGAGTATAAACACTTGTAAGCTAGTGACACAGCAAGGTAAGTTAACATACTACATCACATTGGATATAAATTCATATTTCATTTCATGTTGACAAAGTTAAGGCAAAAGTTAAAGCTGTGCAATCAGGCAAATCAGTCTGCAGTAACCGATACACTGTGACTATTTTTACTACAAGACTTAATGTTAATAATAAAAACTATTTTATTTATAGACAATGAGAAAATAATATACAATGAATGTTCAAGTCAAACCAGGAAGCCCTTTTTAGCAGGGAGTTACTTTTCTTCATGGTTGTATATCTTTTCTGACGAAGCATACAGCCTAAAGCTTTACTTCAGCATGCTAGAATTTTGCTAGCTTTGCAGTAGTTTCATGTTAATGTGACCTGCAGCAATTTGAAAAAAGATGCAGTGGCTTAACATGGCTGAGGGAAACCCCCTTTTTACCTCCAGCTGATAAATATAGTAGGTGGTATTTGGCTATGACTTGCAACTGCTTGAATTACTAACTTACATTAATGAAACTAATTGTTCTTTTTTCTTTATTGATTCAAAACACCCACTCATCTAAAGACTGATCCGTAACATCGATTACACAGTGCTTTCTGTACACAATGTGGCTGTTAAATACAATAATTAATATCTGACATGCCAGTCACAGCTTCGCAATAATACGTTCATGTTGGTGAGCACAGCAATGTATAGCCTTTAACTGTTGTCATTAATGGTTGAATTATTATTATTTTCTCTCTGTGACTCCAGGAGGATATCCTTCACCATACAGCCAAGCCGCCTACGATGGCACTCAGCCTCCGTACCCTCTCAACCCCCCTGTGCAGGCCGGCTACACTCACCCTGCTCCCCAGCCTAACTACAACGCTGCTCAGCCTCCATACAACCCAGCCTACGTGGAGCCGCCCAAAACCGGATACTAAACCACAAACGTCTGACACAACATCACGATGGCTGGATTACATCACACCTACACACTTCCACTTTGGCTCACGCCAGTCCTACATGGGCTATATTTACCATGGAAAGCCTCAAACACACGACTCGTGTAATCCTCATGATGTGATCAAATCATTCTTCAACAGATAATTACAGCGTAAGGACTCTTTAAACCACAATATAAACTGCAGAGATAAGAAACCGCATATACTCCAGAGTTTTCCAGGACCCCGTGCCATGCTCTGCCTTTTTTTTTTTTGCGCAAAAGGGAATATTGTTTGTACAGTACGAGTGTAACAACCAGTGCTGATCCAGGACAGGAATCTTATTATATTTGTTTTCTTTCTTTATATCAAGTGTAAAGGTTTTTTACAGCTCATGCAGGAGTTCCAGGTGACAGAAGGGCACTGACAGTGTTTTTTGTGTACTAGTTTGACCTCAGCGTTGGCTGATGATGTACTGTATATGAAGCTTCAGCTGGTGAAAAGAGGGGGGGGGGGCTTGAGCTATTACCTTTTAACATAGTAGGTAGTGTTTAAAAGATGTTCTATTCATGTTGACTCACTGACTGGGAAAAAAAGTGGAAATATCATTAAATGGTAATTATAGTTTAATAATATAATGTGGAAAATGATGCAATGATTTACAGTTTTGCATCATAACACCAAAGGTTTACCAAGCTGTTGAGGATCATATGGCACCAATATGTTTGTGAACCTGAAGATTCATTTGTATAACCAATGATCCAGAATATGCCTTAATTTTTCATCTTATGCAGTCATACTGGTAAACTCAGTATGTTAACCAGCAGACTTGAAGAGTCATATCCAGTAGCAGATTAAAATAGGATTGTAACAATGTTTTAAATTATTTCATGTCATCTTTGTGACAGAAATGAGGTGCGAGTTGGAAATATGAGAAGACTGTTGTGGGTGGTGATGTTTTCATTTCAATCAGCCCGATTGTTTAAGAAGAGAAGTTAGCTCATCTCAAAGCTAATCAGGAACAATGCTTACTGTTGCACAAAAAAAAAGGCTTATGTAAAGATATGTACAAATCTTGGGTGATAAAATTTGCCAAAGCTGTGTTTAAGATTTTAGACACACTGACAACAGAGTCATCTGTTCATGCGTGTCCTATTTTCATCTGTGCCAGATTTCTTTCTTCATTGTGTTTGCTTTTCTTTTTTCCGGTCACATATGTTGTATGACTGGTTTTAGTTAAAACATTGTAATATATAAAATATTTTTCATTAAGAATATCGTGTGCAACGCAAATAAAGAAAAGTGCTTGAATAGTTCTCCTTTATTTTATTTAAATTATTAATATTAACAGCAAAATATTTAAGTACAGTTTGATGCACGAGAAAGGGCTAAAATTCATAGAGTAACATGTTTAGGTATTTATAAACTGATAAAACACTTCATTGTTCAAACCAGTCGCACAACTTGAATCACTAAAAACACAAATAAGCTACTTTCAGTTTTGCTTTAATTAAGGATTGTGGTGCAGATAGTGATAGTAATGTCAATTCTAACACACTCGACAACCCAGAGAAACATGTCTGGGCGCCAGTCAAAGTTTTCACTTGTAGTTAAGAACCTGCGTCAATGTCCATATCTTCCACTTCCTCAGCTTCTGGTCGACAGATCTCCTCTATAGCCAGTTCTGTGAAGAATTAAAGGACAGTTGTTTGTTTTATGGCCTTCACAACATTCTCATGCTGAAAAAAGACTTGAAAAATAAGGTCTCCTTAAGGCATCTTTAAAATTTTAAAACCAAAATAACAGTAAATAAAACTCTTGTACTTTTACACTATGTTGCCAAAGTTATGGTGACACCTGACCATCACATGCATTTGTGGTTCTTTCCGATTCCTCCTAAACAAGGTATAATTCTCTGGAATATCCATCCACATCAGGGTTTGACATTAACTTTTTTGCTCCCTGACCAATGTGGCTAGTGGATTTCCGGCGTCACTCGCCATTCAGCCTTTTTACTAGCCACAATTATGTTACCAGAAAATCGCTGTTTTTTTTCTTCACCATGATACGTTAATGTTTGTTATATCTAGATTTACTTATAAATGACAGCATACACTGTATCACTATAGTAGTAATCAAGTATTCAGTACTGTTAAGATAGCTCCCAATATAAAAACATGCAAACAGGAACAGTATATTCTGCTTATTGAACTTAAATTCAAGCCTCTTACCGCATGAAATTGAAAAATAACAGATTCAGTCCAACTGAACTCATTCTGATATTAAAAATACAGAAACTCAGAACATTTATCATTTTAGTGTTATGTATATTATTATCAGGTATTATTATTATTACTGTATATCAGAATTCTGAGTTAGGATAATGGACTTTGGTCTATCTTGTTGTGTTGACTCAATAGTGTAAGGTAATTCAATCTATTGATGAATTTTCTATCATTCAACATGAAATCTAAATAGATTTTAAGTGATTACTTTTTAATATATAATCAGTAAATAACCTATGCGAAAGGGGCAAACATTCTCATCCTGTTGAGAAGCAATAGTCCTTTAAGGAAATGATACACACTCACACACACACACCAAACAGGACGTAAAAGTGTGTGTGTGCGTGCGCGTATGTGTGAACATGTGTAGAGAGAGGTATTAAATGTCCTCATTACATTCATGCGCGTTTTGTGTGCATAATATTATGTTGCAATGCGTTTATTATATTGGAGGACTTTAGAGAAAACTACAACAAAAATATATTGACATACCAAATAGGGGTGGGCGATATCCCGGAAACATGGTTAACCGGTAGAAATTCGTGAACCGGTAGAGATTATGGTCTATCGTCTTAATCGCGGTTGAGATCACGTGACTTTGCACGTTACCTAACCACGCAATACACATTCACTTCTTTGGGAAGCCAAACACATCTAAAGTGGGACAAAACCGTGGCACTCGATTGAGCCGGCATGGGCAGAACAAATATCCAGACCCGGTGGATCGCGCAGCGCGGACCAACTTGAGCAGCGCTGCTCGAATCACAAACCTGCGCGACGCTGATAGAAATAGACTGCGCCGACCATCAAAATACATTTTACCCCGTTGGGATGCGCACGTACAAACCAGGCATGGCAAGGTGGAAACAATATTAAACAGTCCTGACATTTTACATAAACAGTTAGTCGCGCAGGTCAGTGATTCGAGCCGCGCTGGTTGAATCTGGTGTAAAAACAATAAAAACGAGAGCACACAAAATCCTTATCAACTGTTTATTCTCCTTTATTCACAAAAACAAAATGAAACTCTAGAGGAGGAAGTACGCATGCGCCTTTTGCCCTCCTACGGCAAGCCCAGAGGGGATAAAAACCTCACACACACACATATGCACCTCACGAGTGCCTGTGCATCTAACATTAGCACAATATAACAAAATCAAATTAGGTCTGTTACACATGCAATCGAATATGGCCAAAGAAAAAAAAATGCGGCAAACCTCAGCAATTCCCAGTTTAAATAAAATTATATTATGTAAAACAGTTTCTTTGTGTTTGAATTTTTATTTATGCATTTTCAGATACAAATTGCTATATTGTGATATATATCGTTATCGAGGTAGAAAGATTTTGGTTATATCACCCACCCCTAATACCAAAGAATAAACTACCCGCCAAAGTGGCTAGTGAGGCTGAAGTTATTACCCGTCACAGCCGAATTATACCCGCATTTGGCAGGTGGGCGGGTGCCAATGTCAAACCCTGTATCAATAAAATTTCCTTTTACTGGAATGAACAGGTTTAATAATTTTCCAGCAAGACAAAATCT
Organism: Channallabes apus; assembly: GCA_030522415.1. Classification (NCBI taxonomy): domain Eukaryota; kingdom Metazoa; phylum Chordata; class Actinopteri; order Siluriformes; family Clariidae; genus Channallabes; species Channallabes apus. Next base: position 17,721,752 of record CM060123.1, read on the forward strand.
CTGGTTTCTATGCAGGACTGTGACCCACTGGACATCTCTGGGGTGACCTGGAACACTAACTGAATCTGAGGCCACCACACTAGACAGCAGTGCCTGACTTCACTAATGTGCTTGTGGCTGAATACAGTGGAACCTTGGATTACGAGCATAATTAGTTCCGGAAGCGGGCTCGTATTTCAAAACACTCGTAAACCAAATTAAATTTTCCCATAGGAAATAATGGAAACTCAAATTATTAGTTCTACAGCCCAAAAAATAAATACCAAAAAAAAAAAATTAACACAAAAAAAAAGTACCTGCACTTCACCTTTAAAAAATGTAAAAATAAATCCCGACAGATAAGAGTTTCCGTTTGTGCACGCAGGCGCTGTGTGTGCGTGTGTGTAAAATCTGCGTGCACACACACACACACACACACACACACACACACAGAGACCGTTTTTAAAACCGCTTAAAAATTTGCAAGGAACATCGCTAGTCACACTCGCGTGAGCGCATACTAACGGAATCACTGCTGTAAAGTAAAACAACAAATTAAACAGCTCCTCACCTTTGAAAACAATCTCAACAGAGAAGAGTTGCTGTGTGTTTGTTTGAAAGAGAAGGGGGGCTGTAAACGCGAGTGTGTGTGTTGGTGTAAGTCAGTGGTTCTCAAACTTTTTCTGTCATTCTCCACTTAAGGGGGTGAGCGAATTTTCAAGCCCCACTTGTCAACAAAATAATAACGAAATCTGCCAAGTTTACTGTTTATCGAAATATCAATTCCTAAACCAATACGATCAAACACCACCAAGTTAAAAAAATATTAAATACACGTGCAATTGTTATAAAAGGCTTACGTTGTCACTTATCTTTGCATAATTGACCCCATGTTTATTAGCTGCTCAGCAATCGTTTGTAGTTTTTTTGCACTGGCCAATTCTGTATGCAACTTTGAATGAAGCCATTTGTGCTTTGCTGTCCACTGATTCAGATGTTACCATGCGATTCTCCTGCTGTCTGTATTCTACCAGCTTTCTTTCAAAGACGTCCAGTGGTTTAGTAACGTGACTGGAGTGTGTTGTCTAAGTGTCTTCCTAATTTGTTGGGTCTCATGCGGTCTGCTGCCAGCAGTTTAAGACACAAAACACACACGAGCCTCTCCTCTGCCCCCACCATCCCCACCATGAACCCAAGCTCAAGATAGGCTTCATTAGGGGTGGGCGATATAACCAAAATCTTCTAGCACAGGAGAAGCAATTTTCTAACTCAATAACACAATATAGCAATTTGTATCTGAAAATGCATAAATAAAAATTAAAACACAAAGAAATTGTTTTACATAATTTCATTTTTTTATGTAATTTTATTTAAACTGTGAATTGCTGAGGTTTGCCGCATTTTTTTACTTTGGCCATATTCGTTTTGTATTTCAGATGAATAACCACTTGTTAAAACAGTGCACTTGTGTACCTTCCAAATCAAGTTCATCTCATTCGTATCACTTTTCTTCTACCCAAACCAATTCCACACCACAGACGATGCACCTTTTTTTCTTTACAATCTCCTCGTTCTTGGTTTTGTCACATGTAAGTAAACTCACTGCTGCTGCAGCGTCTTCTTCCATTGTCGAAGTGTATGTGAAGCCAAACACATCAAAAGTGAGACGAAACCGCGGCACCCGATTGAACCGAATATCTGCGCAAATACAGATGGATAGCGCAGTGATGATCTGGTTTATTTGCGCAGCCCGGTGGATCGCGCAGCGCCGCTCGAATCACAAACCTGCGCGACCCCCTGTGTTTTATTTAAAAACAATTTATTTAAAATGTCAGGACCGCCTTGTCATGCCTGGTTTGTACGTGCGCATCCCAGTGGGGTAAAATGTATTTTGATGGTCGGCGCGGTTTATTTCTGTCAGAGTCGCGCGTTTGTCCGACGTTAAACCGTTATTGTTGCACTATAGTTCCACTTTTTCTCCCGGCCCACAACTGATGTTATTTTAAATTTACTTGTATTAATGATCCATTTATTTGTGTGTGATTGTTTAGTTTTGAGCGTACGCACTTCATTATCAATAAAGAAAAGCATGAAGTAGAATAGGTACTTTCCTGTTTTTCCTCCCGTTCATTGCGCCCCACCTGTCATGTCTGTATTCCCCACTAGTGGGGCGCGCCCCACACTTTGAGAACCACTGGTGCAAGTGAATGCTCGCGTTTACAGCCCCCATTCTCTCAGGTTTCCAAACACACACACACACACACACACACACACACACACACACACACACACACACACACACACACACCATCTGCCTTACACAGACACACACACACTCAAAACAAGCACTAAGACCCAGCAGGGGAGACGATAGGTCTCGGCTTTACAGCCCCCCATCCTCTCAGGAAACAAAAACACAAACTCTGCTCTGTCGCGACTGTTTTCAAAGGTGGCAGGGGAGACGATTACCTACAATTCCGCAGCGCAAGAGAGAAAAACTGTTGGCTCAGTTGTGATGACGTTAAGCTCGGCGTCAAAACAAGAAGCGCATGCGTGATACGTGATACTTGGTACTCGTAAGCTAAGACAATGCTCGTTTTTCAATTCAAAATGGATTAAAAATCTTTGCTCGTCTTGCGGTCTACTCGTAAACCACGTTACTCGTAATCCGAGGTTCCACTGTAATAAATCCCCAGAGCTACACTTCAAACTCTAGTGGAAGGCGTTCTCAGAAAATTGGGAGGTTATTATAACAGCAAAGGGAGACTACACAAGCACATACGAGTTAATGTGATGGTCAGGTGTCCATAATTTGCCATATATTATTATATGAATACATTCTGATGCTAAGTTGCATCACGGCCGTGCTTTAACTGGATTCCATGTTAGGTGAAGGTCACTTTGGATAAAGTCACTCAAATGTATGGATATAAATTTTAATGTAGTGGCATATGATTTGCTGAGTAAACTGTGCAGGTGTTGAAAACCTCCTGCAGCGCACACAGACTTTAAGGGGCTCGGCCCCTTACTTACAGTTGAGGTAACTTTTAATGCTTCAGCGCACCAAGACATTTTGCATTCAAGACATTTCATGCTCTCAACTTTGTGGGAACAGTTTGGGGACGGCCCAAAGGTTGGACCAATATTATATTAAACCCTATGGACTGTGTGCCCTGTGATGTATTAGCACCCTGTCCGGTGTAATCCGCCTCATGCCCTAAGTCTCAGGGGATAGGCTCCAGACTCCCCGTGACCCCGTGAATAATGAAATGTGATAAACAGGCCCAACACCATAGTACAAGAAGCATCCCCATATCATGATGCTTGTGCCTCCATGCTTCACCGTCTTCACAGTGTACTGTGGTTTGAATTCAATGTTTGCGGGTCGCCTGACAAACTGTCTGCGGCCTCTAGACCCAAAAAGAACAATCTTGCTTTCAGTCCATAAAATATTGCACCATTTCTCTTTAGGACAGTCAATGTGTTTCTTGGCGAACTGTAACCTCTTCAGCACATGTCTTTTCTTCAACAATGGGACTTTGCAGGGACTTCTTGCTGATAGCTTGACTTCCCATAGGCATCTTCTAATAGTAACAGTACTAACGGGTAACTTTAGGTGTTCTTTGACCATGCTGGAACTGATCATTGGCTGAGTATTTGGCAATTTTGCTATTTTTCGATCCATTCGAATGGTAGCTTTCCGTTTTCTTCCATATCTTTCTGGTTTTTATCTCCATTTTAAAGAATTTGAGATAAATTTTAGCAGAGCAGCCGGTCATTTTCTGCACTTCTTTGTATGTTTTTTCCATCTCTAATCAACTTTTGAATCAAAGTACGCTGTTGTTCTGAACAATGTCTGAAACGACCCGTTTTACTCTGACTTTCAGAGGGAAATGCACAGGACAATCTTTTCTGCATTTATCCTTAAATAAGCGGAACTTGTTTGACACCTATTTTTCACAGAATAATTTACCTCTCCTATTAAACTCCACACTGCTATTATTTTGAACACACCCCATTTCAATTAATGATTAAATTATACAGAATCAGGTGCATCCAATCATGACTGTTGGGTCTGTTGGTTTTCTATTACTCCACTACACCTACAAGTAAAATAATTACCTTGAAGAAATATAATTTCTCCCAAAAACAATTATTGATCTGGTGTTGGATGTTGGACTGCTATTATTTTGAAAACAACTGTATATTGAAGTAGATCTCAAACTATAATGAAACAAACAACCCTTACAACGATATAAACAGATCTTTAAGCCTTATAATCCAGTAATTTCCACAAAGTGTTTACGGTAAAAAAAAGTTTGGTACCATCCACAGGAAGTGGTTAAACTTTCTTTGTAGCTACTATCAATGCCCAGTGGATAGCAGCTGGCCAAATTGGATAATTTATTATTTTATACAAATAAAAGAGTGTATTTAGTCACCTTCACACTCTGTGAGGTCAGGGATCCTACGGAGCGTGTCTCTGATGCCTGGGATGATCTGATGGTACATGTGCAACACATCCAGACAGTGCATTGAGAAAGAAGAGTCGTTCAGGAGCAGCCAGTGCAGTAGCATAAGAGTCTCCCTCAGTGAGTGAACACCTGGACTCGTCCATGTTTGAATACCAGCTACTTGCTTCTCCTGAGCTTTGATACTCAGCCACTGTCTGTGTAAGACCAGCACCACCGTCCGGACCACCTGATCAGAAAAGTGCCATAACGTAACAAAACTGAGGTTAGAGCTTGACTCAGGTCAGGTGAACCGGCTGCATCATATTGTTAGATCTCCTACAATTAATCAATCAATCGTGTGTGATCATTTGTCCCTGCAATGCAAATTGTTTGGTAGAAAAGATTAAGCGCTGGTCCAAGAACAACAAATTAGGGATACAGCAAGTTTACAAAATAGACGAGCCAAGACGAGTAAGGCTACAGTAAACATGGGATCAATTCAAGATTGATTTCAGACTTTTAAAAACTGATCAGGATCAGCCTTCTTTTGTCATTTTGGTCATCAAAATGATATCAATACCTTTTCTGTTTGGTAAAAACTGTGTAAAAAAAAGGCTATTATTAGGCATCAGCTGATAATTGATGCTGAAAAATCTTCTTATGCTTCCTACCTCACTGCTGCATAGGCAGCTTGATAATTGATGCTGAAAAATCTTCTTATGCTTCCTACCTCACTGCTGCATAGGCAGCTTGATTCGGTATTGAAAGCAGGCCACGTCAGCGTCTTCTGAGTAAACAGCTTGGTTAACAATCGGACAACCTGCGACAGATAAATGAAGATGTAAATAAAAACTCCACCCTTTTTTGATAACATAGACTCTATATCAGAGAATCTGTGGTACTTTAACCCTGGCCCTTTCTAAATACAACTGCATGCACAGACAGGAGTGTTGATAAAAAGCTTGGCATAAAAAAAAGTTTATATTCATTTAAGCATTTCTCCTTAGTTGAGACAACAGTACAAAAGTCCTGTAATCAAAAAATGCTAAATAGTTACAGGACCATTAACATTAGAGAGATAGAGGTGGGGTTATGCATCATAATATTTTTCTGCAGAAATTCATGTATTTCTCACACAAATTTAAATGTAGATGCTTGCTTTGCAGCTGGTAAAGTGTTGCAATTCCTCTAAAATCCTGCAGATGGTGCACTTTAACCTGTTTACACAGGACAGCATCCTGTGTAACAGGAGCAAACTGTTTAGAATTCTAACAAAATCTGAATGAAATAAAAATTATATTAAATCAGGATATTTATAAACTCGTGATACTTCAAAAATCAAATCGGTACCTTGGTATCATGACAGAGCTGGGGGAAATTACTTGTTTACTGAAAAACAGGATGATTTGGACAAAAGCTACATGTACAGTGGGGGAAAATAAGTATTTGATCCCCTACAGATTTTCTAAGTTTGCCCCCTTACAAAGAAATGAAGGGTTTATAATTTTTTTATCATAGTCATGTTTTGCTTGTGGATCAAATACTTATTTCCCTCATTGAAATGCAACTTAATTCATAACACTTGTATCATGTACTTGTTCTGGATTTTTGGTTGATATTCTGTCTCAATCCTTTAACATAAACCTATGATAAAAATTATAGACCCTTCATTCTTTTGTAAGTGGGCAAACTTAGAAAATCTGTAGGGGATCAAATACTTATTTCCCCCCACTGTATATATAAAAACAATTCTTTGGATTACCTCAACTTCCAAACGTGACCACATGTCCTCAGTAATGACTTTATTTGATCTGGAGGTCACATACTGGAAAAGTCGTGCAAATGGGCAAACATCTAGAAAAGAGAAGTATGAACATTACTGTATATTACACACACACCAAGCACACAGGCGATGGCTGCTGAAGTCCTGTCCTTTATACATTATATCATACTTACATTTATGAGAGCAAAGCTTGTTCGCTATTTTGTCACAATCCACAAGAAATGCCAGGAATCTCACAAAGAGCCAAACAGTGCTGTATGCCGAGTCCAAAGACAAGTTCTGAGTCACAGTCTGACTTCCCAACACCACCTGAAATCTGTATTCAAAACAGTACAATGACAAACAGATCGTATAGTACTGGGTAAAAGTATTTGCTCCTTCCTGATCTTTTGCGCATATTTGTCCCAATTAAATGATTGGGATCAAACAAATTTTAAACATTACACAAAGATAACCTACAATGATTAAAACAATTACAAAAAAATAATACAACAAGCAATTTTTTAAATTATAAAATGAAATTATTATTTTGTTTTCTGTTGCATAACCCATGTGTGAATTGGTTTAATCAGTTATGGCAAATCAACCAAGTCTTCAGAACATCAGAACATGACCCAGAACATCACACTACCACCACAATGTTTGACTATTGATATGATGTTCTTTTCATGAATTATTGTGTTAGTTTTACACCAGATTTCAGTCCACAGAATATTTGGTCAGTAGTCTTGTGGATAATCCAGATGTTTTTTGGCACAAGACTTTGTGTTCTTTTTGGTAAGCACTGGCTTTCCCCTTGGAACTCTTTCTTGGATGCTTTTTTTGCCCATCTCTTTCATATTGTTGAATCATGAACACTGACCTTAACCGAGACAAGTGAGGACTGCAGATCTTTAGATGTTATTCTGGGTTTTTTATCCAATTGTGGATAATGGCTCTTACTGTGTTTTCTGGAGTTCCAAAGCCTTAGAAATGGCTTTATAACCCTTTCCCGACTGATTACAGTAAAACCTTAGATTGCGAGTAATTTGGTCTGTGAGCAATTTTTTAAAAAAAAACTTGATAAATGAGCGAGGTCTTGACATACAAGTAGGACACATGCGCTTTGTCAACCGAGCGTCAAGTGATCACAACTGAGCCAATAGGGATTGTGGGTAATCATCCCCCAATGCGTCACTCATATAATCAACATCTTTGCGCACTGTTAACTATAACATCGTGACCATGTTTGTGTGTGCGTACACAAAGCAAAAACATGAGAGGATCCTTGTTAAACATCCAGTTTCCAGAGTCTCTCTCTGTCAGAAAGCAGTTAGTGTGCGCGTGTGTGTGTAATGTAGTGCTTTGTATAATGTTGAAAGTGTGTGAGAAAGTCATCCTACACAGTAGCCCCCTCCCTCCTCCTCTCTCATCTAAATTAAGAGCAATTTTAATAAAGGAGATTATAAATATGCCAGCTCTCCCATATCATAGCTACCACCAAGGGTAGCGAAAACTAACATTGGGTGAAAGAAACTGTCCCAGACTGACGTTTACCTCAAGAGTTGACTCTCTTCCTCTGCTCTTTCAGCCAGTGCACACAGAGTCCTCAGACTACAATTCACCACCACTTCTCTCTGACCTGCGTTACTGACAAACTTCACATCCACCAACTGGAAGAGCATCTTGAGCAGAGCACTGTGGGATTGCAGATCATCACTGTGGTTCTCTGTAATGCTGTTGTGACCTGTACTCTGAGGCTTGTGGGTTCGGTTTTCATCAGGCTTTTCTGAGTTCTTTATCTCTTGACCTCCCAGGACAGAGATTACGGCTTCGCTGCTTTCGCACACAATGTGATAAAGAGCTTTCATAGCTGCTATGGCGAATTCTTCTTGAACACCTATAGATTCCTCGACTGTGGAAGCAGAGCTGCTGTCGGATGCGCCTGGTTGCAGGGATAAGGGGGGAGAAAAAAAAAAGGAGAGCAAAGAAAAAGAAGAATCAAAAGCAATTCATAATTTTATGGATACACAAAAGTCATCAATTAAAGGAATAGGAAAAAATATGTTGGAACAAAAACACTTCTACAGTACAGTGTTTATCCTAATTTTAGAGTATCATAATACATAATTTTACATTAAAATCATTAATGAAACAGACACATGAAATGTTGACAGAAAAATTACAAGATTTAATGACCAATGATCAAGCACAAAGTCCGGGGATATCCCTAACTACCTGATAGTGCACTTGGTCGAAGTGGACTCTTTCCTGACTTGTCACAGGTCTCGAGGGTCTGACAATAAAGGCTGATGTGGTAGTGAAGTAAAGGAAGAAAATGAACAGCAGGAGGGCATGACCTTCTGAGGAGCTGAGTGGAGGAACAGTGTGTTAGCATGGCCAGTCCTGACATAGCCAGCCTCTGATACTGATAGTAGTGCACTCGAGGCTGATGGAGCAACCGGATATCTGTTGAGGAAGAGCCGGAACCGCTTGAAGATGTCCTGGAGAATGTGAAGCAGAGTTCATGTTTAGTTCAATCAGTAGATAAGTAACTACCATGAACCTTACTCATAAGACTAGACCCAATGACCTACTGTATATTTCATAATAAAGCAATAAGCCACAAGAGGGTGTGATAAAGTGATTTTATCATCAGTAAAGATGTTCACAATCTAGAGTAGTGAGGTCCAGTGTTATGCATGTTTTCAATAATACATTGTATTTAATATTAATAATATTTGCTATGCAAATATGAGATCTAGAATCTCAACATCTATCATTTTGTAGGGCAAGCATGCCTCCAACAAACAAAAATAAATAAATTATGAATTAGTCACTAAATGTACTTTTTATTGAACACATTATGAGAAAACAGATAGCGGTGTATGTTAAGAAACTATAGTCATTGGATATGACCTCTATTATCAAGCTCCTGCTGTACTTTACAACACTTTCGAGGGCATTGAACTGGCAGGTTTATGATATTTTAAAATATTTACAATTATAAATCAGCTATGATTTAATGTTAAACTGTTATTTTATAAAAACTTAAATTGTATTTAAGCAAAATATTAGTACACTCTACATTTTGTTAGTAGACGTGTTAGGCTCTCCTTGCCGTCCACATGTCTGACCTACTGACTGACATGTGGCCGAGGTCGCTGTGTGTGCGGTCACACCAGTGTGATTAGCTGTTTAGTGTAAATGCTAAAAATGGTATGTTGACAACTACATTGGAAAATTTGAGTGTGGGTTTATAATTGGGGGTGTATTGCATGATTAGCTATACCTTGATTTCAGAAAAGCTATACTAAAACTTCTTGTGTACTAAATTCTTAGTTTAAATAAAAAAATTAAAAAAAAGTAAAATTTTCTATTAAAAATGTAGGAAAAAAATGTCAGAATTCTAACAATGCCACAGCCGAAAAGTCACCCAAGTACAATTGGGAAGGGGAAGGCTGGCATTACTCTTCCTCTTTTTAACCACTGTAACACTGTATGTGGACGAGTGCAGAACACATTCTCAAAATGTGTTATGCTCCATGACTAGCAAGGTAAAACGATGCCTTTATATGTCAAAGAGAAAGCACACTTTTCATCTTAGTTACTAGGGTCATTTTTTTCCCCACCCATCCGCCGTTAGTTCGACAACTATTAGATTTTATCTGATTATGCCACTTTAACCACAGATATTTTTTTCTGATTGCTCCAAGACTTATTTAGTCGACGTACCATATACATCTTCAGGAGTACAATTATAGGTAGTCGGCAACAAGTTCTGTTCCGAGAGCATGTTCGTAAGTTGAATGTGTTCTTAAGTTCGACAGAGTCTTTTACTCCTTTGACACGAATATACAATGTAAAGAATACCAATCCACTTGAATAAATCTCTGTCCCCTTTCTCTATACTGCCATCATCATCAAATATTTCTAAGTCGTTGACTACTGTACCTGTACTAACTCTCGCCTATTTGCTGCTATGCACATGGAGTGTTTCAGCTACCCTGGGACAAGCACTAAGCAGACCCTACTAGGAAACTAATTTCATCCAAGCAGTGATCATTCACAAAGACTTAAGTGCTTTGATTTTTAATCAAATCCAACTCAATCGTGAAGAACTTACGGACTGGGGTAGTCGGACTGGGTTAATATGGCAGGTAGAGCATCTGGACTGATGCACAGCAAGTGACAGAGGCCTAAAGAGCTCGGCTCTAAAGGGTGCTGAAGCAGCAGATTCAATAACGCAGGTCCTGCAACGACAAATCAACATCAGCCTCACAGCTGCATAAATTCCTTTAAAGCAAAATAAGAAATAATGATATTCATAATTACCTTTGTGATGAAGCCCATTTGCTGTAGCAGAGTTCATTTGCCCTTTAACAACTTTTTCTTGGTTTTGTTTTCCTCCTATTTCAAACAGGTTAAATATTGTTGAAACAGAAAAATACTGCTATATACTGTAACTACAAAAGTCATCCAGTAAGAACAATCATTGAGGTAAGGTAATGGCTCATTAGGTTTGTAGATATACGCTTGTTTTTCATATTAGCTTTAGGGCTGGGCCGATAAACGATATCACATCGAATCGCGATTTATTTGATTTTTAAAACGATGAAAAGCTATAGACATTTTTTGCTCGATATGGATTAATCTAAGAGCCAATCACACAGCAGAACAACACGACAACAACCAATCAGCATGCAGCTTGCGCGTGCCGTGCAGGTCAAAGTTAATTTCCTGCCGCACTTTGCGAAGCAAACTTGACACCAGGACGACAAAAAAAAAAAAAAAAAAAAAAAAAAAGAGTGGAAGCAGCGACGAAAGTGAATCTAACCTCGAGTTATTATCCAAAAATTTTGAAATTGTCGACAAAAAAGGTTGCATGAACTCCGTCAACTAGCAGGGCTAGCAGTGTGGCTGTACCAAAGCAGATATCGATCGTGTCGTCTTTCGTGGCCATTACACCTTATGAAAGGTGTTCCAAAAGGAGCAAGGGTATAACCAGGGCCGTTTCTAACTTTCTAGCGAAAGATATGATGCCCCTAAGCACACAAGGCTGAAGTTAGCTCCTTATTCACAGCTTCCGGGTTGTTTGGCTCCTTATTGCGCAGCGTCTCATTTTGCGGCTGAAGTTTAGCTCCTTATTCGCCTCGTTACTAACGGGAGTGTTCACGCTGGCGAAAGCTGCACAGTTTATCAATAAAACTTTATTTTGGTGGCTTAAACCATTCTGGCCAGGCAAATATGAACTATACAACATCTAGCAGGTACCCAACTATATAGTAAAAGTGAAATTGTCCTGGTCCAGATTGATAGCTGCATAATTCATTCCATTTTTGTTGTCATTGCATGCTTAAGCCATTATGTCAGTTTATTGGGGCCGTGTGAAATAGCCTTCATTTAACTCTGAATTGTGGGATAAAAAGACAATAAAAATAAAAATAGTGTGTGTGGTCTAAATGTTGTTTCTCATTATTGTTTAAAAATCTCAAAACATTAATATATCATCACAAGATACTTTTTATCATCACAAACAAGTGATGTTTTTTTTTAAATAAAAATCTTTGCCTTGTAAAGATTCTGAGCATGTGCCTATAGTATCTTAATATTTAAGGCCAAATCTGTCATCTGTTTTTGTTAATAAACTATACTTTAAAATGTAATTTAATGAACCCTTTAATTGTTGTGGCTTCAGTTTAATTTAAGTTGTTCAACATTGATGTTCAATAAATAATCATAAATAGAAGATAGTGTGTGTTGCCTTCAATTAATCAATCAAGTAATGCACCCTTCATTCAAAAATCTCTCACTTGTGAGCATATTTACTGCACAAAACTTGTCAGTGAACTATGAGGGCAAAAAAAAAAATCGTTTATTAATCGAAATCGAGTTAAAATGTTCAATTAATCGAGATTTTGATTTTAGGCCAAATCGCCCAGCCCTAATTAGCTTCATATTATTTCTAAAAAATAATAATAATAATAATAAAAAAAAAAAGTTTATAAATTTACAAAATGTGTCTAATTCTAAGTAACTAGCCCAATAATATTCATGACGTATTTGTGAACCCATTTTGTATTAGGTCATGAGTTTACTGCACACATTAGTACATTAGCTCACATTATAGAGGTCATAATTTTGACATTGCTTAACAGAATCTTTGTATTGCAGGACACTGCAAAGGTACTTAACACTGTTCATATTGCACATGTACAGCTTACCCTCAGTCTGAACAATCACATCCAAATTAATGTCATTCCCTACATACAGTAACTAAATACAGTAAATCAATTCAATACATTGTTCACGCTAGCAGATTGTTACTAGTATATGTTTAAATTATTATCACTGTTATAATTATTATTAAAAAAATAATGTGAACAAAAAAAGTATATCAAAAGAAGCATTACAATATAACAAAGTAATTTTGAGAGATCAGAATCAAACAAATTAATTTTCCCATTGTTTCCAGATCTGCTTAACAGTCCACTTGCTACACACTGGCAAATTTGATCATTTCCTTTGACGGGTGTCATTTTGCAACACCTTGACGTTCTTCCCCCAACCCATTTTACACAACATTGTCACTGCCTCAGAGCCTGGCCAAAAACTTTCATCCAGGAGCACAAACTGCTGAGCTTGTACAATACAGCATTGCTCTTAGTGCATTTTATCTGAAAGGTTAATTAAACCTTTGGTTTGTCTTAGCAAATTTATCTCATATTGACAGCATTACATGAAACATTATGTTCAGTATTGTGCAGGTAGCAAACGCAGAATAGCAAGTACACATGATCTACATTTGATTCAGAAACAGTTTTACCGTCTGTACGCCGACCTTCTGCTACTGATGGTTTTCCAGGCAACTCGGCCGAGAAAGACTCCTTCGTCACAAACGCACGGTTTCCAGGAGAGCTCACACTGCATCCAGGAAGAATTTGTGTTGCGTTCAGTGTGTATTCTTTAGGAGAACAAATCAGTAGAATTGATAGGCTGTTGCTGTTACCTGTTTCTTATAGGAGTGCCAACTACCTTCGCACCACGTTCAGAGCTCTGCAGTTTATTCCTCATTTCATTCATCTCAGCTTCCTTAAAGTGCAACTCAGACTTTAACGACTCCACCTAAATAGGAAAATACAAAAATGGCACCAAAAAATAAAAATAAATGCAGTTTCTTTATGTGGCAGTAAATCTATACAATGTAAAACTGTTCACTAGTCATTAATTTGTAAAGTAGAACTTCTAACCTTTAACCAAATTGCACAGAACCTTCAAGGCTTATCTAGTGTCTGACAATATAACACACTGTTATTAATTTAAAATATATATTAAAAAAAATTCTAATTACCTCTATATATTAAAGTAATATACAGTATATATGAAATAAATCTCCAGCCTCACCACAAAAAACTAGCTAATAAATAAAACTATTACATTTCTAAAGCATGTCTGGTTCATTATTAAGATATGATGTCTAATTTTATCTTAATAACTAACCTTCTTGGAAAGCTCCTTCTCTTTTTCACTCTGGACATGAGCTCGGTCTCTTTCCAGCTCGAGATGAGTCTGTCGCTGCAGCTCCTTCTCCTGATTGGCCAATCTGAGAGAGTCTCGCAGGACTCGGATTTCACCATTCTTCATCAGGATCTGCTCTTCTACCTCCTTCAGCTATGTGCGAAACACATTGATTAAAGAAACTATCCCTGCACTTGCTACACTTTTAGTTTAAGGATAATATTAAGTGACAATAAAGGATTCTGAATAATACATTGCTATCTAAGAAATGGACAAAAGAGAATTAAAATACAATCAGAACTGAAAATAGTGTCAACCATCTTAACGATCAATCAGTTTCCTCATCCTTGGTATCAACCTGTGCTCGAGAAGCAGATATACAGTACTGTGCAAAAGTCTTAGGCACCATATTATATGCTGTTGAGCTTGTACAATTGTGTTATACATGTTTATTGTGTCTGCATAATTATGTACAATTCAGTATTTCATATTTCATAATTCATTCAGTATTTCCATATATAACTTAAATTTATAAATAAACATTACAGGAGAATATATGCATGGCTGTAAAATAAAAATAAAAATAATAAAAATTCAGGTGGAAACAAAAATGTACACTGTTGGGATTTGCATTAAAATAGAAAGGAGAGAGAGTGTGACAAAGTTACCAGAAGAACTCATTCTCCAGCAAGCTCAATAAAACCTAACAGCTGTTTTCTTATAAAACTGCACAAATCTAAAACTCCTGACTTTAAGCAATGAGTTTTCACATAAAATACTGACTGTTTATTTTATTACTCTTTACAGCTCTTTATAGAAGTTACTTTTATGCAGAAATGTTTTCAAAAGCATCTTTTGCTTATGCCATATTTTTGTATGTGCCCAAGACTTTTGCACAGTACTATAGATCAAATGTTTGAAAATGAAAGTGTGGCTTAGAACAGATGTGGGTAGTAATATAGCTTGAATTTGTTTCACAAAGCTTCATGTCATTTTAGCAGATTGTGATTGACCAGAAAGTTACACTACAATGCTAAACCAATGGTTAGATTATTCTTAAATTGGTGGATTTGTATTTCTTCATAAAAAAAAAAAAAAAAAAACACATGCTCTTGCTAATTGATTACAACATTACAAGTCATCTCTATAAATGTAAAGCATGCACGCACCTTGCTCTTTAGCTCTGCTTGCTGGGCTTCCAGGCAGTTGTAGTACAGCTCATCTCTGTCTTGGCCACCTCCTTTAAAGTTAGACACAAAAAACAGGAACAATCCTGAAAGCACAATCATTTCAGGTAGAAATGCATTAAATCAGATGTTAAGTATCAGTATCGGATCGATACGGGCCTGATTTTCTGGATCAGTACCGACTATGATTTGACATTTTTAAAAAAAGGTTCTGATCTCACCTGACTACAGTTTCTACTTTTAACAAATGGATAATTCAAGATATTTTTTTGTCTTGTGAATGGAAATAAATACAAATGGAATGTATTTACAGGAAAAACAAAGAAAATTGAAAAAGAAAAAACAAAAATCATGAATGTGTTTGATTAGTGTTGACCAGCAGTCAGAGGATCAGTCCAGGTAGTGTACACAGTTCCCATCTCAATGAAGGTGTTGTAATACTAATAATAATCTTCTTGAGTTTAATTGATACAAAATTTCTGCACATGCGCATACACACATATTTATACACAAACACAACAGTTAGTACCCATAAGCCTCAACAGTGACTAGTTCCAACAATTATGCTTAAATTCATTTGAACTTTTACAATTTATTAACCAGATTTAAAACTACATTTTAAAACCATATCAATCTGCACAGCTACACACATATCTATCCATCCATATGTGTGCTCCGTTAGTCACCTTGTCTTTTTGTATGAAAGCCTGACTTTATGTGAAAATGCATGTGAATTGTGAACATGGGTGGTGTGGCCTGATTGTCCTAAAAAGAAAAGTTTGGCATTTCCCCCAACAACACACTCTGATTAACTACTTCCTCCAAGTCTAGGATTTGACGCCCATCCTATTGTTGTACATTCTTCACCTTGTTGTAGACGAGCATTAAGACCATCGTGAAAGTTTTCCTATTATATTATACACACACACAAAACACGAAAACACTAACCAGCTGTATCATTTCTTTTAGGTCCTGTGTTGTTCTCCATGCTGCTGCTCAGATGGCTGTTTCCAATGGTGAAGGTTTTCCTGCCCTCTCTTACAGGTGCTCTGGTCTCCTCAGGATAATCGGTAAAAGATACAAAACTCCTCTTGCTGGTTGTAGTTTGAACATCTCTTGTGATGGCCTGTGATGCAATGATGTCAATTTCCTCCAAGTCATCCTGCGTGAAGTCTTCGTCATCCCCAAAGGTGTCTGTCTCAGCTGGATCTTCATTGTGTGATCCTCTATGTCGCTTGCTTGGGGGATACTCCATGTTGGCACAGGATTTGGGGAATAAGAAGTCTCTGGAATTCAGAAATACAGGGCAATTGTTGACAAAATAGTGTAAGACATGCTTTGTTAATTGTTGCAAATTTATTGACAACATAATGCTGACTGAAACATTGGATTTGTATTGAAAGTGAAATCTACAGCTAGTCAATACTAATCAAACACATTCATGATTTTTGTTTTTTATTTTTCAATTTTATTTGCTTTTCTTGTAAATACATTCCATTTGTATTTATTTCCATTCACAAGACAAATCATAGTCGGTACTGATCCAGAATATCAGGCCCGTATCGATCCAATACTGATACTTAACATCTGATTAATGCATTTCTACCTGAAATGATTGTGCTTTCAGGAGTTTTAGATTTGTGCAGTTTTATAAGAAAACAGCTGTTAGGTTTTACCGAGCTTGCTGGAGAATGAGTTCTTCTGGTAACTTTGTAGACATATTCATTATTAAATCTATGACGCTGATTATACAGTTTACCGCTCACAGAGAAAAATCTACACCACTCATCACATTTAGCTGGCTCATACTCTTACTAAAAATAATAAAACTAATAATAAAACTTAGTGGTGTCCATGCTTTCTTTCCATTTTTTATGTTAACCGTTAGATAAAACAAAAGAAAAACGACTTCAGTTCAAACCTCTTGTTTCACCTTTACCTAAACAGTAGAGGTAGATGCAGCAGCTCTTTAAGTCTGTCCAGCTTTTTTTTGTGCCACATCTGTTCCCTCTGCTCAAACAGGTCAGCTTAACTTAAATCACTGAAGCTGCGATTTTTTTCTTCATCAACTAGCAAAGTCAGATGCTCTGCTGGGGTCTGAACCTGGAACCTCCTGATCAGTAGTCCAACACCTTAAACACTGAGCTATCTCTGCTCCAGTAACCGAGAGCCTTAACTGGCACTGAACCAGTACCCCAGAACCTTAACCATCTCATCCAGCACTGCCGCTTGATAGCAGAAAAAAAAAATTAGACTGAAAATTAGGGCTGGGATATAAAATGATAACGATTGTATCGCGATAGACATGTGATTGATATCAATAAAAAATGTGTTCGATAGAACGTTCAATATTTTTTTATTCTTTGTCAGAAGTAAACAGAGGTCGCGAAGTTAGTTTGGTTGCTGACATGCGCACTCGCTCCGCGACCGGCACTAGGACCCTGAAGTAGCACGGTCGCGATTCAGGAAGCATAAACGGAGACAGACGCTTCACATCGCTCGTTCATTGTGTCTGCCCATGCCGTTTCCGACACTTTGACGGATCTTATGTTAGTACTGATTGAGTGTGTGTTGCTAGAACGCGGGTTTAATTGTGTAAACTCTTGCTCTTGGCGTGAGAGAGTTCTAATAATAACTTGCGTGGTTATCCTGCCTGTTCGTGCTACTTCCGCATTTGGGTTTACCGTACACGCTACAAGGGCTAACTGCTAGTCTTCTGGTGCGCCTCCGGTTGCCCGTGACAGTTGCATTAACAAAGGCACTCGCTCTCTGGTAACCTAGCAATGTAGGGAGTGATACGCTAACGCCAATCATGTAACAGTATCACGTTTGGTTGCATCATGTAGTTGTCTCGTGCTGGTCTGCTGGATTCCTCTTCAAAAGCAGAAAATGCACTTTGCACTATTTTATTACACTTTATTAAGCATTTCTTACATTTTCTTTAAATTTTGCAACTTAAATGTTAAGAGATAATTACTAAGCGTTCATTGTGATTTAGAATTATGTTTACATTTTAATTATTAGATTTTTCCATGGTTGTTCACATTTCTGTCTTACTAACTGATGGGACTATGATCAGAGAAAGGTTAAGTTTAAAATAAAAATGTTTAAATGTAATATATTCTTCTCCTGGTCCTTATTTTAAATGGGTCATAAAAAATATCAATAATTATCGATATTGACTGATATGAAACACTGATATCGTGATACAGTTTTCAGACATATTGCCCAGCCCTACTGAAAATCAGCATTGAATATGGCGGACAAGCAAGCGACATAGAGGATCACACAAGAAAATTCTAGCTTGTAGCAATTTATCACAAGGTTGTGATGTCATCAGGAAGATAAGCTCTATCTCACCGCTGACACTTGAGGAGATCAGATCCAACCACCAGTTGAAAATGTCCAGTTAGAACTGCATGGATCAGTTGAATACTACAGCATTGACAATGTCTCCAGGTGACGTCATCACGGGATACAACCTCTGCCTTCCCCCCGCCAAAAAAAAACATTGCAACAAACAACAAATTAGCACAAACGCAAATATTCTACTGTAGACATATTGTTGTGTTTCAGCATGGAGTTCTGCTTTAATTCACACGATGATACAGTTAAAGTGTAACGTGAGGGGGCACGAAATAACACCAGGAAACAGTTTTCAACTCACCAGACTTTAGCAACAGCCGTATGTCACTAAATAAAACACGAAAGAGTAGAGAAAAAAATACATACAGTATACAACAGTGAACTCGCTCTCTCACAGTGCATAACCTGACACCCGGGCTAAGTGGCTAGCTAAAGCAAAAGAAGCTAACGCTACATGCATTATTGACACCCTGTTTCCGTTTGCTAGCCTGTTGTTGTTGAATGGAAACGGTCAGAAATCAGCAATAATCTCCTCAACATGTTGTGCAAAATTTCACACCATTATAGCCAGAAAATAAACACTGGTTTAGGGAAAAGTGATTTAAGAGAACGCCGCTTGTTGAGACGCGGAGTATAGAGACTTCTGATTGGTCGGAACCCTGAACGCAGAGGATGACGTCATGCAACTGTGCCTTGCAATTGGGCAAAAGTTACAGCACGTGCTACGGTAACACAGAGCGGACAATTAAAATCTCGACTTTTAATCGTGACGCAAAAAAAAATCCATACAGTACATGATAGGATTGTAGGACAATACAACATTCAGTATACAATAAGAATAATGTTATTAAGTCCAGGCTAAAAACCTATTTATTTAGCCAAGCATTTTTATAAATAGATTTGCCATAAGGTAAAGGAGCAGATCTGGGGGACTCATGGATGTAGAGTATTATGGTGAACTGGTATGTTTAGATGCTGTCTCCCTCACTCTCATCGATCACTCAAGTTTGTTGACGGTGAGGTGATTGTTTGCTTTACATCTCAGGGAGCCCTCATGTCTGTTTCTCCTTCTGGCTCTCCCTTTTAGCTATGTTGTTATAGTTAGTCCTGCCGGAGTCCCTGCTTGCACTCTACAGTAAATATACATTCACATTATACATTATGTGACTGTGACCATACCTAACTCCCATCTCTCCTTCTCTTCTGCTCTCCCCTCTCATTGACTCTCTCCCTTCCCTCTCTCTGTCGAGCTACACATGTCGTTCCTGAGCTGCCAGTGATCCAGACTCCCTCTGCCCTCTGGACGTGTCTGACTCGTCCTGGTGCCCCGCTTCTGGTTGGAGATCTCGTCATATGGATGCCCCGTGTGTCTCTTGGGATGCGTCTGGTGTCTTGAGACGGTTTCACTCTGGCCTCGACTGATGTTGACAGCTGTTTCTCTGAGGACTTGACTTGGCTGCAGTTGCTCGACTGTTCAGGACTGGAATTTCCTACAAGTCTACCTGAGTCTCCAATAACTACCTGGACTTCATATTAACATCAATCAACATCAACTGTTATGCTGATACCACCTACAGTAACGCACACAGTATGAATGCAGATCAATTCCTGCTCTCTGTTTCACCCAGATGAGGATGGGTTCCCTGTTGAGTCTGGTTCCTCTCAAGGTTTCTTCCTATTACCATCTCAGGGAGTTTTTCCTTGCCACTGTTGCCCGCGGCTTGCTCACCAGGTCACTATCTGACCATTTTGATTCATACACATTCACATTCCTTACAAATTTAAATAATTCTTTTGATTGTGTAAAGCTGCTTTGCGACAATGACAATTGTTAAAAGCGCTATACAAATAAAATTTAATTGAATTGAATTGAATTATTAGAGTTGGCTTGGAGTGAGGACAGGAATGTAAAGGAAATAACCATGAGGTGAGTTCCTGTAATTTGCAAGTGGGCCCCTGGGGGGGTGTTATGTACTGTCCTTCACAAAGAGAACACCTTAGAACGACAAACAAACCAGGCCATTTTTTTCCATTAAAGGATCGACACATTTAAACAGATTAATTAAACAGAACTTCTTTCTGTTATTCTGCAGAATCAAAAGTCCCAGTTTGATGTGAACTGCCCTTGTACCTCACAAAAACATAACAAGCCGATACATGGCGGCACGGTGAAACCATTACATGGATTAGCACCTTGTCCAGGGTAAATCCTAACTTGTGCCCTAAGTTGACGCTACACAGGTGTAGTGGTATAGATGCTGAATGAATGAATAACAAACCTTTACATCTCCAAAAGTATGTGAACATGAACCTTTTTCAGCATGTCAGTGCTCCTGGAAGAACCCAGCATCATGAAGACAAAGGAGTTATCATAACATAACAAAGCTCTGGAAAAGTACGAATGATGAGGTTCTTATTTAACGCTATGTGAAGGCTATGAATATACAGTACAATAGTACAACCACCTACATTTTGGTTTATTACACCATTTGCATCTCCAAAAATCTCTATGGAGACTCCGATAAACATTTTCTATTTACCTTCGAATGTTAGATATACTCTGCAAATCAAATGAGTTTCAGGTTGTTACAGTACAAAATGTGGAACAGGCCTTGAGGGTTGAATAGTTATATAAGGCACTGTAGCAAAGATACAAAGCATAGATAATAAAGCAATAACAAATGGGTGTAATAATACGGATGTCACCTTATCTCCTTTCTGCTTCTCAGTGTAAACAGTCTGTGTTGTTTAACCACGGCACAATGTAATATCCTGCTGATGTGGGTTAGATAATGTTTTTGTGAATACAAATAAGAACACATCCAATCTCTAACGAATTTTCTATTATTCATTTCTTTCAGATACAAAAAGCCCTCGCATGATGGCAGGAAAAATTACCATCTGTAGACATTTCCTATTGTCATTATTGACTTTCATTTAAAACATATTCATGTATTTGCATTAAAACTAAAAATGCTTACTTAGTAAAATGTTTAAAGAGTTTGCTGTAAGTGCAAATGTTAAACTAAATGCAGCAGAGGAATCATCTTTTTAAATTATTATTTGATGTCTAGTGAGAGATAAAAATATAGGCCTTGTCAAATAATCAATATGTAAATTCTTGCATATTCTTCATAGAATCATCCATTATACAGTTTTAATCACCTGCATTACAAAATTAAACACAGTATCCAATAACTACAATAACAGTATCTCACTTTTTGAATACAAACCTGGGTTTAAAATTGTGTTTGTGTTTGCAATGTAAATTAGTGTGAAAATTCTAGAACATGAAGATTTTTTTTTTTATTTTTATCTTTTTGGGGGAAAGAAGTTTATTTCTCTTAAATGTGTCTTTATGCTCAGGCAGGTATTTAGAGACAGAGATGTAAGACTGCACTAACTTCTCCTTTCCAGTGAAAAGAGAAACCTGTTTGCATTACTAGTTCTTGCTGTGAGAGAAATGGAGTGAGACAATACTACTGATTATGGAAAGCCATTTTACCTACAGTATATGTCTCTGAAGGCAGGGTGTTGCCATAAAGGTGAAATGGCCTGCCATAATCAGGTAGACCCAATGCTGGAGCTGAACTTTATGAGTGGAGGAGCATGACTGGCTACTCCATCAAAACCGTTTGGAATGGATGTTATGTTTGGACAACAAATATTACATCCTCATATAGTACGTAATGTATACATATAAATTACTAGCGTTACTACCCATTGTTGACGGGTAAATCGTTTTTAGAAAGAGTTAAAAGGTCAAAGTTAAAAACGAGCCGATCAGCTTTAACGATATCATGTGCAATATCACTTAGCAGAATCATGTGCAATATCTATTAGTAATATCATGTGCAATATCAATTAATAATATCATATGTAACATCATTTAGCAATATCATGTGCAATATTATTCGTCATGATTGCTATGTAAATTCTACATCAGAATGTGGTTTCTGCTACTCAATTGCTACCAGTTGCTCCATTCTACTTTATTTGGTTGTTGCATTCTACATTTGTCCATCCTATGTCTAGTTTGTGTGTTTTTTTTATATTGCTTCATATTATTTACTACTTCATTGTGTGTATACTATATTTTTTCATTCTCTTTGGTACAGTACAAGAATTTCCTCCAGGATTGATAAAGTTTTATTTTATCTTTTCTTATCTTATCTTTATGTAATCAGTGATATTAATTATTTCAGGTTGAAGCCCACGTACAAATCTGCCTTTCTTTCTGTATGGCAGAACTCTCTGCCGAATTTATTAATTTAAGGAAATTATATAGGTTGAGTATGTTATGCCTTTGATTCTCTTTGAGTGATGCTCTGGAATATTGTGTACTACAGAACAATACATACACTACCGTTCAAAAGTTTGGGGTCACTTGCAAATTTCTTTATTTTCTACAAACCGGATTCCAAAAAAGTTGGGACACTAAACAAATTGTGAATAAAAACTGAATGCAATGATGTGGAGATGGCAAATGTCAATATTTTATTCAGAATAGAACATAAATCACGGAACAAAAGTTTAAACTGAGAAAATTTATCATTTTAAGGGAAAAATGTGGTGAATCAAAATGTCATGGTGTCAACAAATCCCAAAAAAGTTGGGACAAGGCCATTTTCACCACTGTGTGGCATCTCCCCTTCTTCTTACAACACTCAACAGATGTCTGGGGACCGAGGAGACCAGTTTCTCAAGTTTAGAAATAGGAATGCTCTCCCATTCTTGTCTAATACAGGCCTCTAACTGTTCAATCGTCCTGGGCCTTCTTTGTCGCACCTTCCTCTTTATGATGTGCCAGACAGAATGTGCCGGACTGCAGACTGGCCATTTCAGTACCCGGATCCTTCTCCTACGCAGCCATGATGCTGTGATTGATGCAGAATGTGGTCTGGCATTATCTTGTTGAAAAATGCAGGGTTTTCCCTGAAAGAGATGACTAGATGTTGTTCTAGAAGCTGATTATATTTTCTGCATTGATGGTGCCTTTCCAGACATGCAAGCTGCCCATGCCACACGCTCTCATGCAACCCCATACCATCAGAGATGCAGGCTTCTGAACTGAGCGTTGATAACAACTTGGGTCGTCCCACATTTCCAACAAGAACTTCGAATCGTGACTCGTCTGACCACAGAACAGTCTTCCAATTTGCCACACTCCATTTTAAATGATCCCTGGCCCAATGAAAATGCCTGTGCTTGTGGATCTTGCTTAGAAATGGCTTCTTCTTTGCACTGTATAGTTTCAGCTGGCAACGGCGGATGGCACGGTGGATTGTGTTCACTGACGATGGTTTCTGGAAGTATTCCTGAGCCCATTCTGTGATTTCCTTTACAGTAGCATTCCTGTTTGTGGTGCAGTGTCGTTTAAGGGCCCGGAGATCACGGGCATCCAGTATGGTTTTACGCCCTTGACCCTTACGCACAGAGATTGTTCCAGATTCTCTGAATCTTCGGATGATATTATGCACAGTTGATGATGATAACTGCAAAGTCTTTGCAATTTTTCGCTGGGTAACACCTTTCTGATATTGCTCCACTATCTTTCTGCGCAACATTGTGGGAATTGGTGATCCTCTACCCATCTTGGCTTCTGAGAGACACTGCCACTCTGAGAAGCTCTTTTTATACCCAATCATGTTGCCAATTAACCTAATTACTGTTAATTGGTCTTCCAGCTCTTCGTTATGCTCAAATGTACTTTTTCCAGCCTCTTATTGCTACTTGTCCCAACTTTTTTGGGATTTGTTGACACCGTGAAATTTGTAATCAACATATTTTTCCTTTAAAATGATAAATTTTTTCGGATTAAACTTTTGATCTGTCATCTATGTTCTATTCTGAATAAAATATTGACATTTGCCATCTCCACATCATTGCATTCAGTTTTTATTCACAATTTGTTTAGTGTCCCAACTTCTTTGGAATCCGGTTTGTACATTCTACAACAACACTGGGGATTTCAAAACTATAAAATAACACATATGGAATTAGGTAATTATGTAACAACAAAAACAACAGTTAGTTGTTATTTTAAGACACAGAGGTCAACCTTCCTGTAATAGTTCTTGCAAGAACAGTATTATCAAGTGCATTTGCAAAATCCATCAAGCACCATAATGAAACTGGCTCTCATGAAGGCCGTCCCAGGAGGGCGAGACCAAAACCTACTTCTGCTGCAGACGAGAAGTTCATTTAGAGTTATCAGCCTGAAAAATGACCAATTAACAGCACCTCAGATTAGAGGCGTTATGAAGTCTTTACAGAGTAGAAGTAGCAGACACATCTCAATATCAACTGTTCAAAGGAGATTCATGCATTTTTTGGACACCTTCAGCAAAACTTTACAATGTAGAAAGTGATAAAAATCAGGAACCATCATGGAGTTAAAAAATTATCTAAAACTGTTGAACGGTAGTGTATATTCATTTTGAGTGAATCATTGATATTTAGAATAAGCAGATTGAGGAAATGGCTTATTAGTAGCTAATTTCAAATTCAAATTTCAAATTAAAATTTTATTTGTCACATACACAGTCATACACAGTATAATATGCAGTGAAATGCTTACACAGCCGCCAGTGACCTTAAAAAGAAAATAAAAGCTTGTACGTAAAAGAAATAATCAATAAAAAGGAAATACTAAAGAAATAAATTTAACTAGTAAAATTGACTGTACAATAAGGGCATAATAAAATATTGCAAAATCGAAAATTTTAAAATCGATTATTATATCAGAGACATAATTGTTCATAAGATCTCTTTTATTAAACATTTTGGTTTTACTTATGGGGCAGATCAAACTTCAGGCAGATATCTAAGTACTGCAAATGTTCAATTAAAATCTGTTTAGAGCTCGATTTAAACCCACGGTCTGATGCATGTTCAGTATGCTGTCAAAACTTGTGGTTTATTATCTGGAACATAATTGCTCATAACTTTTCTTCTAATCAACATTTTTATTTCATTTTGGAGCAGGTGTAACTTCAGGTTCAAGTTTCATTCAATTTTGTAGAGCCAGTTTTGCATGATGCTGTGACAAAATCTGGCAGGACAGACAGACATACATACAGACAAACATACATTGGATAGGTCCTCCAATGTAAGAAATGTAAAGATATCTTTGAAAAATTTAGTTTTGACCAAGCTACAGACAAAAACTTTCTTTTATTTGTTATAAATTTACTTCCCTTTACTGTACATGTGTGAAAAAAGTGCATGTGCATGCTGTCAGAACAGGTTGTTCGATTCATGGAAAAACTGCCTTAACTCACTCTGTTGCTTTCATAGTAATAACAAGCAGTAAAAGAAAATCAATAAATAAATAATAATCGAACATTTCAAACATTCTTGGTCCTCCTACAGCTTCAGAAGTTCTTGGCTTTACTAAGCTGATGAAGAATTTTCAGTTTTCAACTTCAACAGCTTTTCTATCTTTTCTGTTTCTCTGGAATGTTTGTG
The DNA here is from genome assembly GCA_030522415.1 of Channallabes apus. Lineage (NCBI taxonomy): Eukaryota > Metazoa > Chordata > Actinopteri > Siluriformes > Clariidae > Channallabes > Channallabes apus. Next base: position 17,747,488 of record CM060123.1, read on the forward strand.
TACTACGTTTCCAGTATATTAAAGTTCTGGTATATTTTTTTTGCTTCTTTACTACAAACTAATACTTCACTTTACTAAATACAAGTTTGACGAATCAGTTACTGCATACTTAACTTACATACATAACTGCATCACTTATATTGTAAAAACAGCTAGTTTAAGAAAAACGGGGCAATGGGTGGAACACAAAGTGATCAACTATACTCAAATACGTTGTGGCATTTAAACTATACTCAAAGTTTTTTTTTTTTTTTTTTTACACATCTTTGTGTAAATTACAGAGATTACAGAAGAACAGCAATTTGATTTGAACCTTAACTGTCCTGTAATTTTGTGAATTGTGATTGGATGATTAAATAACTGCATTAAGAATACACTTCTTGGCCAAAAAAAAGTGCAAAAACTTTGATTTCACTGCTCAATGTGGTGCCCAATTAATGTGTAAAAATCTATCCTCATGCTCCCAGGACCACTCTTTCACAGTTTTAGGTCTGGCATATGTCTGTACCGTCATGGAAGAAAGAAATAGGTTTAGATTTAAGCTATGGAACCAGTGACAATCTCCTGGGCATTTGACAACAAGCTACAATCCATATAGACTGTACCATCTACACAAAGTCATTCTGAATGGTGACTGCTCTAAGAATGTAAAGCAGCAATGTTTTAAAATGGTGTACTACACTTAAGTCCAGACCTCAACTGATTTGAAATGCTGAGGCGGGACATTAACAGACCTGTGTACATAACCAAACGCCCAAAACCTCAATGAACTGAAGTTTCTTCTTTGTCTTTCGGCTGTTCCCTTTCAGGGGTCGCCACAGCGAATCATCTGCCTCCATCTAACCCTATCCTCTGCATCCTCTTCTCTCACACCAACTAACTTCACGTCCTCTCTCTACATCCATAAATCTCCTCTTTGGTCTTCCTCTAGACCTCCTGCCTGGCAGTTCCAACCTCAGCATCCTTCTACCGATATATTCACACTCTCTCCTCTGAACATGTCCAAACCACCTCAATCTGGCCTCTCTGACTTTATCTCCAAATCATCTAACATGGGTTAACTTGTCCCTCGGATGAACTTATTCTCGATCGTATCCATCCTTGTCACTCCCAAAGAGAACCTCAAAATCCTCCGCTCTGCTACCTCCAGCTCTGCCTCCTGTCTTTTCTTCAGTGCCGCTGTCTCTAAGCCGTAGAGCATCGCTGGTCTCACCACTGTCTTATACTAGATTCACTCTCGCTGATAATCTCTTGTTACATAACACACCTGACTCTTTTCTCCACCCATTCCACATTCCAACCTGCCTGTAACTGCCTCTTCACCTCCTTTCCACACTCTCTGTTGTGCCGTACCCAGAGGTGGAAAATAATGAATTACATTTACTCGCATTACTGTAATTGAGTAGATTTTTTGTGAACTTCTACTTTTTCTCAACAATATTTTTATTGATTTTACTTTCAACAATATTTTTATTGATTTTAACAGGGATAAAACAGGGTAAACATGTAATATTTTAATGCAGGTTTTATAATCCCCTTATAAACCCTATAGCTCCCACCCCGTCCCTCCCCGACTCCAAGCCAGTTTTACAAGCATATGAAAGGCTAAACGCCAGGCATTGAGAGAAACCAAAAAAGAAAAAAGAATATGGAGCTGGAAGTTTTTTGGTTCTACGTGCAAAAAATAAATAAATAAAGAGGAATAAAAAGGGGAAAGAAAGCAAACAAACAAGTAATTAAATAAGACAGGAATCAAACTATAAATGTATATGAAAAAAGTGAAGGAAGGGCCCCCACACCTGTTGAAATTTAAAGTCTGGGTAATGAATTGAATAGTGAATCTTCTCCAGGGACAGACAGGACATGATATCTCTGAGCCACTGGGCGTGAGTGGGTGACGTGGCATCCTTCCACTTGAATAAAAGAGAACGCCTGGCCAGGAGTGTCGCAAAAGATAACAATCTCTTTTTGGCTGGACTTAGACTCTTACCCTCTTCTCCAGTGACACCAAAAAGAGCAATCAGAGGGTCTGGTTCAAGATTGCAATTCAATATGAAGGACAGGGTCTTAAAAACATCCCTCCAGAATTTTTCCAAATTCGGGCATGTCCAGTACATATGAATAAGAGACGCCTCTCCACTTTTACATTTATTACAGCAAGGATCAATGTCTGGGTAGAAACGGGAGAGTTTAAGTTTGGAGAAATGAGCCCTGTGTACAACCTTAAACTGTAATAAAGAGTGGCGGGCACATAAGGAGGTTGAGTTGATAAGTTTAAGAATTGAATTCCAAGTATCATCTGATAGTGACAAATTTAAATCCTTCTCCCAAGCAGTTTTAATTTTACACAGAGGGGTGTGACTCGAAGCCATCAATCCACCATAAATAGTGGATATTAGGCCTTTACGCAGCGGAGACAAACAGAGGAGGTTATCTAGAATGTTTGCAGCAGGAGCCTCAGGGAAATTTGGTATTAAAGAGCGAATGAAGTGTCTTACTTGCAGATATCTGAAAAAATGAGAATTGGGTAAGTTAAACCTTTCGGAAAGCTGTTCAAATGATGCAAACTTATGGTCAACGAACAGGTCTTTGCAAAGCTTGATGCCCTTATTGTACCATTCCTGAAACACTGAGTCATGTAAAGAAGGCTGGAAGAGATGGTTAGAGACGATAGGACTGGACAGAGAGAAGCCTAGAAGACCGCTGTGCTTTCTGAACTGAGCCCATACTCTCAAGGTATGCACCACTACTGAGTTATTGATTAATTTAATTGAGGGGATGGGGAGAGCAGATCCAAGGAGTGCAGAGACAGAGAGATTTTTGACAGACTTTATCTCCATTTCCACCCAGGCAGGCCGATTAGGTTGGTTATGAAAATATGACCAAAAAATGACAGATCGAATGTTTGCTGCCCAGTAGTAGAAACGAAAATTAGGTAGAGCCATGCCACCGTCTCTTTTAGATCTTTGAAGTAGGGACTTATTCAATCGTGGATGTTTACCTTTCCAAAGGTAAGAAGATATAATTGAGTCTAAAGCGCCAAAGTAAGATTTGGGAATAAAAACAGGTACAGACTGAAAGAGATATAAAAATTTAGGGAGAATACTCATTTTAATGGCATTAATGCGGCCCACCAGGGACATGGACAGTGGTGACCATCGTCCCAAGTCCTTTCTTGTTTGGTTCAACAACCTAATAAAATTTTCTTTAAAGAGGTGTTTATGTTTCCTTGTGATTGTAATACCAAGATAGGTAAACTGATTTTTCACAATGTTGAATGGAAAATTGTGCATACCAGTTGTTACTGCTGTATTATCTAGCAGAAAAAGTTCACTTTTGTGCAAATTTAATTTATATCCTGAAAAATAGCTAAATTCCCTGAGCAATGACAGCACAGGTGGCAGAGAGGAGACTGGATTCGATAAAAAAAGTAGAAGATCATCCGCATAAAGGGAAACTTTATGTTCTTCTCCCTGCCTCCAAATCCCAGATATATCTCTACAGCTTCGGAATGCAACTGCTAGTGGCTCAATGGCAAGGTTAAAGAGCAATGGGCTAAGGGGACATCCCTGACGAGTTCCCCGCTGAAGACTGAATGGTTGAGACTGCTGAGCATTTGTCAGAACTGAGGCAGTGGGGCTTGAATATAATAATTTAACCCAAGTGATAAAACTTGGACCAAAATTAAATTTTTCTAAAGCCCTGAATAAATACTCCCATTCCACACGATCAAAAGCCTTTTCAGCATCCAAAGAAAGGACACACTCAGGGGTCTCCTCTGATGGTGTGTACAAGATATCCATAAGGCGTCGAATGTTAAAGTAAGAGTAACGATTTTTAACAAAACCGGTCTGGTCCTCAGATATAATAGAGGGTAGAACATTCTCTAATCTACGAGCCAAGACTTTAGCAAGGATTTTAACATCCACATTAAGAAGAGAGATTGGTCTATATGAGGAGCACTCTGTTGGGTCCTTATCCTTCTTTGCTATGAGGGTGATGCGAGCCTCATTAAATGACGCAGGCATCTTACCTTGCTTGAAAGATTCAGATAGAACCAAAGCTAGTTGTGGTGCAAGGTATGAGGAGAATGATTTAAAAAACTCTGCAGGGAACCCGTCAGGACCCGGGGACTTACCAGATTGCAATGAGGAGATAGCTAAACTGATTTCCTCTTGTGATATGGGCTCTTCTAACCTTAATCTAGAATCAGGGGACAGTGTTGGGATATTTAGTTGAGTCAAGAAATTCTCAACTGCACTATGGTCCTTTGGGAACTCAGAAGTATATAATCGAGAATAAAAATTCCTGAATGCATCATTAATTTTAGAATGGTCCGTAGTGATGGTACCATCCTCCATCCGAATTTTCGTAATTTGTTGCTGTGCTCTAAATCCTTTTAACTGATTAGCTAAAAGTTTCCCAGATTTGTCACCATGAATGTAAAATTGGCTCCTACTCTTTAATAATTGCCGTTCAATTACATGCGTTGAAATAAGTTCAAACTTAGTTTGCACTTCTACGCGTTTTTTATAGAGATCAGGGTTTTTAAATAGAGCATACTGCTGGTCAATTTCTTTAATTTGGTTGGTCAAATCTTTTCGTTCTTTATATGCCTTCCTTTTCATATTTGCAGTGTATGAAATTATCTGTCCCCTGAGGTAGGCTTTCAGAGCATCCCAAACAACCAAACGTGACACTTCAGGTGTTTCATTTGTGGTGAAGAAAAAAACGATCTGGTCTTCCATAAATTTTACAAAATCGTCCTCCATCAGCAACGATGAATTAAAGCGCCAATGTTTAGTAACTTGAGGGAGATCTGGAAGTTTTATAGACATAACAACTGGAGCATGATCTGATATCACAATGCTCTGATAAGCACAAGAAGTAACCATTGGGATCAATTGATTATCTATAAAGAAATAATCAATTCTGGAGAAAGTATGGTGAACATGTGAGAAAAAGGAGTATTCTTTCTTTTTTGGATTAAGGAAGCGCCATATGTCAGAGATACCAAAGCTGCAGAGATAGGACTGAAGTAGCGTGGCGGAATTTTTATTGATTTTAACAGGGATAAAACAGGGTAAACATGTAATGTTTTAATGCAGGTTTTATAACCCCCTTATAACCCCTATAACACCCACCCCATCCCTCCCTGACTCCAAGCCAGTTTTACATGCATACGAAAGGCTAGACGTCAGGCATTGAGAGAGACCAAAAAAAGAAAAAAGAATATGGAGCTGGAAGTTTTTTGGTTCTACGTGCAAAAAAAAAAAAAATAATAATAATAATAAAAAGGTGAAAAAAAGCAAACAAACAAGTAATTAAATAAGAAAGGAATCAAACTATAAATGTATATGAAAAAAGTGAAGGAAGGGCCCCCACACATGTTGAAATTTCAAGTCTGAATAACGGATTGAGTAGTGAATCTTCTCCAGGGACAAACAGGACATAATATCTCTGAGCCACTGGGCGTGGGTGGGTGACGTGGCATAAAAGAGAACGCCTGGCCAGGAGTGTCGCAAAAGATAACAATCGCTTTTTAGCTGGAGTTAGACTTTTACTCTCTTCTCCAGTGACACCAAAAAGAGCAATCAGAGGGTCTGGTTCAAGATTGCATTTCAAAACAAAGGACAGGGTCTTAAAAACATCCCTCCGGAATTTCTCCAAATTCGGGCATGTCCAGTACATATGAATAAGAGACGCCTCTCCGCTTTTACATTTATTACAGCAAGGATCAATGTCTGGGTAGAAACGGGAAAGTTTAAGTTTGGAGAGATGAGCCCTGTGTACAACCTTAAACTGTAATAAAGAGTGGCGGGCACATAAGGAGGTCGAGTTGATAAGTTTAAGAATTAAATTCCAAGTATCATCTGATAGTGACAAATCTAAATCCTTCTCCCAAGCAGTTTTAATTTTACACAGAGGGGTGTGACTCGAAGCCATCAATCCACCATAAATAGTGGATATTAGGCCTTTACGCAGCGGGGACAAACAGAGGAGGTTATCTAGAATGCTTGCTGCAGGAGCCTCAGGGAAATTTGGTATTAAAGAGCGAATGAAGTGTCTTACTTGCAGATATCTGAAAAAATGAGAATTGGGTAAGTTAAACCTTTCAGAAAGCTGTTCAAACGATGCAAACTTATGGCCAACGAACAGGTCTTTGCAAAGCTTGATACCCTTATCGTACCATTCCTGAAACACTGAATCATGTAAAGAAGGCTGGAAGAGATGGTTAGATAGAGACGATAGGACTGGACAGAGAAAAGCACAGAAGACCGCTGTGCTTTCTGAACTGAGCCCATACTCTCAAGGTATGCACCACTACTGAGTTATTGATTAATTTAATTGAGGGAATGGGGAGAGCAGATCCAAGGAGTGCAGAGACAGAGAGATTTTTGACAGACTTTATCTCCATTTCCACCCAGGCAGGCCGATTAGGTTGGTTATGAAAATAAGCCCAAAAGATGACAGATCGAATGTTTGCTGCCCAGTAGTAGAAAGGAAAATTAGGTAGAGCCATGCCACCGTCTCTTTTAGATCTTTGAAGAAGGGACTGATTCAATCGTGGATGTTTACCTTTCCAAAGGTAAGAAGATATAATTGAGTCTAACGCGCCAAAGTAAGATTTGGGAATAAAAACAGGTACAGACTGAAAGAGATATTAAAATTTAGGGAGAATACTCATTTTAATGGCATTAATGCGGCCCACCAGGGACATGGACAGTGGTGACCATCGTCCCAAGTCCTTTCTTGTTTGGTTCAACAACCTAATAAAATTTTCTTTAAAGAGGTGTTTATGTTTCCTTGTAATTGTAATACCAAGATAGGTAAACTGATTTTCCACTATGTTGAATGGAAAATTGTGCATACCAGTTGTTACTGCTGTATTATCTAGCAGAAAAAGTTCTCTTTTGTGAAAATTTTATTTATATCCTGAAAAGTAGCTAAATTCCCTGAGCAATGACAGCACATGTGGCAGAGAGGAGACTGGATTCGATAAAAAAAGTAGAAGATCATCTGCATAAAGAGAAACTTTATGTTCTTCTCCCTGCCTGCAAATCCCAGATATATCCCTGCAACTACAGAATGCAATTGCTAGTGGCTCAATGGCGAGGTTAAAGAGCAATGGGCTAAGGGGACATCCCTGACGAGTTCCCCGCTGAAGGCTGAATGGTTGAGACTGCTGAGCATTTGTCAGAACTGAGGCAATAGGGCTTGAATATAATAATTTAACCCAAGTGATAAAACTTGGACCAAAATTGAATTTTTCTAAAGCCCTAAATAAATACTCCCATTCCACACGATCAAAAGCCTTTTCAGCATCCAAAGAAAGGACACACCCAGGGGTCTCCTCTGGTGGTGTGTACAAGATATCCATAAGGCGTCGAATGTTAAAGTAAGAATAACGATTTTTAACAAAACCGGTCTGGTCCTCAGATATAATTGAGGGTAGAACATTCTCTAATCTACGAGCCAAGACTTTAGCAAGGATTTTAACATCCACATTGAGAAGAGAGATTGGTCTATATGAGGAGCACTCTGTTGGGTCCTTATCCTTCTTTGCTATGAGGGTGATGCGAGCCTCATTAAATGACGCAGGCATCTTACCTTGCTTAAAAGATTCAGATAGAACCAAAGCTATTTGTGGTGCAAGGTATGAGGAGAATGATTTAAAAAACTCTGCAGGGAACCCGTCCGGACCCGGGGACTTACCAGATTGCAATGAGGAGATAGCTGAACTGATTTCCTCTTGTGATATGGGCTCTTCTAATCTTAATCTAGAATCAGGGGACAGTGTTGGGATATCTAGTTGAGTCAAGAAGTTCTCAACTGAACTATGGTCCTTTGGGAACTCAGAAGTATATAATCGAGAATAAAAATGAACTTCTACTTTTTAAAGTAGTTTTTAAAATCCCTAATTATACTTTTACTTAAGTATCTTTTGTTTAAAGTATTGTACTTCACTACATTTTAAATCATATTCACTACTTAGTAAAAAATAAATAAATGCAAATGAAAAATAATACAAATAATACAACGGTGAAGGAAAAAAAATTGCACCCTGGAAACCACTGCACTGATTGATTGATGGAGAACAAACACGCTAAATTCACAAGAACGATGGAGACGGACAAAACAGATGCCAGTGATGCAGACACAGCTGAAAGTGAAATGCCAACAAATTCTTATGAAGCAAACTCCTGGTCATATTTAAGCGACCACTTTGATTTCAAGCACAACAAAGGGAACAGATTTATTATACTTTCAACAATATTTTTATTGATTTTAACAGGGATAAAACAGGGTAAACATGTAATATTTTAATGCAGGTTTTATAATCCCCTTATAAACCCTATAGCTCCCACCAGATTTATTATGGTGTTCCATCCCCCATCCCACCCCCGCTGTTAAAAAAAAAAAAAAAAGGATACTTTACTTGTACTTCAGTAAAATTTCACTAAAGTTATTTTCTTTTCTAAATTTTTTTTTTTCATTTTTGTGAAGCTGCTTTGAGACAATGACCATTGTTAAAAGCGCTATATAAATAAAATTTAATTGAATTGAAATTTACTTGAGTACAACATTTTATTACTCTTTCCACCTCTGGCTGCACTTTCTCAATGAAATTAAGCAATATTATAAAAAAAGGAATGGGGCAAAAAGACTAAGACATCATACAGAAAATAAATTCTTCTATTTATTGCTGCTAAAAGTGGATCAACAAGCTATTAAACCATGGGTGGGTACTTACTTTTGGCATCATTGTTGTTAAATAAATAATGGCACGGTGAAAAATGTTATATGATGATGTTTGTCTGATGTTGTATTTGCCTAATACTAAGATGATTACTATGATCAGAAGATTTTAATATGTTTTTACACACACACACACCATAGAATTAAAAGAGGGGGCACTAACTTTTACACATGACGGAACTATTTAATAACACAACGGAATTGCTCAATCCATAATGTGAGAGGTTTTTATGCATGTTCCAGTAGCAACATCTAAAAGCTGTCCATGTCAACACAAACAAGAAATGTAATATATTTTGGACTATATGATCCATTAGGAAAAAGCACAAACCACCTACAAAATCTACAAACCACTGCTAGGATGTTTTCTTAGTAAGTGACTACATTTCAATATTATATTAATAGTATATCGTCTATACCGCTTTATCCTTTATACAGGATCACTGAGGGCCAAGGGGACAGGTGCACAAAGCAGGGTACAGCCTGGATGGGTTCACAATTCATTGAGGGGCACACACATACACACACACACACACACACACACACTTAGAGTACATGCTCACTCACACACTATAGGCAATTAGGAGCAACAATTAGACTAATCTGCATGTCTTCGGACTGTTGAAGGAAACCTGAGTACCCAGAGGAAACCCACCAAGCATGGGGAGAACATGCAAACTCCACGCACACAGACCCGAGGCGGGAATGGAAACCAGACCCTGGAGGTGCAAGGCGAGAGTGGTAACCACTAAGACACCATGCAACTGCTTACAGAAGTCTTGTGTGTTAAATAGAATTTTAGGATTTGCTTAATTAAAAACAACATGTACAGTACCGGTTAAAAGTTTGGACACACCAGTTAAACGATTTGATCTGCATTTTAGAACATTACTGGATTTTGTATTATGAAATATTACTATGAAATAACTATGAACATTTGCAACCATATTGTTGGGTAACAAGAAGTGTACTCAGTATGACCCAGCTCTACAGTAGATGAAAATTTTCATTCCTGTGAAAAACGATGAAAATGTCTATTTTTCGAGAATGTTTCTGTGCATTCAATAGAGATATTAAATTACAACAAATGCTGCTTTTTTACTTTATAATGGGGAACATAAAGAAGATGGTAAATAAGCTAGCATTCTCAATTTGTCGCTCTGGGAGACTGAACGCGCACTCTGCCTGTGACGTAATCACCGCCGTGATAATTGATTGGACGGCTGACCTCCTCGACGCTCTAGACTGTTTACTACCTGCCACATTCCGCAACGTCACAATTGCGAGGGCCGAATACCAAATAGACACAAAGTCTACTACTTAGAGCGCACAATCCGCTTATTCCGTTCTCGACGGAGCGCACTTACAGAGCAATTCGGAAGCGAGTTGGAATAAGGCCGCTGTTGAGCCTATTTTGGTCTGTGCTGTAGAAGTGGATATAAGTTTGGTCGAAAGAAAGTCCGATTCATTTTATTTTTGCGGTCGATGTAGTGTTCAGATTCCGATTAGAAAAGATCTAGGACGTCAATGTGAGATACTTTTGACGAGTCTGGAGGAGGTGAGTCGTGTTTAATAGTCGTTTTATCCTTGTTTTGTGAACAAAGGAAAAGTGCCAACCAGTTACTCAGGCTAGAGGACTCAAAGCTAACTTCTTCATTACCTAATTTCCAATTTATCTAAAAAAAAAAAAAAAAAACTTTTTTTTATTTATATTTTTCAGTTTATGAAAATATTTCACGATGAAAGCCGAGGTGTCCACAGCTGTGAACTTTATTTCCACTTTATTAAGAGGAACAAGACTTCTGTCTGAAGAACAACTCCAACATTTCAGCCATTCTTTGGAAGAGGCTTTAGGAGGTGAGATTAAACATGACATTAAACCAATATTTCACTTAACATTTACTGTATTTACTATTCAAACCCCTTAACTAGGTCACTCACTCATCTATACAAACCCCTTTATCCTGTATTCAGACTCCTGGGCCCATAATCACAAAGCATCTTAAGCCTAAATGTTGCTCCTAGTTATGAAATTCTAAGAAAATTCTAGAATTATGACATTATTTTAGAATTTCCCCTTAAATTTAGAACTGAATCTTAGTAAAGATAAAAATGATTCATGAAACATCATAGCCCCAAAAACAGCTCCTACGTTAAAAATTAAGAGTAGAGAGGAAGACTTTTAAGAAGCTTAAGAGTTTCTATAGCAGAGGACAAAATGGCTGAAATAAGAAATATTCTCCAAACACTGAATGTAAAGCTAAAAGTAAACACTGCTTTCTTTTCAGTTTGGTTTTCTTGTTGTTTTACTCCCTTCCATCTCTTGAATTGTTGACTACATACCATCCAAAAGTGCAACTTAAATAAACCATCCTGCAATCATGTCAGTTGGTAAAAGCTGAGCCATTTTGCTCCCATCAATCTAAAATGAATTACAAGTAATAAAATCAGTATGGCAAATGAATACAAGAACGTAAATATAGTAACTACTCAATGGAAATTGGTTGCTTCAAAAGTAGACACATTTTCAACATTTGGCTTATTTAATTAACTTTAAGATATTTAGCATATAACAGAAACTTTGCATAAAGAAGCCTTTAGTCATTATTATACATTTTCGTTAATGTACAAACATTACACTTTCACTGTATATTCTATTATCATATATTCTATTTTCACAAAGAGACCATTTCAAGACCTTTACAGAGGTTATTTTTTATCAACCAATCACAGTCCTTGAATTGCTGCATCATCCCTAGCAATGGGGTCAACCACACCTACTCACATAAAGGGTTTAGTACTTTCCTTACTAGTAAGTTTCCTACATCACTTTTAGTCTAAGAATTTTTAAGCTAAGATAGGAGCTCTCTGAGAGAATTCTTAGAAGCTTTGTGAATACGGCCCCTGGAGTTTATCCCTGGAGACTTGGGGCACGAAGCAGGGTACACTCTGGGCAGGGTGCCAATACATTGCAGGGCATACACACTCATTCACACTATACAGGCAATTTTAGGAACACCAATTAGCCAACCATGTCTTTAAACTGTGGGAGGAAACCCGGAGTACCTGGAGGGAACCCAGTAAGCATGAGGAGAACATGCACACAGAGACGGGAATCGAGCCTGGCCGGGAATCGAACCTGGACCCTGGAGGTGTAAGGCGACAGTGCTAACCACTAAATCATTGTGCAGCCAGGTTATTTTCATTTCAACTGAAATGGACTAGATGCATTTTGGTTCAAGGAAAAATCTTTGAGGAACAATGCCCAAACAATGAATTTTACCAAAGTCTTGCCATAGTATAACAGGGGGACAAAGGGGTAGCTTATTAAAATTACAGTGATTGTTGTGTAATAAAGACATTTTATTTACACCATCCAGCATTAGTCAAGTATGTAGCATAAAATGTAAAATATAATTTTTTGGCCTGATTTTTTTTTCCCTCAAAATCCTTTGTTGTAAATTGTAATTTAAAAACGCAATATAATTAAACACTGAATTGCAGAGTCTGTTTTAGAGTTTGGACACTATTGTCCAGATTGTCTCATACAGTGGCTAAATCTTAAAAGACCCGATGAAATCACAAGTGCATAACAGGCTTTTGAGTTTAAATAGGAACGATTTGCAGTAGCACTAGTACTGCCCAAAATGCTATCTTTCATCTGAAGTGAATGATAATTGTTTTAACAACACATCTATTCTTTAAACTGTATACAAGTTGAACTGAATTTTGTTTTTGTCTCCCCCCTCCCCCATGGTTTTAGAGCATTATCAGCACCACTGGTTCCCTGACGCACCCTTTAGAGGTTCAGGATATCGCTGTATCCGGATCAACCACAAGATGGACCCACTTTTAGGGAAGGTCGCTCACGCCATCGGCCTCAGCAAGGAGCAGCTCTTTTCCCTCTTGCCCAGTGAGCTTACAATGTGGGTTGACCCATATGAAGTGTCATATCGTATAGGGGAGCACGGGTCCATTTGCGTACTGTATGAGTCCACGCCACTGCAGCCAGAGACTCATCTGAACTCTGTGGACAGCTGCAAAGAAGAACTCAGTCACTCGAACCAATCCAAATCCTGCACTGTGATGACTGTCTCCAGCTAATGTCTCTGCACATTTGGCTCACATTTATTTTACATTAAAAATGTTTTTAAAGACTGAGAAAAGTTGATATATTTTGATACAGTGCTTGTTTTTAAAACCTGTAAAAATGTGTACATGTTTTTTTACATTTGAATAAAGATAATGCTTCAAGTTTTTTTTTACTGTAGTGTATATTTTATATCATATTCGAATTCTATGTAATATTTGAGGTACAGTAATGTTTTATGTGTGGCCCATTCGTTGCTATGCAACATTTTAACCCTCTAGTAACTCCACCACGCACATCAGTGATAAGAGACCATAACAGGAATATGTTGATCCATTCATAGTGGTGATGGATGTGCTACCATGTCAGTGGCCACCCAAAAAATATTTGCTCAAAGGTAGCATATGGTGATCTGAACTTGTTTACTCATTTATTAACATATCAATTTAAGGTAAATTTTTTTTGTAGTGCGAGAACATTTCATTTGACATCTTGTGTTATTACTGAAGGTTACATTATAGAAAAATGTGGGACTATGGAAAAATGAATTATAACGATGATAAATTATCACACCTTCATAGAGCAGGGGTGGAGCTGTCACAAACCACTGTTCTCAGATGACTTCCGGAATATAAATGAATTGACTATACAAATGTGCTGTGCATGACGGGTTGTTTATTGTGGTAAAAGTAGAATACTTTCGTGCACCACATTAACCTGATCTCTGCTGTGTACATTGCAATGTCTCCTCAGATTTCTTCTTTATTTGCACCAGGTAGCTTAATCTCTAATATTAATCTCTTTAAACAGGAAGACGTTTGGCAAAATAATTATACTTGACAGTCCTTATGTAAGGGTTATTTAAGGAAATATTGACACTCACGTTGGGAAAAATAAATTTCACATCCTCACAACCTTTGAATATGAGGATATTCAAACTATGCAACAATATGTAAAACACTTAGCTCTCATTCTTTTACTGATATTTTTCATTTGAGTCAATTAAGACACCAGACCGGTGCCCCAGGCATGAGTGTGTGCATGGTCCCACCACCATCAAGTGTTTCTGACAGTCTGCATCCTCTGTGACTCTGACTATCTGGGGTAGCTGAAGTTGAATAAATAATAACATTTAAACATAGACTATGCTATGTACACAACAAAGGTTTTTATTTGAGCTATCTATATACAGTGGCTTGCAAAAGTATTCGGCTCCCTTGAACTTTTCCACATTTTGTCACATTACAGCCACAAACATGAATCAATTTTATTGGAATTCCACATGAAAGACCAATACAAAGTGGTGTACACGTGAGAAGTGGAACGAAAATCATACATGATTCCAAACATTTTTTACTAATAAATAACTGAAAAGTGGGGTGTGCGTAATTATTCAGCCCCCTGAGTCAATACTTTGTAGAACCACCTTTTGCTGCAATTACAGCTGCCAGTCTTTTAGGGTATGTCTCTACCAGCTTTGCACATCTAGAGACTGAAATTCTCGCCCATTCTTCTTTGCAAAACAGCTCCAGCTCAGTCAGATTAGATGGACAGCGTTTGTGAACAGCAGTTTTCAGACCTTGCCACAGATTCTGGATTGGATTTAGATCTGGACTTTCTAACACATGACTGGGCCATTTTAACACATGGATATGTTTTGTTTTAAACCATTCCATTGTTGCCCTGGCTTTATGTTTAGGGTCGTTGTCCTGCTGGAAGGTGAACCTCCGCCCCAGTCTCAAGTCTTTTGCAGACTCCAAGAGGTTTTCTTCCAAGATTGCCCTGTATTTGGCTCCATCCATCTTCCCATCAACTCTGACCAGCTTCCCTGTCCCTGCTGAAGAGAAGCACCCCCAGAGCATGATGCTGCCACCACCATATTTGACAGTGGGGATGGTGTGTTCAGAGTGATGTGCAGTGTTAGTTTTACGCCACACATAGCGTTTTGCATTTTGGCCAAAAAGTTCCATTTTGGTCTCATCTGACCAGAACACCTTCTTCCACATGTTTGCTGTGCAAACGGGACTTCTTATAGTTTTCTGTTAACAATGGCTTTCTTCTTGCCACTCTTCCATAAAGGCCAACTTTGTGCAGTGCACGACTAATAGTTGTCCTATGGACAGATTGCCCCACCTGAGCTGTAGATCTCTGCAGCTCGTCCTGAGTCACCATGGGCATCTTGGCTGCATTTCTGTTCAGCGCTCTCCTTGTTCGGCCTGTGAGTTTAGGTGGACGGCCTTCTCTTGGTAGGTTTAAAGTTGTGCCATACTCCTTCCATTTCTGAATGATCGCTTGAACAGTGCTCTGTGGGATGTTCAAGGCTTTGGAAATCTGTTTGTAGCCTAAGCCTGCTTTAAATTTCTCAATAACTTTATCCCTGACCTGTCTGGTGTGTTCTTTGGACTTCATGGTGTTGTTGCTCCCAATATTCTCTTAGACAACCTCTGAGGCCATCACAGAGCAGCTGTATTTGTACTGACATTAGATTACACACAGGTGCACTCTATTTAGTCATTAGCACTCATCAGGCAATGTCTATGGACAACTGACTGCACTCAGACCAAAGGGGGCTGAATAATTACGCACACCCCACTTTGCAGTTATTTATTTGTTAAAAATGTTTGGAATCATGTATGATTTTCGTTCCACTTCTCACGTGTACACCACTTTGTATTGGTCTTTCACGTGGAATTCCAATAAAATTGATTCATGTTTGTGGCTGTAATGTGACAAAATGTGGAAAAGTTCAAGGGCCACTGTATATATATATATAAGTACCCAGAGGAAACCCATCAAACATGATGAAAACATGCAAACTCTACACACACACTATAGGTAAGATTCAACCCCCACCCTGGAGGTGCAAGGCCACAGTGCTAACCACTCAGCCAATGTGAAACCTATAGCACAGTAAAATTTATTTATTTATTTATTCCAAAAATCAACTGAAAAATTCAGTCGCGCGTTGTGATTGGTTGTCCACGCCTCTTTTTAGACGCGCGAACGCGAGCGAACGGATTGGTAGCTCTCCCGGACCTGGCCTCTTTTTTTTTTTTCAGCTGGAGCGACGAACAAATCAGAATGCGTGTCTGAATTACAGGAGCCAATCGGAGTGAAGACAGCGCGTGCCCTTGATGACGCGGTGGCCGACGCGCTCTGCTTTCCTCAGTGTGGGTGAGGAGTCCGGCGGCGTCTGGGTTGCTCCACTTCTCCAAGTTTGCTATTGGCCTAAGCCAGCTGTTAGTGTCAGACTTGCATTCTTATTTTTTCAGCGTAACAACACGGAACACCCCGCACTCACCGCCGTGTTATGGAACTAGACAAAATGGACGAAAACGACTGGAAATACCACGGCGAAGGGAACAAGAGCCTTGTTGTTTCTCACATCCAGGTAATCGTGACAGGCAGAGACAGGGCTAGCCTCGGCTAATTAGCACATACACGCTTCAAGTGGAACAAAAACAAAGCCAGAGTTTAACCAAACCGGTGTTTTAACTCAACAGGGCTGCCAGAGATATCAAATTAATATACGTTAAAGCTTTATTTTGTTTGAAAGTTTGAGGGTTTAGTTTTTAACATTAGCTAAGTTGCTAAGAAGCGTTAAGAGTGTCACGCGCTACGTTGCCTTATTCCACACACACAAACACACATCACTGACTAGCATCTGGCCACTTCGTCAGTCTTTACTTACTGTTTACACTGCAGACATCTTGTTAAATAGATGTTCTTAAGTTTGTTTTGATTGAACCGGTATCATAAGTACTTAGTTATCCAAGTTTACACCATATGATTGTGACGTCACTCATTGTGTTATTCATTCAGTTAGGAGAGAAGAGAGACATGTCCTGGTAAAGTAAACTTAAAAACGTTAACTTGATCTCCCCCTCCCCCTCCCCCGTGATAAATCCTATGGATGTGTCAGTTGTAGAGTGAAACCCTGAGTTACTGCGACCCGACTGTTGATTATGAACAGATCAGTAAATTTATTTCTAATAAGAGATGATTTGACTGAAGTTTAGTCTGATGCCGAGGAGACAGAGGAAGTGATCCTTCCTACATTTTGGCCTGTTCTCTTTACAGATCCTCTAAATCCTTCTGCTTTGATTTTCTTCCACAGTTTACTGATAAAGCCACATATCAGACAGCCACGAGTTCATTTCTTTCATTTTTCATTCTTGCCCAGCTTTTGTCATATACAGAGAACCCAAGCCTTTATACCCAGTCCTAGGGACTACATTTAGTTAGCTTTTTTTCATTTATTTGTTTGTAAAAATGACAGGTTACATTATCTCTTGTATTATAAGAGACACCTTTTATATTCATGTTTTAATAAGTTTTTTTATGAACACTGGTCATGTTTGAATAACCACAACAAAATGAGAGGGATTTGACCAACCTACGCTTACGAGAAAACTCCACCCAGAAACACATTCAATGCAAAAACCTTCTTTTGTCTTTTACTGTTTTTAACTGTGTTTAATGTCATATAAATGACACCTTTCTGGAAATTCCTTTGGGATGAATTACGCATATATGTACCTGTCTATATAATGTAAGGGAGATGTTAAATGTTGGATGCCATGTTCCAGTCAGTGCTGACACGGATCACTGTAGAGATTCTGCTCAGGTAGTTGACGAGCGACGAGATGGACTGCGCTATGACATTTCTGATGGAGTGTTGATAAAGTTGAAGCTTTTAGACCAGGTTTGAAGGGTTAGAACTCTGCTGCGCCTGTGTCTTTTATCGCGGTTGAATTGAAGTGAGGGCTAAATCCCACTGCGCCACTGTCAGCAGGTAGCATTGTGGGTGATACAGGAAACCATTAGCAGAAGTGAAAATAGGCCTACATGTTAAACTAAAAAAGAAAAGCCAAATTCTTGTCCAAATTTTTGTCCAAATTAAATCTAGAATGCCACTGAAGATCATAGAGAGGTAGGCGTAGAGAAGACTCAAGAGTTTCTGTGTGGATTTTTTTTCCTTTAACTTCCCTAACTTGAGGAAACCTTTGGCTTGTGCACTTCTGCTACAGCTGTTTCATACAGAGTTGACCATTTGGTCTGTTGAGTGGTGTTGGGTCTGGTTCTTGAATTAAGTCTCTATGAATCAATGCATTTGGGCCTTCTTTTTTATTTATTTATTTTTGGTTATTTATACAAGTGAAGACAAAAGTCTGCTTTAACAGCTGTATTTGCATGAGCACTAGAGTAGTCTCCTGAAGTTAGGTAATCAGTTTATTAGCGTGCATGTTAGCACTGTGTTTCTGACATATCTTCTATCTGCTGGAGCTGGAAAATACCAGCTGTAAACCGGCTAAAAAACACAGGCTAACCATACTTGTTTGTAGCTTTGTTCTGACGCACAGATTGAGAGAGAACTGTGGGTGTGGTGTTTTGTGTGGACAAAAGCATGTTTGCTTCTAACATGGTTATTAATACTGCTGTTTAAGTTATTAAGATAATATATGGTCATAACCTTGATTCATAAAGCTTTATCCCAGTTCAAAGTTAGGCTAAATGTATTAAAAAGCTTAAAAAAAAACATTCATGGATAGAAATGATGAAGGAGCTCACATCAGACAGAAAGTTCATCAAACCAAACTGCTATCTTTTAATGGAGCACTGACATGTGCTTTTTGTTTCTCAGCACTCCAGAGTCCTCCGGCTTTTGAAATACCCTTCAGAAGATGCAGAAAACACACATCAGGTACACGATTGTCTCATCCCATTAATATTTTGTGGTAAAATAAACATTGAGTCCTACGTACTCTGCCCTTCCCTTAAACATGTGGCTGTCAGGCTGGATGTTAATCATGTGAAGGAGCTCATGTGTTTCAAGATGCATGAAGTGGTTTATCTTCTCTTCTTCTCCCATGCAGACGACAGAGCAAGCTTTCCAGCACATAGTTAACATAGTGGATTATAGCAGAAATGTCATGAAGCCCATGTTGGGGGAGAAATATGTGCACAGTGGAGTAAGTTGATTAAAAAAAAAAAAAACTTTGAAGATTAAACAAATAATTGTGATTGATTTGCTTGATCACAGGGTGTAACCATGAGTGTTCTGAAACATATTGTTTTAAATGTTGACAGGAAGTTGTTAAACTCCCATTGGACTTTGTACGGCAGCTGTCTTTAAAGATCCAGCAAGAACGCCCAGGTAAAGAATGTGAAGCAGATGGAACCATTTCACACTTTTTGATTGCTGCGTATGTCTGTAACTGTGACAATCTATTTACCTTTCTGCCTGCATGCAAGTACGATCTGACCTGAGTAAATTTGATGCCATCCCATATATATTAGAATAAAATATTGTGCTTTTAGCACCTCAGTGAAACATGCAAAACACTCTATACACATAACTAAAGAAAAAGAGTTAAAAAAAAACAATAAAAGTAACAGACATTCTAAGATTTATTTTACCATTAGCTTTAATTACAGCGCACAATGTGGTGGCCAGTTCATATGACAGTGACTCTTTATGCTCCCAGAACCACACTTTTACAATTTGAATCCTGAAATTTGCCTGTTCCATAGGGAAAGGGAAAAAAAATCTGATACCATGGTCATTCAGTACATTCAGGTTGTCAGCTGACTTAATTTTATTTCCACATAACATTGCTGACCCTAGACCTGACCAATTGAAGCAGCACCAGATCATAACACTGCCTCCAGTGGCTTGTACAGTGGGCACTAAGCATGATGGGTGCATCGCTTCATGCACTTACTTTATTACTCTGATGCACTAATCACCCTGGAATTAGGGTCAGTTTAACTTTATCAGACCACCTTTTTTTATTGCTCCAATTCTAATCTTCCTAGCAAATTTAAGTCTTTTGTTCTGATGTTTTTCTTGTGGTCACACAACTCCTAATCCTGAGAGTTCTCATCACATTGTGTGCGCGCAAATGCTCTTAATTTCAATATTAAACATAGTGATGGTTTTTCCTGTTTTTTTTTTTTTACCATGCAACTTCACGTGTTTAAGTGAGCTTTCTTTGACCACATTTCTTTCACAAAGTTGACAGTTCAGAACTATCCTTCCATTTTCATAATCTTAATCCAGTTCCAGTAATGTCAAATCTCTTTATTTATTTATTTTTTCTTGTTTGCGGCAGCCCAATAATTTGACCCTTTTGGAATAGTGAGGTTTTTTTGGCCGGGCAGTAAATGTAATCAAACTTAAGATATGATCAGGATGCAAATCTACTTCCAGCTAAGTAAGAAGTGCAGTGCTGCACATTACAATAAATATCCTGGACAATGCTGGTCATGCAGCAGTACACACCATATAAACATGCACAGAATTGGCTTCACATGCGCCAGATGTAGTCGTTCTGCAAATTACATAAGGCTCTAAACAATGATAATCAGAAGAAGTCTGAGCACTATGACTGTTTAGTATTTGGATATTTGATTGCGTCAACTTTGCTAGTCAAAAAGACTGGTTTTCTGTGGCATTCAACAAATAAGCAAATGTTTACAGAACTCCCCTGGCTAATTTTTAAAAATTTTCCATGTCCTACTGATGAACTCAAGCTGTAAGATTGGGCTGTTCCCTGTGACCATCTGCCTTCTGGGAACCTTTTAACAGTATATAAATGTACTTTTACTTCTCTGTGGATTAATCCAGTTCCTGTTCCGCACTGAGGAACTTCTACTTTTTCCCCATTGTCATGCAGAATTGCGGTGCGATAAAGTGATGGACACTTTCAGTGGATGTGGCCTGTGCCTTCCCAACCTCACCCACCTCTCGCCATGCCACTTTGGAGATCTCCGACCTCCTCTGTGTGTAGAAATTAAGGTAAAAACCATAAAACTCTTTTGCATTGCCATGATACTCTGCAGGCAGCTGACATATGCTGTTGATGAGGAAATGTGGATCGAGTGATGCATTTCCTGAAGTTTAGCTAAAGAAAGTCAAAGAACTAAAGGTCTAGTTGCTTAATTGCATTTTGTGGGTGTTTTTCGGTAGTGGCCATGAATGTAATTTTTATTAATTTATTTTCCCCCAGCCAAAATGTGGATTTCTACCCTTTTCAAGACACGTTACCAAGGAATGCAAGCGTAAAGTGTGCCGATTTTGTATGCATCAGCATTTTAAGGTGAGGAAAAGTATAAGGTAACTGTGCTACATGCTAACAGGAACAAGGTGCCACACTTCTGCTTTCTGTTCTGTATTAGCAGGCAGCTGGGAAACGGTCACCGTGAAGCGGTCCATTCACTGATGGACATTGTAATTTAATGTGATCGTACTGTCACTAAACACATTGTCGTGTTATTGTGATTACTTTATTTAATGATATTTGTTATGCAAGTGTATATTGAGCTTAGCTGCAAATGTGATGCAAATCCGTCCTCGTCTTGTTTTGGTTCTTCCATGTGTAGGTAGCCAATGGGAAGTGGAACAGGTTAAGCAGATATTGCCCCTTGGATCTCTTCTCAGGGTGAGTGCTTTTGGAAATTTGAACATTGTAGACTTGCAATGCAAAAAAAAGATTTGCAAAAAAAAACTCACGCAATGAGTGCTACTATGGTCAGAAACAGACAATGAAGGCTAGAGACATTCATTGACTCCTTCAGTACTGATTTTATTAAGCAAATTTGATTAAGCATACCATAGTGGGAGTTCCTTCCCCACAGTTTTTCTTTTTTCACCCTTTCTTTTATTAAAATCAGTGGTTACATTTAGTCATTTAGCAAACAGTCCTATCCATGTAGACTTACAGTATAAAAACATTGATATAACAGTTGAAGGCTTTGAACCTGCAAGGGCTAGATGGTAACAAAAAGATCATTTCAGTCCCATATTGTGTGTGTGATCCCTTAATAATGCCTTAAGAGGAAGTCCTTACAAGTCCTGCAGAAGGAATAAGGATGTCAGGCTGTTTGGTGGCTCAGGAAGCTCTAGGGCACTGAAGCTGCAAAGGTTGCTTCAAAGAAAATTTGAGTCATTAATAAGCCTTTTGTACCCACTCTGTTGATCCATCAAAAAAACAAACAAACTAAAAAAAAAACTCGAGCCATAAGTACTGCTGTGGTCAGAAACGGGCCGTGAAGGTTAGATACTTTGGCGGACTGCCGAACTATATTGATGGCTGCCCAAGAATATTTGCCCGTCCTTCCAGGAGAACGATTCCACCCACAATCAATTAACAACTAGCGGACAGTTCCTAATTGCGCTAGTGCTCCTGTACCTGTTTCTTCTGCTACCTTGAAAACGGTGTACTGGGAGGCAGTTAATGGGAGTCCAGCTGCCATAAAAAGAATAAGAAGGGTGTACTAATAATCGCACTTGCTCTGCAGAGGAGCACAGTTTCACTTTGCATCCCTCTATATAATTTATTAAAACATAATGCAAAAACATAAAAGGGATAAAAATTCTCTGGGTTTAAAGGGCTGGTGTTAGTGCCGCCTTTGTACACCACAGAATGTTTAGTTCTTAATAGTTTTACTTCACCTTTCTCTTGCATTTAAATTTAGGCATTTGGCGGTTGCCCTTATCCAGAGCGACTTAACATAACATAAAGCGATCTCTTTATATAGTACATCTGAGCATGAGGTTAAGGGTATTAAGGGCCCAACAGTGGCAACTTGGTGGTTGTGGTATTTGAACCTGGGACCTTCAGAACCGTAGTCCATTTGCCTTAACCCCTGACTGGATCTCTGAAATATTAAATTAATTGGAATATATCAAATATTATGTTAAAGTGCCCCTATTATGCGTTTTCAAGTATGATCTTTCATGCAGTGTGTCATGTAGCTGTATGTGAACATAAACTATCTGCAAAGTTGTGATGCCGACAGTGCACGATAAATGAAGTTTTTGTCTATTAAAAAAAAAAAAAGTCGGCTCACATTCGCCTAAATGAGTCTTTAGCAATTAAAATCTTTTTCTGTTACGGATCCAGGTCACTACGTAACATATTTGCATAATATCCGCCCACGTTCTATGTCGCAAATCATAATGGGTTAAAATTAAATCTATTTTTGGAAAAAACTAAGGTGTTTTTTGTCCTTGCGTACATGTAAACCTGTTTTAAGAGACTCATTGAGCAATATTAGCAACCTTTAAAATGGCATAATAGGGGCACTTTAAAGTCATGGGTGTTTTTGTTGTATATCAAAGTCAAAGTCAACTTTATTGTCAATTCTGCTACATGTACAGTGCATACATATAGAGAATCGAAATTACGTTACTCTCGCCCTAGTTACAAAAATAGTAGACCACTTTTGTGCTGGCAGCAGGTAATGCTGGCGCTCTCCGCTGGCTAACACTGCAAGTATATTTCAGACTTGTGGGAATCACTGAAAATAGTCAGATTCAAGCTAGCATTATTTAAAAGCATAAAAATTAGATAATGTTGTTGTGATTCCCATCACTAACAAAAATGCTTCACACACACACACACACACACACACACACACACACACACACACACACACACACACACACTGCACCAGGAAAGTATAATGTACTCCTACAAACTAGGTGTGTATCAAGGTTGATAAAAGTAAACACACGTGCCAAACACTAGACAAGCTGGATGGAATGAAATAATGACGTTTACATTTAGTCATTTAGCAAACAGTATTCTCCAGATAGACTTAAAAACATGCATATAACAGTCAAAGGCTTTGAACCTGCAAGGGTTAGTCTTGGTTACTCTTGGTGGTAACAAAAAGATCATTTCAGTCCTAAATTGTGTGTGGGCCCTTAATAATGCCTGAATAGGAAGTCTCCATTATTCCTTTTGTAGGACTTATAATGTCCGGCTATTTGGTAGCTCAGGAAGCTCTAGGGCACTGGGCGCTGCCAAGTACCCTGATATAAAGGAGCTAAAGTCATGATGGCTTGTGTTGTAGGATTTTGAAACCCATTTAACTAATCAACTGATAAATACCCAACTACTCGACCATAGGCACATTATTTAAAAGTGTGTAATAGATAATTTGGCTGCTTATTGATTCCATAGAGAATTTTATTTTAGTTTTTTTTTATTATTATATGTTTACAGTAACCAATAGTTATTAGGGCCCAGTTGATGCTAAAGCGTACTCACTGTATACAAATGAACATCTAATCCCATCATCTTCAGCCATTTCAAATATACTGTTAATATAGGATTTCATTTAGTGATCCATCACTAACTCAAAGTTAATGAATGAACTTTGGTCAAGCTTCTGTTATCCAGCCACATAAGAATCATATCACTCTCCCACAGCAGACCTTTCGTAATGGGTGCCTTTTGGGTTAATAATTTACCTCATGACTCACAAATGAACATGAATTACAAGGACGGATGCCCATCTTTGGCTTTCACCGAAGCATGACGGACAACGTTTGATACGTTCTGTTGCACAAAGTGTCCTATACGTCTTGAAGACGAGAAACTGGATGCGCTAATTTGCATTTCCTTTTTTTTCCCCTTGTAGGAGCAAACAGCGAATGTATATTGCAATCAAGAACCTTTTAGAAGAACCACAAAATAATTTGAAAATTTTCAAGGTAAGTAAAATGGCTTTGTGGGGGTTTATAAATCTTCATAATGCATCATATTACAAAGCTTCAGAGTGAAAGTCTGAGCCCATAAACCCATGGAAATAATCTGTGTTACATATGTAAGGGAGACTGAGACACCAGTAGGGCTGGGCTGATAAACGATATCATATCGAATCACGATTTATTTGATTTTAAAAACGATGAAAAGCTCTAGACATTTTTTGCTCGATATGGATTAATCTAAGAGCCAATCACAGCAGAACAATACGACAACAACCAATCAGTGTGCAGCTTGCGTGTGCCGTGCAGGTCAAAGTTTAAAAATTATTATTTTTTTTTACTTTTCCCCCCCGATTTTCTCCCTAATTTAGTCGTGTCCAATTCCTCCCAGTCACTAGGTTGCTCCCACATTAAGGCTACTACTACCATTCAGCCAGGAGGGCCGAAGACTATCACGTGTTTCCTCCGAACCGTGTGACGGCATCTTTTCGAACTGCTCGCTCACGCACCGTTAGGGGCTGAGTAACACACTCGGAGGAAAGCGCTATCCGCTCCTTCTGCATGCGTGAGCTCACAGACGCCCCTGATTGGCTGTAGAGCCGTAATTAACGTGGGAGCACAAAGTACCTCTCATCCCTCCCCTCTGAGAGAGCTCGGCCAATCAGCTCTCTCTAGACCTTCGGCTGCGAGAGGTTACAGCATCACCCGGGAACCGAACCAGCGATCTCCGGATGATGCGGTGAGCACTTTACAACTGCGCCACTCGGAGGTCCCAGGTCAAAGTTAATTTCCTACCGCACTTTGCGAAGCAAACTTGACATCAGGACGACAAAAAATTAGTGGAAGCAGCGACGAAAGTGAATCTAACATCGAGTTATTATCCAAAGTTGTTGAAATTGTTGACAAAAAAGGTAGCACGAACTCCGTTATATGAACGCATCACCCAAACGACCACACTGAAAGCATGAATATGCGGGCCGATGCTACTCCGTCAACTAGCAGGGCTAGCAGTGGGGCTGTACCAAAGCAGATATCGATCGTGTCGTCTTTCGTGGCCATTACACTTTATGAAAGGTGTTTCAAAAGGAGCAAGGATATAACCAGGGCCGTTTCTAACTATCTAGCGAAAGATATGATGCCCCTAAGCACACGAGGCTGAAGTTAGCTCCTTATTCGCAGCTTCCGGTTTGTTTGGCTTCTTATTGCGCAGCGTCTCATTTTGCGGCTGAAGTTTAGCTCCATTTTTGTCATTGCGTGATTAAGCCATTATGTCAGTTTATTGGGGCCGTGTGAAATAGCCTTCATTTAACTCTGAATTGTGGGATAAAAAGACAGCCCTAGTGTGTGTGGTCTAAATGTTGTTTCTCATTATTGTTCAAAAATCTCAAAACATTGTAATATCATCATAATATCATACTTTTTATCATCACAAACAAGTATTTTTTTTTTTTATAAAAATCTTTGCCTTGTAATGATTCTGAGCATGTGCCTATAGTATCTTAATATTTAAGGCCAAATCTGTCATCTGTTTTTGTTTATAAACTATACTTTAAAATGTAATTTAATGAACCCTTTAATTTTTGTGGGATACTCTTAAGCTGGCAGCGTTAACCGCTTATATCGAAATATATATCGTTATCGTTCAATGTGGGCCAAAAATTGAGAATAATTTTTTGCCATATCGCCCAGCCCTAACACCAGTTATCGATTACATCACCATTCTGAAATGTCCACCCAGGCATTATCACACTAGTACACTTCCAGACTCTGGTGCTAGTCTTCTGTCACGGTGGGATTTCCCTGTCTTAGGTTGTGGGTGGAGTGCATATCTTGTGATTTAAAACTAGGCAAAGGTCACATTTTAAAAGTGTAGTAATGCATGAATTCCTCCCATCGTGACCTACAACTTAGAAACCACGTGAATGTTCATATCTTTCTGATTCAAAAGGATGGCAAAGAAAGGTGATTTTACAACTGGACAGTGTGGAGACGTATAGCAACAAATACACAAAATATGTTGATGTTTTAATTACCAGGTGACCTATACGCTTGGGTAAAAAATATGCTTAAAAATGTGACCTTCATTTGATCAGATGTCCTGATTACTCCATTTTGGACTAGAAACAGTAATTATAACAGTTTTGCTACCAGACATTTCTGCGAAGTCTCCAGAGGTTTCTTTAAGTAGTATTTTGCTAGTTACATAATAAGCCCTGGGTTTGTTACGAACACACTGTATGCTTATCAACATGGTTCCTCATAATTTTTCTGAGAACGCCGCCTATTTTACTACCCTATCTGATTGTTATATGGTTTAGCCACAAAGAATTGACGTACTGTTTGACTAGTAACGAGCTGATATGGGAGGCACTTTTCTGCTTTTTCAGTTAATGCAGCAGTTGGAGCAAACACAATTTTCCCAGCAGGGGTGGTGATGGACTTCTTGCTGCCTTTGACCTGTGAATTCACGTGCCTCTGTCTTATGAGCAAGCTGAAAAAAAAAAGAATAGGACATTATGCAGGATAGTCAGTAGTGCTCTGTTGCTTGGCGCATGACTGGGGAAAATATATTTTGCACCCACTGATACACAAAAGAGGTTTTGTGATGAGCCATTTTTTCCTTCTTTTCCCAATAGGACACTATTGTTAAATGTTTACACCGCTGGGTTTAACCAGTTCTGAAATAAAAATGAGTAGCCACAATCTACAAAGTTGTTGTGCTGTTGGTTACCTGTATGCAAGGATGCTATTTAAACGGTTAACTAGTGAGAGATGGAGGAAAAATTACAAATTTAGTTAAGCTGCATGATTCTTTTGTGTGGCAATTCATGTGTTGACGCATGTACCCCAAAACTGATTATTTATTTATTTTTTTGATGAGCGAGGGCCAAGTAACTCCCAACCCAGTGTGGTGAGAGAGCTCGGCCAATCAGCTTTCTCCAGGCCCCCGGGCTACAGGAGGCTAATTTACCACTGAAAATGATTTTGCATTTATATATTTTTGCATTTGAGGTAGTGTTTCCTCTATCACACTGCAGACGGCATGCTCTAAACCAGGGGTGTCAAACTCATTTTAGGGTGAGGGCCGGATGAGAAGAAATGTGACCAATTTCAACAAATACACTATATTCTGTAAAACTGCATTTAACAAGTCCTCAGAAACTGTTCATTAACACTCTTATTCCTTTTTGGGGATGATGGCAAGCAAAATCCTTTCCTTTGAACATTATTACTCGTCAGATACTTTTTAGTAATGACATACCGGCTTGCAGTTGACCTCACAGAAGAAATACTTCTCTTTCCATTTCTCCTGAAACATCCGCCCTTCCAGATAAATTTTTCTTTTTTTGGACATCGCGAGTGCTTGCCACACATCTTCAAATAGCCGAAGAAATTTGATTTAGGCGCCAATTTAGAATGCGCATGTGTTTTAGAGGTTTCGGCAGAAGTGCAATAGAAGAGCAGTTAAATGATCAATGATAAAATAAAAAAATTTATAAAACCAAACACAATATTGCAGCGAATACCCGGACATAGACTTTATTTAATATTACTACTACTACTAATAATGATGATAATAAAGATTTGATCTTTAATTTTATTGTTCAAATCATCCCGCATTGGCAGGTAGCACATCATCCTGTTTGGTAGGGGTGAATTATTTGCTAAGTTTGTTTAGAATTGTAACAAAATCTAAAAAATACATGATACAAATCGAATCGGCACCTACAGCAGGTATTGTGATATCGTATCGAGTTGCTCCCTGGTGATTCCTGGTGATTTGCTACACATTTTTGTGAAATGTTGCATTAAATGGTGCAGGAATTAGCGGGTGGAATTTGATCTGATTGTATCTGCCCCTACAAGCACTGAAGTGGTGTCAGGCAGCACACTGGCAAAGTGGCATTGTGGCACTGAAAAGTGGCTTTTTGTCAACTTTCCCATTTTAGAAGCCGAGCGAAGACGTTAAACTATGAGGCCTGTTGTAATTTACACTGGTGAGGAAAAACTCTGGTGACAGGGCAGAGTTGCACACTTTGTTTAGCAGGGATTTTCCCATTATCCGGTCCCAGAGTTGTTATACTGGTACAGAACCGACATGACCCGAATGACAGAAAACCTGACAAGCTTGATTGTCCTACTGCTCGTTTGACTTTTGTCAGGAGATCACGAGGATCTGTGTAATGTGCTATCCAGAGGATACTTCAACAACAGCTTGCTGTAAATTGTTCAAAAACAGCAGAAGTTGAGTCATTTAGGATTCAGTTTTTAAATGAGACATTTTACATTTCATGTTAACCCATGCTACTTCTAGCACAAACCAACTCCATGGTTAACGGACAAATTAGGTCCCTAAGAAGGGAATGTAGAAGATGTGAACGGAAATGGAAGGAAGATAAGCTGCAAATCTCCCATGAAATGTTGAAAGTTTCGTTGTCTAAATTTCATCGGGCTGTAAAATCTGCTAGGATGAGCTTTTTTGCAATTGTTATTGAGAAAAATCGACCAAAATCTGAGAGTTCTTTTTTCAACAATTGACTCCGTTCTGAATCCTAAATTAGAAGCACCTGCTGCTTCATCTATTGATTTATGTGAAAGTTTTTTACACTTGTCGATCGCATATCGGAGGTTCGAAATAATATACAGCAGTGTACATATGTGCCTTTGAATGCACTAGAAATCACTGCTAATTTATCGCAACTTGAGCCTATTTTTACTGCTACTTTTAACGATATTGTTTTTCAGCTAAAGTCTACTTCTGCTCCTCAAGATATTATTCCGATACTTCTGTTAAAGCAAATAATTGAATCGGTCGGCCCATATATGGTTTCTATAATAAATAAAAGTTTACTTTCTGGGATTGTGCCCGAGTATTGTAAACATGCTGTAGTTCAGCCTTTGTTGAAAAAAGAAAATCTGGATAAGAGCGTTTTTGCAATTATAGACCAATCTCAAAACTTCCATTTCTGGCAAAGATTTTAGATAAATGTGTTATGATTCAACTGGAGTCATTCATTGATGCAAATCATATCAGTGAAGTATTTCATTCGGTTTTGAAGAAGCACCTTAGCACAGAAACCGTGTTATTGAAGGTTTTTAATGATTTTTTTTTACAACAGATCCAGTGAATTTGACTGTTCTATTGTTGCTGGATCTTACAGCAGCGTTTGACACGGTTGACCACCATATTCTTATTTCCCGGCTTGAAACATGTTTAGGCATCTCTGGAAATTGGTTTAAGTCCTACCTCCTAACTAGACGGTTCTCTTTGTATTGGTCAATATAAATCAATTTCATCACCTTTATCATGTGGCATTCCACAAGGGTCCGTTTTAGCACCACTTCTCTTTTCTGTTTATATGCTTCCTTTGGGTCCAATTTTGCGTAAATACAGTGTGTCATTTCACTGCTATGCAGATGATACACAGCTGTATATACCACTTAAGTCAAATGACTCCACTGCCATAGAAAGATTGTTGGCTTGTCTTAATGAAGTTAAGGCATGGATGTCCTATAAATGTTTTGAGCCCAAATTAATCTAAAACAGAATTGATTGTTTGGTCCTTCCGAACTTGATAACACAGTTGAATCTAAGCTGGGTCCTTTGTGCCAGTTTAAAAAATATCGTAAAAAATCTGGGAATGATTTGTGATGGTGCACTTAAATTTGACAAGCAAATAAATGAAATCGTTAGAACGAGCTTTTTTAAATTGAGGATGATTTCCAAATCTTTCTTGGATAAAAAGGACTTTATTTTGGAAAAGGATCCATGCATTTATTTCGAGATTGGACTATTGTCACTCGCTCTATTATGGTGCTAAAAATGGTCCAGCAGACTGAGTGCCGCTCATTCATTGGGAGATCTAATAGGCTGTTGAGATTAAGGCAAGGCACACGCTCAGTCTGCCAGCCGCATTTTATTATAACACTTCATACCGAACATTTTTTTTTATCGTTATCGACAATTTTTTATTTACCGTTTTATTGCCCAGGCCTACTCTCTTGCACTTCTTTATGCATCTAAAACCTTTTGGTTTTACCGTCTTTTTTTTTTTTCTTCTCTCTCCCAGGGTGGAGAACTGATATACAGCTGCAAAGATGACGCCAAGCAACAACCAGACTTAAATGATCTTGTCCAGCACCTGTGGCCGTACTTCCACCACAACAATGGTCACCAGTCCAGCAGAACCGTTCTCAGCGAGTTCATTCAGGTGATCTGTGGCGCTCTGCTGAGCACCGGAGACTCAAATCGCTCCGGAGAACAAAGGAAGATGCAGCTCGCTGAGAGCAGGGTGCTCTGTGAAGCCAGTCCACTGCACAGAGATCTACTACGCAACGGTAAGGGTCGTTTCTGACACATTGCTGTATATATCATCTGTGGTGAATTATGAATCATATATTTTTTTTCTTCGAAAGTTATGAACTTGTACATTAAGTAACTGTATAAGTGAGGTAAAGAGTTAAAATCACAGACGCTAAACTGATGCCGTTACTGCTCACTCAGCCTTTCTGTACCTAAACAAAACCATGTTGATGAAACTTTAACACCATTTTATTTCAGCTGTCTGTCAAATGGTAAATTTCAACAATTACTAAATAAAAAAAAAATATATATTTTTTTTTTGCCTAAAACATAGTTACAGTCTATGTCATAGGTGTACTCTGTAGAAAACTAAAACTATGTTTGGCCAAAAGTTTGGACACAAATGTCACATCCATACGCATACTGTACACTTCTCCTTTACACAAAAAGGATAGTCTATGAAGGTGTGGTGTGTGAAGGTTGAAGTGTTGTAGTGTAACAGGTTTGGGTGTCTTAGTTCGAGTGAGGGGAAATTATATTGGGCATACAGACACGCCCTGTACAATTGTGCGGTTTGAAGTTTAGGGAAGAAACGCATATAGGTATGATACGATTCTAGATTTACTCTTAGCATTATTTATTAAGCACTAGCTGCCTGGGCTTTTCAAAGTTGAAACTTTGTGGTGGAAAGGTAAAGAAAACGCTTGTATTAATTTTATATTTACTTGTATTTTTCATACTTATTACTAATTTACAATAAAAATTTTAGACAAGGGCTTCAAAGCCTTCGAGTACTTGACGATAAACTATTTTCTTAGGTTGCCTGCCTAATGCAAAAAAAACTAATTCTTTCGGGAACACAAATTTGCACTTGAGAAAAACAGGGATATCTCAGATTAATTGAAGTGTATCAATAAAAAAAGAATTTAATTAAAAATAACACTTGGAGCCTGCAATCGGAGTGCGCAGTTTAGGAACTGATTATGTCCCTCTGGTCGTCCCATAATATTTACAAAGTAGTATCAAGTTTTCTCGCCTGCCATCTTTAAAATGAAAACATGCGCACGGCAGTATGTTGTGGTAAAGTCTTGGAAACGCAATCTATTGTGATCGCTGCTGAGGATGTTGCATTAAAAGAAAAAGAATTTTATCATCAGGCACAGGAAAAACATTTCTTTAATTAACATAATTTATTTGAATCCGAAGAAATGAAGGGTTGCTCACGACTTACACCAGGTTTTACTGTACATTAAACCCTGGTGTAAATTGTCAGATATTTAAAATTTTAGCCTGAGTCCCGGGATAAACGTCTGTTAGTTTCATATTTGGTCAATCTTATCCTATTTTTTAGTCAAGTTTTAGTAAATGAAAATGTAACATTTTAGCAATAAGATTATTATTAATTAACGCTACGGTCAATCTAGTCTAGTAAAAACCTGTTAGTTTTTCACAAAATACGTTTTAAATTTTAAGAATCTTTTCATCCGATGTTTTTTTAGCCAATTATATTTATTTTTAGCCATCACAACTACTGTTGCATATTCAATATTCCTTTTTTTTTTTTATAGGAGTAGTATAGTATGGACAATAGTGTTTTGAAACTTTTTTTTTTATATATATGTATTTAAACACTTAATTACCACAAAGAGACTTACTTAAGACTACCCTGAAATTTGTATAGTATGCCTTCATGAGTCTCTTCAGGTTTGTGGTTTTTTTTCTTCTTTCCCCCCCAGCTTTTTTCTCCGGTTCAATATAAATAAAATGGGCCCAACTATCGGCTCTTCTCTTTTGGCTGAGTAGTACTGCTGTGATGACGAAGAGTTAAAGATGACTGAGCTTGTAACATCCTGTCACTGCGTGCGCAAACTACTCCTGATATACGGTGCGCCGTGACCCGGGAAACACTGCTGCTGGTGCCATAATGAATGAACACTGTATCACAGCGGATTGTGACAAAAATAAAATGTTGACGAAAATAAAGACAGATGTTTTATTAGTTTTTATTTTTTAAACCACATTTTAGTCTCAATATTGCATGCTGATTCTGTCACTGTTTATAGATATCTGTGACGTTTTGTCATCGTCTTGTCTTAATCAGAGGAAAAAGAGTTTCATAATTATTTTTGTTGAGGAAATTAATTAAAACTCATGAAAAACTGTAACAGAAAGTTAATGTTAAGATTCCACTCTGATGAGCTTACAAGCTTTGCTTCTATGAGCAGGTTTTATTATACCAGACCTGACATAACCCCAGTTCATCTTTTTGTCTTATTTCCACAGGCAGTCCTGGACTTCCCAAAGACTGTGTCCTTGCCAAAATCCTTCAAGCTCAGATGATGGACAACCTCGACGTTGAAGGCCTCTACCCGCTGTACAAGAGGGTTGAGCAGTATCTGGAGGAGTTCCCTACAGAGAGGTTAGTTGTAAACCTTCACCACTTTCTATAGACTGTAATGATGCTGTGTAAGCACTAGGTGGCATAAACACACAGGATAAGGTTTAGCAGGGGTGATTATTGGGTGGTGTCAAGATGCAGAGTGATTTTATTGTTTTTCATTTCATATAAAAAAAAACTTCTTTAAATAATATTCACAGTAAACAATAATCTAATACACCAGTGTATTGATGTTCTGTGGGGTTTAGGAACAGATTACAGATAGACGGTCCTTACGATGTGAATTTCCTGGAGAAGGTGAAATCGTGTCCTCCCGAAGACGATGGCTCCATAGAATATGCAGTCGGAAAGGTAAAGCCGTAAAACCGTACTTGCCATTTAAGTGTTTGGAATTAATAACATTGTATTCTGACTTCATCTTCGAAAAACAATATGCTGTAGGTTCTTCAGTACAGAGTAGCGATGACTGCTAAGGACTGCTCCATCATGATCACATTCGCACCTTGTGGAGAAGATGAAAAGTGAGTATCGTTCACAATGTGTGCACTGTGTGTGATGATTTAAGATTTCTCCTCATAGTGATCTTTTCACTCAATCCCCATCCAGATTAACATGATGTCTTTCTTCCTACTGTTGTTGACTGAGTTGAGGCATGATGTTTGATACAGTGCCGTGAAAAAGTATTTGCCTTTTCCTTATTTAAAAAAAGAGAATTTTTCATAATTTGTTCCGGAAGTATATCAAAGTAGATTGTAACCTCTCGCAGCCGGAGCTCTCTCAGAGGGGCGGGATGAGCGGTACTTGGTGCTCCCACATTAATTACAGCTCTACAGCCAATCAGGTGCGTCTGTGAGCTCGCGCAAGCGGAAGAAGCAGATTGTGCTCTCCTCAGTGTTTCGCCGCCCCCAACGAGCGAGCAGTTCGAAACGATGCGATCGGCTGGGCGTCACATGGTTCAGGGGAAACACGTGATAGCCTTCGGCCTTCCTGACTGAGTGATTAGTAGTAGCCTTAATGTGGGAGCCCCCTAGTGACGGGGAGGAATTGGACACGACTAATTTAGGGAGGAAAAACTGAGCTCCCCACTACTGAGCATAGGAGGTGATTAGCCACAATCCCACAGCGCAAGAGTGAAGTGATCATGTGACGGTCGGCAGACTAAGCGCACTTATCAATATCAAGACATCACCCATTTAACAAGTTGAAATTTATTTAAAATTTTGCTCGTCTTGCAAAACGCTCACAGACCATGTTACTCGCACTCCAAGATCACTGTATTTGTCATATTAAAATCCGTTTGATAATATTAGATAACCTAAGTAAACACAAAATGCAGTTTTTAAATGATTTCATTTATTTTAAGGGGGGAAGAAAAAAAAAACATTTTCACATAGGGCCACATAGGTTTTGACAGCCTTTTTTCCCTAAATAAATGAAATCATTTAAAAACTGCAATTTGTATTTACTGTAATATTAAAATTTGTTTGATCTGAATCATTCAAGTGTGACACGTGCACTGTAGGTTTTTGCAGACTGGCACAATTGTAATCTGCAGTTTTCCAGTCAATCACTACATCTAGCTGTTTCCCTCTGCCATAATCTGTCACTCAGCTGCAGGAAAACTGTGCAAACTAATTTTATGCTTTGAGCAGTTTACCAGAAATTTCTCATCTGCTCCTGATGTTACCAATAAGAGTAATAAATCTCTTCATCACAATGCACCATTCTGCTGTTTGGTTGTTGCTTAGTGACTGATTTCCGAAGGCCTTAGAGCTGTTGATGCCAATTTGTGTGTATAGTCATTAACAAAATCTGAAATAGGAATGCACCAGCCTAGAGAAAGCTTCTTTTAAAGGCATTGCACTACTGATCGGAAGGTCCCAGGTTCAAACTCCCGCTTCTACTGCTTAGACGTATAAAGAGATAAAAATGGAAGTCTCTCTGGATACCGCGTCTATCCAATTCTGTAAAAGTAAATACAAACGATAAAACTAACAGGGACACAGTGTAATATTGTGCTTCAATTATTATGGAAACGAGTATAAATATTGATCAACACTGCAATAAACTGTAGGCAAATGGGGTGAAAACAAGCAGGTTTGTTTAACAAGTCAGGAGCCACTAGGCTGCGCTGCAGTCACCTGTGTACAACAGACACTCGGCAGGATTGTAGGGCCTGCTGTAGTGAGCAGGTCTGAAGCTGGCCTGGATGTTTTTAAAGAAGAGAACTGAATGTTCTGAATGAGAATAAAGTAAGCTGTTCTCTAAACGAGTGACCACTTTGTCTTTTGGACAGAAATGCATAATATACTTATGATAAATTTAGGCCTTGTACACCTTGTTCTTTTCCCCATCATCAGGTTACCCTGAGTAAACACTGATGCATTTGGTGTATTAGCTGTTTTAATCAGTAGTGTGTATGTGTTTGCACTGACGTGAGATTATCAGACTCTGCTGATGCGGTTTCATGCTTCTTTCCTCTCATTCAACAATGACTCAGACAGAAGCGAACTAATTAAGACCTCCAGCTCGTAAAAGAATGTTCAGTTTGCTAAAGTGGAGCGAGTGACTCGGTAAGGGAGCGATTGGTACCGAATGGGAGACGACTGGTACATGAATACCATTTATATAAAATGTCTATATTTCTCCAGATTTAGTTATACACTTGGAGAGCTAATGGAACGTGTTACGGTGTGTGGCTTGTTTCTCTACCTGTAGCTAAACTCAATTATTTATTTTTATTTCTTTGTCCTCCCAGACTACAGCCACATTTAGAAATCCAGCCTACAAAATCTCGTTTCGCGTTCTCCGTCTCCATCCTGGATTTGGACCCCAAACCGTACGAGAGCATCCCGCACCAGTACAAACTTGACTCCAAAATAGTCAACTATTACCTGAAGAGCACAAATGCCACACAGGAGCTGCCACCCTCCAGCCTTTACACTGAGCGGCAGGACTGCACGCTGCTCTTCCATCCTGTATGAACCTCGCTCTCCTCTCGTCCCTGCTCCACACTCTGCTTCTCATGTGACCCGTGACAAAAGGCAAAACCTGAACATGAAATGCACCATCTGTGTGTATTGATCACAGCTCTTATTCCTTCATTCTTTCACTCTTTAAGATGTGTGCCAATTTATTTTTTTTGTGGGGGGAGGGGATGTAAAAGAGTCTCACCTTTACAACGATGGAAAGAGACAGAGACAGAGAGAGCGCGAGCGAGCATAGTTGGTGGTCATGTGACCCACAGCAGTGCGTTCTAGTGCCAAAAGTGGCTTACTTCTCTTGCATGGAGTGACAGTGTCTCAATGTAGAGACGAAGGAAAAAAGTGATAGTTTATTAAAATAAAGATGGATACTTGACGTGAAACAAGACTACTACTCCATAATGTGTAGGTCTGTGACCACTGACATTAACAGGATTTACAATATGGTGAGAAGGCTGAATGTTGATGCATTTAGCAGTCAGTGCCATCACTTTCTGTACGTTCAATAAGTACTGTACCATAATCTTATTTATGTTGGGTAATCAAGCTTCTCAATCACATTACATGTGGCTTTTGATTATATATATATATATTTTTTTTTTGCATTACATGCTGATGACAGTGTTTAACCACTGCATTTGTTTGCTGCTTAAATTGTTCCTAGTCTATTGTTTTTAATGAAGTTTTTTGTTGGTTAAAATAATTTTTTTTCCTTCTGTTTTTGACCTAATCTCTGTCCACCTTAAGTGTAGCACATGTGCAGTGAGCACTAGTAATCTTGTATGCTACAGGTACAGTGGATATGGACCAGGTCCAAATAACAAAAAAACCCATTAAAAAAAAAAAAACAAGACCGTAATCTTGTAAGTGCTGGAGAAATGCCTTTTTGGAGAACGCTGAATTGAGCTGGGCTCTTGTTCGGGCCTAAACCAAACTAAGCGGTGGTTAATGTAGGTTTTACTTGTAGACCAAAGGCATTCAAACACATGTTGCACATAAGAGTATAGCGAACCATGCTGGCACTTTCCATAACTTGTGTAACCTAAAGCAGTTTATAAAATTTTTAATAGCTTGTCCTCATCATAAAGTACTCTGAGTAACAGCCTATACGTTTGGCCCATTTAATTACAGCAGAAAGCACAGTGTTGACTAGCCAAATCTTTTATAGATTTACATGTAAACGACTACTTGCTTGTGACCACTTTAAAGTGACAATATTCATCACATTGAAGGATATTTCTGCATTTGTGCTGGTAGCTGAGAGTCGTATCAGCTGATAAATTACATCAAATGCATCACTGCTTGGGCCAGTGCTGCTGCTGTTAATATTATCATCATTAGTAGTATTATTATTAAAAATAATTACCTTCCCGCTTATATGTGGTCTAGCGATTGCTGTGTTTGTTGTTTTAAACCACTAAAGTCTGTTTCTCTTCCTTAGTTAAAAACTGAACGATTCAGTGACTTGATTTTGTAACTGCGTTTGCGCTTCTCGAGGCCTTAATCAACAGTTCAGAGGATATTCATGTATTTAAACATGAACAGCCTGTAATATTGGCCAAACTCTTACTGTTGCTCCTAATGTACCTCTGTAAATGTTTGTACTTTGTGCTGCAGATTTTAGTTTGTTAATTATTACATGTGAAGTAGTAAAAAAAAAAAAAAACCTAGATTTTTTTTTTTTTGGAAGTTTAACATGAAATCAGATGTCAATGTTACTTTACTCTTTTTGCAAGAGATACAGATGTATCTGGGTGCGAGACTCATAGTTTGTGTTGTTGCAAAGCAAAAGTTTTGGTCTACACTGCCAGTCAAACATATTAAACTGAAATCAAACAACCTTCATCACTATTAGTGCCACAGAAACCGTAAGTTAAGGGGAAAAAATAATGTAAATCATCAGTTTCTTTTAATTAAGACAAAATCAATTGGCAATGTAGCAAAGCTCTATATAAAGTTCAGTTGACAAGACAACAATGCCTATGGATGATTTATTAATATATATATATATTTTTTTTTACACTTTAACAGTTAATTCACTTATGCTAGTATAATAATTTTTCTTTACAGTTGATTTTTTACAGGATTTAAAATGAATCAATAGTTTGATTAAAGAGAAGGTGAAAACCTTTGACTGGCAGTGTCAGAAATCTGAAGAGTGCAAAGTTATGGCCAAACTTGAAGTTTTTGTTCTGGTTAACTTGGAGGGAGCAAAACAGCAGCTGACTCACTACAAAGGAACTAAAGGATGTGTACTTGCTAAATTGAAACCCAGGTTACTATTAATCCTCTCAATAAATCACACGCACTGTGATTACATAAGGACTAAACTGTTCACTATTTCAAAAGACAAAGTGGATTTTGGGGTCACATTTTTCTATTTAAATTATTTATTTTTCTAGCTATTGTCTAATGATGTATACTTACATGCGCTATGTGCACATGTGGTGACAGAATGTGTACAGATTGCATTAATACTTTCTAAATGGGTGAAGATACAATGGTGTTTTTACTGAATAAAATGATAAAGAACATATGTGTTTGTTGTCTGATTGTTCAAAAACACACAGACTGTATTAAACTTTCAATTGTGGCTTCCACTCCGAACGCCATCAGGAGACTCCGGAAGCTGTCTGGTGCTGACTCCAACACGTTTTCTGTATCCAGTTTTTGAGCTGTTGATCAAGACAGCAGGTTTTATCATTGAGAATTTTTACATTGCTAGTTTTTTTCTTTTTAATACATAATGCAATTTTTTTTCATGTTGTGTTTCAGTAATGCAACTTCTAATACAAAAACTTTAAATAAAACCTGTCTTTTAACATATTTTTATTATTCATTACATCATGAATTTGGTAGGGTCAGAGATCAGGGTTAGCCTTTATAACCTTATCGCCTTTATGCAGTACTGTGCAAAAAGTCTTGAGCCACCACTCATTTCTTCATGATGTTGATTAAATTAAATACACTGCAACACACGTTGCACTGGGACAGGCTGCAAAGTGCCTAATGGCACTTTTCCACTGCATAGTACGGCACGACACGGTTCAGTTCAACTCACTTTTGGGCGGTTTTCCACTGGGAACAGTACCTGGTACCTGGTCCTTTTTTTTAGTACCACCTCAGCCGAGGTTCCAAGCGCGCCGAACCGTTACCAAAACGTGACGTGTAAACTCTGCTGGTCACCGGAGAAAATCGTCATTACTGCGTCACTGAGCTGACACGAAACACAACAGAACCGCTATATTTAGAACAGCCAGCGAAGCATCGGATGCACCTTTATGTATTAACCAAAAATTTTCTTTGGCTGCCAACTCCTTCGTCTCGTTGTTAAAAACATCCACATGCCGAGAATGAAGAACACCATGCCGTCGATATGCTCCATTGTCGTGTGTTTGTTTGTGGTGCGTTTACGATGACGTCACGGCAGTAGCGGCGCCGCAACTAAAACGACACGTGAGTAATCCCGCCCACTCTAAAGCGGTACTAAACTGCAGTGGAAGCGCAAACCGAGCCAAACTGCGCCGAACCGAAGTGAGTTGAACTGAACCGTGTCGTGCTGTACTATGCAGTGGAAAAGAGGCATTAGATCCTATTTAAAAATTGTTTATGTAACATCCTCAGCAGCAACCTCATTTCCCCTCTTGTCTGTTCCAACCATTCAGCATCACGAATATACTAATCACCAGTCTGATCATCTGTCATCATCTGCACCTGTTTGTGCCTTAAGTTAGATGGTTTTATGCTTAAATGTTTCATGGATCACTGTGTGACTTAAACATTCCTCTGAAACTGCTCAGTACAGACAGGACTTTTGCACATTGCTGATCATCAATCAGTTGAGAGTTGAGGTGTTGGTTCTACATTTAAAGAAAGTATACCACAAAATCACTGGTTTGTGACCTTTAAACTAAATTAACCTGGATATCCAGGGTATATGGGACAAGCAGATCATATGTCTGGGCTTTTTATTTATCATAGATGCATAGCTAGATGTTCACAATTTTAGATAAAATATTTTATTTGGTCAACAAATTATTCCTCATAGTTTTAGAACTGACTTCTATGCAGTAACCTCAGTATGCCCTATATTCCTCTGAACCTCCTCCCTCCACCTGTTACAGCTACACCAGTACAGCTAAGTGAAATAAAACTCTTGCTTTTAGCTCAACATGCTGTCACTTTGCAGTTAAACATGATGAGGAAACAATAAAGATGAGGGGAAAAACATATTGTATGTGTGATATAAAGAGTAAACGTCACGGTTCTTGGCCCGGCCCTTTGTCAAGGGAGTAACCACGTTGAGGAAACACAGACCTTTTATTGGCAAAGATTAATTCCTCCAGCTGTGTTGTTTGCTACACGGGAACTGACATGGTTTTTTGTATCTTTACTAACTAACACACTTTGTTAGTAAAGATACTACTAACTTAAACTTTGTGTGCAAGCTGGGCTGCACACTGAAGCCTTCACTTGCTTGGTGGACTGTAGCTAACGCCATCATTTGTCCACTCCTGAACTGTGTTTTCAAGGCTAAAGGTACTTGTTAAATATTTAATGGCCATTTTTTTTGTCTTTTTTTTTTTTTTTACACTTTTTTGTAGAAAACAAATGTCTTCTTGACTTTTGTTGTAAATTGTGAAAACGGAGACCTTAAAAAGTATTAATTATTCACTGAATCAACACTAGTTCCAATACCCTGATGTTGTCAGTGTGGAAAATACTGGTGTTGGTTCTGGTATTTAAAGTGCTAAGCTACCACAGCATCACAGTTAGATGGACACATTTATCTGTTCGTCTCAGCCTGGTTGAACTGTCAAATGTTTATGTCTCAATTAATGATACAGTATCCTCACCTTGCTCAGGCATTTTCATCAGTAGGTCAATCTTCGGCTTGACTGTTCCTTCTTTACTGACGGTAATGTTCCAGAAAATGCTCATTGAACACCTGAAGTTGAAAAAAAAGATATATATTTGTTCTGTTTTTATGTTTCCATGAGGACACAAAAGCAAGATCAAGCCAAATGTCTACACTGTCTAAAATGTTTCTACACACTGACATTGATTGGTTAAGACATTTTATCCTACAACAAATGTCTTTATCCATTAACTGGAAAGGCATTCATGACTCTCTTTACTGGATAAAGCTATAGACGTCTCCTTAAAATCTGCCCAAAATAACAAACCTTGAAGGATCTCTGTAATTATGTTACATTCAGAATGGGACAGAGTTTACCTCAGAGATGCAAACTCCCTTTCTAGGCATCTTTCTTGAGAACAGAAAACTGTGGCACTCTGGAGGTTATCATTTGAGCTTTATAATATAAGTTGAATTTGGATACTATTGTATAAACGCTTCATATTACAAATTCCCAATGGTATAAAAGCTTACCCAGGAAGTTGTGGACTCTGGATCACCATGATTTCAGATCTGCAGCCTTCAGGAAGTTGAACCACATCTGGGTATTTCTCCTGGCAAGACAAGCAAGTTCAAAGGTTTTTATTGGTGTACACGCTACCTACAGTATATTCGGAGAGTAAGTAACTGATGCCTGCACATTTATTACTGAGGAACGTGATTATACAAATTCCATACTTTGCTATACAAACATAAGCTCCTGTTCATCTACAAGGATGAAGCAGTTACTAAAGATAAATGATTGGATGAATGAGTAAAGCCTAATTTCCACCAGATAGTGTCCCAACACTTTCATATTAATCAGCATGATCTTTTATAACCTTGAGCTTTATCTCGAACTTAAAAACTTGTTTCCCCAAAACTTCTCAAGCCAAATGTACACCTCTTGTAGTATCAATACATCACTGTGAGCTTTGTACTGTTGGTTTGTGACTATGAACAGGCATATAAAGTAACTAACTCTTCTTATTCCATCACATGAGCCACAGATGGATGATAAATGAAAGGTGGCTGTTATTCTGTAGAAGGCATTTTGTTCTCAGGGTCTGTGTAGGCTTGTCTCCTTAGAGGTAAACATACATTCAAGTCAATTTAAGGTTTTTCTCACTGATTGTCTTTTATCTTACGAAGAAACAGTTCTGTCCTGATTGGAGTGTTCACTTCCAGGATTACCGCACTCCCATCCTCAGGCCATGAAGGATCACCGAACGTTGAGAATGATGTAAATCACATGTAAAGGCTTCAACACTCACCACATTTCAACCCAATTGAACACATATGGGAGATTCTGGACTAGCATGTTTGCGTGCTAAGGGAATATCTTTTGAAAGACTTGGAGACTCACCTCACTAAAGCACTTTATGTTGGGTTTTCCATTAATTTGTGATTTGTCTGTACTCACTATTATGCTTAAATGATGATTTACTATGGGTATGCCAGTGTTTTTCCTCTTGATTAAATGTGTCTCCTGGTAGCAAGTGTAAATAGTTATATATCTTGTTAAAATATTTTGATGTTGGTGCTACTTGCTTTTTCAGTGCGCTTTAATCCTGCATTTAACTGACGTCTAAAAGAGAACATTTCCATTAAGAAATCTAACTGTAATAAATATATATGTTATTATTACTAACCATGATTTTTCCATTTAATATTTATGGTTTACTACTGTGCAATGGAAATTAAATAAGTAATGCAGATTTAAGCATTTCTTTTACTGTACCAAAGAAAATAAGATGAGAGAAAGATGTACTACTGAAAACTGCTTAGTAATAGCTTTTTCTTTTGGCAGAATCAACTGCCAAAGACAATTCTGTAATAGCAAAAGCTCCGTCTTTGCCGAGTCACTTAAGCACCAGGCAAAAGTGACTCAAATCTGATTTTTCTTATTCTAATGTGATACAAGATTTGATTTTTAGGGCTTTTTAAAATCTAAAATCTGATGTTTTTCAGGTGGGCTCAAAGTCACTTTCGTGTGTTGTTTTAGATCAGATAGATATCTTATACATCATCATACGAATTGAAAGAGAATGGACAGATCAGAATTCATGTGACTTTTTGCCTCTGACGTCATTAGTCAGCACCAGCAACACAGGGATTTCATAGCAGTCATTGCTAGTGAAATAGCTAAAGTAAGACGTCTGGCTTTCTTTTAGGGATGGAAATTACCAGTCATCTAAGATACAATACTGTCACGATACCTAGGTGACTATTGGATTAAAATTCTGAAAGTATCACGATATTATAAATCGTTGATTTAACTGAAATTTAACTGAGCAACACGTATTTTTGAGATGTTTTACCACCTCAGAGAGGCCTCCAAAAACTCAACTTGACTGTCAACACGCGGGTTGAGTGGCTGTGAGCACGCAGGGCTTTTAACTCACACGAAATTGCCTGCATGTAATGAGCAGATTTAAGACTTATTCACTCACAGAATTCGGAGAAAAAGACAAATCAGAGGCTTGTAGCCCATAAAACCCAGAGCATTTTTTGGTTTGCTTTTTTAAATTGATTTATTTCTTTTTATTAAACATATATAGAGCTCACAATTGTACAATATAGAGTGACTTATGACCTAAAAATTAAAAATGGGTCACATAGGCAAAGAAATAGCACAGATACTATACACATGATCTTATGGTTGCTTTTGGTTCTTTCCAAAAGTTCTATACTTTGGCGATGTCATTCCCATATTAAGGGTGGTAAAATGTAAACAGTATAAAAGTAAGCGATATGCAAATCACCACAATAAAAACATGATTCATAACTTATGAATCATCTCTACTTTCTTCCTTCTTCTGGACCTCAACAAATACAGCTGAGCCATTCTCCAGAGCAAGACGCCAAGCATATTTTTTGCTAAAATCGCATCCAATGTTTGAAATACAAGAATGGGTGTTATAACCGAGATCACATGAGCAAAGATGTATTGATGTGCACAGGTGTGCCGTTTCAGAGAACAGACGCTTCAACATGAGAGGCAGATAAAAATAATTTGTCATTTTTATTGTAAACTGTTATGACAGGAAAATCTGATCTGACCAAACCAATCAGAATTGAACAACATGGCTTGTAATGTGAACATGGCTTTTTTTTTAAAAATCATAGTTCATATGTACTGTAAGACCTCACTTCATTGAATTAATTCAGTTTGTACACTAAATTTAGCATTGTATACACTGTACAAATTAAATTACTAAAACAGCAATCAGTCAAATGCTGACTTTACCTCTTAGGGGCCATTAGTTTTTTTTGTGTTCTGTACTCAGAACATAAAATCATTCAATAACCACATAAAAATACAATGTCTTTCCATTCTCTAGCGATTATGGAAAGCCCACCACAGATAATCTGTTCCACAGTCTTCCTGTGCAGACATTCAGTCGTTACAAAAAAAAAATCCTAGAGTTTCTCTGAAAGGGGGGAAAAAAAAGCCCACAGTGGTGGTCACAGTCCTGTCTGCACTGGAGCTGGAGGTGCACATGTCCCCGAGGGACGAAACCCAGACTGTATTTCTCTTACACAGCAGAGCTGTTAGATTTCTCAAATCTCTTATTGTCCAATCTAATTTTATATGTACAGTATATATAAAAACCAAAGAAGTAATCAGTGATGCTTTTAAAAGGACTTCACATTTTAAT
Source organism: Channallabes apus (assembly GCA_030522415.1). NCBI lineage: Eukaryota > Metazoa > Chordata > Actinopteri > Siluriformes > Clariidae > Channallabes > Channallabes apus. The sequence goes on from CM060123.1 coordinate 17,792,083, forward strand.
ATAGGAAATAAAAGTATAATATACAGGACATACATTTTTTTCCATACCACTGGAAATAAAAATGTTAAATTATTTACTGGTGGTGAAAAATAGAGTTCTCAGGTCAAATGCATGCAAAGATAAAATCAGAGCATTCTAACCAGCCTCTTACTGCTGACAAATTCCTACTAATGACTCACACATCTGAAGACGTGTCTCTTCTTGTCTCTCCAGGGAAGATAAAATAATCAAAAATAAATGAACATACAGTATTATGATCAATCAGAAATGATCACCAAACATCACTTTGTTGTTGTTACTTACAACCTAACACTACTTTTTACATTTTATAATTTTACTTTATACTTTTTACACTTGGTAACTTTACTTCCCATCATTTAAGCACCTTTTTATTGTTTGTGTTTATTGTTTTTGCATAATGTAGAAAATGTGAAACTTTGAATGCTGCAAGTTATATAAATCCACTTCAAATTGTCGTCCCTTCTTATCTTGAAAATTATGTAATCCAATTTAGAATTCTGAACATCTATGTAATATTTGTCTGATACTGAATAACCTGATGGTGACAAACTACCTCTTAATGGTAAATACAGTACACAGGAAATAATCTAAATATGTTCCAAATTCCAAACTGCAAAGATACCCCTAATTATTAAAAAGTAATAAATGGTTGATTATCAGTAACCTACCATTGCATTAATGATGATATTGGCCTAAGCTATGCTTTTAAAAGCTTCCCACTTAATCCGTTAATTTAGGCACCCTTACAAAACCTGGCCATTATTCATTAATCCTGGGAAAAGACACCTCGTCCCCTCAGTAGCTTATTAAGGTGCCAGAAAGGTATGAACAGTCTGTAATACAATACAGTATCTCTCTTACTGTTTATCTTTCCCTTTGCCTGCAGTCATTTTATTATTCAAACATAACTGAGTACAGACAGAAGTCTCTCTAGGGGGGTTAGTGATTGCTCCAAAAACATATTCTATTCATATTATCTGTATAGTTAAATTTCACATTTTTTAAAATAATTTATTTAATAAATGGGGTTGTGTATTACTTGCACCCCACTTTTATAATTTAGTCTTTAAAGTTTGGCCAATGGATTTTTTTTACATGGTTACAGTAAACAAACAAACAAAAAAAACTAACACCACACAGTGACTAAGCGTTAGGCCACCAGGACAACTTCATTCTATAAGTCTCTGGAATTGTACTGCAGGATGAACACCATTTTTCCAAAAGATAATTTCTCAGTTGGTTTTGCGATGAGTGTGGTGGAGAGTGATGTCAGACACATCACTCCAAAATCTCCCACAGTAATTCAGTTTGCTTGCAATCTGGTAACTGTAAAGCCCACAGTTTATGATTTACAAAACAAAAAAAATTCCTTCAAAATGTCTGCCACACAACAAAAGAGGCCAGGCCACAGTTATAAATAAGAAACCTGTTCTTAATCTGTCTTGCCTGGTTAAATAAAGGTAAATAAAAATAAAAAAATTTAATAAAAAAAAGAGCTTTTCATTTTCTTGGTCGCTTGGCTGTAGCTTAATACTAAAGAAATCAAATATAGCTGTTATGTACTGTACAGTATAAAGCAATTGTGAAAACCTAAAATGCAGTGTCTTGCTTGATCAACTAATAATCTGCAGCAGTGTAAATCGCATTTTTCATTAAAGCACCTCTTTAAAACAGTAAGTGGTTTATATGGAAGACGCCCCAAGGTACCCTGCTCAAGGAAAGGAAAGAAATACAGCTCCTTCCCTGAAAACGCTGATGCCAGACATGCCACAACAGAGTACCTCAGTTTTCTGGCATAATGTGAATTCTTCCATATTAAAAAAAAAATCCATACGAGACTACACCAACACTACCACAGTGGAAAAATACATCTTACAATTTATGCAAGTTGCTAATGCAACTAAAGAGACAAATCATGATGACAATCACAGCTTCTAATGCATAGTTTCTGACTAAGGTTTGGGGCTTTATTCTCTCAGAAAACTCTTAGCTTTATGAGGTTTCTGGTTGTATAGAGATCATGGTAATTATTTTTTGCATGACGAATTCAGGAACAATAAAATACTGAAGAGGAAAAAAAGAAAATACTGTTGCATGTTTCATGGGCTTTTTTCCAAAATAAACCAAAATTTTAAGTTTTCCTTCTGAGCCTGTATCATATTTAAAGCCTGCTCTACTCCATGGCAAGTCCACATCATTCACTGTAGCCAGCTAGTGCACTTAATTCAAAATCAATTCACTAACAATGTAATTTGCAAGCCTACAAACATGTAACACTGCCTTTACTTGACAGTCTCCATTGCAGAGATCAAGAAAGCCATCTTCCAGAAAAACTCGGGCACAGCATCAGGAAAGAATGTTATCACTAATGAGACCGTGATGCTCTGATTGTTACTCTGGTACATGTTACTTTACTTGAACAGGAGAAGCAAAGCACATGGAAGAACTATGGAAACTACAGGGCTATCTCACTTCTTTTTTTTTTACTGTTGGAAATATCATTGCTCAAGTCAGTCTCACCATTGACTGCAAGCAGATTCTGCCAGAGACACAGTGTGGCTTCTGGCCACAGTAAATTCGTATGGACATGATCCTTACAGCGAGACAGTCACAAGAAAAGTGCATTGAGCAAAATGAGACTCAACAGAGTCTTGATTGACCTGAGAAGAAGACTTTGACACAATCAACAGTAAGGCTCTTTGGAAAGTTCTTGAGGGCTTCAGATCCCCACACAAATTTGAAAGATCACCCAAATCTTTCATTAAGGTTTGACAGTGGTGATGTGACAGCAGCTTTTGGAATATGCAGTGGTGTGAAGCTGGGCTGTGTCCTAGTGCCAATCCTCTTCAACATCTCACGTACAGTATGTCGTCTCATGAAGTCTAGGGTCTGGAGAAAAGGGTGCATATATCTCATAACATTTGGATCGTCTGGAGTATTTACCCAGCACAACATAAAATACAATGTTTACAATCCTGTGGTTCTTCCATCTCTCCTTCAAGCATATGAATCTCAGATGCTATACTACCAGCACATTAAAAAATTGGAAAACTTCCACATACAAGTTCATTGATCCCTAGTTGTAAATTGCATGAATGCATCACTAAACTCCACCAGCTATAAGCATCATGCCCTATCTCCTGTAGCATGCTCCTACATATGAACGTTATCTGCATGGAAAGGCAATGCATGCCCAGATACCTGATGTTTGCAGAGCTTGTACAGTATGTGGCAAAAGAAACCGAGGTTAACCTTGGTTTGAAAAAAAATGGTTAAAAGACTCCATTAGAGCCAACCTCCACTTGTGCAAGATCAAAACGAAAGAGCTGGAGGATTATGCTGGAGATTTGCAAGCCTGTGTCAACTTTAAGAAGGCCCAGTGTCAAAGACTTATAACTACAAGAGAACAATGCTACTGTACAGCAGTGATCACAGTGAAGGACTTCATTCACTATTAGCGACGAAGGAAATAGATGGAAAGAGTAATTAATCATTACGGAGTAAGCGGGTTTTAAATCGGATGTGCGCATTACTGGATCTGTACCGACAACAGACCGCAAAGGATGATGGCCACGCCTGGGATGATGGGAATTGTAGTTCCCGCTACCTCCCGTTCGCTCCGTCCGCCTGAGCAAACTTTTCTCAGAAGACCTATAATTTTACCGTCATGCGACCACGGTATTATCGAAATAAAGTGTTATTGTGGTACGACGGTATTTACAATACCATTACATCCCTACTAAATACATGTGAATGCAGTATTGGTATTTCAGCAACGGCGACTACCAAAATCCTCTTGTACTCTGGGGGGGGGGAAAAAAAAAAAAAAAAAAAGATATCGATGCCTCACTATCTTTTTTTTTTTATTATTCTAATTTCTTACATCATAGTTTAACAAAGCACTAAAAATCTGTACTGTATCTGAGCTGAAGTTTAAAAATAATCCCTTCCTTTTAATCACCTGGACATCAAAAGGAGGTTGATGGGGGTGAACTTTTTGCTCAAATTTCCTGTAAGCTCTATGACAGCACTGTAATGTCCTGAACATGCTTTCACATGTGTTTGGTATATAGTGGACATATGCCTCATCTTAGCCAATTTTCTCTCACTGTACAAAACCAGCAGCTGTGCATACCTATTAGATGAGTCACACAGGACGGGTTAACATCTGAATATACACAGCAAACTTCACTGCCTCTAGAAGTCCCCACAAAATTATCCCTCAAAGACAAGCACACAAACAGTGGGGAAGTATGACATCAATATAAATCAATGTAAGAATATAAATATACATCAATCAATATAAGAATCAGGGTGTGATGTTATCTACTTTATATATGTGCTGAAAAATGTATTCCGCTTCCCTGTACACACAACAAAGATTTAATTTTAGATGAGATTTGTTCTGGATTGTTGCGGGGCATACATGTCCTCAATCAAGTGAGCTGTATACAATGCATTCAGAAAGGACTTTATTCACTTTATATATTTCACATTTGGTTTCATTAGAGAATTTCAGATCTATGCAGACTTTTCTACACATAGGTCCACAACAAACTGAGCAAACTGGATAGGTCTTTTGTCAGAGAGTTGTCTTAGATCCTGAATGTCATTCTCAACCGAACACAACAGGATCGAATTAGAAAAATTACCTAACCACTGGGTATTTATGGTCTCGTCGTCTCATTGTCTATATCGCTTAATCCTGTATTCAGGGTTGCGGTGGGCCTGCAGCCTATCCCTAGAAACTTAGGGCACAAGGCAGAGTACACCCTGTACAGGGTGCCATTCCATTGCAGGGCTCCCACATACACACACTGATTTACACGCTATGGGCAATTTGGAAACACATAATCTGCATGTTTTTGGACTGTGGGAGGAAACTGGAGTACCCAGAGAAAAACCTATCAAGCACAGGGAGAACATGCAAACTCCATGCACACAGAAACAGGAATTCTGGTCGAGACTCGAAGACGGACCCTGGAGGAGCAAGGCGACAGTGCTGACCACTTTATGGTAAAGCAGACAAATAGAAAACTTCAGCACATTGTTTTCTTGGAATTTGTCAGAAGGCATCTAAAATCTTTTAAGTCATAAGAAACAAGATTCCAGGTGAATGAAATTATGAATAAACTCTTCAGCCTGTATGGCAAGTGTTAATTCTGGAAGAAACCAGAACATGGTGGCAACATTATGCTATGGAGAGGTTGCTTTTCAGAAGCAGGCATCAGGAGCTTGTCCTGATGAACAAATCACATGCATGTATGTGACTCAACAGCAGTCAAGACCTCTAACTGAGACAAAGGATGACTTTCTCACGAGACATTGACTTAAAAGAGTCAAAATCTCAAGAGAGGCTTTGGGTCAAGTCTGTGAATGTCCCTGAGTGTAAACATCATTCTATATTTAAACATCTTGTCCTTCCTATATAATTGCTAATAATTGTTTGATGTTTTCTGCTGCATGGTAGAAAGTGAAATCTGTAAACATCACCCTTCATCGAGTCAATTTACTACCTAATAAAATGTTCTCCTGGCTTGGCTTATTCAGCAGGATACTAGTCCAAATAATTTGTTCCCATTTCTGCAAACCATCACCTCACTTTAATAATTAGCTTTCATTTTTTCATGAGCTTAATTAGTCAAAATCAGGGTTTTTTGTTGAATAGTTGGAACCCAATTCTGTAGCTAATCATATCCAATGTCAATTCAGTTTACGTGCTTTTACTCTACATAATGCACACAACCACTGGCAGAGACATTTGTTCCAACCCTGTTTGACACCACATCATTTCTTCTCATTAACAAAGAAATGGGTTTAACTGAGAAATTGTGTGTTGTGGTGGATGAGCGGAGCATATGCTCATAGTCATATGCCACTTCATCAAGTGATTACTCCAACCAGGGTTACAAAAACATCTGCAGCTGATTTATTTAAAAGAGGCTTGCACCTTTTGTTTCATCACTAAAAGGCTTTCCCTCAAAGGCAGCCTTCACAAATGATCATCGATTGTTATTCCAGAAGCAGATTACAGTATACCAAAGGACCAAGACAGTCATGCTGCTGCCATTTGGTCAGTACCCGAAGTTCAGTTTTCAATAATCTCCAAAACAACACTATTAATAAATTGATTAAATTGATTATTTTTATTTACTAATTGTCCCATCCAGGGGAATTAGATCGCATTACGTAGGCAAAGGGAAGGTTAATGATGTTTTATAGAGTACCGTTTCTGTCTATTAAAAGAACCTCATAATAAAAATGGCACTTCAAAGATGTCTCTTCATGAGAGAGACAAACATAGTCTCTGTCATCACTAAAATTATATGTCTCAAAATCACTAACTCCTTGATCCTAGCACTCGTTATGGTCTGTGATGGCCAGGCGCTGGAACTTTATTAGTATCAAATAACTTTGCCAGCACATTTTTTTAGGTAAAAAAAAACCATGAGACTATATTTACATAAAAATGCACATCTAACATTTTTGTGATATAAATGAAGAAACCTAAGGAATAAATCTTACTGTACTGTTCATATTATCCATAATCCAACAACCCAAAACAGCACTTACGAACTAGACATAACCAGCCACATAAAACTGGAGCCTGCTTGCTTATGCTTTTGCCCACCCCTGAAATGGGAGATGGGGTTGGACAAAAGTATTATGGGGAAGACCGGCTTATAACACTGTGAAAATTCACATGCAGGACTCTGTCTTGGTTGTTCTTATCAGTTTATACACAGTCTCTCTGCCTACGAAAAATGCTGAACATGTACATTACATGCTATTTTTTTTCCCCTAAGTGGATGTTCTAACATAAGAACTAATGACAAGCCATACGCCACATTGTTCACAGTACCTTCATAGCCTAGTAATTACGGCACAGCAAAACACCAACCTCTTTCTTCCAAAAGAGGCAGTATCTTGTACCTGACCCCACAACTGTGACAGATACTAAACTGAAGAAGCTTCTTATGCAAGCCCTGGCTTCGCTCTGAGCACAGCCTCGTCTGTTTTTGACATTTATCAGCTCGGCAGCCGAGCAGTCACGCGCTGTCCTTGCGCTGCTGGCAAACCCCACAGAGCCTGGGAAAGGTGGAAATATCTGGCCTCGCAAAACTGCCTGCAAAACACTGGTAATGTACAAATGCTCCTTTCTGCTCGCCTCTAACGCTAACATAAATAAAGCCATAAACCTTCATGCAACTGTGCTCTTATCTTTCAGAAGATTTTACTAGAATTAGCATTTTCCTTTAAGGGTACAGTGTAAGTTTGTATTGTGATTTGGTACTTGTGATTATAAAAAAAAAATTATATATATATATATGCTACAGTGGTACATACTGTATAGAGCAAAGAAAAAGTGGTTACTGTAATTGTTTTCAATTGTCAGAGAAACAGGTTTTGCACTCCTGCTGTCTAAGGAACTCTAGTGTAAACACTGCTTTCTAACCAGGGTTCAGGAAAAAAAAACATACGTACAGTCATGCAAGATGTCCGCACTCACTGCTGGATATTTTCTACCCTCCTCTCTTTTCCCTTCTTTGAAAGATTCTTTCCATCTGAGCCTTGCCATCCTAAAAAGCTTGTTAATCAAAATGCTTTCTCTGGTTCCCTCTTTTCCCTCCTCATTCTTCATTTTTCGGCTTTTTTTCCCCCTTCGCCACAGACCCAGATCTGTCTGAACACTAACCGCATAACACTTTGCCTAAGGCTTGCATCCAGTGTGTTGGCATCGAAAAGGGGGTGGGGGCGGCACCCCGATGCATGTCTGAACTTCCTGCCTTGATTACTAATCACAAATCTCTGCTGCTTACTGTTCTTCTCACAAGTATCATTTTTATGAATTCAGGGGTATTATGCAGTTCATTCTTGCAGTGCTCGCTCTTTCAATGTTCCTCTCATGCTTTGATTTGGTACAAAAAGCTTTTACACCCTAGCAAGGGAATACAAATGGAGTTTTGTTACACATTGTTTTACTTGCTGTCTATCTAATAAGTATGGTGAAAATTCAGACATTAAATACTGTATTTACACAGAAAATCGAACAGTGTAGTAGGACAGCGGTTTGTTATTGGGCTCAAAATCATTTATGTTATGGTTGTTAAATCTAAACATGACACTTAAAAACTAGTAACTGGTACCTAACACATCTAAATAATAGCTTTAGAGTATCCTTACTGTTCTGTTATAACATGCCACTATATTGACTGAGCTGTCTGACAGTCCACAATAATACAGAAGCACAAATATAACGCTCTACCTTGTTATTTATTTCCAGACTTGTTATTATAAAAGTGTGTGTAAAGCTATACATTAAATGGGGTATATTAAGGGCGATGGGGCCTAAGATCTTGGTTTCATTCCACAGACTTCCGTCATGAGAATATGGCTTTTACTTGCCGTGTCATTTTTCTGCTGGCTAAGCTGCAGTGTTGCCAAAGAGCAGAATCGGAATCATCCCATGGCTCAAGGAAGACGGAGGAGGGGGAAGAAAATGGCCCGTCAAGGCAGGGTGCCAGTAAATGGTGGATATAATGGAGGACAAGTTTTCATTGAGTCTTATAAAGAGGTAGAGGAATCCAAGCCGAACTACAATGTTATTCCAGGTCAGTGCATACTTCAGAGTGGCCTTCAAATCAACAAAAACTGAATATGGTGCTGTTCTAGTCACTGCTTTTAACATTATAATTTGCTATAATGGAAATCAGTTCTGTGCAATCTTTCAAAATGATAGAGATAACTTCTTATCTTTAGTTATTTCCTGGGATATCTATGGAAAAGACATAAGACAGGCAAACTTAAATAAATGACCATATGTGATGTACATGGTCAATTGCATAGATTTATATGGAAAGGTTAACTGAGCTTACTAAAAAGTCTCAGCTCAGCAAATATTATTAATATAATTTAATATGGCTATAAACTTTGTAAACCTTTGTAGGAGTTATGCTTTCCACTGAGGACTTCATGGTATTTCATGAAAGGAAAATCTTGGGAAACCAGCTATTTGTTGACATGACCATATTGTCCATGGTGGTATCACACTGACCACATGATTATTGGCTGTACATTCAATTTAGGCAACTAGGGAGTAAGAGCTGCAATTCCGGCCAACAGCAATATATGTTTACTTAACAATATCACATGGTTGGTGCCACACTATGTTTCACAAGAACTTATTGAGTGCATCTTGCATTAATAAGTATAAGGGGACAAGTCACATTCAGATCGTTATTCATTCACAGTATTGCCCGGTGATAGCAATTTTGAATCCAAGCTATTCGTTAGCCATCTCTGACCAGGGGTTAAGGAGAAAAAACTTTCCATGCTCTTGGGGTGGGAGGGATGGCACTTCTTATGCCCTGCCAGTAACAAAAACATTAGCCAACAGTAGTCATCCATGAGCTCATGTATGCAGAAGAAGGCAGATGGCACGTTCCTCAGTGAAACAGAAGCTGGAAAACATGTGACTGGCTGGCTTCATGTGTCTTGGTGGGGGCAAGTGAAGCGTAGCCTTTATCCTATCCTATTACTAACTTTCAGGGAACAGCTGGATCGTGGGTGAGAATTGGGCACTCTCATTCTTCTGAACCATGCAATTGCAGAAGGCCAGTGTTCTCTTCACAGCCTGTGGTCCACTACTAGCCACTGGTGTTGCAGGACATCCTTAGTCCTCTTCCCAAGCATGAATAAAAATGGGAAAGTTAAGTGAGGTACATGATCCAGAGTAAATCATATATCAAATCTATGTGTGGATCAAATGGTCTGTATGGTGATCCCCTAATGAGAGCAGCTGTAAGAACAAAATATCTTTATTTAGAGTCACCTGGAACAAGTTTGTCTTCTTCATATCAGGTAATTTTCCAATATATCTTCTGCCTTGCTTATAAGAGGCCTAAATATAAATCCATATCAGTATATCTGTAAAGTTGTTTTGTGATGATGTCCACTGTAAAAAGTATATTGAATTTAGTTGTCAGGTGATCAAGTTAGGGTGTAAATAAGAAAAAACAACAACTAAAACTAGTACCTTATATACTAGATATAGTACATATATGTTGAGCAATGCAATTTTGTTTGCTATTAAACCAAATCCAATCATTCATTTTCCATAGGGGACATGGGACAATGTGTATTTCAGGGCATCACTATGTTTGATAAAACCGTGTGGTCACCAAAGCCCTGTGTCACCTGCTTATGCTCCAGTGGGAATGTGGTGTGTGATGAAATGCAGTGTCCACTTCTACAATGCCAACTCAAATTTAAACCCATTGGACAGTGCTGCCCAATCTGCATTGGAGCCAGTGAGTAAAATGTATTGGTCCAACTTCAAACTCTATCATTATACAAAATATTTAGTATGATAACATCAAGCGTATAACCATTACTCCTCCACAGTCTTTACTTTACTGAGATATTTGAATATTTATTTTTACTTTTTAATAATAACAATTAATAATATTTAATAATATTTTACTTTAATCTTTACTGAGATATGTTTTTGTAGACATCAAGTCTTTGCTTCTCATGCTTCCTGCACCTTTCTGGCCCATACAGTGATTATACACTACAATAGATAACATGACAGTACAGCAGTAGCAACCAGTGGTTCTCAGAAAGCTTAAAAATATTACTGGCAAAGGCAAATAATGATGATGAAATAAATTCATACTAAATTAGTCTACACAAACGTGACCATCAGCTGTATTCTTTTGTTATAATTTTGCCAATTTGAATACTGAAATGTTTGGTTAAAAGCACTTAAAAATAGTTTACTAACCTGATGGAAAAAGCTTTTAGCAATTAGCATACATAATGATACGTAAACATCAAATGGGAAGATTTAGTTTATATCACCTTTCAATACATTTACGTAACAATATATTGAACAGTAGCCAAACAGTGAATTGATTCTGACTCTTGATGTATCACTACATCAATTACAGCTCAAGAAGTCTCTGAACATTCTGGCGATACCCCTGTTCCTAACGATCCAAGCGTCCCATTTCTGCCCGATCAGGACATAAGGAGAGAAAAATACAAGGAGGAAGAGGAGAGGCTCCTGAGGAAAGATGTTGAGCGCAAGAGAAGAAAGAAGCAGAAAAAGGTGACAGAAAAACAGAGGAAAGACCTGGAGGAGCAAGAGCAGGAGGAGGAAATGAGGAAGCTGAGAGAGGAAGCAGAGAAGAGGGCAGCGGAAGAAGAAGAGAAGAGGAAGAGAATGGAGGACTACCAGCGAGTAGAGGAGGAGAGGAAGAGAAGAAGGGAGAAGGAACAAAGAGAGATGCTGAGGAATTTTGAGGAGGCAGCAGAGCGAGCGCGGAATGAACTCAGAGCACGGGAAGATGTGGAGGAGGAGGAGGAAGAGGAAGAGGAGACTGTGTGGTTAAGAGGGGATGTTTTCCAAATGTCACCACAGTTGCCAACCCCTCCAGCTTTTCCACCAATGACAGAACCATCTGAACCCGGTCATGCTGGAGAGGAAAACGATGCAGACGAGGAATCGGCACGGATTAGCTATGTACTCCCTCCGGGATGTGACATCTCTGATGTCATTATCTCCTGTGAAAATGCCAAACTCACCAGTATTCCTCCTCTTTCCATCCCTGAGCTCAAGTCTCTCAATCTACAGGGTAAGGAAGACAACACGCAAGCCAAACTGTAGGCAAGACTATTCTATGTGAATTATTATTGCTCTAAAGTGTAAGATGTTAGTTCCATAAATGTCAAACAAACATCTCTTAACAGTAATCCTCACCATAACAACTATAGGTTTTTATTTATATAAGGAAGTGTCAAAAATTATCTGCACTCTTGTCATATTTAAACTCATGTTGGCCGCACTGTCTTATCAGCATTTTCAGTTTGCTACTTTCAGTTTAGTCATTGCTGTGCAAGGAGATGAACATGTTACATCAGTTTATTTGTAACTCCGGTGCGAGCAAAACTAAATGCCCACTTGTGATTTGCAAGAAAGAAGAGCAGCATGCAGTGATAATTTTTTTTGTAGTCTGAAAGTGTACCTGGTGCCATTATTTACTGAAGACTTTGTAAACAGTATGGAGAAAGTGTTTAAAGAAGGTGAACGTTTCTCAAAGAGAATCATTAGCGGTGACGAAACATGGATTTATTAGTATGGGGCTTAGAGTAAAAACCATGGAAAGTATTATTCTGTATGGAACAGAACCAACATTAATCGCCGACTGAGAGAAAGTTAAAAAAGTCGATCATCAGCTGGAAAATTGATGCTTACAATTTTCTGTGGATTCTCACGGGCCGGTATTGGAACATTATCAGGAAAAATTATCAGCAATCAGGAGTACTCGTTACAGTGAGAGGCTTATTGAAGAGTTGAAGCCTAAACTCTAGATTAAGCGCAGATAAATGCTATCCAAGGGCGTTGTGATCTTGCATGACAAAGCATGTCCGCACATATCTGCCCACACTCCTGTCAACACTCAGCAAAAAATTCATTTTGAGATGTCTCAGCTTTAAAACATTTTTAATTTAAAATTAATATTCAAATAAAGTCTATAGCCAGAGTGCGGATAATTTGGACTCACCCTCGCATTATTTACAAACATGAGGTTATCATAACAGCTTAACTATGGACAGGTCCTTATAAAAGAGCTGTTACGATAGAAACCATTATGTATTAACACAAGAAGGTTAATATTAACCTGTGTTTTGCTTTGAATAAGACAGAGGTACCATGGACAACGAATCAATAACTAGGAACAGTACATTTTATGCAACTTAATTCTGATGCTGTAAAATAACAATTTAACTTTTTAATTTTGCAGATCAGCTGCATTACAAACTACAGAGCTAATACCATGACCTTGTTATTGCCTAGAACTGAATACAATATGAAATAATTCTGTCTGCTACAGTATATAGCCAGGGAAGCCGAATGGATATACAGTACAATATACTGTAACACAATAAATCAAGTCAAGTCAAGTAGGCTTTTATAGTCATTCCAACCATATACAGTTCAGTACACAGTGAAACAAAACAACGTGCCTCTAGGACCAAGGTGCTACATACTGTACAAGCAACAACATAAATCTACAACACAACATAACTAAAGAACACACTTTACCGGAACCAGCTAGCTAAGTAAGAAATCTTATTAAGCTGATTAGTTCAGATATGACAGATTTACATTTTTAAGTTAACCTAAAACTATCTATTTCTATACAAAAAAGAGACAACAATAGACAACAATGTGCATGTGCAAATGTGACATAAGTATCAGTTATAAAAATTGGTTTGAGGAACAAATAGTTCCGATCATGTCTGGTAAATAAGAGCATTTTGCAGTGATTTAACACACCATTTTCTGTCCACAGGAAACGCAATCACTACCATTCCAGCCGAAGCATTTAACGGTGTTCTGAATTTGGAGTGGATTGATTTGGGAAAAAATAAGATCTCATCATCTGGAATTGATCCACAAGCATTTGCCGTAAGGACTCAAGTTTGGATTCCTTTATTCTGCAGATGCCTTTACCCAAAGCAACTTACAGCTGAGCTGATCAAAGGAGGCTGAAGAGCCTTGTTCAAGAGTGATTGTCAGATTCCTAACCCTGCCCTAGTTCTGAGCTGCTCCCCTCTGAGCCATCATTGCCCTCAGAGATGTTTCCATTATTAAGGCAGAACATGAATACATTTTTCAAGTTTGTGCTTTTATACAATCATATACTGTATAATCACTTCCACGACTTAAGAACCGACAGTGCTTGACACAAACATTAGCGCTACAGTGTTTTTCCTCCATGTGCTCAGAATGCTTTGAACAGCCAATTTAAATAAACAAAGAACAGAATTCCATGGCACATGATCAAGATAAATATCAGAAAGTCTGCTCCGACTTTCAATTATGCTCTGTAGTTCACAAAAAGTTCCAGGCTGGTCATATGAATAAAACTAAAGCAATGTTATTTAACAAAACCTTTTATATTAGTGCAGTCCCATGAATACCAGACAAGTATTCTATACTGTATATACACTGTAAGAACCCAAGAAATAATTTAGCATTTTTAAGGGATTTTATAGACTTTTATAGGTTTCATACTCTTCTACAGTACATACAATATTATTGTTTTCCTCCACTATCAATCAGTTTGTAGAATCTTAGAGGAACAATATGGTACTAATCTCTTTAATGGCATGAGACATTAGCTTCCAGCTGTTTAAGCTTGTCCATTGTTTCTTGTACTTAATTCGCAACTTGTGTCAGGAAAATATACTTAAATTGAAAAGTTCACTAGTAAATAGATATTTTATATAATTTTATACTATGCTCATTTATTTAACATCATTTCTACTTTCAATCACAGAAACTCAAATTTTTAACACGGTTATATATGGATGGAAATTTGCTTCAACACATTCCTCCAGGCCTTCCACATCAGCTACAAGAATTAAAGATTAATGAGAACAACCTCCAGGACTTTGATGAGGACAGCTTTGAAGGTAAATCATGTAATGAAAAGGTGTTACTGTGGAAAAACAATACAAACTTACTGAGTGTTGGCTAACCTAAAGGTGCTGTTATATATCCTGGCAGGTCTGAGCAATCTGGTAACTCTAGAAATGGAAGGGAACTTAATGAGTGAAGGAAATGTAAATCCCAAAGTCTTCACACCACTGAAACAGCTCAACTACCTACGATTGGGAAGAAACCACTTCCGCACCATTCCTCAAGGCCTACCAGCATCTCTGCAGGTAAATTGGAGGTGAAGGCAGTCCAGTTCATTCATCTCATCAAAGTAATTGCCTTATTCTGGTCAGTAATTCAGAATCTATCCGGGGAACAAGACTACAGGCTGGATGACCATACACTAGTCGATTGCAGGGCACCAATTATGTGCATTCTAACATTCAGTCAAAGCATAATCAATCCACCTCCTGGTATTTTTTTAAGTAGCTGGTTATCCCATGAGACACTAGTACATACAGAGGGAGATGATTACACGCCACACAGACAGTGACCTCGTAATAACCCCAGTGCCACCATAGCGCTTTCATTCTAAACTCAATCACATTTATTAAATTAACCAAATTATCAGTCTTAACAATTAAAACCATACTGTCTGCACAATACTAAATCACACTCTATTGTATTACACTACATTACAATAGAGTGTGTACAGTTGTGGTCTTCACAAGGCCACAAATGACGAGTTGAGTGATGCAAAGTGAAAATGTTATGGTAACATGGTAATTAAGTCAACTGAGCAAAATATACCACAGGTTCTCAACAATGTCCCCATTCGGTCATTAAAAATATAACAAATGAAATGGATTCTAAATAAATGAAATTCAACTGAAAAAAAAAAGTATTAATATACTGAATAAGCAATATCATTGCAGCATTTTATTACGCGCCTGATGAGAGTACAGACATCTTGTAGTTATTCTGCTGTAACAAATTGCCTTGAATCATTAATGACCAACTGTGAGTCAAATAAAAAGTCAAACTCACTGTCAAAAGTTAGTCTAGTCCCTCTTATAGCAAAATTATACTGTATGCCTGCCTTACCCAGAAATATAACAGTGCTGAGATCTTAAAAATTTGGGGTTTTATTATAAAATTTAATTTCACAGTTCATCTGTGGATTTCAATGATAATTCCATATAAATCCTACTAACATTCAACCACTAGTCCTTGAGATATCACATTAAAAATAATCTGTTACAGACAAGCAGAAACCAAGACTATATATATATATATATATATATATATATATATATATATATATATATATATATATATATATATATATAAGTATAAATTTAAAATAGACATTCACAAAGAAACGGATTATAGCTAGCCTTGGTCATAGAGGAGACGACATGCACATAAATACTGACAACATGGTGTGTGTGAATCTGAGATTCTCTGCAAGAGACAAATCCTGAAGGGAAAAGTAAAGTACATCCAGTAGCATTGGGGTTAGTCATGAACCATGATTTTCCCCTAAGCCCAGACATACTTGTGCGGTTACTTTCTTTCCCACCAACCTGCAAAATTTTATAATGAGCTCAGTTGGTTCACATAATATAAACAAAAAAAGTCATTTATATCTAAATCAGGTTTACTCGTTCCTTTGAATGAATACAGTAAATAGAGCAACTGATTTCTTTTGTCATAACCTACTGACAGCTAGGAGCACTCAGACTGTACACCAATATATTCATGCAGAAAAAGAAATTCACTTCTGGAAGTAATTAATTTCACTTCTAGCAGAGTTCATGAAATTCAACCCTTAGAAACATGATCTAACAGAAAACAATCAGACGATCCATACTCTAGAAAAAAAGGGAGAAAAAAAAAAACACTAAGGAGAAGCATTTCTAATAATTTGGTAGCGGTCATGCCGAGTTTGTTTTTACTTTGTCTCACGATCTGTATTGCTAACATCCTGCTCGCTCAAGTCTGTGTTGCATTGCCTGCCCTGTATTTTCCTTAACACTGTGAAATATGAGACTTTGTGTTTTGATACATTTTGTTTTGTTACACATCACACTGCCCCCTACTGCACACTGTAACATGCATGTATAAATGGTGACATCTTTTTAAAACAGTGGAAGGCCATATCTGTTATTGAAATATAAACACACACACACACACACACAGCTCAGTATCAAACATTCCTTTAAGTCATCTCCAGCACATCCCAAAGACTTAACTATATTAATATTTATATATATTGTCCAATTCATGTGTGGAAATGATTCCTCATGCTACCAGAACCACTAAGTCAGGGAACAAAAATATTCATGGATTTGATACCCTGGTCACTCCGGACATTCAGGTCATCAGCTGACTTAATTTTGTTGCTAGAAAACATTGCTGAGCCCAGACCTGACTGACTGAAGCAACCCTAGATCCTAATAAGGCCTCCAGTGGCTTGTACAGTAGGCACTATGCATAATGGGTGCATTGCTTCATTCACTTCTCTTCTTACCCTGATGCATCCATCACTTTGGAATAGGGTCAGTCTGGACTCATTAAACCACATGACTTTTTTCTCCATTTCTCAAAAGTACAAACTTTATTCTTCCTAGCAAACCTAAGCATTTGTTTCTGATTAGTCTCACTAAAAAGTGGTTGTCTTCCAGTACGGCAACAAAGCTGTTTAGTCCCAATTCTGCGAATTCTTATCACATTGTGAGTATGAAAATGTTTAGTTTCACTAGTAAAGTTAGCTGTGATTTCTACAGTCAACTTGTGGCAATGCAACTTCACCAAGCATTTAAATGAGCTCCAATTACAGTTTTTTTTTATCCATTTTCTTCTACAAAGTTGGCGGTTCAGCATTATCCTTATAGAGTTTAATAATGTGTTGCACAGTTCTTAACACAATTCCAGTAATTTCTGCAGTCTCCTTAGTTCTTTTTCTTTTCTTGATGCAGGCCAATAATTTGACTCTTCTGAAACACAGTAACTGTAATCTTGTCCATGACCTTGGGACACATCTTCCTGCATGGTAGTTTAAGAAAAGAGAAGCTGCTCAGTGAATCAGTTAGGGTTAAAACAATGGTTGCCAGCTGAAACATATTAATCATTGCAGTGAGTATACCATCAATGGCCCTTACAAATTTGCTTGTTTAATTACAAATAGCATTTTTAAGGCTTGGACAGCATGTTCAAACATTGGTCTAGCATTCTCTTTTATTTAAAGTCTCTTCTCTTTGTAAAATCATCTGATGACTTGATCAGATCTTGATCTGATCAGATCAGCAAAATTAGAGCAGTCGGTCCTGCCACCCTAAAATAGCAGTTAACCTTCTATCTAAGCTATATTTCACAGGGAAAGGCAGACACTTAGCTAGCTAGACCTATAAATAAATAAAATCATTCAGAAAATGACCTAATAATTCACACCTATTTATTTTCCCCACACACATTTATTTACACTATTGACCAATTTTTTTAATAAAAAGGTGTAATGGTTGTATAAAATGGATTAGACTGCTTAAATAAATGTCTGACTACTGCAGGTGACACCTCTGTGAGTTCTGCAAGTCTGAGATGTCAGTCACTGGAAGTTGGTTATGAGGTTCTGCCCCTTAAAGAGAACTCCCATCATTACAGTATATGGAGAAGCTGTGCCGGTGGTGGATAGGTGTTGGGGACAAGCAAAGACCACACTGTCTATTAAATATTTGGGCATTTTTTTCTGCAAAACAGAACTTGCAGTGAAGCTCCATGTCCAGACAAGACCTGAAATTATGTATTAAAAGCCTGTTGTCCAATAAGTATTAATTTATGCTCCCTTTAAAACGCAGTGTATCTCAGGATCCCATAAAAATGTGTCTCAATCAAGTTTCATCACTTGGGCATCTACAGGAGTCTGTCCAGTGAAAACAGATGAATTGAACTAAATCTTAATGAACTCATTAAGAATTGACAATTCATGGATTCATTCACTGATTGCCAAACACACAAACTTATGTCACCCATACGATATGCCTTATGGACTTGACTTGCTTATGTAGCTGCATATATTTTCAATATCATTTGCAAATTTTTTTGTTTGACTGTGTTTTTTTTTTTTTTTTTTTTTTTAGGAGTTGCATCTTGAAAATAACCTAATTGAGGAAATCCCTGGTGAAGCTTTTAACCAAAGCAAAAACCTCAATGTTGTTGTATTAAGGCACAATAAAATAGATGAATCACGGATTGCACCCTTTGCCTGGATCAATCACAGGTATGTTCTTTTGTTAAAGTAAAGTCAAATACCAAAATATCATATTGCACTTCACCATTTTTTTTCTTCCAGAATAACAAAATGTATTTTGACATATTGCATACATTGGTTTCTTTAAAAAAAAAAAAAAAAAAAAAAAAAAAAAAAGCTTAGCACTTTCCTTTTCTCATACACAATATCTTTAAAGGAATCTGGAATCAATAGATCTCTCACACAACAAACTCCATTTGGTCCCATCCTTCCTGCCAATGTCCTTGGTTCACCTGGTGCTGGTCGGCAATCAGATCGAACGCATTCCAGGTTACGTTTTTGCACACATGGAGCCTGGCCTTGAGTATCTGTATCTCTCCTACAACAAGTTGGATGGAGAAGGGGTGGAACCTGAGTCTTTCTTTGGCGCTTTTAGCACCATGACTGAACTATGTCTAGACCACAACCAACTGACGAGCATTCCCATCGGTGTCAACGAGATGACGTCGTTACATTTCCTCAGGCTTAACAACAACAACATAAGGTAGTTACACATTCTCTAATAGTTAATAATGTATTGCTAAAACAAACTGTAACAGTACACTGATCTGGTATTCAGATAATGTGATTTCCAGACCAAAAAAAAAAAAAAAGACACTCCTGTGTATTAGACCCATTCCTTCATTCTCTGCTTAGAGGCAAATTTTAATTGCACATTATGGTTCAACTACTTCTTATAAATCACACTTCAGACGCAAACAAGTCACTAATAGCAGCGTGTGATACTGAAAGCAATAAATTCACTTTTGCGGCACAACAGCAGTTAAATTCCTTTTTATAAGTGAGAGGATCAAAATCACCATAAACACCATACTACATTTAAGCTAATGCAAAAATAACAACAGTTCTTAAATATTTGGACATTGATAACATTGTCATTTTAGCTGGTCAACACACTATATAGAACTTTCAGCTTTAATTTGAAAGTACATACAGTACATCAGTGTAGGAAATTCTGCATTTTAACATGGAAATCCTGAACTCATAAACATCACCAGATGCTGGGTTTCTTGCCTGGTGATTCTCTACCAACCTTCACTGCAGCTGTATTCAGTTTTTTGCTTGTACTTGGGGGATTCTGCCTTCAAAACATAATGAATTAAATACATCCTCAATTGCCTTGAGGTCGAGTATTGACTTGGCCATTGCAGAGCATTCCACTTCTTTGCCTTAAAAACAGTTTTGCATTTGGAGTATACTTTTGATTATTGTGTACATCTGCACTGTGAAGCACCATGCAGTGTGTTTTTACACATTTAACTGAATCTAAACAGATAATATAGCAATATACACAATAATAAATACAAGGGAACCAGTTTCATTAGTTTATGCTATAGATTAACAATTCGATTATGCCTCAGATCATGAGCAGTTTGCCCAGTTTTCCATACGATTCTCTAGTCTATCCCATCATAATGGTACAAATTGATCTTTGACTCACCTGTCTATAGGATGTTGTTCCAGAACTGTATGTGCTTATTCGAATGTTTTTGACTCTAGTCTGATCTTCCTAATTTTTAGGCTTAAGCACTTTTTATTTACTCTGGTGTAGGCTTCTTTAAATTGTTGATTTTGACATATGAGGGCGAGTCAAATCCGCACTCAGGTTATACGAACAGAATCATAAACAGAAGTGTTTGGATATCTGCAAACAAAATTTGAACTGATACTCTAGGGAATGTGAAAGTTTCTTAAAGAGAATCATTACTGGTAACGAGACATGGATTCATCTCTACGATCCTGAGAGTAAATGGCAGAGTATGGAATAAACACAAATCGCCAATCAATAAAAAGTTCAAAAATCAAACATCAGCTGGAAAATTGATGGTTACAGATCTCTGGGATTTGGAAGGGCCAGTATTGGAACATTATCATAATATCATTACAATGAGATGCTTATCAAAGAGCTGAAGACTAAACTTTGGATTAAACACAGAGGACTGCTATCCAAGGGCGTTGTGATCCTGCATGACAACGCACATCCACACACTTTTGTCCTCACTGTAAACACTCTGCAAAGACTTCATCCACCCTATAGTTCTGACCTGGCTCCCCTGGACTTTGTGGCTCGCAGCTCAGCCTAAAACATTTATAAAGAGAATACGAAAGCTTGTTGACAGATGGACAAAGAATATTGAAAACAAAGAGATTATTTTTTAAAAGTTAATTCAAACAAATTCTACAGCTAGAATGCTGATAATCTTTGACGCATCCTTGAAGATACACCAATAGTACCACCCTGAAAGTGTTTGGCTGGTTGGTTGGGTTTTAGCTTGTTTTGGTGTGAATGGTTTACCTTCATAGAATTTTTTTGCCATTCCCCACATTTGCATGGGCGTTTCTATGATGTTGACTTGACCGATTGGTTCAATGCCAAAGTGAAAGTGTAAAAAAATGCACTACAATACATTATTTTTTTACTGGTCCAAACAATCTGTGACAGCAAAACAGCAATGACAGTAAACCTTTCTGCATGTATAAAATTATTTGAAAAAATTAAGGAACAATATCAATACAAAAAAACCTTACTGTACATATAAATACAGTTACTACACAAACCCTGAGTGTTCCTAATGCTCTCATTGTTCTAACCAACAGGCACATAGGAGAGGACAATATCTGCGACCCCATGAATGATGAGGATTCACACATAGTAGCCTTGCGCCTTGAGAATAATCTGCTTGACCTCCGGAAAATTCCTCCAACTGCTTTCTCATGTGTTAGGTCTTATTCTAGTGTTGTTTTGAGGCCTCAAAGAATTAAATAACCTTTAATGAAATATCAAGTATGTAAATTTTTCCTAATACAGTGTCTATGCTTATGCCCAAATAAAACCGAGAGAGGCAAAGTAATGTAAAATTGTCCAAACTCTCTAACCTGTTCAGAGTGTTTAGCAAGAAGGGCATTGTTCAATATGTTGATCATTTAATAAGCCAAGGGCCTTTATTTCATTAGTTATGAGAAACAAGGCATGGTTACTTGCTGGTATGTAGAGCATGTCAGCAGATGTCTGGTTACGGGGATGTATTTAGACATTTAGTCTTTCTATGAATGCTAAATGGAAACATTTTACTTTCTGATTGTTCCGTCAGGGAAAGTGGGAGATCTGAAGATCCAAAGCTATTTAAGGATATGGCTCTGTTCACACCAGTATTTTATTATTTCAGTGTTTCATACATTTCCAGAGAACACAGACAAAATTATAGTTTTACAATCAATATGCCATGAACATTTTTTTACAATAAGTTTATTTGCATACTGTAGCGGCACATTACCACGAAGAACAAACCAAAAGATGATTACTACTGAGTTAAAACAAATGTATTAGTATTCTATTATATTGTCACAGTATTCATAAGAGCTCTGGGACACGGGCACACTTTCTACAATCTAAGTTAACATATACCCCTGTCTTTATATGTATTTAATAAGGTTTTTAATAAAATAAAGCCTGATATTTTTCTCATCACATTTCTTTTTTTTTTGGATCCAGATGTTTGGTTCTACGTGGAAAACTTTAGACGAGATGTATTTTTTTCCTAATCCACAACTCTAACCATGCAAAAAGGATGGAAAGTTGGACGTGTTTCAAAGCGCACGTTCACATTTGTTTCTTTTACATTTGCTGAAATACCAGTGTAATACAGTTACACTGAAAATCTAATTATTTAGATTTCTATAAAATGGCATCATTTTAGAAAGAAATATATCATCAGATATATGTGTGAAGAAATTCCCTAATTGTGTCCGTAAATGGTAACCATGCATCACAAACCAAAACTATGCTATATTAATGTGTAACTGATGCTCAATTGATTAAGGAAATCTGTTCAAGCACATCAATCAGACTTGGGGTAAACATGTGGAAAGAGTGTTTTTGCAGGGAAGACAAGCAGGCTTGTTAAAAAGATTTAACAATGAGTTTTATCTCCAACTAACAAATCATGTAAGACAGGCTAGGAGTGATGACCATTACTAGAATGGCAAATATATTCTGTATCATTCATTTGTATTAAATGGGCATCAAACATTCAAGAACATTTCAATCCAAATTTCTTTTGGATTTGATCTGATGTGTTAACACTGCAACATACTGTATCAAACAGCAAGAAGTTACTTGCAGAAAGATAGCTCACAAGAACTAACAATTAGGATAACCTATGAAAAAAAAATGTACACCAGAACGTTTCAAAGTAGGACCTAAATCCCAGTTACAGGAGAAACAAAGAGAGCAAGATCAATGTTTTGATTCAACTGTCAAACAAAAGACTGTGTGGACAACCATAAATATCTAGAACAAGCTTTTTATAGATTTCAAAATGTTTCAAAAAGTTTCTACAGGATATAATCTGGCCATATATACTCAAATATAAAAAAGAAACGTCCCTTTTTCAGGACTGTGTATTTCAACAATAATGTAAAAATCCAAATAACTTTACAGATCTTCATTGTAAAGGGTTTAAACAATGTTTTCCATGCATGTTCAATTAACCATAATCAATTAATTAACATGCACCTGTGGAATGATCGTTAAGACCTTAACAGCTTACAGAAAGTAGGCATTTAAAGTCACAGTTCTAAAAACGAAGGACACTAAAGAGACTTGTCTACCGACTGTGAAAAACGCCCAAAGAAAGATGCTGAGGGTCGCTGCTCATCTGCGTGAACGTGCATTAGGCATGCTGCAGGGAGGCATGAGGACTGCTGATGTGGCTAGGGCAATAAATCGCCATGTCCGCACTGTGAGACGCCTAAGACAGCGCTACAGGGAGACAGGAAGGACAGCTGATCATCCTCACAGTGGAAGACCACGTGTAACAACACCTGCACAGGATGGGTACATCTGAATATCACACCTGCGTGACAGGTAGAGGATGGCCACAACCTGAGGTGGAAAGAGTAATAAAATTTTGTACTCAAGTACAAGTACTGTTACTTCAGTGAAATTTTACTTAAGTACAAGTAAAGTTACCATTATAAAAATCTACTCAAGTAAAAGTAAAAAGTAGCTCATTAAAAAATGTACTCAGAGTTACATTTAAAATTTTTTAACAGCGGGGTGGGATGAGGCATTCTAGCATAGTTCAAAAAAGATGAGCAGATATAAATCTCAAACAAGTTGTCTTTAACTGAAGGAACACCTTTGCATAATAAAGCTGTTGTCTTTCTTGTGCTTGAAAATCAAAGTGGTCACTTAAATATGGTGTTACGGCCAGACAGCAAAAGAATGGTTCAGGGTTCTATTTTAAACTGTATGGAAATGGTGGCATATGGCAGAAAGAACTAGATCCATAACTGATGAAATAATGAGGTTTGTATATACAAACACACACACACACAACAGGAGGAGGAGGATCAGATTCAGCGTGGACCCAGGCCAAAATAATAAACAAAATGGTATTTATATTTAGTAGCTAGATTACCTGCAAAAAAAAAAAAAAAAAACACACAAACAAAAATACAGGTACCTTCCTGGACTCCCTAAACCAAAAACAGTGAATTTATCTACAAATATATACAAAGACCAACCAAACCAAAGGGACAAAGTCAATGGGAGGCAAAAAGTCAAAACCGGAATACACAACCAAATATCAAAAAATGCTTTTTTTTATCAAAAAAAATCTTTCCTCTTTCCTGCGTCTCTCTCCGGTTTATATATGGTCGCGCTAGTCGATGACGTCACTCTCAGGGCGGAAACGACCGTGTGGAAGGTCAGGGAGATGCCGATGTGGCACTGTCCCCGGGACAGTCAGAAAACCTGGAGTGGTGTCTGGAGCGGCGCGCGACCAGGACATGATACACACACGCGAGCGCAACGAAGCGTTTATACATAATTATGCCCTCAAAGCATAATATTTTCATTATTTTAGCATTTTCATTCATTTATTTTTTACTCAGTAGCGAATATGATTTAAAATGTAGCGAATTACAATACTTCAAACAAAACGTACTAAAGTAAAAGTAAAATTACAGATTTTAAAAACTACTTTAAAAAGTAGAAATACACAAAAAAGCTACTCAATTACAGTAACGCGAGTAAATGTAATTCATTACTTTCCACCTCTGGCCACAACAACTGCCCGAGTCACACCAGGAACACACAATCCCTCCATCTCACAGCAAGAACTGACAAATCTGGTCCAGTCCATGAGGAGGAGATGCACTGCAGTACTTCAAGCAGCTGGTGGCCACAGCAGATACTGACTGGTACTGACTGATTTTGAGCCTCCCTTCATTCAGGGACACATTGTGAAACATTTTTACATGTAGTTTATGTCTTATGGTGTCGACTCTTTTAGTGTTCATACAAATATTTACACATTAAGTTTACTGAAAGTAAAAACAGTTGAAAGTCAGAGGACGTTTCTTTTTTTGCTGAGTATATATAGTACCATAATAGTTCTAAGGTAACTGCCAAGCAGTAGGTGCACATACATGGTCCTTAATACTTAATACTCAGAATATTGGCCCAGTCGGGAATAAAAACGCACCATGTAAAAACCTTGATCAAAATTGACTCAATCAGAACAAAACAATTTAATCGAAATATAAGGGGTGGTGTACATATTTGATAATCCATACAACAGGTAACTATTAGCAATGTAAAAACATGATCTAAATATTTCTCTCCTGTTGGAATAGATTATTACTGTGGATATTTTCCTCAAGTTCAGTTTTATTTGTATAGCGCTTTTAACAATTGACATTGTCTCAAAACAGCTTTACACAATCAAAAGAATTATTTAAGTTTGTATGGAATGTGAATGTGTATGAATCAAAATGTTCAGATAGTCCCTGGTGAGCAAGCCGAGGGCGACAGTGGCAAGGAAAAACTCCCTGAGACGGTAATAGGAAGAAACCTTGAGAGGAACCAGACTCAACAGGGAACCCATCCTCATCAAGTGGGCATAATATTACGTGACGCGAGTTTCTGGGAAGGAAATGTAGCTTCCATTCCTGATCAGTAAACTCAGTGAGAACAACCCTCTCCCACCAGTCTTTACTTTAGGCTTTCATCCACTGGGTCTCTCACTGAGAAATGGGCACTGATTGACTTACAATTTCAACAGAAAAATGTTTCCTGTGCAGAACCCATCTGGAGAAGTTAAACAATCTAAACTGCAAGGCAAGGGAAACAGAACTCTCGCTTTTAGAAGAGGCTTTGACATTTGAGCGCAAGCTTGAATTGTTTGCAAGGCACATGGATTGTGGTTAACTTGATGAGTTTCCCATGTTGAAACAGAAAAAGGAAGAAAAGACAAAAAAATGCAAAAGATGTTGAAGAAAGTGACTCTAATGATAAAACAATTATTAGCCTGTCTACTTCAGGGATTTAATAAAAAATACCTTCACGGTATGTGGGGTCTAACATTCAGGTTAGTATTTTCTCTTCTCACATGCATTGGTCCAACTTTCGAGAATACGTTGTTCCATGACTCATTTAACTAGATCACTTTTTCCACATCTCTGTAGACCAGTGTCTATGCTTTTTTGCACCACTCAAATCATTGTAATGATGGGTTTACTGCAACATGACCATAATATCCCTCTCCACGTAGTCATTGACTGTTCGTTCACATTTTGATTCAACATTCTTCCTCACCTCAAAAAGTTGCTCTTGTGAATTTCAATAGATATTGCACAGACACGTAATGTGCCCTAATTTTCAACCCTGCTTACTGTCTAGATCAAAATGCAGATGTCATTTTATTAAGTGTCCTACTGGAACATACTAAGTTCTCACTTCTAAAACTGAAACTTCTTCTATTAGTGCACCAATAAAATCATCAAAGATCTTGGAGTCAGTGTTACTTTCGTCAATGAAAATAATGATGAAAAATATTCATTGATGATCTGTTTTCCATGATAAAGACAAAAAAAAAAATGAAACTTTGAAAATATTTTTCGTAGATTAATAAAAACTAAATTATGTTAATGATGGATAAATGGACAAATGTTTTTTAAATCAATCTTTCCAATAATCTGCAAACATTTACTACAAACCTTTTGACAACAACAACAAAAAGATTTATTAAAATTGTATTTAAAAAACCCACCTACCAGCATCCCTTCGTTACAAACCCTTCATTACCTGGAATGGCTCTCTTGGTATTAAAAGTGGGAAAGATTTATGGGATAACGTCGCCAATGTTGTTACTGTACATAAAAAAAATTTACCCCCAATTTTTTTTTTAAATCAGCAAAATTTGAATGCCAGCCGCTCAGAAATATAAGAAAAGGCAAATTAACATTAACATTCATGTAACAGTTAGTCAGATTGTGAACACAAAGTTTAATTAATATAGTTAATGTTTAAATGTGTACCATGAATTAACCTTCTTAATATTATCGACTCAAGCACATAACATTAGCTTATCATTATTATTAGCTTCTTTGCTCACTAATATGTTATCAAGTCATACTATGCTTTCGTTTACCTCGGAAACGGTAAACCATGAGAGAGGCCACAATTTGAATTAACCACAATTCATCCAACCTTCATCAGAAACACTGCTGCTTTGCAGACTGCAGTTGCTAAATGAAGCAAGGCTAACAGCACAAATTAATGTCAAGTGTGTGAAGACACTTTGACTGAAATAGGAACTACTAAATCTTAGATTAACAGCCTTTTTTTTTTTTGAACGAGTCTGTTACCTGAAAGCTATAAATCTCCTTATTTACAATGTTCTGACAGCACTGTAGCCTCCTTAACAGTCCTCCTCTTCTTGTGACACTTTTGCCAATTGTTCTAGAAATACTTTAAACAAGATACCATACAGTCGTTATGAAACCACATTTGTTTATAGTCTACTCACTGCATTGTAAAATTTTATAGCACTTTTATAGAGGTATATATAATTACTGCATATAACCTATATACACCAATCAGTTATAACATTACCAATGGCACGTAAACTGAATACTGAATACTCTGGCGACTTTAAATGATGGTTAAATTAGCAACCCTGTGTAAGGATCTATCTAATGGTGGAAACTTCAAAGCACCATTATACTGTAAGTCGCTCTGGGTAAGAGCGTCTGCCAAATGCCTAAATGTAAATGTATATGAATAACATTGATTATCTTGTTACAGTGGCACCTGGGTGGGATACTGCATATCAGGCAGCAATTGAAATGAGAAAATGGTTTAGAGTAAGGATCTAATCAGTTTTAACAAAGGCCAACTTGTGATGGCTAGACGACTGTGTCAGAGCCCTAATCACTGTGTGGGATGTTCCCTACATGCCGTTTTGAGTACCTACCCAAAACAGGAAAAAAAGGAAGCACAATTGATGAACATACTCAGTGATGGGTGTGAAGATCGAAAGCTATTCCATCTGGTCCCACATAAAAGCTACTGTAGCACAAACTGTAAAACTGTTAATGCTGGCATTAGGTTGCACTACAGGGTGAAGGTAAGTGTGATATTCTGGGCAATGTTCTACTGAGAAACCTCAGGTCCAGGAATTCATGTGAATGTTATTTTGACATGTACAGTACCACCTGCTTGAACATTACTGTCGCCTAATTACACATCTTCATGGAAAGAGTATTGCCTAATGACAGTTGACTCTTTCAGCAAGATAATGCACTCTGCCATACTGCAAAACAATTTGAGGAACATAACAAAATGTTCTTTGTAAAAGTTTTTTGGCAGTGCAATGGGGACCTAATCAATATTATGCGGGTGGCTTTAATGTTATGGTTGGCCATAATATTCTGCCAGGACAAAAAAAAAAAAAAAAAAAAAAAACAGGTGCTAGTTGAAAGTGGTCAAATTATTGGCCTCTATCAAGCAAAGTATATTTGAAATTTGTGGAACTTCACGAAAGATTGTTAATAATGAATTAACATGATTGGAGATCGACTTTGTACATTTGTGGTCTTTATTTGCAGGAGTAGCTCAAAGGTTAAGCCTCAACTGTCTGGAGACAGTATTATGATCTGGGGTTGCTTCAGTTGGTCAGGTCTAAACTCAGCATCATTTTGTGGCAATAGAATGAAGTCAGCTGACTACCTAAATGTACTGAATGATCAGATTAGCCTGTCAATGGATCTTTTTTTCTTTCCTGATGGCATGGGAGTGCGAAATCGTGAAACAGTGGTTCTGGGAGCATGAGGAATCATTTTCACACATGAATTGCACACTGTAATCAAAGCTAAATGCTGGCAGACAAAATGGAAGTGTGTTTTTTGGCCAAGTAGTGAATAATTATATAACCTAATCATTCCCTGAATAATACATCTCACATTGTGGAAATATACACATAAAAAAAATAAAAAAAACATTTAGATCTTTATATCAGCATTGCTGAAATCTCAAATCTGATTGGTCAGAGACTGCTGATTAATTTCCTAATAATTCCCAGGGCTTCTAACCTTTTTTTTTTCCACATGAAAAAAACAAACAAGGGATAAAACATAAAACACAAGGTTTTTATAGAAAAATTATGCGCAATAGGGTGGTCTGATGCTGTCTGATGTGCAAAAAAGTGGATTATTTCACAGAAATATTCCATTCCTTTACATCATTACAATTAAAATTATATATATTACAATTAGCAAGGTTTAAGTAGAATATCTTCAAATTGCCTTTTATTGTTTTAATATTGATGATTGTGGCATACAGCTCATGAAAACCCAAAAACCCTATCTCAAAAAATTAGCATATCATGAAAAGGTTCTCTAAACGAGCTATTAACCTAATCATCTGAATCAACTAATTAACTCTAAACACCTGCAAAAGATTCCTGAGGCTTTTAAAAACTCCCAGCCTGGTTCATTACTCAAAACCGCAATCATGGGTAAGACTGCCGACCAGACTGCTGTCCAGAAGACCATCATTGACACCCTCAAGCAAGAGGGTAAGACACAGAAAGACATTTCTGAACGAATAGGCTGTTCCCAGAGTGCTGTATCAAGGCACCTCAGTGGAAAGTCTGTGGCAAGGAAAAAGTGTGGCAGAAAACGCTGCACAACGAGAAGAGGTGACCGGGCCCTGAGGAAGATTGTGGAGAAGGACCGATTCCAGACTTTGGGGGACCTGCGGAAACAGTGGACGGAGTCTGGAGTAGAAACATCCAGAGCCACCGTGTACAGGCGTGTGCAGGAAATGGGCTACAGGTTGAGTCAAGAAGACACAGAACTGTGCTAGTTCCTGATCTTTGGGAAAAAAACTGGGGCATGACTCATGAGGGTATGCTGTGGTGTCTGGCACCAGGACACTGGTAGAAAATCCTTTGTTTTATGTGGGTTGCAGGGTGGGTCGTGTGTGGCTGAGACATGTTTGTTTGGTGCATCCAATAGGTTCTTGATCGGATTGGGATCTGGGAAGTTTGGGGGCTGGGTTGTCGGCATTGGGCTTTTTGTCTTCTAGGCGCTGTCCGTGGCAACTTTTCTGTGGAATCGAACTGGACTAGTTGGCCTTGGTGAGCCTTTAAGACAGGTCCTTACTTTTGTTGTACCTAGTGTAATGACAAAAACTAATCTATCCCGTTATATTCTATCTATTTTGTAAGCTAACATGTAACTCTGTGATTGTATACATTGTAATGCTACCTCATAATTGACTGATTGGTAAATGAATAAGCAATGTTCCAAGTGACCACTATAAAGGTGGCTGGTAGTAGTTTCTTTAATACACAAACTGGCACTGCTACTATTTAGGTAAAAAGGCATGTGGGGTAAGGGGAAAATCTACTTAATGGAAAAGAATTTCCATTATATACAAGTACCCTTGCCAAACCTTCCCATACTTGGCACTGGGAGCTTGCCATAAATACAGCCCTAAGTAAAGCTGTGCTGTTGTAAGCACATTGTAATGTATTCCCTGGAAACTGTTATAGAAGACTTTAGCCATACCATATACTTATAATCATTCCTTTTGACATTCAGTTATTACCTATTCAAATTGTGAAAGTTTAAGTAATTAACTAGCTTGGGATTTTATTTGGTCTACATCCATTTGCTCTTATTGGTCATGTTTATTAAATACAATGTGTCATTAGGAAAGATGTATTTAATTGCAAGGTCATACAACATATTCAGAATACTATATAAAATACTGTATATATTACAGTATATGGATATATAAATATACCAAATGTTATTAAACAGTAATGTCTAATTAGCTTTTGGCTCCCTAGTAGATTTACTGAACAGAAATCTTTCTCACAATAATGATAAAAAAAAAAACAGTAGAAGCCAATGCATTTAAAACACCAAAAGGACGCCCACTCGGAGTGTGCTGGACCGCCAGGACCTACCCCAATACCCTTTATAAGGACTATAATAACAGCTTGAACATAAAAGTTTACAGTTTTGGCCAGGATTCAAGCAGTGATGAGAAACATATGCCCTGAAATATTATGTATTCAGCAGCAAGAATTTACTGACACTGTGATCAGTGTGTGATGTCTTCTCACGTGTAGCTCCTCTGGTCTTTTAATGACCATTCAGGAACTCTTTTCAGCATATACTTTTTTTCGTCTTGAACTTCTGTGCAGGGATTTGGGTTCAGCAGACACTTTAATGTTGCTCCATCAGGATTTTGGAGTATAACAAGGATAAAAACTGTTTTTCAGGTATGATTTTTTTCCTTTTTTTTTTTTTACATAAAGTGCTGAATTGTTGATATTGAATTGATACTGAACTGAGTTAGAACTAAATTACTGAATACTTTCTGTGAGTCTACTTGTATATTTATAAATATACTAATTACTACAATTCATTATTCTAATTGCTACAATTCGATACAATCACTTCATTAGGTTACTGCAGATTTAAGCATATTGACAAAAATGCAGATGATATCTCAGTTGTTAATAGGAAGAGTATTATACTGTATATCCCATTTACTGTATATATAAAAATTAAACGGTGGGAATATTAGTCGAATCTCTCTCTCTCTCTCTCTCTCATATATATATATATATAAAAAAAACTCTAAAACACCACTTTATTAATGTCACTTCTGTAATATTCCTAAGGTCCTTGATATTTTCTGTAGAACTGAAATGTTTTGGTTTTCCTAAAGGCTGACAGATCACAATCCATTCCTGATTACATTTTATCAACTTTTACATCCTGTAATAGTCTTAAACCACATTTATTCCAATTAACATTATATGTACATTTTCTTAGTGTATTTAATATTGAACCATTTATTATAATTATTCTTTTAATTTAGCAACAATTGTTGCTATAGCAACTATTTTAGGTGATGGAAATTAGATTGAGAGCCAAATAAGGTTTTTAACTTAGTAAATTTCACAAAATATAAGCGTTTCCTGCCCTCTAGCTGAGGCTGCAGCTTATACAGCAAATTGGCATTTTATTTCTATATTCCTCTACATCAGTATGTGCACACATTTTTGCATAGCGATTTATTTTTTTTCTGAATTCTTTGGAAAAAAATTTTGATAGATAAAAAGCATTAGTTGTAGTCATTAATATCCGGTACATTACCACAACAACAATATACTCAACAGATTTTCCGTAACATGATCAAATAAACAGATTGTACCACTACATGCATTTTTCCCTCATTCAGGCCCTAAACATCCAGACCTATTCTTCACAAAATGAGAGTGATTTTGTTGTTCGCCTTACTTTTCCTGTGCTATGGAAAACCATACAAGCCAATAAACATCATGGAGTTGATGAAGATTCATGACATCATGCAACAGGATGATGGGAGTGATGAAGATGATGATGATGACGACGCTGACGAAGATGACAAGATTGAAGACAACTTTATTACAGACTGCCCTTTTGGCTGCCAGTGCTTCAGAAAAGTTGTTCAGTGTTCAGATCTAGGTAATAGATGCTTTTTTCTGTGCTGACTGTGTGTTAACAGCCCACAGGGAGTTCTTAATTAGTATGATGACACTCACTCATAATCACTCATGTTTATGTTTTTAATAGGTTTGACATCAGTGCCACGGGATATTCCAGAAGACACACTAATGATCGATCTTCAAAACAATGATATCACTGAAATCAAGGAGAATGACTTTAAAAAAATGAGTAATCTCTATGTAAGAGAAATGACTGATGTTCATGTTTACTATTAGTATATAGTGACATGATATTCTCTAAGTGTATGAGTTTAGAGATGATCAAGACACTAGAACATTCTTTTATAACATGGCAAATGTACTAAGTAAACACTAACACATAATCTACTGTGTTTTAACACTAAAACTGTATCAGTTATGTAATCATGCATAATCAAGTCATGCATATTTTTTGCATTTATTACAACAGGCCTTGTTTCTGGTGAATAACCAGATTTCAAAGATTCATCCAAAAGCTTTCCAAAACATGGGGAAACTTCGATTACTCTATTTGTCCTACAATCTGTTGACACAAATACCTGAAAATCTGCCAAAAAACATCTTGGAGCTAAGAATCCATGACAACAAGATCAGCAAAATCCACAAGGATGCATTTAAAGGGATGCAATCCTTGCATGTTCTAGGTATGCTTTTACATCATGTGAAATGATAGAAATATGATATTCAAGAAATGTTCTTATATAAGAAAATGCACAGTATACAGCACTTTTAACACTATTCAAGTTTTACATAACATACTGGGTATGGGGGAAATCTGTAAATTTAGTAAAATATGCAAGTGCAAGAGTTGAAAAAAAAAGCTGGTTTTATTTTGTATTTTATTATTATTATTTTATGTGTGCTAAAGTCTCGTGTTCAAGTTACTTAAGAAAAAAAACCCAACCCCCACCACCCCACCCCCCCATTTAATTTTACTGACCAAAGAGACTACATTTTTTTTCTTGGCTCACAAGGTTCACAAGGTAAAAGTTCACCTACACACAGCTGGTGCAAAGCTGAAGTAACATAAACCATACAGAGGCAAGAAGAGCATGAGAAAACTCCGCCTTCACAGGACTGAATCATGGACCCTTGAGGTGTGCGGGAGTAAAGCTATGCATTTTGTAACCATGCTGCGCACACCAATGCTTATTTAAAGTACATTTAGCACATATGATTAATAGATTTAAAAAACAATTAAATTCAAATCAGTTTTATTTATATAGTGCTTGATCAATGGTCATTGTCTCTAAGCAGCTTACAGAATAAAAAACTAAATTAGGGAAATGAGTTTGAAATGTGATGCTAGTAGAAAATGTAGGCTATTGGTAAATCTCACTGGAAAATTTGAGCTATCTGGGTTAATTAAATGATATAATAAATTCTCCCCAAGCAGTCTAAATATCAGTAATTTATATAATGTGATTTTGTTCTCTGAGACAAACCAGTTTAATCATTCTGAAAAGATTTCCTGGCTCCAAGTCATACTGACAACATACAGTATATGCACTGATATATGCTATGTTTCATGGATTACAATCCTATAGAGAATGTATGCAAAAATACATCTTCTAATTATTATTATGCAAAATTCACTTTTTAGTCATTTTCAGACTTTCAAATGGATATCCAGTGCAAAAATGTAGAAAAAGGAAAAAAAGTGGAAATTACATTTTTGAAAAATGACATTCCATCTTTTGTATTGGCCAGCGTTGAAAAAAGGCAATTAGATTTTTCCTCTATTGTGACCTCATACAAGAAAAGTCCCTCCCCTGTCTTGTTGCCCAGCTCTGCTCTTCTCTGGTGGGGCGTGGCTCAGCTTATTCCCATAAACACTGAAACATAACATTTGGAAGATGTGTGAAACAGAGGGAGGTATTATCTGAGGTATATTTCAGCTGGATCATTAGCGGACACACTTTCGGGGAGCTATAAGACCTGTTTAAAACTTGCTAATTAAATAAAATGTGTATGTGCATGTACTATAATTGCAGATTCATATATAGTATGTGTAATGTGTTAAATGTTCAGGATCTCTTTATTCCCCCAGAAATGAGCGCTAATCCTATTGCCAATAGTGGGATTGAACTCGGAGCATTTAATGATATGGCAACCCTTTACCTGAGAATTGCAGAAGCAAGGCTCACAGCAGTACCAAAAGGTAATTTTTCAAAAACTAAATGGGTATATTATATTATATACCTTTTATGAATTTGGCATTTTCTAAAAGTCTTAATAATAATAATAATAATAATAATAATATCTGGACACAAATGCTATTTTGGAAACAGTTTAAACAATCTATTGATAACTATTAAGTTCCTCAAAGGAGAATCTGATTTATTTATACAGGAAGAATAATCTGTTCTCATTATAAATATATAATAATATATATATATATATAAAATAAAAAAATATAAAAAGAGCTACTTATTATACTTTATTTGTGTTTACAGATCTGCCCTCTTCTCTCACTGAGCTTCACTTGGACTATAATAAAATTATTAAAGTTGAGGTGGAAGACTTTATTCGATACCAAAACCTGCTGAGGTAAACACTTAATATTAGAGTCATAAGCATTTGCTTGGCCATAGCAAGGTACTTTTATAAAGATATTACTGTTGGTGTCTGTGTACTGCAGGTTGGGGTTGGGATTCAACCAGATCAAATTTGTGGAGAATGGGAGTTTATCTTATATTCCCAAAATCAGAGAAATTCATTTGGATAACAACAGGCTGAAAAACACTCCTCCAGGCTTGAACACGCTTAAGTATTTACAGGTAAGCAAAGATAATTTTGTAAAATAGAGTCAATTGTGCATTTAATTGCAAGACAATGGGTATGTTCACGTTTCAGAAATATATTCCACAAATATGACATGCTTTGACTAAGAGGATGTGAGACATGTCAATGTGAGCATACAGGACGTGCCATTTCAGGGGACAGACTTGTCCACATTAGAATCAGATAAAAGTCACTTATAATCATCATCATGACATCTGACCAAAATACTGTAATGGAACAATGTTGCTTGTAATATAAATATAGACAATGTCTCACACACAATCAATATCAATTATATTAAAATTAAGATCAAGCTGATTTGAGTATTTTCCGAGGATTGTCATACACAAAAGTCTTCGAATTTATACATAATGATTTGAAACCAAGTGAATCAGCAATAAACATGCAGTCAGAGACACCTGGACTAACCAGACTTGGTTGAACTGACATGAAATCAACAGTAACTCTATTAATCAGGATGTACAAAACACCAAACCATGATGTAGAAAGACTACAAGAGCCGGAGACAAAACTAGACACACTTAAAGATGGTAAAAACAAATGGAATGGACAATGATATTTTTAACTGATGAACAATCATCAGAATAATCACATTATTGTTGCTTATTGTGTGCCATGTACTTCATTCCATTTCCCATTTATCTATTCCACTTAAACAAAACTTAACATTGTCACAAAGCACTCCTTCTATAACCTGAATGTCAGAATGTATTTTGTCAGAATGTACTGTAGATTTACATCCCTAAGGACAATCGAAAGGTAAGGAAATCCCCAGTTATATGTCGAACAAAGCTGAAAAGTGAACCTGAGACACTTTTTTTTTAATTAAACCAATGCAAAGTTCACCCAATAACACAACCACCAAACATATCATCTCTGTTTAACATGTGCCATTAGGTGGTGTACCTCCATGCTAATAGCATTTCCAGTATCGGAGTGAATGACTTCTGCCCAACAAGAAGCAAGCTAAAGAAGGGTCTCTACTCAGGAATCAGCCTATTTGCCAATCCTGTGAAATACTGGCAGATCCAACCAGCCACTTTTCGCTGTGCCTCTGGGCCGAGATCTTTGCAAATTGGCAATTTAAGACGAAAGTGAGTGCAGGGCTCCACTGGAGGGCAGCACCTCAACATACATTTGATTGTCTTTCACTTAATGAGTGGGATGTTAATCCCTCAGTCAGGTTGCACCGGACATCCATATCTGCTGATGAAATAGTATTTTACTTGAAAAACACCATGTGAAGATAATTCTCCAACAAAATATTCACCAGGCATGTTTATTATTATTATTTTAAATATTTTTTCTGGAAACTATTTAATCTGGTTATTAAAAACCACAGGTGATATAGTAGAAACATTGGGTGCAATCATTGTTATAATCTGTTTATAACTTTATGTTGTTGGTTATCAGTGGTATTGCTAAACTAAAGTCAGTGATTTTTTTTAATCGTTATAATCAAAGACATTGTTAGTAAACCTTTCATTGTTTCACTAACATTATGCTAAATGAGCATAAATTACTCCGGACACAATGTCGATTCTTTTTGTGTATACTAAGATTTGTAAACTATGAAATAAGGTACAGCCACAATTATGTCAAACTTTTATTAAAACGTGTAGAAGAAGACATTTTTTTTTGTGAATAAAAATTGTTAAAACAAATGTCATTTACACCAGCTGTACTTAAAGCCAGATGAATCCTGATTTGCTCTTTTTTTTAATGAGTTAAGTAAAACAAGTAAATTAATGATGTCTCAAATGCAATTGTTTAGAAATATGTACACGACATGACGGTCATTAGAAACAAGAATGATTATTTTTAGTCATTTTGAGTGCACAATAGTAAATTATGAATAATTCATAATGAATAATGAACAGAGAATGTGGTGAAAAATGACTTGCTATTCGATCTCATGCTTTAAAACCATATTTCATGCTTTATAAAATCGTAATCAAACATTTAAATAAGTATTAACTAGAGCAACATTAACATCATTTTCAGGCAAGAGTGAACATATGGACACAGGCATGAGTGCAGACTCACATGTACAAACATGCAAGCAATGGCCTAAGCCATCATAAATGTCGCGATGCAGAACGTGGACTGTGAAAGTGGACCCAGTTGCAGGTAGAGAGCGAGAGATCAGAGCCGTGTGATCAGTCGGCGGGGGCGTCGAGCCAAAACGTGAAGCTGAGCCGTGGTCGAGGAGGAGAGCAAGAGATCAAAGCCGTGTGATCAGTCAGCGAGGGCGTCGAGCAAAAACGTGAAGCTGAGCCGTGGTCGAGGAGGAGAGCAAGAGATCAAAGCCGTGTGATCAGTCAGCGAGGGCGTCGAGCAAAAACGTGAAGCTGAGCCGTGGTCGAGAAACGAAAGCGAAAGTTCAAAGCCGTTAAATCCAAGCGTGGCAATAATCCAAATCGGGAGGCGAGGGGAAAAACGAGAAGTAAGCGAGGTCGGCAACGTGAAAAGTCATGAACAGAAACGCGAGAAAACTATGGCCAAAAAAACACACAATAATCCAGCGCGAGGCAGCGCGCTGCGCTTCCTTATAAGCTGGGTGAAATCAGCGCCAGATGAGAAACCGGTGTGCCGGCGGGGCGGTCCGGGAGGAGCGATGACAGCGTGGGAAAGCATGACCACGTGATGAGAGTCTGACAGCGTGGGAAAGGAAATGTCAGAAGG
The DNA here is from genome assembly GCA_030522415.1 of Channallabes apus. Taxonomy (NCBI): domain Eukaryota; kingdom Metazoa; phylum Chordata; class Actinopteri; order Siluriformes; family Clariidae; genus Channallabes; species Channallabes apus. The sequence continues at coordinate 17,830,193 of CM060123.1, forward strand.
TTTCTGATCAGCGTGAAGGCACTGAGAGCGTGACAGTACCCCTCCTCTAACGAACGCCTCCAGGCGTTACGCGGGGTGCATTGGGGCAGCGTCTGTAGAAGTCCGTGATCAGGGTTCGGTCGAGGATGAATCTGGCTGGGATCCAGCTTCTCTCCTCAGGGCCGTAGCCCTCCCAATCCACCAAAAACTGGATTCCTCTGCCTCGCCGGCGGGCCTTCAGGAGTCTTCTGACTGTGTACGCCTCACTGCCATCGATGATACGGGGAGGAGGATGAGGGTGGGAGGGTGGACTTAGAGAACAGTTTACAATGCGTCGTAGCTGGGACACATGGAAGGTGGGGTGGATGCGTCGCATAGACGATGGGAGTAGGAGACGGACAGCGCACGGGTTGATTATCCTGGTTATTGTGAAGGGTCCGATGAAACGGGGAGAGAGCTTGCGGGAAAGTGTCTTTAGAGGAATGTCTCTGGTGGCGAGCATGACTCTGTCTCCTATGTGATACCTGGGAGTCTTGGAGCGATGACGGTCCGCCTGTCTCTTGTATAAGTGGGATGCTTGCAGCAGGGATCGTCTGGCTCGTAACCATGTACTTTTGCAGCGGCGGATAAAGTGTTGTGCCGAGGGGACCTCTACCTCCTCCTCTTGAGTGGGGAACAGTGGTGGTTGGTAGCCCAGGCAGCACTGGAACGGAGAGAGGCCCGTTGAGGCAGATGGCAGGGAGTTGTGAGCGTACTCGACCCACGGGAGAAACTTACTCCAGGTGGTGGCATCACGAGTAGTCATACACCGGAGGGAGACTTCCATTGCTTGGTTCTTTCGTTCTGTTTGGCCGTTGGATTGGGGATGAAAACCAGAAGATAGGCTAGGAGAGGCTCCGATGAGTTTACAAAAGGCCCCCAGAAGCGTGAGGTGAATTGAGGGCCACGGTCTGAAACTATGTCGGTGGGGAGGCCGTGAAGACGAAAAACATGAAATATCAATTGTTCTGCGGTCTCTTTGGCGGACGGGAGCTTGGGGAGCGGGACTAGGTGGACGGACTTGGAGAAGCGGTCAACAATGGTCAGGATGCAAGTGTTTCCGTCAGATGAGGGTAGCCCTGTTACAAAGTCCAGCGAAATATGCGACCAGGGACGGTGAGGTATGGGTAAGGGTCTGAGGAGGCCAGCCGGAGGACGGTTGTTGGGTTTGCAGCGGGTGCAAATGTCGCAGGCTGCCACAAAGCTGGAGACATCCCTCCCCATCGTGGACCACCAGAAACGCTGTTGTATGATAAATAGCGTTCGGGCAGAGCCTGGGTGACAGGACAGCTTGGATCCATGACCCCACTCCAGGACCTGCGGGCGCAGACCGGGGGGAACAAAGAGGCGATCTGGGGGGACATTGCTTGGGCCGGGCTCCTGAGTCAATGCCTGCTTGACTTTGGTCTCGATGTCTAGCTCTAAGGCGGCAACGAGACAACGAGATGGTAGAATGGGTTGGCATGGTGTGGGATCTTGTGGGAGGGAGAACTGACGTGAGAGGGCATCAGGCTTAGTGTTCTTAGAACCTGGGCGGTAGGACAGGGTGAAATTGAATCTTGAGAAGAACAGCGACCACCGAGCTTGGCGGGCATTGAGTCTTTTGGCGGTGCGCAGGTACTCTAAGTTCCTGTGATCGGTCCACACTATGAAGGGAAGCTCGGTCCCCTCCAGCCAATGTCTCCACTCCTCTAGTGCTAACTTGATGGCCAGGAGCTCTCGGTCGCCTACGTCATAATTCCTCTCAGCTGGAGATAGACGGCGGGAGTAGAATGAGCAGGGGTGCAGCTTGTTGTCTCGCGGGGATCTTTGGGAGAGAATTCCCCCAACGCCAGTGTTGGAGGCGTCCACTTCTACCACAAACTGGCGAGATGGATCGGGTATGGTGAGTATGGGGGCTGAGGTGAACCGCTTCTTGAGGTCCGTGAAGGCCTTGTCTGCCTCGTTGTTCCAGCAGAACTGTGTCTTGGGGGAAGTCAGGGAGGTGAGGGGGGCGGCGACAGAACTGTAACCCCGGATGAAGCGGCGATAGAAGTTCGCGAACCCCAGGAACCGTTGGAGGTCACGTCGAGAGGCTGGCGTGGGCCAGTTGGAGACGGCCTGGACCTTGGCGGGTTCCATCTCCAGTCTGGAGGGAGAGATGACAAACCCTAGGAACGTTGTGGAAGTTGTATGGAACTCACATTTCTCGGCTTTAACAAAGAGATTGTTCTCTAGGAGCCTCTGCAGAACTTGGCGAACGTGGTGCCGGTGCTCCTCCAGGCCTCGAGAGAAAATCAAAATGTCGTCCAAATACACGAACACGAAGGAATTCAAGAAGTCACGGAGAACGTCATTAATGAGGGCCTGGAATACGGCAGGGGCGTTGGTCAGTCCGAACGGAACCACCAGATACTCGTAATGCCCAGTGGGTGTGTTGAAGGCAGTTTTCCACTCGTCGCCCTCCCGGATGCGGACGAGGTGATAAGCGTTTCGTAGGTCGAGCTTGGTGAAAATGTCCGCCCCTTGGAGAAGTTCGAAGGCGGTGGCCATGAGAGGTAACGGGTAGCGGTTCCTGACGGTTATTTCGTTAAGCCCTCTGTAATCAATGCATGGACGAAGGGACTTGTCTTTTTTCTTGACGAAGAAAAATCCTGCCCCAGCGGGCGAGGAGGATGGACGAATAATTCCGGCGGCGAGGGAATCTGTGATATACTTATTCATGGCCTCTCTTTCTTGGTGTGCCAGAGAGTAAAGTCTGCCTTTCGGAGGAGAGGTGCCCGGGAGAAGATCAATGGGACAGTCGTATGGTCGGTGCGGCGGAAGTGACATGGCTCGGGTCTTATTGAAGACTTGCCCTAGATCATGGTATTCGGTGGGTACGTTGGAGATGTCCGGGGTTTCATGGGGCGTGGCCAGGATAGGAGTTGGAGGGAGTGCTGAGTGCAGGCATGTCGTGGAGCATGAGGGACTCCAACCCGTGATGACTTGCTTGTTCCAATCGATCTGGGGTCCATGGAGGGCTAGCCAGGGAAGTCCGAGGACCAAGGCGGCGTGTGATTTCTCCATAATGAAGAGGGAGATCTCCTCAGAGTGGTTCCCTGACGTTCTTAAGGTTAACGGTGGGGTTCTAAGTATGATGGGTGGAAGCCGGCTCCCATCCAAGGCCTGAACGGCGAGCGGGGTGTCTAGTGGTAAGCCAGGGATCTTTAATGCTCTCACCGTATTCGCGCTGATCAAATTTCGATCGGAGCCGGAGTCAATTAGTGCCTGAATTGGGTGAGCCTGACCACCGATGATTAGGTTTACGGGAAGTAGGGGACGTGATTGTGGAAATCTATCAGGAGGGGAGCCTTCTAGTGTTCCCAGTCTGACTAGGGGGGGCCTCCCTTTTAATGAGCAGTCTTTAAGCCTGTGTCCTGAAGCTCCACAGTAAAAACAAGCCCCTTGTAGGCGGCGTCGGCGTCTCTCCTCGTCAGAGATGCGGGTCCTGCCTAGCTGCATGGGCTTCTCCTGATTGGTTTGCTGCAGGGCAGGAGGCGCGTGCCCTATTCTGGGGTGCCGTCTTAACTGGAGACGTGAGTCGACCCGCCCGGCGAGATCCATGAGTTCGTGGAGGTCCGTGGGGGTTTCGCGGGAGATGAGCTCATCCTTAAGAGCTTCTGATAGCCCTTCCAGAAAGACATCCGCTAGGGCTCTGTCATTCCATCCACTAGAAGCGGCTAGGGTGCGGAACTCGATGGCATAGTCGTAAGCAGAGCGGGATCCCTGATGAAGTCTTAATAACCTTGTTCCCGCCTCCCTGCCGGCGAATGAGCGATCAAAGACCCTCCTCATCTCCTTGGAGAAGTTGTCGAAGTTCTCGCAGCATGGGTCGCGAGCCTCCCAGAGGGCTGTACTCCACTCCCTGGCTCTATCAGTTAGTAGCGTGATGATGTAGGCCACCCGGGAACGTTCTGATGAGAAGGAGGAGGTTTGAAGCTCGAAAATCAGTGAGCATTGTGAGAGGAAGAGAAGAAGAAGAAGAAGAATATTCAATTATTGTCACATGTACTTTTTACAGCACAGCGAAATTTCTTCTTCGCATATCCCAATTAGGAAACTGGGGTCAGAGCGCAGGGTCAGCCAGCTTACAGCGCCCCTGGAGCAGATAGGGTTAAGGGCCTTGCTCAAGGGCTCAACAGTGGCAACTTGCCGATGCTGGGGTTCGAACCCCCGACCTTCCGATCAGTAACCCAGAAACCCACAGCCTTAACCGATTGAGCCACCACTGCCCCTAAAAAGCATGTGCCTTGAGGGGGAATCGAACCCGGGGCTACCGCGTTAGAGCGCGTCATCCTAGCCACTAGACTACGAAGGATTAACAATTGCAGGAAGGACCTGCAAGTTCCTGGTTCTCCCCCATAGGTGGGAGGGGCTGGTAGGCGTGGCTCTCGTGGTGTTCCGGAATGTGAGGTCTGAGCTGTAGGTACCTGGAGCCGTTGTATTTGGGAGATGACGTCAGCTAGAGTTTGTCTCGTGGCGATGAGTTCCTCCTGGTTCTTTCCGAGGAGCACACTTTGGGTCTCCAGTGCCCGTCGCATTCCGTCTAACCCTGCTGGGTCCATAGTGCTGGCTGGATTATTCTGTCGCGATGCAGAACGTGGACTGTGAAAGTGGACCCAGTTGCAGGTAGAGAGCGAGAGATCAGAGCCGTGTGATCAGTCGGCGGGGGCGTCGAGCCAAAACGTGAAGCTGAGCCGTGGTCGAGGAGGAGAGCAAGAGATCAAAGCCGTGTGATCAGTCAGCGAGGGCGTCGAGCAAAAACGTGAAGCTGAGCCGTGGTCGAGGAGGAGAGCAAGAGATCAAAGCCGTGTGATCAGTCAGCGAGGGCGTCGAGCAAAAACGTGAAGCTGAGCCGTGGTCGAGAAACGAAAGCGAAAGTTCAAAGCCGTTAAATCCAAGCGTGGCAATAATCCAAATCGGGAGGCGAGGGGAAAAACGAGAAGTAAGCGAGGTCGGCAACGTGAAAAGTCATGAACAGAAATGCGAGAAAACTATGGCCAAAAAAACACACAATAATCCAGCGCGAGGCAGCGCGCTGCGCTTCCTTATAAGCTGGGTGAAATCAGCGCCAGATGAGAAACCGGTGTGCCGGCGGGGCGGTCCGGGAGGAGCGATGACAGCGTGGGAAAGCATGACCACGTGATGAGAGTCTGACAGCGTGGGAAAGGAAATGTCAGAAGGTTTCTGATCAGCGTGAAGGCACTGAGAGCGTGACAATAAAAGCATTCTAGAAACATATTAAAAATATTTTGCCATATATTTAAGAGAAGGTATAACACTACTGAGCTGATCTTAGAGGAACAAAGTGATTAATCATACAACATGTCGTTAAATAGAAAAGGAGAGAAGTAATTGAGAACCACAGGGCCACACTGGCAGGTCCTTAGAGTGTTCTGTAGGCAGCATTTGAGACTCCTCTATAAGGAATGAAAAACAACCTTTATCTAGGTGACCTTGTAAAAATAAATAAATAAATAAATAAATAAATAAAAATTTCTATATGTTCCAGGGGTCTAGTACTAAATACAGTACCAAGTAAACCTGAGATTGCGACTATAATTTGTTCCGGGAGCAGGTTTATATATCAAAGCGAACAGAGCAGTGTTTCCGTTAGTGTGTTTGTGAAACTGAAGTAAGATGAGAGAGGACACACACTAACTGAATCACTGCTTTCTGACAGAGAAAGACGCTGGATCTTTAACAAGGAACCTCTCTAATGACACTTGCTTTTGCTTTACGCACTCATGTGGTCACAATGATTCAATAAACAGTATACTCTCGCACAGATGTTGACTATACGAGTGACACACGCACACTGAGACCGAGCATGGGAGACGATTACTCACAATCTCACACCGCGCGCGAGAGAAGAATCTTTAGCTCAGATGTGATTACGTGACCCTCGGCAGACAAAGCGCATGCGTAATACTCGTATGTCAAAGCTTCAATCGTTTATCAAGTTAAAATTTATAAAAAGCTTTGCTCATCTTGAAAACGCTTGCAGACCAAATTACTCACAATCCAAGGTTCCCCTGTACTGTAAGAATTAGAAATGAGTTACACACAAAGGCATGAGATGGGAATAGACCCTGGATAGGCCATCAGGACATTACAGGAGAAACACACAAACAGCAACACATCTACACATACATCTGAGGGCAATTTAGCATGGGCAATGCTACCTAGCATGTTGGAGGTGGCAGTAAACTGTAGAACCCAGAGGAAGCATGGGGTCCAGGGACCAACTGATATGATATCAAGATACCTAGGAGCAGATGCTGTTTGTATTGCGATTCTGTAAGCATCAAGATTTTATAAATATCCTGATGCTATATAAAAAAATATTTCACTCCTACCACAAAGGTTACTGTGCTGCCTGCCAATATGTGAATATTTTTAAAAGCGCCACCTGCAGGAGTATGGAAGGATGGCAACATTTTCTCACCTCAAATACAATCATATATAAACTATATATATAAAAAACGAGTTTGAAGTCAGTGTTGCAATACATGAATTGCCACGCACACATACAAAAAAAAAAAAAAAAAAGCACGAAATATAACTGAGATGGATTTTTCCACATCTCTAGAAGAATAAGAGATGTGTAATTCCATTGTGTTTCCAAGCTCAAGCAGGAACCCTGACATTGTGAGGCAGCAACATTTTTCTAATGTGTAAAACTTGTGTGCGCAATTAACATGCATATTTCACCATTTTAAGTGAATGACATACATTTTACTTTTGTGTGTTATAGACCATTGTGGCACATCTGATGCTACCTTGTAAAATGGGGAACAAAATTGCCAGCACTTTTAATCAGTGTTTCTTTTTGATGAGAACCCGAGATGTACTGTTAGGTTAAAGTTGCAAATTGTTCTGTGAAAGGTTAAAATTTCAACAACAGATTAGCTATGATTTAACTTTTTCCAGCAGATGGAGCTTCTGCTTCACCTTTGCTCACTGCCCTAGAAAAATCCCTGAATGATTCAATAGTAATTGAAGGTAATACTCTATTTTGTAATACTGCAGTATTAATGTGGCCATAAAAAACAAAACAAAAAAAAAACACTAAATATATATATATATTTTTAATCCAACAGTGATTAACATTTGTTAAATATTGGTGAGGCATGCTTCTGATAATTGTTATAATTGACATTTATAAGTCAAATGTGCACAACCAAACTAAATCTTCAAACTAAATCAAAACGTTCAAACCTGCTGTTTAAATGTTCTCTATTCATTCATTTCATTCATCTTCTGTACCGCTTTATCCTCTATTCAGGGTCGCGGGGACTTGGAGCCTATCCTAGGAGGCTTAGGGCACAAGGCGGGGTACACCCTGGACAGGGTGCCAATCCATCGCAGGGCACACACACATACGCACATTCACACACTATGGTCAATTTAGGAATGCCAATTAGCCTAATCTGCATATCTTTGGACTGTGGGAGGAAACCAGAGTACCCGGAGGAAACCCACCAAGCACTGGGAGAACATGCAAACTCCATGCACACAGAGACGGGACTCGAGCCTGGCCGGGGAATCGAACCCAGACCCTGGAGGTGCAAGGCGACAGAGCTAACCACTACACCACCGTGCCACCCGAAATGTTCTCTAGTTAGAGACAAATGATTTACAGTTTTTAAGAAATGTCATTAGTCATAAAAGTCAAAGTCACTGCTGTCATCATTTTGTTGTGTTTATAAAATTTTTAATACTATGGCATATGATATAATTATTGTCCAGCTTATTTCATTATAGAATTCAGGCAAAATGGTTAACAGTAAATTATTGTGCATTTAACATTTTACATAAGAGCCAACTGCTGCTGAAAATTAATCCCAGCATTAGGCAAGAACAAGCGCTTTACCAGATGTGCGATCTGTGCAGAACTTCATAGAGATGTTAGTTTATCAGAATGTCTTCAACATGCATGACTTAGCTGCATAAATGAATCCTTAAAATTTCTGCTCTCTGTTTGAAGCCCATTGACAAAACCAAATACTTGAAACACAGAAACATCAGCGTAGGTGTATATGATAGTGTGCTACACAAATTGGTCTGGCTCAGAAAGACTTAAAGTATATTTTATAACAAAACAGCATGAAATAACATTATTGTGCATAACAGTAATCTTATTCAAGTTAAATCATTTTCCTGAATTATTCAATACTGTATTTCTGCAGATGTTAATGCGGTCATTAAGTCCCTAAACTTTCCGTCTCCAGCAACAGAAATGTCTGGAGATTAGCAAATATCAACTCCATTTTTGTCACTGCAGTGGTGAAAAGAAAAAAATGGCATGTGTGTAAGTTTAAAGACCCTTCCAATTGAAAAGACTCAGAACTTAATTAACTTGTGAGGCATAAACTGACTGGTTGCAAGTACTTATTTACATCAGCAACTTTCATTAAAAGTTGTCAGCTGATGACAATTCCAGATAATAAGTTCTCTGACAGTGAATTGTTGTTGCTGTTTTGCTAACATTAATCGATTGTGAGTTCCTACAAACTAATAACAGAGTATGTGAAAATGAATCAAACTGATCCCTAAGAAACCAGTGGAAAAAGATTTCCACTTGTGGTTCACAATGTGACTTCCCCTGGACAAAACATTATTAGGAAATGGCAGTTAAGAAAACTGTTGACGAGGAAAGATCTGGATTACAAAGAAAATAATTGCGCATATGTTGGGCACAGTCACCAAAGGCCACCAAAACATGGATGGAGAATAACATTTGATAGAAAATCTTCACCAAATTTTATGCAGTCATGAATCTACTGCACTTGAGAGTGTGGTAATCCGTGGCACAGAGAAACAACAAATTACAGTCAGCAAATTCTAAACTAAAACTGATATATAATTTTTTTTTATTATTATTTTTTTTTTTACAACAGAGCAAGGATCCAAAACATATCTCAAAATCCACCATAAAGTACTTTGGAATAGCTCTCAGTCCTCTGACTTGAACATAATTTTAAATATCTGGGTAGATCTTTTACATGCATAACATAACATCATAAATATAACATAACTAGAAAACCTGCAAGGAAGAATGGGTGAAAATTCCTAAATCAAGAGCAGAAAGCCTCCTAGCTGTTAACAACTTTGTTTACAGGCAGAGGCACTAGTTAACCCTTAATCCATATGGTTAACCCATGTGCATTGACTGGATAGTTTATCTATTGTAGTGATAAATTTAATTTCCTGCAACGGTATGATGTATTTGAGCACAATCCTGAACAAAGATTAAAAAAAAAAAAAAAAATATATATATATATATATATATATATATATATATATTTTTTTTTTTTTTTTTTTTTTTTTTTTTTTTTTTTTGCATAAATTATATATTTACTCGCTTAATCTCCCTCATATGAGATTAACTCATTGAATTTTCACTCTACCCCTTGCATCCTGATCACAGCCAAACAAAAATCTCTATACAGTACTAACTTTCCCACTCTAATAAAAACCAGGCCAAGTATTGTGTTGGCATGGTGGCATAGTGGTTAGCGGGTACTCTGGTTTCCTCCCACAATCCAAAGACATGAAGATTAGGTTTTTTGGCCTATTTACCCCTGCGACCCTGTACAGGATAAGCAGTATAGAAGATGAATGAACGAATGACTCATACCGTAGACCAAATTTATATGCACATGCTTTTTGCTTAGCAGGGTGTCCTTTACATATGCTTTAGCAGGAACTGGAGAAACCACAGGACTGATTTGAGAAATCTTTTAAGGCAAACATCTGGATTTTTCACATTTACTTATACTCGGCCTCATTGTCACTGCTGCTGAAATCTTGAGTCTGTGTCATCCATGTACAAATAAACTGAATGGTCGCTTGTTGCTGGTGTAACACTGAGCAAATAAAATATATACCTGTTAATTGTAAACATGTTGTTTTAGTTATATACATTTCCCAAAATTACAAAATTTGACCTGTGAAGAAAGAACAGAAACAACTTTGGCTAAAATCAATGATTCAGTGTTGCACTGACAATGGTATTTACTGAAGAACAAAATATGGAAATTGTTATGGCAAACAACTAAAGAATGTGAACTTGATTGTTGGACTTAGTTGGTGGACTTGAGTGGACGAGTTGACACCATTGATCACTGATGTTTTAACACTCAACACTGATAAGTACCATGCTTGAAATCACAACAGTGGTCAGAACAGACAGACAAGTTTTTGCCTGTGTTAAATACGAGGGGTGTTCAAGTCAAACTGTGCAACGAAGGTGTAAAACTGACATTAACAGAAGACTTTAATCACAGTATGGTGATGAGAATCTTAGCAACAATAAAACATGTGAATGGTGAATGGCCAAATGTCCATGAATGATGTTCCCAACCAAGGTGGAGCCCTTGAACATTTCACTCGCTGAATGTTCAAGGCTTTATTAATTCATTCATTCGTTTTCTATACCGCTTAATCCTGTGTTCAGGGTCGCGGGGGACCTGGAACCTATCCCAGGAGACTTCGGGCACTAGGCAGGGTACACCCTGGACAGGGTGCCAATCCATCGCAGGGCTTTATTAATATGCAATAAATATCCTAAATGGTCTGTTTTGGCCCCTATTCAAGCTCCTGGAACATTTATTATGCAAATACAATTGTGCCTTTGGCTTCGATGCTGCTAACGCAACACATGAAATTTGTTGATGTTGAGAAACTAGGATCCCTTTAAAAAGCCTACACTGGATTATTTTTCTCAGTGCCGTGATGCCTCCTTAAACAGACTTTATCTAGTTCAGAATCCGGCAGCCTGTATCTTAACCAGAAAAAAAGTCAGACAATATCCCAGTGTTATTCAAGCTACACTGGTTGTCTGTTATTTAGACCAGTGGTTGTCAAGCTTGGTCCTCGATGTCTATCCTTTTAGCATTTCTCTCAACGTCGAGCAACAACCAATATGGCGTCATGATGTCACCAAACCAGCCAATGGGAGCATTGGGTATGCCCAGTCTATTCTTTTAGATGTCTATAATTTTCACAACTCCCACCACACTAGATTTAACAAAATGACTAGCAGTCTTTCCTGAATTGCAGTGGATGTGATAGAGCAGGGTACACACTAAAATGTGCAGTACAGGGGATCCTTCAGGACCAGGCTTGAGAAGCACTGATCTAGATGACAAAGAATTGCTCATGATGACACATGTTTTCAGTCCTATGTCCTGAGTTCTTGGCTATATGCCACAATTTTGATGAAAATAAATGTTTTAACATAGAACTGTAAAAAAAAAAAAATAAATAAAAAAATCTTGCTAGCCAAAGTAGTTCAGCAGATTTTATAGACCGCCCCTAGAACCATGATCTGAAGAGAGTGTATATACTCAGCAACATGAGACCAAAAGTGGTATGCATAAACAGACAGAAAATAGTCAACATTTTACTTCTGTATAATTCTGTGTACATTATATCAGTTTGAATACCATGTTCTGATTTCAATTCTTGTCTTAGCCACATGAAAGACATGTCAGCCATAAATATCTCCAGAACAACCAAGACACCAATGTTGTTGTTTTTTTGTTTTTTAAAGGTCTGCCAAATATTCTTGTAAATACCTAAAAGTATCTAATCCTTGCAAATGACCAACAGGCTGCCAAATCTATCTAGCATGCAATTTTAAAGACATGTCACAAAAAACATTTACTTATATTCTTAAATAACTTAAACATTCACATAAATAAACATCCAATATTAAATTATTTTGCTACTCTTTTACAAAATACATGCAAAATTACTGACAGGCGATTGTCTGATTGCCAAAGCTAGAGTGCTTTTTTCCCCAACTAGGGAATGGAAGGGGACAATTTAAGATTGTTAGAAAAAAAGTGTTTTCAATGCATCAATTTTTTTCTCTTCATCACAATTTGGCCAGCTCTGCAAGCACAGAGAGACATGAAGGAGAGGCGTTGGAGGGGGGAACGGGAGGAGGAATCACAGGCTGACAGAAACTTTGCTCAGGAAACATATGGAACAAATCTGCAGGTTGGCCTGGGCCACTGCTGCCACGTCTCACATACCAGCGTCTCAGAGAAAAAGGGAAAAGAAAGAAGAAGAAGAAAAAAAAACACAACTTCACAACAGTTGGACTGTAAGTTTTCCCTCATGCTGACAAACACCTGGAAGATAAATCACTTAAATAAACACAAAGTATTTCTGACATAATTGCATACTGTAATTGGTCACTTTTTAATTTTCAGCTAGGAACAAATAATCCTTTAATCTACAGAGCATTCAAGAATATTTATGGCTTTTTTTTTTTTAATCAAATCTCTTAACAGCAGCAAGTATAATCTGGATTTACAAAACACAATATATATTGGAAAAGGCTTCTTGCAAATCAATGCATGTAATTAAATAAATAAAACTGTACAGTTTTCATTTTAGTCTGACATTTGTTTCTTGAGAGAACGCTGTACTTGTTTAAACACAAAACTCTCGCCAGACTGTTTTAATTAACATCTTTCTGTTTGCCATTAGAATGCTCTTCCCTTCGACAAAATGTAGATTACTGTATACTGATATTCTGTCATTCAGAGTATTATGAAACTTAATTTAAAATTAATCAATGTATCATAATCTAACTAATTTGGTAGGGATATACAGTAGGTAGGGTTGTTTTCCCTGCTCATCATTAAAAAAGTCCTAATATATGTTGCAATAGCCAAAAAGTGATATCCTTAAGATAGAAAAAAAAATAATTTGGAAAGGCTAAGGACAATTAGCCAATAGCATCTGCTCAGATCCATACATTTTGGAAGAAAGATGAGTTTTTGGCATTTGGACTCTGTACACCACCAAATTAAATTTGAAATGAAACACTGAAGATGTGAGCAAAGTCAAGACTTTCAGCTTTACAGCTGAAAATGCTTTAGATTTTCATATATACACACAAATGATTGAATAAACTAACTAAATTATAAACACAAGGGTTGCCTTTAATACTTGGATGAATATACTTTGCAGTCAATGACCTCCTGAAGTTTGGAAAGCACAGATATGACAAAAAGCTGAGTTTCCTCCCTCAAGATGCTTTGCCAGGCCTTTACATCAGCTGCCTTCAGCTGCTGCTCTTTTTTTTTTTTTTTCTTGTTTTCTGCCTTCAGTCTTGTCTTCAGTAAGTGAAATCATGCTCTGTTGGGTTGAGCGCAGGTGATTGACTTTGTCAGTGAAGAATCTCCAATTACTTGGGCAGTTTTCACTGTTTCATTGTGCTTTTCACAATGTTTTGAGTCATTATCCATCTACAATATGCAACATCCTGTCAGTTTTGCAGATTTGGCTGAATCTGAGCAGAGGTGATAGCCCCTATACACTTTAGAATTCATCCTGTTACTTTCATCAACAGTCAGGTCATCAAGAAACACCTGTGACCTGGTTCCATTGGCAGCCAAACATGCTTATGCCATAACACTGCCTTCCACCATGTTTGAAAGATGATGCGCTATACTTTGGATCATAAGCTGTTGCTTTCTTTCTCTTACTTACTTACTTTCAACTTCATTTTAGTTTTATCAGTCTAAAAACTCAGACTGGCCAAGTCTAATCAGGTCTTTCTGATCCACTTTAGTTACTGTATTTTCTGTGGTCTTCCAGACTGTTTGTTGCTGAACAACAATTTATTTTTAAAAACGTTCCAAACTGTTGTACTGGCCACTGCTTTCTCCCTGTTTTTTAACGATGACAACCTTCACCCCATGTTAAGAGTTCAATTGACCAGCTACTAAATGCAAATGTACCATTCAAAACCACCTCCAGGTTTTTTATCTGCTTAATTAGTCATTAAGAAATGAGGGAACAGTCCATACTGTACCTGGCCATGCAACTGCTTGTTATACAGTACAGTGCATCCTGAAAGTATTCATAGCACTTCACTTTTTCCACATTTTGCTATGTTACAGCCTTATTTTAAAATCGATTAAATTCATTATTTTTCATTTGAGTGCCATGACACCCAAAATTGAGCTCAGGTGCATCCTCTTTCCACTGATCATAATTGAGATGTTTCTACAACTAGATTGGAGTCCACCTGTGGTAAAGTCAATTGATTGGACATTATTTCAAAAGAGGCACACCTGTATATATAAGGTCCCACAGTTAACAGTGGATGTCAGAGGACAAACCAAGCCCTGAAGTGCAAGGCCATGAAGTGCCATGAAGTGCAAGGCGCAGAGGCACAGGTCTTGGGAAAGGTACAGAAAAGTTTCTGCAGCATTGAAGGTCCAGATGAGCACAGTGGCTTCCATCATTCATAAATGGAGGAAGTTAGGAACCACCAGGACTCTTCCTAGAGCGTGCCGTCTGGCCAAAGTGAGCGATCGGGGAAGAAGGGCCATAATCAGGGAGGTGACCAAGAACCCGATGGTTAGTCTGAAAGAGCTCCAGTCTTTCTCTGTGGAGAGAGGAGACCTTCCAGGAGAAAAAACATCTTGTAGCACCATACTCAAAAAGACTTGAGGCTGTAATTGGTGCCAAAGGTGCTTAAAAATCCAATCGAGTTGTAGAAACATCTCAAGGATGATCAGTGGAAACAAATGCTGTGAATATTTACAGTACTGTATGTATAGTCATGGCCAAAAGTTGAGAATTACATAAATATTGGAAATTGGAAATGTTGCCGCTTAAGTTTTTATAATAGCAATTTGCATATACTCCAGAATGTTATGAAGAGTCATCAGATGAACTGCATAGTCCTTCTTTGCCATGAAAATGAACTTAATCCCAAAAAAACCTTTCCACTGAAGAAAGTCCAAGAAAGTCCATCAAGCGCCAGGATCGTCTCCTAAAGAGGATTCAGCTGCGGGATCGGAGTGCCACCAGTGAAGAGCTTGCTCAGGAATGGCAGCAGGCAGGTGTGAGTGCATATGCACGTACAGTGAGGCGAAGACTTTTGGAAGATGGCCTGGTGTCAAGAAGGGCAGCAAAGAAGCCACTTCTCTCCAAAAAAAAAACATCAGGGACAGATTGTTCTTCTGCAGAAAGTATGGTGAATGGACTGCTGAGGACTGGGGAAAAGTCATATTCTCTGATGAAGCCGCTTTCCGATTGTTTGGGGCATCTGGAAAAAGGCTTGTCCGGAGAAGTAAAGGTGAGCGCTAACCATCAGTCCTGTGTCATGCCAACAGTAAAGCATCCTGAGACCATTCATGTGTGGGGCTGCTTCTCATCCAAGGGTGTGGGCTCATGCACAATTTTACCCAAAAACACAGCCATGAATAAAGAATGGTACCAAAACACCCTCCAACAGCTTCTTCCAACAATCCAACAACAGTTTGGTGAAGAATAATGCATTTTCCAGCATGATGGAGCACCGTGCTATAAGGCAAAAGTGATAACCAAGTGGCTCAGGGACCAAAACGTTGAAATTTTGGGTCCACGGCCTGGAAACTACCCAAATCTTAATACCATTGAGAACTTGTGGTCAATCCTTAATAGGCAGGTGGACAAACAAAAACCCACTAATTCTGACAAACTCCAAGAAGTGATTATGAAAGAATGGGTTGCTATCAGTCAGGATTTGGCCCAGAAGTTGATTGAGAGCCCAGACGAATTGCAGAGGTCCTGAATAAGAAGGGCCAACACTGCAAATACTGACTCTTTGCATAAATGTCATGTAATTGTCGATAAAAGCCTTTGAAACGTATGAAGTTCTTGTAATTATATTTCAGTACATCACAGAAACAACTGAAACAAAGATCTAAAAGCAGTTTAGCAGCAAACTTTGGGAAAACTATTTATAGTTTTTATAACTAAATATTTGTGTCATTCTAAAAACTGTTGGCCACGACTGTACATATCATTTGAATAAATTTGCAAAAATTTTAAACAAACTTTTGACTGGTACTGTATTTCTAAAGAGAAGGTTCAGAGAATTCAGAAAAAGATTCTGTTCACCAGTTAGACTGTAAAGACATACAAAATATAACTAGGGCTGCAACAACTAATCGATAAAATCGATAATTATCGATAATGAAATTCGTTGTCAACGAATGCCGTTATCGATTAGTTGGGCTGCTCACGTTACTGAGGAGCGCGACCACAAGATGCACAAATACACACACAGATGCACAGCCGCTCGCGCAATGGAGGTTACAGAAGCGTTTGCAGGAAAAAGCGCGCGCGCCCCAGGTCCTCCAAGGTATGGGAGCAATTTACATTAAACACCTCTTATCGGGCATTAAAATCGAGCGTTTTTTAATCCGGTGAGCGCGGATGAAGTGCCGAGGGTTTTCTACACATAGGAGTCAGTGAGAGAGTTCACACGGGCTTTGGTGACGTGCGTTTGTACGGCTGCGTGGTTATACAGTGTCTAAAAAAACAAACAAACGTTGCATGCAGCTGTTTCTTGGCGCTCAAATCCCAACAAACGCACGGAAAACACTTCTAGTCCGTTTTCTTCACGTTCATTTTACACTTCGGAGGACCGGATATATCCCATGATCCTACAGGCTATACAGAGGGAAATGCGGGGAAAAGGGGCAAAATAAAGAGAGTGAACCCAGTAGCGGAGATTTGTTTTCTCCCTACGTCGCCGTATTACGAGAATGTCTAGTATAGCAAAATGGTCTATATATATATATATATATATATATATATATATATTTTTTTTTTTTTTTTTTTTTTTTTTTTATTGAGACAACAACAAAAAAGGATAAAATACACGAGAGGTATAATGTATAAACCATGAAAAGGATGTAGCAAGAGACACTTCAATTAAAAATAATATCATAATAATCTAAAAGTCTATTATTCTTCTTAAGTTGAATTAATTTAAGAGCATTTAAAACTGAGGTCATTCTTAACACCTGAATGTGTCAGTGTATATTTTAAACTATATACACACACACACACACACACACACACACACACACACACAACTTGCCATCTGCAATTATTGTTAAAAACAAAAATGTTGATTTACATAAAATAAGGTTTAAATGTCAATTAAAGATCATTAAACTCTATGTGGCTATTGCATTTTTAAAAGTTTACTTTTATACATAAATACCCTGATTTATGGTTTTATATAGTTAAGCAAAACATCAAATTAAAGCGTTCAGTTTTATCCGATTAATCGAAAAATTATCGCCCAGCTAATCGATTATCAAAATAATCGTTAAATATAACAATTAATAACAACCATGTCTAAAATTCTTAAAATTAAGAATTTATTTCAGGAATTTAAAAAGGGTCCATGCATATGAATTGATGCCATTCTTTGCAAGTTTAATCTTTAACTGTCAGCATTTTGCAGCCTCAAGTAAACAATTTCATGTCTATAATTTAAATGTCACCTTCATGTCAACAGTCTATTTGGAAAGCAAGCCAGAAGAAAGTCATTATTTCATCCAACAACATGTAAGTACCTGTAGTTTTTGAGAGCTTTTGGCAACACACATGCAAGGTGGGTTCGGCATAAAAAGAAGGATGGCTAATCCACAAAGTTTAGTTAGTCAGAGAATATGTGATGTTATTTGACTGTTTATCCTTTGACTTTCAGAACCTTGTTATATTCTATCATGGATTTGATGAAGCATCAGGAAATTTTAAATGAAAATCTGGATTCCTCTACCAAGAAATGATCGGGTCATGGCTGCATCCATCAGACAAATAATGATCCAAATAATAGATCTAAAACCACATTAAATTATTTAATGATCACATAATCAAGCTTCTGACATAGCATCCTAGTTTCCTGACCAAAACCCAATTAAATGGCTTAAAAAAGTCACCAAGAGGGGATTGTGAGCTCTAAGGGATTTGGAGACATTCTATGCTGAGCAGTGGTCTAAGATTCCTTGCTCTGTATTCTTCAAACTCATGAACCATCACAGAAGCCTTAGAGTTGATACAGTATGTTGGCACTGGTTCCATGAAGTTACTGTTAGAAACTGTCATTATTCCTATAGCATGTTAGGTGTTTTAGCATGAACTGCTCATTTGTGGTCCAACCACAATTTCTATTAGGTCCAAGTCACGACTTTGACAGGGCCAATCCAAAGTTTCTTTTAAACTATTCAAATGTGCATTTTGTCCTTTGGATCATTGTGTTGCAGAATAATCCAATTCTGCTTCACTGTCAGCTCACATTCTGCTTACCAGAATCTTCTAATGAAAAATGTTCTGTTATAGTTCATGGTTCCTTACAAAAATCCTTACCGGAAACAACAACTTTCTTCTTTGTCTTTCGGCTGTTCCCTTTCAGGGGTCGCCACAGCGAATCATCTGCCTCCATCTAACCCGATCCTCTGCATACTCTTCTCTCACACCAACTAACTTCATGTCCTCTCTCACTGCATCCATAAATCTCCTCTTTGGTCTTCCTATAGACCTCCTGCCTGGCAGTTCCAACCTCAGCATCCTTCTACCGATATATTCACACTCTCTCCTCTGAACATGTCCAAACCACCTCAATCTGGCCTCTCTGACTTTATCTCCAAAACATCTAACGAGTTGTCCCTCTGATGAACTCATTCTTGATCCTATCCATCCTTGTCACTCCCAAAGAGAACCTCAACATCTTCAACTCTGGCACTGAAGAAAAGACAGGAGGCAGAGTTGGAGGTAGCACTGTCTCTAAGCCGTAGAGCATCGCTGGTCTCAACACTGTCCTGTACACCTTTCCTTTCGTTCTCGCAGATACTCTTTTATCGCACAACACACCTGAAGCTTTTCTCCACCCATTCCAACCTGCTTGTACACGCCTCTTCACCTCCTTTCCACACTCTCCGTTGCTCTGGACCGTTGACCCTAAGTACTTAAAGTGCTGCACCTTCTTTACCTGTGCTCCCTGTATCCTCACCGTTCCTCTTGCGTCCCTCTCATTCAAACACATGTATTCCGTCTTGCTGCGGCTAACCTTCATTCCTCTGCTTTCCAGAGCATACCTCCACCTCTCTAAATTTTCTTCCACCTGTTCCCTGCTATCGCTACAAAGCACAATGTCATCTGCAAACATTATAGTCCATGGAGACTCCTGTCCAACCGCATCTGTCATCCTGTCCATCACCAGAGCAAAGAACAAGGGGCTTAGAGCCGATCCTTGATGCAGACCCACCTCCACCTTGAACTCTTCTGTCACACCTACAGCACATCTCACCATTGTCTTACAGCTCTCATACATGTCCTGCACCACTCTAACATACTTCTCTGCCACTCCAGACTTCCTCATACAACACCACAGCTCCTCTCTCGGCACCCTGTCGTACGTTTTCTCTAAATCTACAAAGACACAATCTCCATCAGCATCCTCAAAGCAAATACGGCATCTGATGTACTCTTTGTAGACATGAAACCATATTGCTGCTCACAAATGCTCACCTCTGCCCTTAACCTAGCTTCCACTACTCTTTCCCACAGCTTCATTGTATGGCTCATTAGCTTTAAGCCTCTGTAATTGCCACAGCTCTGCACATCTCCCTTGTCATCGGCACCAATACACTTCTCCTCCATTCCTCTGGAATCCTCTCACTCTCCAAGATCTCGTTAAACAAACAAGTCAGAAACTCTACTGCCACCTCTCCTAAGCACTTCCATACCTCCACAGGTATGTCATCAGGACCAACAGCCTTTCCACTCTTCATCCTCTTCAACGCCCTTCTCACCTCACTTTTACTAATATTTGCTACTTCCTGCTCCACAACAGTCACCTCTTCTACTCTTTGTTCTCTTTCGCTTTCCTCATTCATCAACTCCTCAAAAGTACTCCTTCCATCTTCCCATCACCCTCCTGGCATCTGACAGTACCTTTCCATCTCTATCTTTAATCACTCTAACCTGCTGCACATCCTTCCCATCTCTATCTCTCTGCCTCGCCAACCTGTACAGATCCACCTCTCCCTCCTTACTGTCCAGCCTAGCATACAAGTCCTCATATGCTCTTTGTTTGGCCTTTGCCACCTCTACCTTCACCTTACGCTGCATCTTCCTGTACTCCTGTCTACTCCCTTCAGTCCTCTCAGAGTCCCACTTCTTCTTAGCTAGCCTCTTTCCCTGTATACAATTCTGGACTTCCTCGTTCCACCACCAAGTCTCCTTGTCCACTTTTCCCTTACCTGATGATACCTCAAGTACCCTCCTACCTGTCTCCCTGATCACATTGGCTGTAGTTGTCCAGTCAACTGAAAGCACCTCCTGACCACCCATAGCCTGTCTCAACTCCTCCCTAAAGACTACACAACATTCTTCCTTTCTCAGCTTCCACCACTTTGTCCTCTGCTCTGCCTTTGTCCTCTTCCTCACCACCAGGGTTATTTTACACACCACCATTCTGTGTTGTCTGGCTACACTCTCCCCTACCAACACTTTGCAGTCACTGATTTCTTTCAGATTGCAACGTCGACACAAGATGTAGTCCACCTGAGTGCTTCTGCCTCCACTCTTATATGTCACCCTATGTTCCTGCTTCTTCTGGAAGAAAGTATTTACTACTGCCATTTCCATCCTCTTTGCAAAGTCCACCACCATCTGTCCTTCTACATTCCTGTCCTGAAGACCAAACCTGCCCATCACATTTTCATCGCCTCTGTTCCCTTCCCCAACATGCCCATTGAAGTCTGCACCAACCACCACTCTCTCACCTCTGGGGATGCTCTGCATCACCTCATCTAACTCACTCCAGAATGTCTCCTTCTCTTCTAACTCACATCCTACCTGTGGGGCATAACCACTAACAACATTGAACATTATCCCTTCAATATACAGCTTCATACTCATCAACCTGTCTGATACTCTCCACACCTCTAGAACATTCCTAACAAACTCCTCTTTCCGAATAACTCCTACTCCATTTCTTTTCCTATCCACACCATTGTAAAACAATTTGAACCCTGATCCTAAGCTTCTAGCCTTGCTACCTTTCCACCTGGTCTCCTGGACACACAGGATATCCACCTTCCTTCTCTGCATCATATCAACCAAATCTCTTGCCTTCCCTGTCATGGTCCCAACATGACTCTTGACTCATGACTAAACTCTTGCCTTTCCTTTTCTCTCTCTGCTTTCGAACACGCCTTCCTCCTCTCCTTCTTCGACCAACAGTAGCCCAATTTCCACCGGCACCATGTAAGTCAAAAGCACCGGTGGCGGTCGTTGTTAACCCGGGCCGCGACCGATCCGGTATGGAAATTATATTTCTGATTCGCATCATTAATTTGTTTTTACGTCGGATGCCCTTCCTGACACAACCCTCTGCATTTATCCAGACTTGGGACTGGCACAAGAAGACAGTGGATTGCGCCCCCCCATGGTTGCATTAAAAATCCTTACCGGAAACGAAACACAATATATTCACTTTTGATTAATCTGACTGTACATGCGGTCATGTTATTTCACTAGTTTTGACGCGTATCTTTGGTTTGCCTTTTTACTCACACGAAAAACTGAAGTCCGATGATCTCTTTGTCTCTTGTATTTTATTTAGTCAACATCAAAGAATCAACACTTCATACAGTCGTCTTGAGTAAATCCACTGTAGTTACAACACCAGTTGCTGTATCAAACGATTCAATATTTTCTTACGCATATACCAACACATTTGCTGTATATCTGCTTACGGGTAGCTTGCGCATATACTGTAACACTTTTGTTCTATATATCTGCTTATGGGTAGCTTACGGTCAAAACCTTGTGTTTACGTAGCCTTCCGCATCTAAAACTGAAACTTTCTATCATGCGATAGTCATACAAATACATGTCAAAGTGGAATGACATCACAGACCAACTTACGAGTGTCAAAATGGATGCTTAACTAACAAATTTAAAGCTTATGGCTTATGTAATAAACTTAATGCTTTATTAATGGATAGAATAAGGTAAAATAACATGAAATAAAACAAACACAACAACAAATTCATAACAAGTACGATATGGCTCTTACACTGACTACATGATATCCTAAATGTCTTCCAGGTGCTTTGTGGCAAATATGAAGACGGAATTAAATATTATTTTGGTTAACACTGATTTCCAGATGGTGTTGGTCAAAAAAAATTACCCAGGAACTTTTGTTTTTTAGTTTTTATTAAACTGAATATAGACATCAGCATCAGCGAAGGATGTCTACATCTTTGCACATACTTGTGGGATTTTAAAGGATGGGTTCCCTGTTGCTGAACACTTTGAAATTTTGGCAGCCTCTCCATTCCTGGGAAGCTTCATCACTGTTACAAGTGTTCATCATTTAGAGGTAATGGCTTTTACTGTGGTTTGGTGGAGTCCCCAAACTTGAAAATATCTTTGTAAACATTTCCAGACTGATGCACTTCAACATGTTTTTTTTTCCGCCTCTGGAATTTGCTTTGATCATGGCATTGTGTGCTTGTAGAAATCTGGTAATTATTTCATTCTGATGGTATGTTTCATGAGTCAGATTTCGATTTAGCAGGGTTGACGTCAGCAAGTATGACTGTGTTTAATTAGCTGAGTCAAGTTATCAATTAAATGTAGTTGACTCTTACATAACTCATAGGAAGCTGTAACCTGAAAGAGAAGTGTATATTACTTTCACACACAGTGGGGGACATGGTCACAGAAGTGGAAAGTCCTCAAAAGATCATAGATGGAGAAATACAGAATAGGCATGGTATCATCCACAGTAAGACTGTAGAGTACTGAATTCATTTGCTTGTTAAATCATCTTGAAGTGTGTTTTCTGAGGCTTATTCTGTTTAATATACGTTTATGGGACAGATTTGCAGTCAATATAAGTCATAAAGGGACAAATACAAGAAACATCATAATTTTTTCCCCCTTGTTAGTAGTAAGTACTGTACAAGTGCCCCAAACCTTACCCAAGGTCTGCCATTTAATAATAAGTAACAATTAAAACAACCACCTGACTAACTATATTTCCAAACGTTTGTGGACACGAGCCCACCATAACCATATGAAGAAGTCTTTTTTGAAAAATCCTATTCCATTTTAGTAGTTCTTTTCAGTTATAATAATCTCCATTTTTCTGGGAAGGCTTTTGGAGCATGGCCACAAGAGGATTAATGAGGTCAGACACTAATGCCCAACAAGGTATAGATATACTATAGTGCAAATGTCAGTGGACACCTGACCCGGGTCCTGCCAAAGCTGTTGTCACAAAGTTGAAAGCACACAAATGTGCAAATCTAAAATATATCAGCATGCTAGAGCATTAATATTTCCATTTATCAATACTATAGGGACCAAACCAGGGTCAAGGCTAGCTCAGTGGTTAAGGCATTGTACTATTGTCCCAGGTACAAATCCCATGACAACCAAGTTGCCACTGTTGGGCCCTTGAACAAGGCCCTTAACCCTCAACTGCTTAGATGTAGAAATATATAAAAATGTAAGTCGCTCTGGATAAGGACTTCTGCCAAATGCCTGAATGTAAATGGGAATGTTTCATCATGACAATACCTCTGTACACCTAAGAAAGGTCCATAAAGATATGATTTGTGCTGGGCTCTGAAGTCAGCTCCATTTAACACATTTGGGATGATTGCACAAAAGATCTTCTCACTTGATACGAGTGCCCGACCTCACTAATGATCTAGTGGCTCAAGACACATTCCAAGATGAAGCTATTAGAAGCAGCAGCAAAAGGGGGACTTCATGTCAATGGATGTAGTTTTAGAATAGGCACATACAGTATGTCCCAACTACCATATTTGTTTTTAGTGCATCGCATCCATGGCTTCATAATTGTACCAACATAACTATGACAATTAATTTGAAAATGTCTCAAGCTAATTAATTTATTTAATTTATTATTTTTTTGCAGTTTTTCGACCACTACCACTAGCATTTATTTTAGCAGCCACACTTTTAAACATCACACATTTCCTCAGGCTTTAGGCTGCATTTTGTTTTCAAATAAATACTGATCATAATTTTCTTGGCTTTAACAGAAAGTGTTGTTGAAAATAATGCTGTTTAAAGGAACGTAAGATAATCTACTAGTAGCTTAAAGCTATTGGACATTCCATTACATGATGATAATTTTACAAATAAATAATTACAGCTAGTTTATTAAAAAAATTATCAAAGCAACCACCTGACTGGAATTTATGCAGAGTATTAAAACCACCTTTTATAGGACTACTATTTGAATTACAAGGCAGTGGTGGCTCAAGGATAAAGGTTCCGAATTAGTCCAACAAATTTATGAGTTTCAAATCCCAAGACCACCAGGTTTTCCTTTGGGGAAGCAGTCTATTTACTCGCAACTAATTAATTTTATGTTGGATAAAACCAAAGCAACTTGGATACAGGTTTGACAGATTGTGATATGTTAAAAATTGCTTCTTTTTACTACTTTTACTCTTTGGCATGATCTCAACTCAAGATATGGCAAAAACAGATAATCCTTGTCTGAGATCATTGAACAGATGGAACCCAATGCCCCCAAAATAATTTCCACAGTAAAGAGGCAGTGCTTAATATCTTCTTACTACATAGTGGGCTGCTTGAAAGTGAAAAACATTGAGGCTTGCTTTTTTATTTCCCTTAAGAAACATACTGTAGCTCAAGCTAAGAAGATTCTCTACTTCAGCACAACACCCCCCAGGAGGAGCACAGGTATGATGCGACTTTTTATGTTCCATCGAACATGAGTGTAAAAAAAAAAAAAAGAAAAAAAAAAAAGTGTTCATTAATCAGTAAAGATAGACAAATCAAGCCACAGCCATTTACGGTGTAGCTTAATAATATTGTACTAATATAAATTTTTATTATGACAGAAGCCTGACAAATTAGTTATATAGAGTAATTTTGTACATATCTTGTTTGTTTTTTTTAAATAAAGGGCATGGTCTTGGAAAATTTTTTTATCAGGGGCAAGTTTATAGCCTAGATTATTTCAAGTTTATAGCCTAGATTATTTAAATAATCTAGGCTATAAACTTGCCCCTGATAAAAAAATTTTCAACAACCATGAACTGGACCAAATAATTCCAAATAAAATTCAATACACATTGTTTTAAAGATTATACCATAAGTATGTTATCTAACAAAAATTCATACACAAACTTTGTTGATTTACAGAAATTTATTGATGTACAGTAACAGGGTGTTGACAGTCAATTTATTCCAAGATTTTAGTTGTATAATAGGCATTATTAAACATGGACGACAGGAAGTCAAGCCCTCTTTTTCCACAAACTGTACTTTTGAACCTCTTTCTATAAGATGCAGAGTAAAATGCATCTTAGGCCCACTGAACATGTGAAATTTTAATTCATAAATGCATACTGTATATGGTTAAAAGAGATAAACTATCGGTGGTATCAATGTTTTTACTATGGAATTAATCACACTGAAATTATTGAATTTGACATTTGTAGCTCATTACATTATAAAAAGTATTAAATCAGGAATATAAACTATTTTATTAGACATTGAGCAGTTAATTAAACAAGTAAGCATGATCTCCATCCAAACTCTCTATACTATAGCTAAACTGAAACTTCTTCGCATTAATGAATGCACTAACTTGAGTCACTGAGTTCAGTGACAAGAACCACAGAATAAAAACAGCTGTCACAATGCTCCCAGGCTTGGAACACAAATAGTAGATCAATTCTATTCAATTAGGAAAGTGAGAAGGATTTCAGTAATCTCTTATTAATCTTTTGTTCATATTCTTCTTCCAAACAGATAGAGGAAAACAAATCCAATAATGGGTATCCCAAATACATGGTCAATATTTTCACTCATTTTAATTAAAGTGTTTGGACAAGATTATGAAATCAGTTATGCAGAATATGAAAGTGAAGACGAATCACTGCCAGAGATTCCTTCACTTGTTGAGCCTGAAGAATCAGACTCTTACGTTTTTCCATCAAACGAATGTGCCAAGGAATGTTACTGTCCCCATTCTAATCCCTTTGCAATGTACTGTGACCATCGTGATCTTAAAGTAATACCTGATGTCCCTAGCCACATCCGTCATTTATACGTTCAGTTCAACACCATCGAAATCCTTTACCAATGCTACAGTACATCTTTGAGAGAAATCAACCTTAGCCACAATAACCTGAGAAAAATAGGGAAAGAGACATTTAGTAAACTTCAACACCTCACAAAGCTTCACCTAGAGCACAACAATCTAGTGGAAATTCCACCCTCTTTACCCAAAACTCTTCAGATCCTCCATCTTGGCTTCAACAAAATCTCAAAAGATACTATCCAACCTTATACATGACCTAGGAAATATCATAGTGCTTGACCTGTGTGGCAACAGACTTACAGATGACGGTATTAAAGGAAAGGTCCTGTCTGGCTTTAAGAACCTCCTGCATATCAACATGTGTAATAACAAACTCAAGACTATGCCCCCCGATCTCCCAGACTCACTGCTGCAGCTATCACTGGAGAACAACTCCATCACATCTATACCTGAGGAATATTTCAGGAAGACCCCAAATATCATGTCTCTTCGAGTATCCCACAATCAAATTAAAACAATTCCTTACGAAGCCTTTAACCTCTCACAACTCATGGAACTCAACCTGGGTTAAAACCAACTCTCCCAAGCCTTTTTTGTTCCTAAAAAATTAGAGCATCTCTATCTCAATTACAACATCCTCAAAGGTATGTCAAACATGTGTCAAATGTATGCAAACAATTTGTGAACAATTTAATACTGTTTACATGACATTTAATTATTTTTAGTGTCTAGGACCTGGAAAGAATATTCAACTAATCATCAGAACAATTTGAAAATAAAATAAAGATCAACCAAATATTTTTTGCATTCCATCAAGTAGGAATATTTTGTGAGAAATCTCTTTCTATTTTATTTGTTTATCCTTGAACATCTTGTTCTAATCCAACATCTGTCTAACAAGAAGATGGATGTTTAAAAAAAAAAAAAAAAGAAAAAAAGAAAAGAGGATCCCAAATGTATACGGTAGTACAGCCAAAAGTACTCAAGAATGCCTTGTATGGCCAATCTCTTTATACAAATCACAGAAAATTTATGAAGGATTCCTAAAATTGAGAGTCCATAAATTTTTTTCTTATAACATTGGAATATTGAAGATGTTCATCGCAATAATTGTCCTTCTTATCACAAATGTCTTGAAAGTATAAAGGAATACAACACCTTTGCAATGGAGAAACAATTTTGTAGGCTAAATATTTTTTATTGATTAAATATCAATTTCCAGAAACTTAAAAATGTTGGAATATTTATTTGCTCTAACTGTAGGTGTAAAGTAATCCCATCAGCGTACAGGACTAATGTGTCCAATGAACCTCTTTTCTATTTACAGAACTTAACGTCACTCTAATGTGCCCAATGCTGGATCCTGACCGTCCCAACATGCTAACCTACATTCGCCTTGATCACAATAACCTGAGAGGACCTGTGGATTACTATGCCTTCACTTGTTTCCCAAAGATTAGCATGATTTATTATGGTGAACAGCAGACAGATAACTAGCATAAGCCACAAAAAACATGAAAACCATTCACAGGGTGGAAAAAATTCAGCCACCAAATAATTTTGTTTAAAAATAGGTGATTTTCGGGGGGCGCTAGAGAACACCACATGGTGTGGACGTAAATTTAGAGTGCTCCCTCAGAGCCTCGATGTGTTTTTTATTTTATTTTCATCGTGACAGCTTGCTCGCCACTATATATTAGTGAAATGAAGAGGGTTAAACCCAAGAAAAACGATTCACCAACTTCCTCAGGCAAACAGCCGGCCGAGAAACCACCGTCTAATGAAGGCGAGGTGGATGCCCACACTCACGCGGCAACAGATTCAACTGTCATTCTATCGGCGATTCAGACTATGAGCAATGGTATGAACGACAGATTTAATTCACTGGAAGCTACTTTATCTCAGCTGCAAACGACACTTTCTGAAACCACCTCGCGTATTGCTGACCTTGAGGGTGCTAAAGCTGAGCATGAAGCCCGTATTTCTGACCTGGAGACCTCCTGTCAGGAAATACTTGCAGTTAACAAGGCCCTGCGTGCTAAATTGGACGATCTCGAGGGTCGTTCTCGACGAGCAAATATCAAGATCGTGGGGTTACCCGAGAACGTGGAGGCTGGCCGTCCAACCGAGTTTGTGGAACAACTCATCCCAAAATTCCTGGGTACTGAGAACTTTTCCGAACGGATTAAAGTTGACCGTGCACATCGCACCGGGCCTTTACCATCAAGAGGAGGACGTCCCGAATCATGATCGCGAGGATACATCATTATCCGGTCAAAGAGACGATACTGCAACTTGCGCGGCAACATGCCCCTTTAAAATTTGACGGAGTACTCATCTCCATCTTCCCGGACTTCACGGCAGAGGTTCTTTCTCAACGGAGGGCGTTTGACGGAGTGAAAAAGAAGCTAAAGGGGCCGGTGTCCGATTTGGATTGCTCTTCCCCGCACGTTTTATTGTCACTCAGGTCAATAAAAAGAAAATCTTCGGCTCGGTGCCGGAGGCTGAGGAGTTCGTGAAGTCTGTCGTAGAGCAAGACCCTACTTGATCTGCAGTTCGGGACTGTTTCTCAGTGCTGTGACCATTGCTGAAAAACTTAATCTTTTTGCTTACTGGCCTTTATAGGATGCTGTAAGTATGTTCTCATATGGAGAAAAGAATAAAGGAAATTTATAGATCGTTCACGGTCTGTTATTGGATTACGTTTTATATGTAGTTATTAATGCCCTTGTTTACATGTGAATGTTGAGACCGTCATATCTGTCTAAATAGTTCTTAAAATAATTTTATAAACAGTTTATAACTGTTAATAGAGTTCTAAATCTGTAGCTCAGGTTCATTGAGCAATTGCTTTCCTTATATTTTTCGGATGGAGGCTGCGAGGGAGCCCCCGTTTCTCGGTTTGAGGTTACTTAGATCGGTAGGTTTTTCGTTCACTCCTTAGGCTGCCCAGCAGTTCCACTGTTCGTATGGGTTTTTTTTCCCGGCTTCATTTGGGGAAGCTGTTGAAAGGGGAGGGGTGGGTGGTGTCTTTTTTCTTCATTGTGTATGTAGTGTGTTGTGTCTGTGTACCTTCTTCACCGGCTAGTATCTCTCCAAATTCATTTACAGTAGCCACTACATTATACATAAATATTATACATTATGACTTGTAATAGGTCTTTATCTAAAGTTGGCAATGTCACCCTTGCCAGCTGGAATGTCAGGGGTTTAAATAATCAGGTTAAGAGAGCCAAAGTTTTTTCTTATTTAAAGTCTATTGCTGCTGACATAGACTCATATTAGGCACTCTGAACAAAGACGACTGAGATGCAGTTGGATCTCTCCGGTATTTCAGTCTTCTTTCTCATCCAAGGACAGGGGGGTAGCTATTTTAATTCATAAATCTGATTCTTTTAAGCACATATCGACTATCAGTGATCCTAATGGTCGTTATGTAATTGTATCAGGCTTACTTTCCTCAACTCATGTCACATTGCTGAATGTGTATGGACCTAATTTCGATGATCCCACTTTTTTTTCCGCAAAGTTTTTAATCTTTTGCCTACCACTGTAAACATACATCTGATAATAGGCGGCGATTTCAATTTAGTATTAGACCCTATTTTAGACAGATTTCCTTCACGTGTTGATATATCCTTGACTAATTCTGCCATTGTTCTAAATGATCTGATGGCCTCCCTTGACCTTGTCGATATCTGGAGATTAAAATATCCAATAGACAAGCAGTACAATTTTTTCATACACATAGATTTTTTTTTAATTGACTCCAAAATAATTTCATGTGTTAAATCAATTAAACAACATAATAGAATAATTTCTGATCATTCAGCAGTAACACTTTCCCTAGATCTGTCAGAAATTAGGCCCAGTTATAATTGGCGGTTTAATCCTAACCTGCTTTTGGACTCTGGGTTCTGTGAGCATTTAACAGAGTTGCTTGCTGAGTTTCTCAAATTTAATGACACAGGTGAGGTTTCAGATTCGATATTATGGGAAACTCTAAAATCTGTCCTGAGAGGACATATTATTTCTTACGAATCCAGTCTTAAAAAACAGAGAAACGTCTCCTAGAAATTGATAATCGTCTTTCTCAGTTAGAAGATGCATACAGAGATTCTACAGATTCGGACTTGCTTAATGAAATTGCAGCACTCAAATTGGAATATAACTCAATTCTTTCAAACCAAGTTAATAACGTTGTTAAAAGTTAAACAAACAAATTGCTTTCTCGCCAGCTAAGAGGGCTTCAAGCCAGTAGAGCAATTCATAAAATAAAAAACAACGAGGGTGTTTTTTTTAACAAATCCCACTGAAATCAACAATACATTTAAAGAATTTTACGAAGAATTATACAAGTCGAAGGGCTGCTCTGACCCCTCAGCATTAACTAATTTTCTTCATTCAATACATCTTCCAAATCTGGTAAACATCAGCTTCCCCAGTCCTTGTATGAGGCAAATATCTCCCTAATTTTAAAAAAAGGTAAAGAAGAAACAAATCCATCATATCGACCCATATCTCTTTTGAACTCTGATCTTAAAATTTTCACCAAGATTCTTGCCAACAGACTAAATAATTGTATTGGGAAAACTGTTCATCATGACCAGTCTGGTTTCATTCCTGGCCGTTTCTTCCTTTTTTAACGTCAGGCGACTAATGAATATCTTGTATACTAGGTTTGAGCCTCAAGCTAGTATTGCAGTTCTTGCCTTGGATGCAGAAAAGGCGTTTGACCAAATTGAGTGTGACTACATTTTAGCTGTGATTAGAGAATTTGACATGGGTGATACATTTGCCTCTTGGGTGAAAATGTTATATGCTCATCCTAGAGCTTCGGTTTTAACCAATTTTAATAGATCATCTCAATTTATACTACATAGAGGCACTCGGCAGGGCTGTCCTCTCTCACCCTTGCTTTTTGCAATTGCAGTTGAACCCCTTGCCCTTGCCATTAAAAAGAACCCTTTAATATTGCCCCCAAATTTAAGCCAAATAAATCATATTTCTCTCTATGCAGATGACATTATTTTGTATCTCCGCAACCCAGAACAGTCTGTACCACCCCTGCTAAATTTATTGGAAACATTTGGTAAATTCGCAGGATATTCAGTAAACTGGCAAAAAAGTGAATTTCTGGCAGTGACTAACAATATACTGTAGACTCAAATTTTATGAGTAGTCTTCCTTTTAAAATAGCCACAAACAGTTTGAAATATCTGGGTCTTAATATATCTAGAAACCCTAAGGATATATACAAATTAAATTTTTTACCTATGCTAGAAAATCTGAAAACCAATATAAAACAGTGGAGGACCCTGCCACTATCAATGATGGGGCGGGTGAATGCCATTAAGATGGTGATATTACCCAGATTTCTGTATCTTTTTCAGAATCTACCAATTTATTTGCCCAAAAAGTTCTTCAAAACTTTGGATTCTATTGTACTGCCATTTATATGGGGCTTTAAAGCACATAGAATATCTAAATTGCATGTGTGTAAGCCTAGGTCATTGGGGGGGTTAGGTTTGTCAAATTTTCGACACTACTACTGGGCTGCCAATTGTAGAGCCTTAACTTTTTGGCAGGACCCATGCCCCGATAGTCATATAGCTGATCTCCCTTCATGGCTTGTGATTGAGCGTGGTGCTTTAAACTCATCTCTCTCCTCGTTGCTATTTGCTGCACCAGAGAAATCTATAGTTGCAGTTAGATCCCACTTCATGATTAATAACTCTCTCAGGATATGGCGTCAGATTAGTAAGACATTCAAACTGCCAAATACCTCCTTTTTTGCTCCTGTTTGTCGTAACATCGCCTTTAAACCCTCATTATTAGGCCCGGTGTTCACAGGTTGGGCGAGAAAAGGAATACTCACTCAGAGATTTTTATATAGACAACAATTTTCCCACTTTTTCTCAACTAAAAGAGGAATTCGACCTTCCTGCTTCGCATTTCTTTAGATACCTACAAATTAGAAATTATGTTCGTTCCACTATGCCGAACGTTGAAACTCTGCCAGCTGATAATGAATTACACAAACTACTTACTTGAGTTCCCAATAACCCAAAGTTAGTCACAAAATTTGTAGATTTCTTTACAAGTCAGTTAGATGTCTCTACTAATCATCTGAAAAACGATTGGGAAAAGGAACTGGATATTCATGTTTGAGGAAGACTGGGGAAAGTGTCTTAAAAATATATACACCTGCTCTATTAATGCTAGGCACCAACTTATTCATACTGTAGATTGCACTACTCTAGGGTTAAACTTCACAATTTTTATCCCACTATTTCCTATCCCTGCAATAAATGTGAATCTGCTGAGGGTTCGCTTGGTCATCTTTTTTGGGCATGCCCTAAAATCGGTGAATTCTGGTCAGAAGTTTTTCAATTTCTTTCAGAAGTTTATGCTTGTGAACTTCCCTTAGACCCTGCAACTGCTCTGTTTGGCTGGTCAGTCTCCTTGCAGCATCTTAACAATGCTTTTCGAGTGCCTATACAGTATGGTATGATGATCGCAAAAAAATCTATTCTTTGCATGTGGAAGAATAAGTCAAGGCTATTCACTATTCAAGATTTGGTTGTCTGAACTTTCCTCCACCCTTCATGTAGAGAGGCTTAGATATAGTATGTCTGGAAATATAGATCGATTTGAAGTTTCTTGGAGGCCTCTTTTCAATCACCTGTTAATTTCCAATAATCGCTAAAGTACGTGAAACCTTGTAATCGTCGTGTCGGTGTTAATACACCATTTCGTTTTCGATAGTGTTGATACTTGCAAATTTACTTGTTCTCTGATTTTATTTTCACTTCCCCTGTCACTCTTGCTTTAAGTACCTAGGTGATTATATATTAATATTTGTATTTTTATTGTCAATATTATTCATAATGCCATAGAGTAAAAATCTATTTTTGACCTTTTTTGCCTTTACACAGTGAGGTGGTTGACTGAAGGAGATGCTGTTTTTTGTTTTTGTTTGTTTTTTTACACTTGTAGGTGTGTTTTGTCTGCTTTTGTGATTGTGTTCTTTCTGTATGTCTGAAAATTGCAATAAATATAATAAAAAAAAATAAAAATAGGTGATTTTCCATTTTTGGTTAGTAGAGTACAAAATGCAAAGATGTTTTGGACATTAGATACAGGAAAAATATGACAAACATTAGTAAATTATGAGGAAATTTGATGCTAATGATTAAACAGTCAAGAGTATTCACACAAAAGAGCTTACTTTCGAGCTGCACAATTTGATTTAAGCAAAAAGTTTTTTACACTGCAATTATTTTGACAAACTGCAATCAAATGAACTTATTGATCACCTTAAGAGTATTTAAATAAATAAACAAATACTTAAATGATTGACAAACTGTTCTTAAATTCATGTCTATGAGTATATTATTAAATATATAAAATTTAAGCCTGTTGTGATAATCAAAATTGCAATGTGAACCTGTGCAATTATTTAATTATATAATCAATTGTGCAGCATTAGTTTTCTTCATTGGTATCATTTTATAACATCAATGAAACAGTAACAGAATGCAATAACCTATGTAGAGTGATCTAGCATGTGGTTAATTTTCCTTAGAAGATTTACTTTAGAAGATTTTGTTAAAGCTCTCAAACAGTCCTCACTACTCCTTCTTAATTTATTTGACATGGAAAATTCAACATTTATCTACATGCCTTAAGGATATTTTGCAATAAGACACAGACCACCCAAAATGGCAAATGCAGGAAAACTGGCTCTGTATGCAAACATGCAGCTTATGCTACATATTTAAAGGATTTAAAAGTAACTAACAGGCAGATGGGAGGTATGGGAGCTATTAACTAGCATTTTAAGACACAAGTCCTTCCATCGTTTATTTGAATGGATTCTTTGACAAAAGGCTTGACAGAAGCCAAGATTCTACTACTACTTTTTCTCTGCGTACAGTTCAACAGTTAACTTAAGTTCACCATCAACAGCGAAAATTAAAAAGTTTTTTAATTCTTGCTTATCTACAGATTTCGCCATTAAAAACGCGTGTTTCGAGAAAAGGGATCCCGTGACTTGCCGCGGCTTTGCGCGGCTGTGTGCGGCAAGCTGTGAACATGCCCTTCATTACCTGTAGGGGGCAGTCGTGTTTCAGTCTGAAGTATTGTGTGTCTACTGAAGCCCGAAAATGTGTCCAAATTAAACTGCGCATGCGTGTTTGGAGACGCTGTGCCCGCGCTGTGTATCAGTCGGTTGGGAATCATCACGGAGGTACAGTACAACACGGCGTGGCTGCAGCTGGAGTTTGTCGTGTTCGAGGTAAGTTTAGCTTTCTGTTTTGGATGTGATTCTCGCTTTCATGACTCCCAATTAATGTTCATCTTAATCTCAGGACGTACAATTAGCAATTTCAGTTTTTAATAGTGTGGAGATTCACAAAACACCGTTTTCGTGTAAAAACCTGAACCTACGGAGCCCCCCAGGGGTCCTGTGGTAACTATATAAATAAATAAAATAATAACGAACCGAGCGCGGATTAATACACCGAGATGTGTTTCTTACCCCCACCCCGAGTGAAAACGGCGTGTTCAGACAAAGGCTCGCCAGTTAGGTGCCATTTCTGAACAAACTAAGTCGTGTGTGTTAAAGCATTAAATGGTAAAAGAGCACTAGCAATAAACGTTTTTTTCTGAATCCGAATTTTATTAATAAGTTACAAGTTAAATTTCAACTGTAAAGAACCTGTACATATGTTGCTTCAGATACCTCGGTGTTCACATCACGCAGGACCTGTCATGGTCCTGTCACATCAACACCGTGGTGAAAAAAGCCCGGCAGCGTCTCTACCACCTCAGACGCTTGAGAGACTTTAGACTGCCCTCCAAGGTGCTCAGGAACTTCTACTCCTGCACCATAGAGAGCATCCTGACGGGAAACATCACGACCTGGTTCGGGAACAGCACCATGCAGGACAGACAAGCTCTACAGAGGGTGGTGCGATCAGCCGAGCGCATCATCCGCACTGAGCTCCCTGACCTGCACTCCATCTACAGCAAGCGGTGCTGGACTAAGGCCAGGAAGATCATGAAGGACCTCAGTCACCCCAGTAATGGACTGTTCTCTTTGTTGCGGTCTGGGAAGAGATTCCGCTCCCTAAAGGCCAACACAGGAGGAGCTTCTTCCCGCAGGCGATAAGGTCTCTCAATCACACCTCCACACAGGACTAATAAAATCTTTTAAGCTCACAACACTGACTGGACAATCATGGACACATTCATACACACTTGCACTAAATACTCATACATCTGGACAATTGCACATGTCACCTTTCATGCATATTTGCACAACCACTGACACTTTAATACCATATTTCTATATTTTTGCAATATTTTATTATGCCCTTATGCACAGTTAATTTTACAAATTTTACTAGTTAAAATTATCTCTTTAGTATTTCCTTTTTATTGATTATTTATTTTACGTACAAGATTTTATTTTCTTTTTTTTTAAGGTCACTGGCGGTCGTATAAAGCATTTCACTGCATATTATACTGTGTATGATTGTGTATGTGACTAATAAAATTTGAATTTGATTTGATTTGATGTTCATACAGTATTGACAGCAGCTCTAATTTGTCTAAATCGCATTGCAGACAAGAAAAAGAAGTCGAGTCATCCTGTGACTCTGCATGCTTAATCTTTACACACATGATTCTTGCTTCTCACTTTTTCCTTAATCTGCGGTTCGGTTCTGGTTTCGGTCTGTTCTCATGAGTTGTGAAGCGAGAGGAACAAAGTATAAATATTGTTCATTTGCTAAATTAAGTATCATGAATTTTAATTGAATATCTATCTCTATTTTTTTCACAGCAGTTTGTGACTGAACCAACCGGATCTAACGGTCATATTTAAAAATCATAACGTACAAAACGTTTCTGTTAGTGTTTAATTTTGTTTCTATGATTAATACTTATTTGTGGTGTTTTATGTTTTGTACATCTTTTCAAATTGAGACCTCATTTGTAAGTTACTGTTTTCTCGTTTTTCTATAAATTAATCAAATGTTTGCTTGTTATTAAATGTATTTTTTATTTAAAAAAATAAACGAATCTGTTTTATTATTTGCTGAGAGTGTGGTTTATTTATTTATCATATTTGGTCATTGTAACATGCATTAGGGAGCATTATCTCTGCGAAGTGTGTCTGCTATCTGGGAATTAATTACCTTTACTTGGCTATTTTAAATAAATCTAATTTGTGCATTAAATATAATTATGTAACTTACTTGATTTCTTTGATTGTTTCTTTGATTATGTGTAAAGAAACTACAATTTATATATTCGTGTTTAATTACAAAAAAAAAAAACATTTTAATGGTTAGTGATTGTTGCAGACATTCACATTATTTTTTGGGGAAGAGCTTGGCTTGTACATGCTACTCATCAGCAGTCGGTGCCCCGCTGTAACCAGAAGATCAAAGGAGCAGTTATCGGCTGACACGTAGCCTTCTGAGTTTGGAGACCCACAGAACCCCCACTGTATTATAATGCCTCTTCTCACCTTTCATTCATGATTTCGCTGATGGGGGAATTCGTACAATTTGGGGTTTTTAAAAACAATTAACAAGGCCGAGTAGACGTCTCTGCCTAAAATGTTTTTCGCCAGCAAAACACCTCTCTCTCTCTCTCTCTCTCTCTCTCTCTCTCTCTTATATATATATATACAGTGGTGTGAAAAACTATTTGCCCCCTTCCTGATTTCTTATTCTTTTGCATGTTTGTCACACTTAAATGTTTCTGCTCATCAAAAACCGTTAACTATTAGTCAAAGATAAAATAATTGAACACAAAATGCAGTTTTTAAATGAAGGTTTACGTTATTAAGGGAGA
Source organism: Channallabes apus (assembly GCA_030522415.1). Taxonomy (NCBI): domain Eukaryota; kingdom Metazoa; phylum Chordata; class Actinopteri; order Siluriformes; family Clariidae; genus Channallabes; species Channallabes apus. The sequence continues at coordinate 17,867,049 of CM060123.1, forward strand.
AAAAAAACTCTAAATCTACATGGCCCTGTGTGAAAAAATGATTGCCCCCCTTGTTAAAAAATAACTTAACTGTGGTTTATCACACCTCAGTTCAATTTCTGTAGTCACCCCCAGGCCTGATTACTGCCACACCTGTTTCAATCAAGAAATCACTTAAATAGGAGCTACCTGACACAGAGAAGTAGACCAAAAGCACCTCAAAAGCTAGACATCATGCCAAGATCCAAAAAAATTCAGGAACAAATGAGAACAAAAGTAATTGAGCTCTATCAGTCTGGTAAAGGTTATAAAGCCATTTCTAAAGCTTTGGGACTCCAACGAACCACAGTGAGAGCCATTATCCACAAATGGCAAAAACATGGAACAGTAGTGAACCTTCCCAGGAGTGGCCGGCCGACTAAAATTACCCCAAGAGCGCAGAGACAACTCATCCGAGAGGCCACAAAAGACCCCAGGACAACATCTAAAGAACTACAGGCCTCACTTGCCTCAATTAAGGTCAGAGTTCACGACTCCACCATAAGAAAGAGACTGGGCAAAAACGGCCTGCATGGCAGATTTCCAAGGCGCAAACCACTTTTAAGCAAAAAGAACATTAAGGCTCGTCTCAATTTTGCTAAAAAACATCTCAATGATTGCCAAGACTTTTGGGAAAATACCTTGCGGACCGACGAGACAAAAGTTGAACTTTTTGGACGGTGCGTGTCCCGTTACATCTGGCGTAAAAGTAACACAGCATTTCAGAAAAAGAACATCATACCAACAGTAAAATATGGTGGTGGTAGTGTGATGGTCTGGGGTTGTTTTGCTGCTTCAGGACCTGGAAGGCTTGCTGTGATAGATGGAACCATGAATTCTACTGTCTACCAAAAAATCCTGAAGGAGAATTTCCGGCCATCTGTTCGTCAACTCAAGCTGAAGCGATCTTGGGTGCTGCAGCAGGACAATGACCCAAAACACACCAGCAAATCCACCTCTGAATGGCTGAAGAAAAACAAAATGAAGACTTTGGAGTGGCCTAGTCAAAGTCCTGACCTGAATCCTATTGAGATGTTGTGGCATGACCTTAAAAAGGCGGTTCATGTTAGAAAACCCTCAAATAAAGCTGAATTACAACAATTCTGCAAAGATGAGCGGGCCAAAATTCCTCCAGAGCGCTGTAAAAGACTCGTTGCAAGTTATCGCAAACGCTTGATTGCAGTTATTGCTGCTAAGGGTGGCCCAACCAGTTATTAGGTTCAGGGGGCAATTACATTTTCACACAGGGCCATGTAGGTTTGGATTTTTTTTCTCCCTAAATAATAAAACCCCTTATTTAAAAACTGCATTTTGTGTTTACTTGTGTTATCTTTGACTAATAGTTAAATGTGTTTGATCATCAGAAACATTTTGTGTGACAAACATGCAAAAGAATAAGAAATCAGGAGGGGGGCAAATAGTTTTTCACACCACTGTATATATATATATATATATATATATATATATATATATATATATATATATATATATATAATATATATATATATATATATATATATATATATATATAATATATATATATATATATATTCACAATCACATTCCAGCAAAAAATATGAAAAGCCCTAAGCACTTTATTGCTTTTCATCATGTTTTTTGCTGTTTGTGTCCAGTATATATATATATATATATATATATATATATATATATATATATATATATATATATATATATATACTTATAACTATAACTCTCTTACTACTATAAAAATTCTAAATATAAACAAACAAAATACAGCTTTTTTTCCTCAGAGGTAAACAGAAAAGTGAAGTTGTTCAGCTGTTTACTGTCACTGCAGCTTCTTCAAAGTCTTCCCACTCCGTGACCACTGAAATCCGACATGACACCACGTTAGGCTACGTCTTGACTCATTTGTATACCGACGCTGATTGGATGTTTCCCGAGGGCTCAGGGAAGTGTGTGTGTCTGTGTGTGTGTGTGTGTGTGTGTGTGTGTGTGTGTGTGTGTGTCTGTGTGTGTGTGTGTGTGTGTCTGTGTGTGTGTCTATGTGTGTGCGTGCGCGCGCATACTTCTTCTACTGTTCTAAAAACTCTAAATAAAAACAAACAAAATACAGCTTTTTTTTCAGAGGTAAACGGAAAAGTGAAGATGTTCAGTGTCACTATGCAGATGTTACACTCAGTGGAGTTACCGAAATCGTTGGTTTAGTTCTCATTGAGTTGCCACACATCATTTCCACATTTCACTCGCTTTTATTCCTCTTATGTGAGCATAAACAGTGAAACATTCCACAGGTTTATAATACACCGCGGCCAAGTGAACCACGTTCCCGTCGAACGAAACGAGGCATAATCGTGGTGTTTGCTTCGGTTATGACACACCATAGTTTATTACCTGCTGTGGTAGATCTGAATATTTATTCAAACACAACAATAAAGCTTTATATCCTCAGGAGGGCTCAGTACATTGTTTTAGCGATAGTTTCACGGAAGCGAGTTCAGAACTAATCTAAAAAAAAACATCCGAAGCTTCAAAAACATCCGAAGCTTCAAATAGAATGAACGAACTAATGAATTTTCTTAAACCGTTAGAAAATTAAGTAGAGCTAAATCCCTAAATCTCCTTATAAAATATCGCTGATTATCAATGCGAGAATGAATGGCGAATTGTCATATGGCGAGGGATAGGCTTCAGTGAAATTGATATAATTGATATATATGTAATTGATATACTGTATATACAGACGTGTGTGTGTCATTTTAATTCAAATGAACATTTTAATGCTTTCTGATACACTTATCAACTTATCCACATACACTTATCAACACAAACTCTCCGTGCACGCACACACACAATCTCTAAAAAATTAATATTAATAACATACATATACAAATAAACAAATGTAGGTGTAATAAAAGTAGTCGTGATGTCAGAACTCGCCCAGCAAACCAGCCTTTTGCAGCGGCTTAAAACGTATGAATTATCTTCAAATATAAAAAAAAGCGAAAAGACACTCGATTATTTTGCATAGGTTATTTGTTTAATTCAAAAAGTTCGTAAAAACACTTTAAAACGAGAGAAAATCTGTTAAAATCCTCGTTCGCCTTCTCAGCGTTAGGTTGCGAGTGACGTCATGATTTGAATCTGCGCGCCACCGGGGAAACATAGGGAAACTGACTTTCTCGGACCACCGGCTTTTAGATAAAGTCCTTCCATGCGCCATCTGGCGGATATTCAGTGAAGCGCAACACATTAATTTTAAATTCCCGAATGTTGCCTCCGGCAAGTCGCGGCACGCCGCGCGCTAAATTGCGGCCTCTCGCGGGAAAACACGCGCAGTCTTAAAGGTGACATCTGTAATAATAAAGCTTTATTAGTGGTTAATATTTTAGATAATATAGTGGAACCTTGGATCACGAGCATAATGTGTTTCGTATTTCAAAACACTCATAAACCAAAGCAAATTGTCCAATAAGAAATAATGCAAACTCAAATTAATCATTCCACAGCCCAAAAAAATAAATACATAGTACACGTGCGCTGTACACACACACACATGCAAACACAAAATAAAATGTTTTACGCACGCACACATGGTCGCAGTGTTATAGTAAACAGTACACGCGTACATGGATATTGATTATACCTGTGAGAGACAAGCACCAAGACCCAGCAGGGGAGACTATTACCCACAATTCCGCAGCACAAGAGAGAGAAAAACCATTGGCTCAGTTGTGATCACGTGACTCTCGGCATCAAAACAAGAAGCACATGCGTGATGCATGATACAGTACTCGGTACTTGGAAACCAAGACTTATTCATTTTCCATAAAAAATCTTTGCTCGTCTTCCAGAACACTTGCAAACCCCGTTACTCGCAATCCGAGGTTCCACTGTACAATAAATGTGTGCTAGCAAAAACCTTGGAACATAAATTATGAATAATCTACAAGAAAGGCTTTTTGACAAAGTTTTTGAATAATACAGCACTGGTAATAAAATGATAATCAAAACAAACACCCTAACAGAGTAATATCCTTTAAATTTAGTCATAATCCATCCTTTAGAAATAAAGTATCATTCATACAGTATCTAGGCAGTAAGTAGGTCATAAATAGATGCCTCCAAAACAAGAAACAGGTTGAACAGCAAAGCTAAATGAAAATCTCATTGTAAACTGACTGTCTTATTGCTTGGATTGGCTCTACTGATGGGAAGTCAAATATTTTTTCAGGTACATCAGTTGAATTTAGATCAAGGTAGATAAACTTGTACAAAATATCGCCCCATAAATTTTTGTAAAATAATACAGTAGTACAGCATATTGTATCTTATTGTTTGATATGAGGCGCACAGTTTAATACTAGAGTAATAGTATTTGTGCAAACCTTAAGTCGGCAACTCATCATGAAATAGAGCTTATGCTTACATGAAGTGTAATAAACACTTATTCATGCCAAAATTAACTTTCTCAGAACTAGCAGCTTCCTGTGTATCTAAAATCAAGAGAGACTACATAGAGACTAGCATAAAACAGGAATTGGAAACCCCGCCAAATATTTAAAATCTTGTGTAAGAAAATCTGGCAATGCCGTAAGTTCAAAGCTGCAAATATGACATTCTGCTCAGTAGTGCAGATGCAGGATTAAAAAACACAACTAGAGCTACAGAGAGCTATGTAAGCTACCTAACAGCAGCAATAAAATAAAATTCCTGGTGTTTGTTACAGAACCTAAATAGATTACTCAAAAAATGACTGCAATTTTATAATACTTTTTTCAACTCACAAAATGAAAGTCTAAAAATCTAAGGCTCATATTCAGATAATTCGTATTTACCCTGTGTTGAAAACATATTGTATTAAGACACCAATATATCTTATCAAATTAGGATTTTGCATCCCACTGGACTCCTAGTCATTAAACACTGCAATCAACATATGCCTTGTGACTTATTATAACAAAACTGAAACTTTTATGATGATGGAAGATCTGCTGCATTAGCATTTGGAAAGCTGTTATATTTTTTAAATCGTACGAATACCATATAATCACATGACCCACAGAATGTTAACCTTGTCAAAATGTTTGAGTATCGTAGGCTTATGTCAATAATCCAAAGGGCAATACATCAATAATGAGTAACAAAAAATATATTGTGCTGCCCCTAGAGTAAGAGTATGTAAATTACAGTGCACACACTGCAATCTCTGAAGGATCATTTAAGAAACAGTATAAACATTACTGTAGGTCAATAAAATAAAATACCCGGTTAATGTAGCTTGTACAGTAAAAGAATGTAAATATTATGTTCTATTGAGTGGACAGATTTTAGATGAAATCCTGTACTCTGTAGCAGTTAACTGTCTGGAAAAGTAAGTAAGTGGTTCAGTCTGTGTCCCTATAAATAAAATACACAGAAATTTCATTACAGGCTACACTTTTGATGTTTTGAAGCCCAGACATTTCAGGTTTTTGTTTGTGAAAGTAATGCAGTCAGGCAGATGTCATGAAGCTTCTTAATCTGCTTCCACAACTGTTCTTTTACCCTAAAAACTAAATTAACTAAATCACACTGACAGAAATGCGCAACAGAAAATTAGCACTGTAAAGACGTTTTCCAGTACCTGGCACTCTTCCAAGTATAGTAAATTTTTACAAGGCCTTATAATTGCTAACACACCTGTACCAGAGCTTAGTTTCAGTCCACTTGTTTTCCATCCCTTGAATGTTTATTTCTAGGGGCCCTTCTGCTCTCTTCCCAAGGTAGATGGAGGGGGATTACAGGCATGTGTTCTCTATTAACCTTGTTTTGTTCTTTATTAGAAACACTATTTCCTCAGATATTTCTTCATTTGACTCACTTTTTAGTTATAAAAGTAAAAAAAGATGAGAACTTAATTTCTAAGTAAACAAAATATAGTATTAAAGTCATAATAGTTATGTTTTGTGACACACAGAAATGATGAACAACAAGTTGGAAGGTTTATAAAATCTGACTTTGGTTGCTTTTTATTCTCACACTATAGTACTAAATGTTAGAACACTTCTCCAAGTCCAATTTCATGCATGATGAAGTAACACTGCACTATACTGTATGCAGAGTTATATTTAATAAAGAAAAAAAATTAAGACATCCAATAAACAAACAAAAACAACTTCCTGCACAAATGAGGCTTAGTTTTTTTTTTTTACACAAATGAGATCAGAAGTGACTAGACATTTTATTGCTTTTAACCCTCTTAGTAATTTAATAGAAGCCAGCCCACAAACATGGCTATTACTACACAACACACACAAAACCCCCAGACACACACTAATTCAGTCGGAGCAGACAGAATGCAAAGGGTTAAAGTCTGCCCCATAAACTCTTGCTTAAGAATCCCTTGGCAGCTTCACATGTAGCTTTAAATACTGATTTGACAGATCACGTTTTACTCTCAGGCACTGAGAAAACAGCCAACCACTGCCTGCACAGCTGTGCAACGCTTGGATCAGAGCAACAAGTACATCCCGGAGCTTGCAGACACACGATGGGGACCAAACCGGGAATCTTTATTTCCACCTTTATATTAGCGTCATGGATTATCTTAATCTCAGGGACAAAGCAACAGCTAGTGTCAATGGAACCTCCACGTAATTTTGAAGAGCCTGGTTTTCACACATGGATGGAAATGGTAATATTAGATACTTTTTTTTTACATATAGTGCTGTTTGCATGCTTACAGCTGATGACTTCACCACAGTAGATGAATAAACCACAGACCTACAAACCACAGAGTACAAATAGACCTATGTAAAAAGGAATTAGATTTGATGTGTTGAAAAAGATTTTATTAATAATAATAATAATTATTATTATTATTATTATTATTATTATTATTATTATTATTATTGTGTAAATATAATATACGTGTGTTATTAAGCTAATCTATTTTTACTGTGATCTGTAATGTAAGTATTAACTTAAAAGTTATAAGTGATTGGTCTAAAGGTGTCATTAACAATAATGTTTGTATGAGCATCTATGTACAAAAAAGTTTGCATGTACTTTTTCGCATCTGCTATAAGTTCAGTCAGAACAAATACAGCTTTTGAAAATACATACATTTTTGTAATGTTTGTGCTTAAACTCAACATAATGGTTTACAATGCTGCATGCCACATCTGTAAAAGTGTTTACTTTCTGCTGCACAGTGAAATAGCTTCCCTGAGTTAAGAATTTTGTAACCAGACTTTGCATTGTGTTAAAATAAACACTATTAATTGAGAACAGGCTGTAATCTAAATTCGGCTCCAACAATAGGATCCAGCAGTTGGCCTTGTGCTAGGTGGATTAAATGTGATTACTCAGCACTATAACATCAAGTTTCCTCAGGCTAAAGTGCTCCCACCCACCTAGCGGCTCCATGTGAACCCAGGGTTTAGGGCGCAAAGCAGTAACACACACACCTGTCTCTAAGTGTCTTCCAAGTCTTGACAGGCTATAAACTCGATGTTAACTGCCAAGGCAAGCTGGAAAACCTTTTATAAAAGGCTTGACTCATAAAAAAGTGATGCTATTAAATAAAAAGGCAATCAGAAGGCTAATAATGTGCTATGTGTCATTATAGACGATAAGTATGGCTTGTGATCAATTATTTTTTTTACCTAACAGAGAGATGCTTTTATGCCAGTTGACACTCCGGATGACAATGAACCTGAAACTGGCCCTATTGGTAAAGTAGTCAAATCACTAATTGCCTTCTATGTAAAAGAATTGTATTATGCATCATGGTTACTGTGTTTTGGCCCTGCAAAGTGGTCTTACTGAAACTTCTTTAAGATTTAAGAGTCCACATGTGATCCTATTTCTCCAGACTAGAGGTGTACATGAGTAACAGGTCCTTGTTTCATCATGTTCCAGACCTTCCAACTTGTCTGCTGTGTGTGTGTCTGACGGGATCAGTGTACTGTGAGGAAGTCGACCCTGATATGACATCAGTACCGGCTCTTCCGAAAGAGACAGCCTATCTATATGCTCGATACAACAAGATAAAAAAGATCACTGCGAAGGACTTTGGCGATATTGGTGCATTTTTATGATCTTTTTTTAAGAAATTGCTTTATGATAAGAAATTTACCATATCTATATATAGACACAGCGAGATGTCTTACACCACTGGGATTTCTGATGTGATGTTAAAATATTGAGCTGTTGGAATGGAAGATGTATATTGGGCAAAAGTAGTACATGTGTCTATCTACTTTATCTATAGGATGAAAATTCCTGTGCTGCAAATAACTGTCAATATGTTAATTACATGACATCATATGTGTCATTATAACCTAGCACGTTATTAGTAGTGCCATGTTAATGCAGTTATGTAACCTGTGCTAACTAGATGTTCAATATATTTGTTGATTTTTCAGTTACACTGAAAAGAATAGATCTGACTGGAAACTTAATTTCTGAGATTGAGGACGGGGCCTTCATGAAGCTGACATTGTTGGAGGAACTTTCCCTTGCTGAGAACCGGCTTGTGAAGCTGCCAATGTTACCACCCAGACTCACGTCCTTTAATGCCAATCACAACCGCCTCAGAACCAAAGGGGTGAAAGCCAATGCTTTTAAGGTACAGAGCCACGAATTGCATAAAGTCTAACACCGTTCCAGTGCAGCTTCTTGAAGAAGCAGAAGTGTGACATCTGTTTAAAATTCTGAGCATAAAAACAAACAACCTGTTGAACAGACAAGTCTGTGTTCATCTGCTGTAAATACATCACAGTGCCTAATGGGACACATTAAAAAGGAGCCAGGGACATTTAAAGTTTAGCTTTTTTTTTTTTAATGAGCACAGACCCTTTTTTAGATAGTAAAACAAAATGCTGAGGAATTGTTTGTGTTTGTTCCCTACAGAAATTAACCAAACTGAGAGATTTATATCTTGCTCACAATGAATTGGAGGCGGTTCCAATTATTCCAGAGAGCGTGCGCACATTTCATATTCAGGTAAAAGTACAGTATATGTCATGCTGTCATTAAGTATACCATGCTGTTATTTAAGCATATAACACCTATTGTGTTCCTTTAGAACAACAACATTACAGCTGTCACTACTGACACCTTCTGCAAAAGCAATAACACCTACTACATCCGGCCCAACATTGTTGAGATCAGGATGGATGGAAACCCGGTGATCCTTGCGCAGTATCCCACAAGCTTTGTCTGTCTGCAGTCTTTGCCAGTTGGACGGTACCACTGAAAAAGCTTTTAAAAAAACATGCGCAAATCTATAAACGTGCTATAAAAGACAAAAACTCTGGATTGAAAGGTGTTTCACGTCCAGTTTGCCACCTTGCAAAAGTAGGGTATGTGAATTGTTTATTACTATGTATGTATGTATGTATGTACTGTATGTAAGTATGTATGTAAGTACTAAAATTTCCTCTTGAACTCTGTGGCTTAAATGTAATTGTTAAAAGTAATATGTATATGTATATATATATATATATATATATATATATATATATATATATATATATATATATATATATATATATATATTCTGTTGAAAGCTGCATAGTAATTTATGGATTCCATATGAATGATCACTTGTGGCATTTCAAAATTATGTGAACTGCTTTCATTTCTACTGTTTAAGATGTTTCCCGGGTTAATTAGGTTAACCATTCATTCCATACCTACGTGCATCTAACAAGGATGTACCTTGATATAACTGAACTATTTATGTGATTGCTATCTGCGTGAGAATCATCAAGTAGGCTGTACAGTTACACAAGATATTAAAATATTATGCTATATGTTTCAGTTATTTTTTAATAAATCTGTCTCTTTCTTTTTTTAAATATGCCTCCAGGCTTTCTTGGCATCGCTCATTATTGCACAAATGCTTTCCATGAGACAGAGAAAACCCAGTTCAAGTAATCATATAAACTGTAAAAGCAAACTGAGGTTGAGCACACAAAGAGATCTGGAAAATGTGGGTTAACATTATTCCATTCTGTTGGCCAATTTGGCAGCCATCAAAGCTCTATGCTCCAAGTAAATAATGGAATGGTTTCCATATTGCTTCTGCAACTTCGATTCCAATTTTTCATTGCCATCATGTCATGGAATTTTACTCCTATTTTGACATAAACCATACACTTCAGCAATCTCTTTTAGCATTCGGAAGGCAGGATGAAATAGCCATTAAGGCTGGCAGAAGTTTATAAAATTAGCAATATGATAAACTGTCTGAAAGAGAAAAAGTATATAGAAAAAGCCTCACAAGGGGAAGATTAATGTTAAGCTGTTCTCCATATTACAGAGAAATATTTAGTGTACTCGTCTTAAATTATCATTATTCATCCCAGTTGTCGAACAAAATTGGGTCGACCAAACCACTGAAGTAATTTCACTGTGTGGGAATTTAAACATCGTCAAACGATAGCATTTGCAAACATAGTTAAACAGCTTTTAAAAATCAGCAACAATGCCATAGTTAGTCCGTAGTGAAGTTAAAGAGTCACATGTACCAAAATATAGCACTGCCTAAAATTAACACTGTGTAGACATAGCCAGAGTGGGTATATAATTCGTATCAAAAGTGTGAAAAGAGGTTCATACTTTCCAGTACTCAAGGTAGTATAGAATTTTAACAAATTTAAAGGAATATTTATTAAAATAAGTTAAGATAAAAAAGGGTTCCTAAACCTCTATACTTTTAGGTTATCTTACTCTACAGTTTTGAGGTTTCACATTCTTCCCTGTCTATAGTACTGTACTGTACAAGTACTATATGCAGGTGCATATTTGAGTTATTTTGTACACAATTAGGGCATATAATGTGCCAATCCAAGTTATTTCCACAAAATCAATTAACAGCCTTTTGGACCCGAAGTTCCATTTCCTTTTTCTTAAACAATTGTCATAACTGTACCTGTAAGTAATCAATAAGTAATCTTTCTATAATTCTAGAAAGAAAAATAAATAAATCATGTTTTGAAATATATTTGAGTAGGGCTAGGGAGATAATGTGCTGATTTTATTTTGGAAGTTTTATAATTTGTACATTAAAAAGTGGTGTTTCAGCTTCATTAAAACTATGCTGATCTATACAAGTAACCAAATCCCGTCTTTAATTTATTTTCAACATTCTAAAATACTGGAAATTTTAACAAGAACATAACATGAGAGAAGTGTCACTGAAGGACATGGCTCCACTAAAGGAGCATACATTCTAAGATGTATATTTAAGTGTGATCTGCAGAAGACTTATACACAGCCACCTGCTCCACTTGTATAAGCTTACTATACACCAACACTTCACATTTTAAGTCTCTGTAGTCAATTCCATGTCATACTGCACATCATAATAAACTGACTATAAAAGTAATAAACCATATTTTCTGTTGGTCAACTAACTTATTTTGTAAATATTTGTACAGTATAATAATATACTGTCTAATACAACTTTATTAGAGATATAAAAAAATAAATCAAAAAGCACTAGTTTGCCCAAATAGGAATACAAAATACAGTATACAGTTGTGGTCAGAAGTTTGTTTACATGAACATCATGATGGGGCTTGAGTCCTTTAAACTTGTCTTTTCCTGGGAAAGAATGACTATACCATACATATTTGTAAGAGAATTTACAAACACTATTATGTGCTGAAAGTTCCAGTATGTCTTTTAATTTGTCAAACTCAAGACCGCTCAATATCAAGTGACCACGATTGACTATAACCGGTAGCTTCTCTGTGCCAACATTAAAGTGGTATGTTTTACAGCACTTATAAATCCAAGGAGATCAGTGCAGATTTGAGAAAGTGGATGGTAGATTTACAGAAATCAGGAATGCTTCTTAAAACTATTTCTCAACAACTACTAAGTACAAGTTATTTGGAGCCATTTTAGTGTCTAAAAGTAAACCCAAATTGTCACACTCTGCATAGAGGAAATTGGTTCAGAGGCAAAAGCCTGCAATGAATTGGAAGCTTTTGTGTCATTTCTACAGTATATTCAAGTGATTTTTCCATCACTATGGACTGGAAGGCTGCTGTCCAAGAAAGAACTCCTGAGGAAAAGCTTCCAGGAGGAAAGTTTTGACCAGAGGTATGTTTTGAGGAGTAAGGGTGAATCATTAAACCCCCAAAACAATGTACCAACTGTTAAACATGGTGGTGTCAATGGAATTGGTACATTACCCAAAGCAGACTCTAGCACTGTTGATATTTGGGCAAAACTGAGTGTTCCAACAGGACAATGACCCCAAAGACCTATCAAAACTGGTTATGAAAGGATACATCAGGCAAACCTTAAGCTTTTAGAGCTGTAAACCCGATCAAAAGATTTGATAAACATGCTTAAAAGTCAGATCCATGCCAGGAAGTGAACATTCCCAATTCTGTGTTCAAATATCACTCTAAAATTTTGCCAGACTCTTGTTGATGGCTGACAAAAGCATCTGCTAAAAGTTAAACCTGGTAAGAGACATTCAACCAAATATTGCGTGTTGTATGTCTATTTTTGATTCTGTATGTATAATTTTGACCCTGTGTGGAAACCAGAAAACCCCAAAATTAATAAACTTGCACGCCACATTCTTGAGGTTTTCTTCTATTAAAAATGAATGTTGTATAATAATTCTGTCTCAGAAAAAGACCAACTTGAAGAAATATTTGAAAGCTTAATATCCCCATTACGTTAATGCTCATGATGAGTGTAACTGTACAGTAAAAGTCAAAAGTTTGGACACTCCTAATACCGTCTTTTATTTAGTAATTTCTTTTCTACATTCTAAAATATTGGAAATTTCAAAGCTATGAAATAACACACATGCAATTAGCGAGTTAAGTAACAATAACAAAAATAACTCTGTTTTTACTTTCAAACTTTGTTATTTTAAGACACGAAGGTCAGCTGTTCCCAGAATAATTCTTGCAAGAACTTTATTGTCAAGTGCATTTGCAAAACCCATCAAGCACCATGATGAAACCAGCTCTCATGAAGAACATCCCAGGAAAGCAAGACCAAAAATTACTTTTGCTGCAGAGAAGTCCATGCAGAATTACCTGCCTCAGAAACATCCTATTAAAAGCTCCACAAATTAAAGCGTAGAAGCCTCAATATCAACTGTTTAAAGTAGGTTACTGTATATTTTGAATGCCCTGAGCATTGCATATCTGAGCAATATTGAAAGAAATAATCAGAAAACACCCTGGAATTAGAAGGTGCATCCAAATTTGAATTGGTACTTTATATGTAAATAGGACAGATATATGACTGATCCAGGATATTCAAAGAAGTCAAAGATCTGCGTACCTTCTTGACCCTGGACTCCAATGAAGCCCACTCTATTATAAGAAACAAGCCATGTTCATTTTTGGCAAGGTTGTCCTCCAGCTGCCTTATTAAAATTTCCGATTTCAGGTCTACCATAATACATCACGTATTTAACAAATAAGCAGAAACAACATTTATAACATGCACATTGTTGTATAATTTAAACTGCAACAAATGTTAAAATGGAGTATGCATGTATTGTATGTGAAAAATGTACATAATGCTTTATTTAAATACTATACACAAAATTTTCCTATTCTTCCTGAAAAAAAAAAAAAAAAAAAAAAAAAAGAACAACAACAACTTCACATCCCTTTCCTATACACCTCTTGGACAAACCTCCTACCAAGGTAAGTATATTGCTAAAAAGAACAGCAATTCTCAGAGGAAGATGTTCCAGCTCCTGGTATGAGGCTTTGCAAGCCCCTAATACAGCCACCTTAGGGTTAACAAGTGGCTTCAGTAGTAAGGAAACACTAATATCCTGGCCCATGGTTTTTTTTTTTTTTTTTTTTTTTCTTCAACCCCCACTGCAATCTACAAGCCATAAAAGCTCAAAGAAGAGGTCTGGAAAAGCTCATGCATGTGCAAAAAGATAGCCTGTAGTATGCAGCAGGGATAAACACAACTCCTGTTATTTGCATTAACCACATCAGGAACCATCTTTAAAATTCCTGAACAGCAGCAGCCTTGTCTTGGGAAAACAAAATATGATGTGAATGTGTTCTGGAAATCATGGTGCACTTTTTTTTTAATCTTCCAAGTACAACAGCCTGTCTTTTTGTGCAGTCCAAGCAAGACAGTACAGTCCAGATAAAACAAAACAAAACAGAAAATAACATTCAAACATTCCTGTTAGCTCTCTTGCCTACAACTCATTGGATCTCCTTTTTTACACTAGAAAATATCACTTTTTATGGTAAATTCTTAATATTTGTCATGAGATATAATTTTGTTACTACTGTATGTCCAAGTTCGCTCGGCGGAAAAAACTGGGAGAATGTATCACTTAAGCCATCTAGCCAGTTAAATAGTACATTTTAATCACTAATTGTACTGTGATTTCAGGCTGCGGTGATCCTGGGGCCAGACTCTTTACAAATGCATTCAAACATAATAAGTCTCTTAAGGTTTTGACAAATAGACATAAGGCAGAAAGGCATCAAGATAGTGAAAAAGGGAAAAACTCCAAAGATGCTGGCCAGCTACTGTTTTTGGTTATAATCTGTCATGCGCCTAATAAAACTAAATCAGCTGACTAATAAGAATCTCAATATTATTTAATGTAAGCGTACCCAGAACTCTTATATCAACAATCAAAATTCCAACTTTATGAACTCGCTCATCTGTTTTACACATCATGCCTTGTCTGCAAAGTTTGCTTCTTTATACAACAGAAAGAAAAAGAAGCCTACTGTACCTCAAAGTCTTCTAAAGTGCTACAATAGAAAATTTGGCTGTGTGTTAATATACTGTACAGTACCATGGGCAAACATGCACAGAACAATGGCCCATTAACTGACCAAGAGCCCTTAATTAGTTAGATACTAAGATAGAATAAGTTTTTTTTTTCATACAAAACTTTAAATAATAAAGTATAATGTTCATTTAAACTGTGCTTGCTTAAATTCTGTAGATGAACTGTTCATTTAAGAATTTGTATATTAAATCATTTGTAAAATACTTCATTAAGAAAACTACAATTTTACAATTAATCTCAGCCAGGGAATATAAATGTCACCACCAATTTGCAAGGGTAAATCCATATAATTTGGTCAAAATATGTAATATTTCTAACACTTCTATAAATGTTAGAGAACACTGATGGAAAAAAAGGTCTTTCAGGAATTCAATACCGACATCTTTGTGATTGTGACAGTATACAACAAAAGATGCTCTTACATAGCTGTGAGCTTTACTTTGTTAAACAAGAAGAGGCTCCACATCCTCGCCTCATTAACTTTTGACCCCTTTATACGTTTATAAACTAAACACCTTAGTGAATTGATTTTAAGTTAAGACGTAAGGTCAAAACTCATTTGTTGGAACCATCACACTTAATAATCTTTTGATTTGAGGACGTATTAACTGTACTTTGAGAAAACAAGCAAAAGAGTTTTTCTGCGCCATTACCCAAACTGTGTTACAGCTGGGAATGTGCAAAACTAAATATTTTGAAAATCGAAATCTCAGCCGATTGTCCGAAAGACTGTTATACTCTTGAATGATGGATCATGTGCAATGTCTAAAGTCCGGCCACACAGAAAACGCAGCTACGTACAAGCAACATTTGGCCAACAGCTTATCTTTTAGAACATACGGTGGTGGCCAAACATATTAAGCCACCATATGCCGTGTATTATAGTTCTCCCTGCGCACAAAACAGGTGATGTTACTAATTAGTTCCCGCCTATCTGGCTGAAGAGTGGTGCTAATTAGAATCATCCATATTAGTTAATGAATGAAACAAATATGTGGCAGGCAATTTATTTCTGAAGCCGGGGTGTCTACAAAAATGGCTACAACTAGGAATTGTCAAGTAAATTTTAATTTCTGTGGCAAATTTCTGTTCATGGTCATCAGGAAGCAATCAAGCAGGCATGGATTGAGCAAGTGACACCAGAGTACTGCAGATGTCTTTTTGTCTCTATGTCCAGATGGATCAAGCAGGTTTTGAAGAATGAATGGGTGGGACACAACTACTGTAAATTAGTGAGAAAATCTGGAATAATCAGGAACTAGGTGCCAAATTAACTTATTGGGTTCATTATTCAAATATGTATCTATGATGTCATTAGGGGTAATTCCTGTTAGTTTTGTGGTGCTGTATGGAATAAATTACTTCTAATTCACTTTATTCAGTGATATTAACATGGGTTAAATTAGCACCACTTTAATTTGCTCCATGTTAACATGGGCTGAATTATCACAAGTTGTATTTACTTCACAATGGTTGCATGGGTTGAATTATAATCTATTCCACCAGAGCAACCTGGGTTTACATTAGGCCATTGCCAGCAGATCCAGGAAGAGTAACGTCCTGCAGCAATGTATGCATTATTCTGCAACCAGCTGAACCCTTACTACTGTATAAAATGCACAATTTTAGGAGCTTTTCCATTCCGTAGTCATGACACTCAGTATACTAAAACTAATAAATTCTTGTAGGAAATATACAAAAGAAAATTATTAGAAACTATTAGGCTTTAATTCTTCACTGATGTTTAAGATTCACAATATAATCCACTTAACAGACAAGTTAACCAACTGTCTGACCAATACACATACACAAGATGCTTTGATACCAGCATTTGAATGCAAGTGATACTCTATAATCAGTAGACTTAACAAGATGTACAAGATTTGCTCTACATCTACATTGGCTTATAACTATTTGTAACTACAAAGGCTACAAACATATGTTTGATGTTATTGTACTGTACATTATGGAATGACCATAAAATAAAATATTCCAGCTTTGACGGAAAGAAGCGCAGTCTGTCCAGCTTTTTAGTAATTGTCCCAAGCTGTAACTTGGTTTTACTGACTGAATATCAGAGAGATTCGTCACATTGTTTTCTTTTCTTGATGTACCCTACATGTTTCAATACAGTATTGAAAGATGAAAATGTACTGAGGTACAGGGGTAGCTCAGTGGTTAAGGCATTGGACTACGGTTCGGAAGATCCCAGGTTCAAACCCCACAACCACCAAGTTGCCACTGTTGGGCCCTTGAGCAAGGCCCTTAACCCTCAACTGCTCAGATGTATAATGAGATAAATATGTAAGTCGCTCTGGATAAGAGCGTCTGCCAAATGCCTAAATGTAAATGTACTGAGATTATTTCACTCATCAAGTCGGGCACTGGAAGCTGTTTTTCTCTTTTAAGAAAATGCAGTGGTGGATTTACATACATTCATAATTCAAATGTTAACTACAATTGGGGTTCACTTCAGATATTGATGTAACTTATTTAAAAGTATCTCACATCGTACTCCATTTGATGTCAACCATTTAAAAACATTTTTTTTTTTTTTTTTTTTT
This sequence comes from Channallabes apus, assembly GCA_030522415.1. Classification (NCBI taxonomy): domain Eukaryota; kingdom Metazoa; phylum Chordata; class Actinopteri; order Siluriformes; family Clariidae; genus Channallabes; species Channallabes apus. Next base: position 17,884,425 of record CM060123.1, read on the forward strand.
TTTTTGCGTCATGCTGTTTTTGTCTTGTCATTTGTATTTTTTTGTTCTGGAAGCTCCGTCACTAAAACAAATTCCTTGTACGTGCAAGCGTACTTGGCAATAAAACTCTTTCTGATTCTGATTCTGATTCTTCAATTGTATATTTGGTTGCTCAGTTAAATCAAAATATGCTATAATACAGCTTTAGGAAGAGTGATACAAGTTTTCTGCTACCTTTGTGCACAATTTAAGTCCCCCAAAATACATTTTATTGTGGGTTTGTTTTTTATTATTCTTTCCAATTGGGTCAAATGGAGCCAACTAAATGCATGTGCTCTTGCTCATGCCGTGTCACGGGGCACTCATTAGAAAGCATTTTGTCTGCTTTGGTCCATATGTATGAGCTCACAGATGCACAATTGGCAAGAGTCACTGCGACTGGGTGGGACTGACAGTATTTTCTCTCCCCTCGCCGTGATCATGTGCAATTTTTCTCCTTTGACCCCCTCCATAAATGTATATAGCATTTTATAAGATTTAAAATTGCAATCTCAGTATGATAGAGCAAATGGTCTTCTACTGTGCCACTTGGGACACATAATAATTCAAGGTTTTAAATAGGCTGAATGTTTCTCATTACACAGTGCAATTCTAAATTCTTTTGAATGAGGCCACAGCAAAATGGTGTCTCTTTCGAAACGCTGAGATTTTATTTGAATAGACAACAGATAAAAAATGCACTCGTTTATTTGGGCCCTTAGTGTGCAGCTAAGATTCTCCTGTAATGTGTGAAAATAGTCTTAATATGTAGTTCTTAGGATAATTAAAATTTTTGGAACCTTGTCCCATGTGCATGTGATCTCACTGTATCACAGCACTCCAAAAACACTTTAAGACATTACAAACCCCAAAATCTTACCTTAAAGTGCTGGAATGTGCATGTTCTATGTTTACATCTCTCCGAAAATGACCTCAAGGTCCTGAAGAACAGGAAAACGCTCTTTGACTCCTCTACACTAAAAAAATAAATAAATAGTAAAAATTTTAAAAAATGGTGATTTACATGACATAAGTTTTACAAAACATATTCTGCTTGGACAACAGGAATTTGTATCTCTTAAAATGCTGAAATGGTGTTCAAGGCCTGTTTAGACAGTTAGTCGGTGGTCTTTTATTTGAGCTACATGGCTCCTGCGCTGCCAGCTCCTGTTGGCAAATCCTGAGTCATTTTGAGACTTTCATGGTTACGCTGAGCCTGGAGCTGTGGCACAAGACACAACTTTCCACTAATGTGGAGACGCCAAGTCTGTGTTTAGAGAAATGCCATAAAGAACTGATGGAAACTTCAGCATCTCTCAGGGATTTGGAAAAAACGCCAAGATAACGAAAGACAAACCTGCATGTTTAAAGAGAAAACATTTTCCGTCTTACCGAAATACAACACAGGTGAAGTGCTGTGAGTTAATGCTCTTGGTCTAATTTATGTCTCTCCCTCTAGTACCTTCATAACCAACAACTTATGTACATGGATAAGCATCACTCTATAAAATGGCTGAGAAGAGGTTCTCTCAGGGTCTCTAATATAGACCAGACCTTCCAGCTCACAACAGTGCACTTTATTTATAATCCTAATTTACAAAAATATCATGGTTGTGCAACTTGTGGCTGCGCAGCAAAATCTTTGCATCCTATACTTAAATTTGCACCAACTTGGGAGAACCATGATTAATAGTTCATGATCAGTAATGAGCAACAAGTAATTAATAAACAGAAGGTTTCTTTTTTTCTTCTGAAAGAGGGGTTTCCCATCCTTCTTGAACTATTTTTTATTAAACACAGATTCCCTGCAATCGTCCAGAGACTGTGAGCAATCATGGGCATTTGTGCACAAGGGGGCAGATAAAGCTTTCCTCCATGTGTGTCACTTTCCCATGTGATGTTGAACGAGCGACATCTTGAAATTGATGCAGTTGGCTGGATTCATGTGTCTCAAAAGAAACACATAATAAAGTTGTTAGTTGTCAGATGATAGAAAGAATTAGGCCAAGAATAAAATAGGGAGAAATCTGAGGGGAAATGTAGAATATAAATCTTTCACATTAAACAGGTAAACCGAAAAAGGCAGAAATATTCACATATCTAAATTCAAAACTGATGATAGAATGTCAGAGTTGCCAAAACAACTTTAAATCAGAATGCTCTGTTGCTGTTGCCAGGAACACAGTTAGAAAGCAACCAGCGTGAAACTGGGATCCGAGTCGAGTAGATAGTATGTCTGGGGAGCTGATGCAGAGATACAGATCTGGTACAGAAGATTAGATTGAGGGATATTTGTTAGGTAGAGGATGTTAGATTAAAAAATAAGGGAAAGATAAAACATTGAATGATGGAATAGTGGGCAGAAAGTTGGTTGACAGTTCTAAATCCCTAAAGGGGAAAAAGGCTAGAAAAGTACAGTACATACTTTACAGAAGTAACTACTGTATGTGGGTTTAATTGCTTTTGTCGTACATGGTTTTCACTTTAGATTACAATGATTTCAGGTGTTCCTCAAGGGAAGGAGGGCAAAGTTAAGTTAGTCTGCAGGAAAGCAGAAAAAGATTTATGCAGAACAAATGGGTAATGGACTACACCTGTTTCTCTTTTTCTCTGGACTATTTCTGTTTGTGTGTGGGAATACAAGCCATGGACAGACAGATAGATGTATCTAACTGATTCCCCTGACTGCACGCCTCTAAAGTTTTTTTTATTTTTTATTATTATTATGCTTGGCTCATTTCTGCATCTGGTTTTACTTAAAAAAAATATATATATTAATTTGACACATCAAAATTTTTCTTTGTTAAAAACAAACAAGGAGCAAGTGTATTTTTGCTGCTTTTAAACTGTCATTAGGGACTGGTTATAGTTTTACTCTAACAATGTAAGATACATGGTTTGGGGCAGTCCTTGTAGAAATTACATCACAAAGAAATGCTTTTTAGAAAAGCCTAACAATGTTACTGCATAATAGCCTGCTTTCTAATCAACAAAAAAGTAATGCAAGTGTGTTCTTGACTTCGTATACAGGCTTAGAATCATTGTCCCTTTTTCATATACAATACAAAAATTATTTGGTACATCAACCCCTAATATGGACATTAGAGAAAGCTAATACTTTAACAACAAGCATAATTTAGCTATTGACTGACTATAATCATTTCACTAGGTAGCACACTTTAGGAACGTTTAGGAACATTTTCCTCACATACAGTAACGTAAAAACGTCGAGTCACCATTCATAATTTGCTTCCAAAGAGCCAGACTTTCCAGTATTTTTGACTTGAGGAGTAGTTTTCCAGTCTTCCTGAAGGATTTTCTGGCTCCCATTATTGGCAAGTTTTTGGCTCTTATTTTCAGTCCAGTCCCTGTACCAGACCAGTTTTAACTGACATGAACCAGTGAGAAATAGGTGCAGATGATGACAGATAATCGGGCCAGTGATTAGTATACTGGTGATGCAGAATGCTGAGTGGTTGGCACAAACGAGAGGGGAAATGAGGTTACTGATGTGGTCGACATAAACAACCAATTTTTAAATTGTATCTTTAAACATTTTGCAGCCTGTCACAGTAGATAATTTGTTCTATTCCTTTTATTTAATCTACATGGATTCTTTTTATATGAAGAAATGAGGGGGGGGGGGCACACTCCTATATTATGGTAAATTACACTCAGCATTCTAACACTTTAGCATTCTATTGTTCTCACAACAGACTTACTGTTAAGAGTCTATTCATGTAGAGAAACTACATGTAAAGGACTACATGTCTTGTTTATTCCAGTTGAATCAAAATCAAATCCCCCTCCTTGGTGCAGTTGTTCTAGTTCTGTGCTAGGTCTGAGCACAGCAAGCATACTTGGATGAGGATACAAAACCCTTTCTGGATGTCTGTATGTTTGTTGTACAAGTGCTTTTCAAGTTCAAGCTAATAGGCTTCCGTAAGAAGGTGCTCTTTGTATATGTACCAAACACGTCTTTGGATAATGCGTTGAAGTTTAGGATGCTCAATATTCAATCCGTTGTTCAGATCAATTGCTTATAGGGTGCATATTTACGACCGTTATGCACAAATGTCAAATGTGTGTTTACATTCTCATTCCCACCCCAGAATCATTTAACCAGAGAGCAGTGGAAACATTCTCACATGACCTTGTAGTGATACATTTTGGTTTGCTTGGCTTTCTCTCTATGTGAAACAAAATCAAGTTATAAGAGGTGCAGTTAATCAGGGCTCCAGGATTGGCGGGATGTGTGTCATCTCTCAGAAGACATTCTTTTTCTAAGACATTCTTTTTTAGTTTTTAGTTGCACTAATCTGAATCTCTATCGGTTTAAGTTTTTAAACATATTTTGTTTATGCTTATGAATAAAAGAACTTTTCATATTATTATGCACAAAGTCAACAGTCATTACTGTAAATATGAAGCACATACAGTGGTGTGAAAAACTATTTGCCCCCTTCCTGATTTCTTATTCTTTTGCATGTTTGTCACACTTAAATGTTTCTGCTCATCAAAAACCGTTAACTATTAGTCAAAGATAACATAATTGAACACAAAATGCAGTTTTTAAATGAAGGTTTACGTTATTAAGGGAGAAATAAAAATCCAAATCTACATGGCCCTGTGTGAAAAAGTGATTGCCCCCCTTGTTAAAAAATAACTTAACTGTGGTTTATCACACCTGAGATCAATTTCTGTAGTCACCCCCAGGCCTGATTACTGCCACACCTGTTTCAATCAAGAAATCACTTAAATAGGAGCTACCTGACACAGAGAAGTAGACCAAAAGCACCTCAAAAGCTAGACATCATGCCAAGATCCAAAGAAATTCAGGAACAAATGAGAACAAAAGTAATTGAGATCTATCAGTCTGGTAAAGGTTATAAAGCCATTTCTAAAGCTTTGGGACTCCAGCGAACCACAGTGAGAGCCATTATCCACAAATGGCAAAAACATGGAACAGCGGTGAACCTTCCCAGGAGTGGCCGGCCGACCAAAATTACCCCAAGAGCGCAGAGACAACTCATCCGAGAGCCCACAAAAGACCCCAGGACAACATCTAAAGAACTGCAGGCCTCACTTGCCTCAATTAAGGTCAGTGTTCACGACTCCACCATAAGAAAGAGACTGGGCAAAAACGGCCTGCATGGCAGATTTCCAAGGCGCAAACCACTTTTAAGCAAAAAGAACATTAAGGCTCGTCTCAATTTTGCTAAAAAACATCTCAATGATTGCCAAGACTTTTGGGAAAATAACTTGTGGGCCGACGAGACAAAAGTTGAACTTTTTGGAAGGTGCGTGTCCCGTTACATCTGGCGTAAAAGTAACAGCATTTCAGAAAAAGAACATCATACCAACAGTAAAATATGGTGGTGGTAGTGTGATGGTCTGGGGTTGTTTTGCTGCTTCAGGACCTGGAAGGCTTGCTGTGATAGATGGAACCATGAATTCTACTGTCTACCAAAAAATCCTGAAGGAGAATGTCCGGCCATCTGTTCGTCAACTCAAGCTGAAGCGATCTTGGGTGCTGCAGCAGGACAATGACCCAAAACACACCAGCAAATCCACCTCTGAATGGCTGAAGAAAAACAAAATGAAGACTTTGGAGTGGCCTAGTCAAAGTCCTGACCTGAATCCTATTGAGATGTTGTGGCATGACCTTAAAAAGGAGGTTCATGCTATAAAACCCTCAAATAAAGCTGAATTACAACAATTCTGCAAAGATGAGTGGGCCAAAATTCCTCCAGAGCGCTGTAAAAGACTCGTTGCAAGTTATCGCAAACGCTTGATTGCAGTTATTGCTGCTAAGGGTGGCCCAACCAGTTATTAGGTTCAGGGGGCAATTACTTTTTCACACAGGGCCATGTAGGTTTGGATTTTTTTTTCCTCCCTAAATAATAAAACCCCTCATTTAAAAACTGCATTTTGTGTTTACTTGTGTTATCTTTGACTAATAGTTAAATGTGTTTGATGATCAGAAACATTTTGTGTGACAAACATGCAAAAGAATAAGAAATCAGGAGGGGGGCAAATAGTTTTTCACACCACTGTATAAGCACTGGAATGACATAACTATAGATAAACTTTAATTTTTGTTATTTAATTTCCCCTCACTGTTTGATACAATAGAAATTAATCTCTATATCACAAACACAATGGCGCTAGATCATCATTTGCTACCTGCTCCTATAAAAAATAAAAAAAAAAGTGCTACAACCTGATATGGTTAGGAATGCCACCATTCATTAACACAGTTAAATCAGATTACAGCAATGTTTCATCTAAATATAAGATAATTTAAATGAAGATTAAATAACATTTATGTACTTTTTGAGAGATCAGTATTTGGATGTCACACACTGAATGCCACATGTTCACATTTTATTGCTTAAATAACAGAAATAACTGTGGCAAGTAACTAACTAATTACTAGTTTGTGCTCTGGCCTGTTTTCACTAACAGTTTCTACTTAAATTTACATGGAACATAGTTATTTTAAAACAGCCTTCCTTGAGAATAAAAAATAGAAATCAATAAAAAATACAGTCTGCACAGATGCATGTGCAAATTCATGTCTAAAGGATTTTTCCATATGGAAGTGCCAGGACAGAATCTCAGACCAGACAATATGATCCAGATGTGCATCCACAGACCATGAAGTTGGTCACACTTGAGAGCCCAAATTTCTGTTAGCAGTCATGTCTCAACAGGTTAATACTTTGAAAATGATCAGTGTATTAATGGAAAAGTTCAGCAGGCGTTATAAAAACCCTCTATTTGCTATATATCAGTTATTCCATTAAATCAGCCGGAGGAATCTACTGGCAGCATTTTACCGTTTTTCGGACAGATACAAAACCTCAGACATGCAAGTGTTCACATTCTCATTTCTAACTTGTGATGTGATTCAGATGCACCCTGAATTGGCACTGAATGTGTTTTTACAGATGATAATCACGAGGAATGTGATCCAAGTGCAGTGTTGTTAAACGTGCCAACAGTAGTGCAAGTTTCATAAGGAAAACACAGCAGGAAATAAGTACTGATACCGAGGAGGGCACAACGGTCACTGTCTTACACATGTTGTACAGAATTAAATGTAACCATTTCATACAGTATATACAGTTGACCATTGCAAAGTTCACAACCTCTGTCATTCACGGCAATTTCGCAGAAACCGCAAATATCTTCTGCAATTTATTATAGCTATTTTTCCTGGCAATATACAATTTCTCATGCATTTTAATGCTAAACTACATATAACACAATATAATTTACAAATTTTGTAGCATAAATATTAACGTAAATTCAGCAAAATTTCCATATAAAATATAATACTGTATAAATGTATTTTAGCACTGCAGAGAGAAAACAACCATAGAGGAAAACGCGGCTTAGGATGGTGAATTATTACTGTATTTACACTACTTATACCAAAGAAAACTATAGCGCATACCAAAGAAAATGTGCTTGGGTGAATTACAGTACATATGAATTACAGTACATCGGTATTTTACATTCTAGCTTTGCGGGAGACATAGCAGTACAATAGGGTAATGTATTAAAGTTTAAAATGATATAAAAGTGTTTTGGGAGCATATTTTGGGATGATATTTAGGGTTAATAAAATAGGCATGTGGACTTTTTTTTTTATCCACATTCAAAATTTGTGGGGTTTTTTCTTACCATTTGCGGGTGCTCTAAGAACGTAACCCCTGCAAATATATACAGTATATATGTTACGGAGGAGAGTTATTAAGGCAATACGAATTTTCCCATAAAAAATAATTTAAATGAGGATTCTCCATTTCAGCCACCCAAAAGAATTACCAATAAAACAATAAATAAATAAATCACATCGCTTTTGAACCCATGCTAAAAGAAACACTTGTATCGGGGGTTGATTCTTTCAAAACAGCTACTGTATGGCTGACTGAAAAAAAATCATTCAATTTGTAAACTCATTTGCTTTAACCTGACGCAAACAAGTTTTGAACGGCTCCCGGACATACATGCAATTCATCAGGCGTTCGGTTCAGTTTGTTCGTATGCCAAAAATGCTTTGTTTGCCGATGCTAATTAATTGCAAATTTTTAATTCTTCAGACGAAAATTCCTAAGGGAGGGGAATTCTATGCTGAGGCTCCACTGTATATGGTTAAAGAGCCTGCTAGTTCATTAATAAATAAAAAAAAGAATTGTAATTACTGGAAAATCAGTGTGGTATACAAGGGATAAAACAATGCTTTTGGGTTTCAAAGGAATCAATAAAATTTTGTTATAAATATTAATTCTTCACAGTGGTTTCTTTCTGTTATGAAGTGGATAAATGAGCACAAACACATACTATCCTGACTATATTTAAACCAATATGGCAGACAAGCCAAATGCGTATCTGAAACCTGAGGCAGGCGGATGGTCAGGCAATCAGTGAACAGGCATAAAATAAACAAAACAATATGTGTAAAGAGGTCGCAGTATATTTCTAAATAGTAATCAAGACGGGAAGACTAAAAACTTGGAAGACACAATGCTAGAGTGAGATTTGTACAGTATGTCTGGCGGCCCATTGGGGCTTGTGTAATTAGTGATTGCTTATACGTAGTTGAGTGTCATTAGAAAGTTGGTGACAATGAGCAGGCCTTGAATGACGATCATACGATGAGATCGCAGGCTGAAGAGCATGGGAGTTGTGGTCCACAATTTCAGGAGTTGCAGACAAGGAAGTATCAATCATTTTTAAATTAAATCTGGTTCATATAGAAATATTATTGAAGTAAATTATCTCACGATCTCACAGTTCTGCTGCATTTTTCTGTTTGTAGAATGTATGAGGAAGTATAAAACTGGCATTATCAGTGTGTTGTACTGAATGATACTTGGGTGCCCATCATACTGTCACCAGTTTACTGGTACGTAATTGAAGTTAACATTTTGACTGATCGGTGTATATGAGATATGAAGATTATTATGCAAAACAATATTTATCTGAAAATAAAATTAATGATTAACCTTTACCACTGCAGTAAAAAGTGATTTAACCTACCATGACAGAAAAGCACACAAGTCTTTAAACTCGGCTCCGTCTGATATGATGTTCAGGTCAGTCACTTTTTTCAGGATGGTTTCACCGTCCTGCACAAACAAACAAGCGGTTCAAATTAAAATTTACATTATTCATGATGTTTTGTTTCTCAAAATACACCTAAATCATGCAATCAAACAAAGAGGTGTGGAGAGGTGAGAGCAAGCAAATATGTGGGATGTTTTTTATATATAACATTTTTATAGGAAATTTGTTAAAGCACTGGTCAGTTAGGACAAAAACACATGTATTAAGCATTTGGGGTGGGAATCACCAGAAACTAGTATATTCAATATTATAACCATATAGATGATAATTCAATTCATATTTTGATTCTGTTAGCATCAAGATTTAATAAATATCCTGATTCAATATAATTTATTTTGGATTCAATTAAAATTGTAAACAAAATTTGAATATAATGCACTCCTACCACAAAGGATGTTGCGTTGTCTGTAAATGTGTGAAGATTTTGTGCTCGCAGGATAGTAGAGAAACGGCAACATTTTACCACCTCAATGCAAATGTACATAAATGAAACATTCATTTAAAAAAATGCATAGTGGTTAGCACTGTGGCTTCGCACCTCTAGAGTCAAGGATTCGATTCCTGCCTTGGGTCTGTGTTAGAAATTTCCCCACTGTGGGATGAATAAAGGTATATCCTATCTTTTCTTGTGCATGGAGTTTGCATGTTCTCCCCTTGCTTGGTGTGTTTCCTTCTACCCCAGACCAAAGACATGCAGATCAGGCTAAATTGTGTTTCCAAGTTGCACTGTGTGTGAATGCATGTGTGAATTGTGTGTGTGTGTGTGTGCGCGCGCCCTGTGATGTTTGAGACCCTGTCCTGGGTGTACCCCACCTCGTGCCTTAAGTCTCCTGGGATAGACTCCAGGCTCCCTCCTCCGAGCTTGTACAGGATAAGCAATATAAAAGACGAAATGAATGATTTGAGTCAGGGTGGCGATACATGAACTGCCCCACAAAAGAATCACGATCCCTAACCAAAACTATTTTTGTTCACCATTTCTATTAAGCATTTTGTTACACAATAATAAAAACAACAATCAGTGCTATAATAATAATGATAACACTGAATGTTCATATACACACTGCTTGCATGAATTAGTTTATTCACCTGACCTCACTGCTGGTGTGGTTTGCCTCCAGTTGCATAGCACTAAAACACTTACATATTTAATGCAGATGGTTTTAATGTCAGTTTTAAAAAATTAAATACCAAACTACCCATCTTTGGGTAGAGACCTTCAATAGGATTTGCTATTCATTTAGAGAACTTTTAAGAATAACTAAACATATTTCAAATAATTCATAAACTCTACCCAAATTGACAGCCCTTAATGTAGACAGTGGTGTCTAACTGCCCTCTAGTGCTCAGAATAGTTCAATTCTTTCCAGTTTTTAACTATGCATCATATCAGGTATACTTATATAAAATAAAGTTCCAAGTAATAAACAGTATAAAGTCTAGTAACTAACAAACTAAGTTCTGCAACAATGCACGCTTAATTGTTAATGTTTTGATGAAGGTTTTTTTTCCCCCTTACCTGTGTGGAAGATTTTTATCTTCCACAATCAATGTGGGAGATTTTTATCTTCCACTTGTTAGTTCATTCATTCATTCATTTTCTATACCGCTTTATCCTGTATTTAGGGTCGCGGGGAACTGGAGCCTATCCACTTGTTAATGTTACCTTAAAATATTACACAAACGCTGTATCTCTAGTCAAAAAGGACCAAAGAACGACGGGGGCTCTGCGTAGATCTGGATGAAGTAAGCAGGATTTATTGCAGCAATAAAACCCAAGTGAGCTGCACTTGTAATGCTTAGGTCGTAAATCCAAGCATCATCAAGAGCAGACTGTCTGACAGTTGCATACACGATCATTATATACAGTTTTCAAGGGGAGGGGTGCACACCTTGTCTCCTCCTCTGTACTTCTTTTTCCATTCATACTAAAGTTTTAATCCATTATGATCTAAAATTTTCCAGTAAATTCAGCCATTATGTTTTAAGTTTTTTCTACCATATTATGTTTCGTCATATACACCGTCATCTGACTCCCTATGTCATCTGTACCAAGGAATGATGACTCCAATCCTGTACCTAAGAGACTTCGCAATTACAATTGTAATTGAATCCAAAATAAAACAGGTAAACAGCCCTTCTCCTCATGCCGTTAGTCCTGTAAACTAAGGTACTCCAGCTCCTTCTATTCTCAGGCCTGTTTGTTATGCAAGTGTTGCCGCTCAGACTGATTTTAAAAGGTTTGATATGTGATTTCTTATGCATTTCATTTTTCTATTAATGCCCACCCAGGCCCCTTATGTTTTTTGTACTTTTATGTTGGGCCTTATTAGGGCTGCACATTAACAGCAAAAATTATTATCATGATTATTTTGCTCAAAATTTTTATCACGATTAATAATGACGATTATTCCTATTATTATTATATAAACAGTAAGACACAGGAAGACTCTTGTTGTTTATGCAACTTTTGATCAGAAAAAAAAAATTTCACTAATTATACAGTATACACCTACATAAGACAATTATCAACCATTTATTAATAAATAATAAACACTCACTTATTCTAAACTCATCTGGGTTCACAAACATTAACATAATAGTATGTGACTAATAAAATATTTTTTAACTTTTAAATGTATCTAATTTGATAGATTAGCAGAATAAAAATGATGATTATTATACAGACATATGACTCATTGTCATTATAATATCACTAAAACTACAACAACAATTAATATTTTTAAATTGTCAAATTGTTCAATATATCTGGGGAAAAAAACTAAACTTATTGATGGCTAAATGAAGTCTGTGACCAAAGCAGAGTAGCCTCGGCCAGTTATTCACAGATGCTGCCCTAATGATATTAGCTGTGTTGTCCGTTGTGATGCACACAAGTCTTTCTTCCACCAAGCCCCAAGCGGACATCGCTTCTTCCGCTGTGTAGGCTTGTGGGGAAAACGAAGTTTGCAAAAGCTTGCTTTTCATCTCAAACTCGCTGTCAATAAAATGAACTGTCGAGCTCAAATACGGTTCCGCAGTTCTGTTTGATCATAAGTCGGTCGTGGCAGCAAAATATTCAAGGCTGAGAATTTCTCTTTCTACTTCTTTTCGGCATTTCGCATACAGCGAGGACAGCGCAACATTGGAAAAATGGTTGCGTGAGGGAATGCTATATCTTTTATCAAGTGTTGTGATAATTTTTTTGAAACCCCTCACTGCTCACGGTGGTTATTGGACACATATCCTTGGCTATATGGTACGTGATCGCCTCTGTTATTTCCCCGTGTCTTTGCGAGCTAGGCAGATATGGTATCGCGTTGAACAATGTCCCTGATATTGTTGTCTGTGTTGTGGATGGCTGGGAATTTTTTGTTGTTGCTGTTTGTGACTTGAGTCGTTGAAAGTCTTGATAGTGTACTTTGTGGTGGCTTTTAAGGTGGGTGATGAGGTTTGTTGTGTTATCTTGGGACGTTTGGACGGAACAAGAGCAAAGTTTGCACAAGACTCGTACCTGACACATCACATTCCTCGAATCCGAAATAGTTCCAGACAACGGATATGACCCCTTTTTAGGAACTAACGAGCGCACCTCTGCACCTTCCTCACGTTGCTCCGCCATCATATGTATATTCTGACTTACTGTTATTGCTGCTATTGACTTCTACTGCTTCAGAAAGCGCTTGCAATCTAGACGCAGTAACGTCATAGTGACGCAGTCCAATCCATAAACTCCGCCCATAAAAAACAGTTTGGTCTTTATACTGTAAAATCGCGACGATATTTATTAACTGATCGTGGGTCATAAATTTCGTTATCATGATAAAAATACGATTAATCGTGCAGCCCTAGGCCTTATACTTTGTATTTCTAAATTGAATTTTCATGTATCTCCTTGTTTGTCATTATGTAGATGCACATGGTATTTTGTGTTGTCTCTACTTCTTATTAAACTCGGTATACGTAAAACTGATTGTGTGGCTTTTGGTTATTTGTCTATATTCTTACTTAGTCACGTGTGTGCGGCTGCAGTTGCACTTGTAGCACATGTATCCAACACGTGTCAATCCTTCATTAAGTGTGCTCGTGTCTCTGCCAAGTCTGGCACCTGGCGCCTTATCTTTTCTATTTATCGTACACATGACAGCTAATTATAAAATAAGTACAGTTAATGTCTGGGTCACTCTAGGGTTCCCCCCCCCCCCCCCCCCATGTACTTTGGGTACACACTGTACACCGAGTATCACTACCCATCCCCTTACTGTTTATGTTTTATGACCCGTCTCATACTCTGTCTGCTTTTCTCACTTCTAAGTGAACCCATTATGTTTTATGCCCGGTCATACTGTCTGCTTTTCTCACCTCTAAGTGCCCCATGCCTTCTGTTTTTTTATGATATGCATGGGGTCCCTTTTACCTCTGATTACTGATCTTCTTCCTTCTTCCTTCTATTTTTTGTGACTTAAGATTAATATTGTTTTTCACTAAGATTAATATTATGGTGATTAATATCATATTGTTACATTGCTGCATACACAAGTGTATTTTACTAAAATATGCTTACACCTGTTATCCTGTTACTTATAATTGAGTGTCAGTTGCATATGCCAATCACCTATAACATTAAAACCAGCTGCCTAATATTGTGTAGGTTCCCCATATGCTGCCCAAACTGCTCAGATCAATAACACGTCTATTTATTATTATTAGTCTCCTTGTTTATATTAAGCAACCAGTATTCTTCTTCTAACTTTAATTATTCTTTAAAACTGTTTTATATTCAACTGAAAGAGTATACTGTATCTATGTTTTGCTGGTAGGATTATGTGTTACATTTTATAAAGGTGTCATTTTAAAGGTGTCAAAAAACACTTTTTTTAATCAGTTGAATTTGGTTTTCGTCATATTGGTTGTGACTTCATTTAGATTAAAATACAAACACGCAGTAGTAAAAAAAAAAAAAAAATCAACATTAATTACATCAATAACATTAAATACATCAATATTTACGAATCTTTAAAACATTAGAAATGTCATTCTGTATTTATATTCACTTCACCTGAATCTCTGTCAGTGCAAACTCAACTTGGAATGAAAGAAACCAACAGCGTCCGGCCAGTCTGTACTGGTGCACGGTTTTTACATTGCCTGAGAAAACAGAAAAATAATACAGTTTGAACCAACTAGTCAACACGCTGTAATAAACAACATAAGATAAATACTTCTCAAGTGATCAAACATGTTAAGGTTAAATTTGAAAGCTGTTATGTGTAACATTATAATCTTATACAGTGATTCGTTTACATTAACATATAAGTGGAGGTATCCAAAAATCTCATTAGAGGTTGCTGCACACGAGTCCTGTAAAACAGCTAAATATGACCAAGAAGCAGGTTTTGAAATAAATTTTACTTTGCCTGTATTTTTTATTGTTTTTCAATTTCTTTATTTTCATAAAATGTTTATAAGATACAGTTAGCAATACTTATTATTCTAAAGTATTAAAACCTATCAAGTTACACTACTGCTCAAAAGTTTGGGATCACTTGCAAATTTTTCTTTTTTTTTCCAAAGAGACACATTTTCATGCATTTCACAAGCAATTTTATGCATTTCACAAACAATTAAAGTTAGACAGGATTCTAACTGTAATGGTGTGGTTAGCACAGTCTCTGGAACTGATCTCTATTGAGCTGTTGTGGAAGCAGCGTGACAGTATGGTACGGAGGAAAACTCCATCAAGCCAATCCATCTTGCATGAGCGATGCTACAGGAAGCATGGGGTGAAATCTAATCAGATTATCTTGAACAATTTACAGCTAAAATGCACATGGTCTGCAAGGCTGTAATTGCTGCAAAGTTTGAAGCACACATTCATCATTTCCATAAAAAATATTATTTCTAACCAACAATATCAGTATGTCCTGCTCTTTTGCTATATTTGCTATATTTTGTGTGCGTTTCCTTGGAAAAATTTTTTTATAAGTGATCACAAAACTTTGAGCGGTAGTGTATCGATATTTGCTCTATGAACAAATAACAGTTTAAGAATATTAAAAAAAAGATAGACACAATGTTACAGCAAGAGACTCCTAAGAATATTAGTGCGTACTGTGGAAACATTCCTTAGTGACATAGTGAGAGGATCATGGTCACACAGAGCTCAGCCATGTTAGCGGGGAGCAAATGCCAAGCCGCCTAGCCCGATCCCAGAGAAAAGCCAATGCAGCACAAAAGTCAACGACAGTAAAACAAAAACAAGCCAAATAAACTCTGTACAGACAAAGTCATAAAATGTTTAAATGACCTAATAAAAGAACAAAGTTAGTAAACACATGAATCCAGTGGGACATGTCTGATACAGATCTACACCGGCAGGTACTTTTACACAATGTCAAAACCACCTCAACTAGGTCATCATGATTCAGAGAGAGGGTGAACGGCAGAGGAGCCTCAGCTCAGCCAAACTTTACAACCGTACACTATATACAGTATCACTACCCACAAAAAGGGGGACACAGACTATGCAGTGAAGAGAGAGTTTCCTACTTAAACTGAGCTTATGCTTCCCAATAAAATCCTAAGAATTTTCTTGTCACCTGGAGAAGTCTGTGAACATTCAACCACAAGAGCATTAGTGAAACCAGAGCTCTGTGGAGATACTTGAGTTTTTACACTACAACTCTCTCTTCATGAACTTTGCTTTGTGCTCAGGGACATCATCATACTGGAACAGATTGCGACCTCTTAGTTCCTAGAGAAAATGCAATGCTACAGCATACAAAATTAAACAACTGCATACTTACAAATTTTATGGCAATCGTTTGGGCAACACAGTGTACCTGACGATGTACGTAGTGCTGATACTCACCAACATATGTACACGTGTACCAACTCACCAAAGAGAACAAACAGAAGCATGTGGATATCTGCAAATAAAACTTGAACCAATACTCTAAGGAAGGTCAAAGTTTCTTAAAAAGAATCATTAATTGTGACAAGACATGGATTCATCACTATGAGCCTGACCGGAAACATCACTGACCAAGAAAAAGTAAAAAATTCAGCTATACCGTAAGCTATAAAAGGTATTCTTAAAGTATTCTGGGATTCTGAAAGCCCAGTACTGGAACATTATCAGGATAAAGGTTCAACATATCAACAGTACTTATTACAGTGAGATGCTTATTAAAAGATCAGAAGCCTAAATTTCGGATTAAACACGAAGGATTGCTACCCAAGGGCATTATGATCATGCATGACAATGCACTTCAGCCCACACGGTCAACACTTTGCAAAAACATTAATTCTTCAGCTAGAGAGCGGATAACTTTTGACTCACCCTCATAAAAAAAATTAAATAAATAAAAAATGGATTAGAGGAGTGTTTCTGCAATACATTCATACTTTTCTCCAGTGTCCTGACCCAGCACTCGGACAGAGAGATGTCATTGATATCTGTCTGTCTCTTGAGGTCCTTCTCCAGATCACTGATTTCTTTCATAAGCTTTGAAATGTCTTTATTCACCACTCCATCGCCTCCCTCCCTCCGCATGGAGATGTTTTTTCTGAAAAAGAAGCAGAGTCTAAGCAAAAATTTGATATTCATCATTAGTTATAAATTGTAAAGTGCCGTGAAAGAGCATGTGCCCCTTGTTTCTTGATTATTTTAAATGTTTTGCATATTTGTCGCACTTAAATGATAGACAATTAAACAAAATGTAATATTTCACAAAGATAACTTAGAAAAATAGAAAAATGCAGTTTTTAAAAAATGATTTCATTTCTTAAAATAAAAAACCTGTATAAACCTACCTGGTCTTATGTGAAAAAGTAATTGAGTCCCCCCCTTTGCTAAATCATGAATGAACTGTAATTTTTGAAAACTTTGTAACCTTTTTCAGACTGATATATGTCAAGTACTTTGTTTCTTTAATTTCTGATTAGTTTTTATATCAAGTTGCTTTTTGAGATATTTTAGCATGCTTCACTTTGCCAGACATATTTTACTTGACATGTATCAGTCTAGAAAAGGTTACAAAGCCATTTCTAATTTGACTCCAGGAGCTTATAAAAGAACCTAGAACAACATTTAAAAAATTGCAGGCGTCAAGGTCAGTGTTCATGATTCAACAATAAGAAGGACACTGGGGGGGTAAAAAATGGCATCAATGGGCGAGTTCCAAGGCTGACAAAAAAGAAAGAACACAAAAACCTTGTCTCACATTTGCCAAAAATATCTTAATTATCCCCCAAAATATTTTGTGGACTGATGAGACAAAGGTTTAACTATTTGGAAGGTACGATGGCTTAATAATGTAATAATTAATATAATAATGGCTTAGTGGTTAGCACTGTTGCCTTGCACCTCCATGGTCTGGGTTCGATTCCCACCTCGGGTCTGTGTGTTCTCCCCACGCTTGGTGTTTTTCCTTGGGTATAGACAATAAGTGAGGGAGTAAATCAAGAACGGGCAACGTACTGTACAGTTTGTACGGCACTTAACATAAAGCTGAAGGATCCGACAGTGCAGATCAGAGAGGTGGCACGGCTGTATTTTGGGAGTTTTGTTTGCAACTCACAAGATGTTCTTTAGGGTTTCTGTGTGTTGTCTTGAAACAGCTCGTAAACACTCTTCCCTCTCGGCCTCCCACGTCTCAATGTCTAGTTGGAGGAGTTTTATTTCTTCTTCATATTTTTCCTCCATGTTTACCTTCAGTATAGTGGACATAACACAAAAACACAATAAGGTTCAGAGGCAACACTTAAAACAAGGTGGGCTGAACTGCAGCTCTAAAAAGTTAACATAATAACCACAGCTAGTTTTAAGTAGCTACAGTTAGTGAGTTATCTGGTTTATTCTATTTGTTGTAAATAGTAAGTTAGTAAAGTTTAAACTTGTGTTTGTGTTCAGACCAGAAACCAAAGCAAAAATAAAACATTCTCGCTAAAACGTAATTTTTCTAGCAGTAACGAAGACCTTCTAATTGTCCTAAGGTCAGAAAGTTAATTTAACGCCTTGACATTTCTTTCACTTCTATTATTGAACTGTTATTAATTTACTTACTTTGCACGAGCAGGCTAATTTACTAACTGAACGCCAGTCCTCGCCAGTATTTCACCTCGACTATGGGTTACTGCTCAAACTGATTTATTATCAATATTAAGTGCACTACATCCTGCGTAAACGCCTTTAGTTTCGTTCCCTAGGTAGTATACATAAGAAGGAAGTCGCGTGCAGCATTAAACGGACCGCAGGTCAAATCGCTCAAAATCGCGCCAATGTCTACTACACCAATCGCATGAATGTTACTCGTAACTAAAAAGAAACTGACTCGTTACAAATGTAATTACTTTTTCCTTATACAAAAAGCTAATTAATCAAACAAATCAACAATGTATGAATAATTATTATGTTATATTATACAATAATAAAGTACAAACATTTTCAACGTTTATATTTTAACATAGGAACCAAAACTTGGTGCTTGTTTCTACTCCGGAACCGTTTAATGTGACACAGGTTTATGTGCGACATGTGAGAAACCATCCTGCTGTGTTAATCGAGTTTAAGAAACATTTTTTTTGTTAAGTTGTTATCTGTTTAGCAGACCGGAACTAATTTATACTTCTAAATCGTATCGTAAGTGTGGCTTGTTTTTTTAAGCATGATGTTTTATTTGAGAGTTGTTAGTTTTTTTGCTTGCTGTTAAATCCCATATCTAAGTGGAAGAGTAGATTTCTTTTAGATTCTGCTTAGATCTTAACAGTTTGCACAGTAGTAAAGTAAATAAATAGAAAAGTATAATATCGTCTAAAAGAAAATATAATAATCAGTTGCACACTAGATCACATGGATTGCAAGAGTGATTGAGTGTGAAAGTAAACTGTAGTGCACCTCAGTAAGCAATTCCTACTAGAAGTGTGTGTGTGTGTGTGTGTGTGTGTGTGTCAGAAAAGACAGGAACCATCTGTGAGAAATGTGGTATTTGTTTTTAGCCCCAATTTGGACAGCATTAAACCAGTAATATAATGTCTTGTCAGTCATAAGATCTGATGAGGTGAGCAACTGTCAGTATCTATAGTGAAGGAAAACTGCAGCCGAAAACACATTCAGTATATTTCACAAAAATTTTTGTACTGTATTTAGTTTGTTATTAATTAGTTGACACTGCTAGCTCAGATATAACCGTGTTTAATAGGAAGACCTAAAAGTTCAACAGTCCCATGCATAAGAGACCTATGTTTGTAATTGCACTTCTGTATACTCCACCCATATTTATTCTGTGTAACTAAAGGCATTGCTGGCTCAGTGATGGGTTTTTTTGCCTGCCGTGCGGAAGGCCCGGGTTCGATTCGCACCCAGTGCTCAAACCTTGGGCATCTGGTGTAAAACCTGTGCCCAGTTATGTGTGGATCAGATGGTCTGCTGTGGTGAT
Source organism: Channallabes apus (assembly GCA_030522415.1). Taxonomy (NCBI): domain Eukaryota; kingdom Metazoa; phylum Chordata; class Actinopteri; order Siluriformes; family Clariidae; genus Channallabes; species Channallabes apus. The sequence continues at coordinate 17,904,020 of CM060123.1, forward strand.
CCCTCTACAGGGAGCAGCTGAAAAAAAAAATACTGTACCCTATATATAGAGTAGACATTAATTTATGTACATGCGTATATTGGGTTTTAGTTTGTCTCACGGTTATATATTATATAATATACTTATTCTCATTACCTACTGCACCTTCTGTACATTAATCACTCCAACCTTTGTACATATTGACCCATACCCTCATTTTCCACATTTGTTATTTATTGTAAATTGGCCATTTATGCACTTCTGGTTAGATGTTCACTACGTTTCATTAGCTTAGATTATCTGATCTAATCCGATCTAAGAATGTTTGTTTTGCCGTTAGTCAATTCAGTTCAATTAAATAAAAATTTATTTATATATCACTTTTAACAGAGGTCAGTGTAATAAAAGCTACTTTTCCGAGTCTATATCTACCCAACAAATATGGATATTAGTTTAAAAATGTGTGAGGAAATATGTATAAATGATAATTATCAGATTTGGGATGAGCAACAGTGTCAAGGAAACCTTGACGGCATGGCTGCATCGCTTTCTTTGATAAAGATGAAACGAGGACTAGACCCACTGGCATTGCTATCAGAAGTTAGTCAAGCGGCATTGTGGGTAATGAAGGAAACTATCAACCAAAGTAGAACAGACTGACGTATAAGCGAATGGTGTCAACTTAAATCAAATTTTTGTTGCTGTTATTAGTCTTTCGGCTATTCCCGTCAAGGGCTCGAGACAGTGGACCATCCTTTGGAGTTTGGTATTGGGTGGGAATTAATCCTGGGCGAAACGCATGGCAGACAAGAGACCTACCACCAATGCCCTGTGAATTTGAAGTCAAATCAATTTCAGTAATCATTTTTAAATTAGATTCCGTTACGATCAGGAAATTCAGGAACAAAACAAAATTGCTGAGTGAGTCCCAATCAGCATGCATCTGTAACACAATTCACAGTTTTAATTACACATGTACAGACAACTAAGTGCAATGTGGGGACAGTGAGGCATGAAGTAATGTTTGCTTTTTGTCTAGAGCAGATGAGCAGTGTTGAAGCATGAAGCGGCTGTACATCGGTGGCCTGAGCCACAAAATATCTCAGAAAGATCTCCGAGATCAAATCGGAAAGTTTGGTGAAGTGACTGATGTGGAGATAATAACACGGAAGGACGAACACGGTAAGAGGTTTCAGGGAGCATTTTGGTGCATGATGTATTAAATACATTGAAATGATTTCGTGAAAACCTTTTCAACAACCTTTTTTCTCTGGGATTTGTTGCAGGATCTCCTCTGAAGACCTTCGCTTATGTGAATGTGAATATCTCGGATTCCGAATACAAACGATGTACTTACTCACAACTTTATTAATACTTTAATTATAGACGTTTGTACAAGGTTTTCTTCTAGGTAAATTTCCATTTGGTTGTTCTATTTGAAAAAAATAGATGATGTTTTCCTTCTTTACATGCAGGCACCACAGTGTTGAATAAATCCAAATGGAAAGGTGGAACGCTGCAAATCGAACTGGCGAAGGAAAGCTTCTTACACAGGTAGCTTCTGTGATCATAATTTCAAATCGTGTACATACACAATAATTTTCTTCAATGTTCCTCTGGACTGCTGAAGTTAGTATCAGAATGCGGAAGAACGGTGACTTTGGACGTGGCGTGGTGGTTGGTTCCAGACGGGCTGGTCTGAGTATTTCTGAAATGCAGATTTACTGGGATTTTCACACCCAACCATCTCTAGGGTTTATAGGAAATAATCTGAAAAGGAGAAAGTACACAGTCAGAGGGAAGTTCTTTGGGAAGAAAAATGGAGAATGGCCAGACTGGTTCAAGCTGATAGAAAGGCAACAGCAACCCAAATAACATCTAAGGTTTACTGAAGAGCATATCTGCACATACAACACTTCGAGCCTTGAACCAGATGTGTTACATCAGCAGAAGACCATTGCTGTAATCTAAGAACAAGAAACTGAGGCATGGGCTCACCAAAATTAGACAACTGATGATTGGAAAAACATTGCCTGGTCTGATGAGTCTCGATTTCTGAGGTCTCAATTTGCATTGGTAGGGTCAAAATTTGGCATATACCCATGTTGGCATGGATCTATCCTGCCTTGTATGAATGCTTCAGGTAGGTGCTGGTGGTGTAATGGTGTGGAACACTTTTAGCCCATAGTAGTACCAACTGAGAACTGTTTAAATGCCACAATCCTCCTGAGTATTGTTGCTGACCATGTCCATCCCTTTATGACCACATGATAATGCGCCATGTCACAAAGCTAAAATGATCTCAAACTGGTTTCTTGAACATGACACTGAGTTCAGTGTGCTCAAGTGGCCTCCACAATCTGCAGATTTTTTTTTTTTCTTCTCAGTCCAAAAGAGAAAAAATAGAGAAATCTGCAGCAACTGCTTGATGCCGTCATTTCGATGAGAGCATCCTCAATGAACCTTAAAGGATGAATGTATTGGTGTGTAATGGTTTCATGGTAAAAGTAAACGTGAATCCTTTTTTTTTTTTTTTTTTTTTTTTTTAATCCAATTCAGGCTCGCAGAGGAGCGACAGCAAGCAGCCGAGAAGATTCAGACACCGAGGATCGATACAAAGACAAAAATCGTGGAGGCCTTCAAGGCAGCTGGTGTGGAGAATTTCCACATGAAATCGGCTGTTCCAGGAACCGAGATCCCAGGACATAAGGTTCGACTTTGCAGTTTGATTCCCCGTCATGCATAAACAACAGATCCTTATTACTGACTCCATTCATTTTCACAGAGCAGTTCTCCTGTGTGTCTCGTCTTCCAGTTTTACCGGCGGTTGACATCCACTATGTCGCAATGCCGCCACCTTCTGGTCTTAATCTCCCTCGTCTTCCCTTCCGTTTAAATATTTTTTTTCTGTTCCTGTCTCTCTTAAGAAACCCCTCGAATACAGTACTTTCCTCCTTTGTTTTGTCTCTTTATACAAGTGGAAAAAACATCCACATTGTAATACTGGCGTTAATACACATACACATGGCGTATATACACATACATACACACACATATACTGTATGTGTGTATATATATATATATATATATATATATATATATATACAGTACAGGCCAAAAGTTTGGACACACCTTCATAACTCCACATGTGTTCATTTATAGTTTTGATGCCTTCAGTGAGAATCTGCCAATGTAAATGGTCATGAAAATAAAGAAAACACATTGACAGATGAAACTGCTGGCCTGTACTGTGTATATACTGTATAAAACTGGAAGACGAGACAAACAGGAGAACTGCTCTGTGAAAATGAATGGAGTCAGTAATAAGGATCTTTTGTTTATCCATGACAGGGAATCATACTGCATATATGTGTATATATAGATGTGTGTGTGTGTGTGTGTGTGAGATAAAGAAAAGAGAATTCTTCTTGTTTAGTCATTTTAAAGTAAATTTACTATAAAGTATTTAAGTAGAGTTACTGTTCCCTTCATCAGCACACTTTTCATATTTTTTTATATCACATCAATTACAATTCATATTTCAGTTAAAGAACATTTCATATCAATTTCCAAGTGTTGTCTGAAAAACCAGGAAACAATTAAAAAGAAAGGTATCTTTACTCAACATTTTTTTTTTTTTACTTCTAAGGAAAATAAATAAGAAACAAGATTGTACAAAACCATCTACAGTACCAGTCGAAAGTTTGGAGACATCTAGTTAGTTACTAGGTTCCGTGGGTGTGCTCCCTACAGGACTGGTGCTGAAGATCCCTGCTGTGTGCGTGCGTGCGTGCGTGCGTGTACATGTGCGTACGTGTACGTGTGCGTGCGTGTGTGTGCGTCCTCAAACCCACACTTTAGGTAACAACATCAGTGGCACAAAGACTAATTTGGCGCAGTAAATAACTCCAACTAGTGTTCCTAATAAAGTGGACTCCTATTCGTCTCTGACTTTTTTGGACACCCTGTAGTTATAGTCATTGTAGAAAATGACTATTTAGAGATCTTATCATATCATTTATTTTTTATTTTTTTTTAATTACAATATGTTTTTCATCCATTGTGGAAAGCGGTTCCAGTGTGAGTGTTTTCAAATAGTCAGAATTAGGGATAAGACCGTATCATCTTGTCTTGACTTATTTTGATTCAAATATGATCCAATTCAGAGTTCAGTGTCAACAGTGCATGACTGTACTTTATTCCTTTTTCCCTTTCATGCAATGTTTTGATTATGTAAACATGCAAAACACCCGGCCGGCACGGTGGCTTAGTGGTTAGCACTGTCACCTTGTACCTCTAGGGTCCAGGTTCGGCTCCCACCTCGGGGTCTGTGTGCGAAAACATGCAGATTAGGCTGATTGGGGTTCCCAAATTGCCCCGTAGTGTGTGCGCCCCCATCCATGGTGTACCCTGCCTTGTGCCCTAAGTCTTCTGGTATGGACTCCAAGGAACCTCCCCCATCCCCTCCCCAACCCTGTATACAGAATAAGCGGTATAGCAGATGAGTAAGTGACTGAAAAAGCATATATATGCAGCAGATATATAAGTCAAAGTGCAAGTTTCATATATTTCTCAAAACTGTGACCATTTCTATTAGTAAACAATATGAAATGATGTGTAAAGATATTTTGTAGCTGTAAAAAAAAAATATATATATACACTACCGTTCAAAAGTTTTAGATCACTTTCTAACTCCATGATCGTTCCTGATGTTTATTTATTTCTACATTGTAAAGGAATGCTGAAGGTGTCCAAAAAATGCATTAATCTCCTTTGAACAGTTGATATTGAGATGTGTCTGCTACTTCTGCTCTGTAAAGACTTCATAACGCCTCTAATCTGAGGTGCTGTTAATTGGTGATTTTTCAGGCTGATAACTCTAAATGAACTTCTCGTCTGCAGCAGAGGTAGGTTTTGGTCTCGTCCTCCTGGGACGGCCTTCATGAGAGCCAGTTTCATTATGGTGCTTGACGGATTTTGCAAATGCACTTGACAATACTGTTCTTGCAAGAACTATTACAGAAAGGCTGACCTCTGTGTCTTAAAATAACAACTAACTCTTGTTTTTGTTGTTATGTAATTACCTAATTCCATATGTTATTTTATAGTTTTGAAATCCCAAGTATTGTTGTAGAATGTCGAAAAATAAAGCACTAAACAAAAACAAAGAAATTTGCAAGTGATCTAAAACTTTTGAACGGTAGTGTATATAAATGGTAGGTACCAGTGCCGGTCCTAAGCCTGGATAAAATGGGAGGGTTGCGTCAGGAAGGGCATCCGGCGTAAAACCTGTGCCAAGTTGTAGTGCGGACTGGATATTCCGCTGTGGCGACCCCTTGCCGGGAGCAGCCGAAAGACCAACAACAACAACCAGGATACTGTTAAGGTTTTTAAAAAAAAGTAAATTTGGCGCCCTCTGTCGGCAAAGTATGGAACAGGTGAGGAAAAAACACCCTTCATTCATGTCTGTTCTGTATCATAACAGCAAAAATAAAAATTAACTTGTAATGTAATAAGACCACAATACACATCATGAGATATCGTGTTTGTTTCATATTATCTCAAATTTCAATCTGTTTTCCCATCCCCAGTTACAATCTGTCCCCCCCCCCCCCAGGGGGATTCCTAAGGGGACTTTTCACATTTCTGTTTTCTCTGTAACATGAAACCATAGGTCTGGGTTTTTTTGTTTGCTTGAATAATTTCAATCTGTAGCAGGGGGAAGTAAGACGGGTGAGGTGACGACTATCTGTAGCTGATAACATGGTGATCCAGTAGGATGAGAACTTCAAATAGCAGCCCTTATTATCTTAATAGCTGTGGTTTCCTAACCTAAACACAGAGTGACACATTAGAATTGATGTGGTAATCTTTCATTTTTCTTTCCCTAGAATTGGGTGGTGAGCAAATTTGGAAGAGTGCTTCCTGTCGTTCATCTGAAATGTCAAGGCAAAAACAAGATATCCTTTTCCAATTATTTCTGTTGCCATGGCAATCAGTACAATGTAATCCAATACACTGGAAATTTTTATGCACAACGTATTTTTTTTATGATGGATAGTATGTATCATAATATTTAGGCTTGTTAATACAGTACGAAGAAAAATATTTAAAACATTGACGGTGGGGTTGCAAATTTTTAATAGTGCATTTGTAAGAGAAAGCGATTTCAGTATACAGTATGTCTTTTTTTTTCCCCCTTGTCTATCCTTATAGCAGAACTAGACTTATTTTTGCAGAAAGAAAGTTTAGTAAGAGTGGAGTTACCAAGTTCTGGCTGCTCTTCATTAATGGCCTTTAATTCCGTCATTTCACATAAAACTTACTAGTTGATTTGTCTTAACTAAAATCTACTTCCTCAAGTACGATCCATCAAAACACTGCCACAACATCAAGAAACTTGAGACCGGGGACGACTTTACCCCAGTCTCCAAACTGACATGGCGGTTAGATGGTGGGGACGACGAGATCAGCAAGAAAAGACGAGGCGAGTTCCCACCGCAGAAAAAACGTCCGGCGAAGACAATAAAGAGTTTGGATCCGAGCGCAATTCTGCATTCTGCGCCTCCTCCTGCGAGAGGGACGACGGTGCAGAATAGACACAGTGTCCCACATCGTAAGCCTCCTGTGTTCTACAGCGATGCGGACTCTGAGGACGAACTCCGGGTGCTAGTGGCACAAGAGCTTTCACAGAATCATGCAACAGTCGCGACAGAAGATGAAGGAAACCTGGAGGTAGTGGGTGATGACTTTGTTGTGAAATCCAACATGTTCTGGGGCGGAGGAGAAACCGGAATAAGCGCCCAACTTGGTTCAAAAGCATCAAAGAACGATGAGGAGTACGACTCAGCAGACACCGATGAAATATTGACCCAGAACAAAACTCCCGGCAAAGTTGAAACAGGCAGTAAAACAACCAAAGGTAATGATGAGAAGAAGCCTGCAATCAAAAACACAAAGATTCAAAGATCTACTGAACCAGAGTCGGATGATGAGGCGGAATCATCGTGTGAAAGCATCGATTCTGAATATGAAGCCATGATGGGGAACTGCCAAAGGTTAGAGCTGTCACTAGCAGATTTGGCGGCTCTTGTTAAAAATAAAGAGAATGAAGAAAGCGATGATGATGAGGATGGAAAGGCAGAACCGAAAGACATTCCCAAAGTATCTCCTGTCCATAAACCTGGTCCTCAGAGAACACCGTCAAAAAGGGGCATAAACCCTGAGGACATTTTAGCATCTCTTTTTGGACCAGACGAGGACAAAGAGGTGAAAAAGACAAAAGTCCAAAAGTCATGTCTTCCTGCTTTTGTTGGGACGAAGGACCTTTTTGGTAGCACTACCGCACCTAGTGGACTCAAGAGACCGGCTGCAAAAGTGACCTGCGCATTTGGTGAGGAACGTAAAAGATTAAGACTGGAAGATGAAGTTGAGTCATCAAGTGCTCTAAACAAGAAAGAGGTCTGTATGGATAGTTCCAGTGATGAAACGGAAATCATTCAAGAACCAAAGAAGCTCATTTCTAAACCTAATTCGTCCCTAAAAGAAAATGACAGGACATATTCTGTGCCTAAAAATGTGGCATCTTTAGCCCGGACTGAAGATTCAGCCGGGAGCAGTTCATCCAGTGATGAAGAGGAGAATGAACAATCTGTGCCTTTAGAACCCAGAACCTCGAAGGCACATGAAAGATCTGCTTCTGATAGCTCAGACGAATCAGTGATGAGCAGTGATGAGGAGGAGGATGATGAGGATGAAGAGGGTAATAAGCCAGATGCAGCCTCAAAGGCTAGTCCTCAACAGATGAATGAAAACGCTTCTTTAGGTCTGAAACCATTGCAGCAGTCTGTTTTGGACCCAGTGAAGCAGCAGCAGGACAATCAGAAGCGTCTGGCTGCTTTGGAACAGAGGCAGAAAGAGTCTGAGCAACAGAAGAAGCTCATACAGGGTGCTCTCTCAAAAGTGGTGAGTGAACAGTTTACACATCGGGTGAGGATGTGGACAAATCTATCCGGAAACCGAATGCAAGTTTTTTTTTTAATTTTTTTTTTTATTCAAAATCATTTTTTGAAGAAAAAAAACATTAGCAATCGTCTTAAAATGTCCTGACCCACTTGTGTGGACCCCGATTGATCAGTTTCAAATTCTACAAAGCGTGCTCAAATCAGATTGGGACTTTTGATTGTGCAGAATAACAGAAAACAGTTATGAGAGTAAATGCTCGCTTTTATTTCTCTATGTGTAATCCCCTGCTACACGAATGCACTTATCCCATCGTTTCACTAGTGCTTAGATACCGTCAAGGCAGAACGTTTTCCCAGCCAAGATCAGGACTGGGTCAAGGGTGGATGTTGCAAGACCTTCCTGCCGAGTTCCTGCAAGTAGTGCAGTGGGCAGTATGAGGTCATGCATTGTCCTGCAAAACCAAAAGAATCCGGAGCACTTTGCAGCAATTTCACGTCCTCGCAGGCATTCTGATAAAAATTCCGGCATCATTAGAAAACTTTATTCCCTTGATGGTGTGCAAGCACTAGTGAAACGGGTAACGGAGGATTATATATAGAAAAATAGGTAGTTTTTACTCTCATTACTGCATAAATTGTTATTCTGCACAGTCAAAAGTCCCAGTCTGACATGAACACCCCTTATAGTTATTTGTTCCCCTTATCGCACCCTCCTGATTTTCATCCTACTTTAAGTAAGTGACCGGTTCCCCGTCATACGGCTCTCTTCTATTAAGTAACCGCGTCCACACAAGGATGGTAAAGGCCATCACAGGCTCCCTTTAAGGCTTGTGAAGCCAGCCGACTGCATATTTTTGAACATCTGCGCAAGGATCATTAAGGGGGCAGCATAACGCACTATCCGTCCACTTCTGCTTGTGTCACCTCACAGACACCTACGATCGTCTAGTGTCACTGTAATTGATACAAGAGGATAACTTCTAACTCTATTTCACAAAACATTTGTCATGATTGCAAGAGTTGCGGTCTCACAAGCTAGACTTCGGTTTGTTCAAGAAAGCCTGATATGATAAAACACTGATGAGCAACCACACATCTAAACACACAAGTCTATTTCATTTACTCACCACTAAGAGCGTCACACAGTCACTTTACAACACTGAAGCACTGATTGTGTGGTGATATCCTCAAGCCAACAGTGAAATGCTAAGAACCAATCAAATTGCAGCCTTTGACGTTCAAATGTCTGAGACTGAGACAACATTTGAAATTTTTTTAGTGCGTATTGTTTTTTAAATAATGGATTTATTCCTTTTTTTCTTAAGGATTTACCAAATGCAAACAATGGGAAACATATTGTATTTGATTCTGATGATGACGTTACTAATGACACCGAAAACACAGCACCCCAAAAAGCCAGCCTTTTCAGTGAAGACTCAGATGAAGATGATGGATTTGGATCTCAGGAAAAACATGCCCTCAAAGAAAAGGTAAAGTCAGAGGTTTGTTCATCGTTTTCGTACTGTCCTACCCAATCATCGTTGTAGATTTATTATACGTGTTTGTCAATTCCTGCTTTTATCTTGGTTGTGTAGGAATCGCAAAGGCCAGCAGGTAGCAAACTGTTCGACAGCAGTGAAGATGAGGGTGACGACGACAATGATGATGGCACGGATGAAGATCGGTTCAAGATAAAGCCTCAGTTTGAAGGCAGAACTGGACAGAAGGTCACTTGAACATGCTGATTAACTTTACGATGGTCTGTAACGTGTTCTGCTGTTACACATGTTGACATCAGGGTTACTGTTTTAGCTCATGGAGTTGCAGTCCAGATTTGGAACTGATCCAAGATTCCAGATGGATTCCAGGTTTCTTGACAGTGATGGTGAAGAACAGGAGCGAGGTCAGATCATCTTAATCTTGTAAACAAAAGTAGTAGTCAATGTGTAAAGAACTTGTTCTTTATAATCCTACAGGTGGTACACTCTAAACTATTTCCACATTGGCATCCCTTGTGGCAGGGGTACATTTTTTGCTAAGTTTGTTTACAAATTATTATACATGTACATAACTGAGATATGTGCTGCTCAGTAAAAATGTAGCTATTTCGTTTAATTAAATGTAAAAATGTTGTATTGTTTAAATGCTGCCCTCGGTTTTTAAGGAAGGAAACTAATGTTATAAGGACGGGGCAACCTTTTACATTCAGGTACATGTTCAGTTCAGTTGTGAAGCAGTAGAATGATGCTAAGGTGTAAAACCTTTGAGTTGTGAGAACTTCAACTCTTCTAGGGAGGCTTTCCACAAGGTTTAGGAGTGTGTTTGAGAATTTTTGACCATTCTTCCAGTAGCGAATTTGTGAGGTCAGACACTGATGTTGGACGAGAGCCTGGCTCGCATCTCCACTCTAATTCATCTCCAAGGTGTCCTATCGGGTTGAGGTCAGGTCAAGTTCTTCCACAGCAAAATCCCTCATCCATGTCTTTATGGACTTTGCTTTGTGCACTGGTGCGCTGTCATGTTGGAACAGAAAGGGCCATCTCCAAGCTGTTCCCACAAAGTTGGGAGCATGAAATGTTTTGGTATCCTGAAGCATTAAAAGTTCCTTTCACTGGATGTAAGGGGCTGAGCTAACGTCTAAAACACAACCCCACCCCAGTTCCGACATGAGTTTGACTATTGCAACACAGTGATGAAAGTGTTCTGAATTGCTGAAATGTGAATTCCTAACACTTTTTCTTAAAAATCAAAACCATGTTACGTACTGAATAGATAACATAAGAGTAAAGCAATGAGGCTTTGTTTTTTTAGTATTATGTTTCCTACATATAACTACTGTTTTTGTTTCTTTTTTTTGTTCTTTGATTATGTTCTTAGTCTTTACATGACAGATGGCCTACCCCATACAATAGGGTAATGTCATAGCCTAGTTGCACACACCTACAGAAAAAAAATACCCACATGGCTAAATTTGGTCTCTCCTGGCTAGAGATGTGTTTTGTTCAATCTGATAAGCTTTTGATGGTGGTGCTGTAACAATTAATGTTTTTTTTCCCTTATTTTTGCATAAATATTCATTTTAGATATTGAACCACAGCAAGCACCGGGAGAACAGGAGCTTGTTGAAGAGAAGAAGAAAAATCTGTCCATCCTGCAAAGTGTTCTTAACATCAGCATTCAGCCGAGTGACACAAGTAAAGGGGCGACAAAAGGCAAAATCTTTAAGTACGAGTTCTGCTATTCTGGTTTGAAAATAAGAGCAGTTCTATATTGCACTACACTAACACACTAAGTTTTTGTGTTTTTTTTTTTTTTAACATGAACACAATTTAAGTCTGAATGAGTCTCTGTCTGTCACATGCACAGGGACATTTCAGCATTGCACTACGATCCATCGAGAGAGACTCATGCAGCTTTTGAAACCAAGACGGAAACACCACAGAAAGAAAGGTCTGCTCAGCACCACTCATTTCAATGTACTTTTCTATTGATGCTCTGTTCACTCTTTGTCTCCTACTTTCTTCCTTCCTTCCTTCCTTTCCATATAGCAAATCAGCAAGGAAGAAGAAACGCAATGAGGCCACAAAGCTTCCAGAGGTTTCTAAGGACATCTACTTTGACGTGACGATGGATCTAAAAGAGGCGTTTGGGCCTGTGAAAGAAATCCAAAATGAAGACGAAGTGATTGCATGGGACCAAGATGATGATGAGGAGAACAAGGATGAAGCACCTCAAGAAGACATGCATGCATTTTCGTTTTTATCTAATCAAGAATCGGAGCCTTCGAGCGGGTTTAAATTCTCTTTCTTCGGAGATGATGCAGTGACGAAGAAGCCTATAGCGGGTGAGAGTTTTTCTTCATGGACTTTCATTCCCATTACTAAATCAATTACTGCTTAACGATGCATGAATATGAATTGTACATGATGCATAGATGATCTCCAAGTGGCAAAAATAAAACCACGAATAAATACCAGTACCAGTAGAATAAATACCAAAAATCAAGAGGAGTTTAGAGTTTAAAGGTATAATTAAGGGTTTTTAAAGTGTCTTAGATCAGAATTGATGTGCCTACAAGTACTTTACAATAAGTCTTGGTCGTTATAAATTTTCCTGCTTTTCACACCGACTGTGAACCTTTCAAACACCCGGAAAGTGAGGACAATGTAAATAATCCGGGCCAAATTCCACAATCCGGGTTTCCGTGCATGAATGCATTCCAAAGTTAAGCTGAGGCTCATATGAAGCTTCTGTAGCAATCGCATTGGGATCTTTCGAAGTTATAGTGTAAAATAAAAATAAAAATTTATCTTTTCTTTCAGCAGAATTAGTCTTACAGCTAGTTGTGTTGAAAGAAAGAAGAAGCTTAGTGACACTGCAAAGCTTCATGTGAGTGTTAGTTGAACTTTGGAATGCATTTTTGCACGGAACGAGGGTTGTGAAATTTACTTACAGGTTCCAGGTGACAAACTTTATGGTCGGTGTTCAGAGCAGGAAAATTTCTAACAACCCATACTTTTGTAAAGATTTGGGGGGGGGGGGGAACAAACTATCATTTTAGCATAATATATGGACACAAACCAGTGTTTGTTTGTTGTTAACTAAAGGAAAATGTTAATTGTGCTAAGAGAGAAAATGCAGTTATTAATTGAACAAAGGTAAACTATTTGCAATCCTCCTCTGCAATTAATAATTCATCACTTATAATTAATTTGCTCTCACTTTATAATGTTTATATATGCAAAATCCTTTAGCATGGTATACAATACCTTCCTTACTGTTCCACATCTAATCATTTACTCATTTGCACCCATTGTAACTAATCTACCTCCCTATACTATTACTACTACTATTTATATATACAAATTATTCTGCACTGTGAAAATGCACTTCTGGTTAGATGTTAACTGTATTTCATTGCCTTGTACTTACATGTGCAATGACAATAAAGTTGAATCTAATCTAATCTAATGATAAAAAAATGAAATGTTGGGATGAAATGTCATTTCTCCAGGACCCATGGTACAACACAAAACAGACCACAAAACTACCTATACTTGCAAATGCACAACAGTGTGAGACGAATGCAAGTCAAAACAAATCACAGGACAATAAATATAGAGAACACAGGCTATAAACTGTGAACCAGTTGTTAATGTAGCAGTAAATGTATAGCTGTCTTGAAATTTAGATAGCAATAAATACCAGGTGTACGAAAAGTAACAAGTAATAATAACTTCAATATTGTACTTAGTTTTGAGGCATTTTCCTATTTGCCTTAATAGACGTGATTAAAGCTGTGAAAGAATTTATCATGTCATTGCTTGCATGGTGATGTTGCATTTGTTTTGTTCAGAGGAATACAAGGTCGAGACTATAAAAGGGGCCAAGGTGGCTTGGCAAGTAGACCCTCGATTCCAAGACAGCAGTTCGGAGGAGGAGGAGGAGGACGTGGAGGAAGAAGGAAAAGAAAAGGAAGAGGCTGCCTCGGTCACTGTAGTCGAGTAAGAATCAGATTGGAGTATCTGCGGTTGCTTTGACAGTGTTTTTATTTATTTTTTGTACCGGAATTTCAGCCATTTTGCAAGAAATTGGATTGGAAATGGTGTTCATGTTATTTTCAATGAATATGTGTAAATGCACTACTGATATTAATGTGGTTAGTATTTATTAGTGGTAACTTTATTATTTAGTTGTCCTACAGTGGGACTTGTGTCTGTGAAATGGTAGTTGGAACCAGGCTGCTGCTGTAGTTATTGAATCAGCTGCTTGATGTAACTCTTTATGCTTTTGTGATTACAGACAAACGGCCCCAACGAAAAAGTTTTTCTTTTTTTCCGATGATGACATCCGGTTAAAAGGTAAAACAATGACTTTTTAATCCTCAAATAAAATATAGTTTCATTTTGCATTTTAGAGGATTTGATGTTTGACTGCATGTCACTGTCTGTCCTTAGAGGGGCCCGCTATGTTCTGCAGACAAATGAAACTGGAGGATCAGAGAGAGGCGTGGGAGAAGAAGAGGAACGAGCTCAGGAAGGTGGGAGATTCTGGAAATTTCTTCTATTGTATGTAAATCTTAAAGTGGCCATTTTCATGCTTGCTACTAGAGAATTGTGAGCTTATGAGTAAACAGAAAAAAAACAGTGTTGTATTCCCAGTTGAGGTGGAGGCGACGCACAACATAAAACAAAGTATTACCACCTGTTCCCTTATAGCATTTTCACAAAGGAATCTTCACTTCCTTATAATCGTCATTTCATTTAGATTTTACTCAAGAACAGACTAAAAAAAAAACAGTGGAACTTAGTGTTGTAAATGCATCGTCATTATCACCTTTATCTGCGGTGTGATGAGACAATGTCAAGACTTTATAAATATTAAGTTTATCATCTTTTGCGCAGGAATTTTACAAGAAGCACAAAGATGCCAAAAGACGATTCAAGATGACAAAAATCTGACCCAGAAACTAAGAATATTCTTTCATTGTTATAATTTAATACCTCAACATGCTTACCATACGGTATGTATTTGTGACTGTATAATTAAAACCTGTGTAAATAAATGTGTTTTCTCACGGATGTTGAATCATTACAGTATTTTATATCTATCTGTGATCTAATGTTTGACAGATGTTTTAAAATAGCACGCAGCTGTTTTGTGTCATACAATCATTTCAATATGTTTTGTTCAAAATGGTCCATTTTTATCATAAATATCACAAATGCACTCACCAACAACAGGAACGCCTGCACTGCTTTTATACAATTATCTGACAGCCACCCGTGGCAGCTGCACTAATCATCAGAATGAGGGGAAAAAATTTAATTGTATTTGTGGTTGTTTCTAACTGATGGTTTCACTGTTATAGATTATAACAGTACATCCTTTCATGCACAGCAGTTTTAGTGTTTATAGAGATGCAAAGAACCAAAAACATCCAGAGTGGCAAAGTGGAAGTTGTATGTGGAGAAGTAAAAGGAGAGTAAGTGGTGAGCCTGGTATAGCAGCTAACATAAGCATTCGTTACAACCATAGTGAGCAGAAAAGTATTTTAGGAATGAGACTTTTTAGTTCCCACTGCTGTCTTTTTTTTTCACATACTGTGTAAATTCCAAGTCGTGAACCAACCCAACTGGCACAAACTGGCATTTGTCCCACATCCTCTTGAATGATTTGAATATTAACTGAAGCACTTGCATTGGTGGCTTAGTGGTAGGTTTCTTCCTAATGCCCAAACTTCATCCACTGGATACAGTGCCATGCCGGCATAAAACCTATGCCAAGTTTTGTCCGTTTCGGGTGGTGCAGCCAAAAGATTAACAACTTGTTCTATACGTGCAGGACTTTGTCTTACACTATTGCCACACACTTAGCTATTTGGATATTTGCAAGAAAGTACATGAGTGTTGCATTAGAGAATATAAACCTGTGTATCAAATAGGCTACACACAACACCGCTAGTTTTGACCACTAGATGTCAGAGTGACTGTTGCAGCTCTACTCTACTCTGTTTGCTTTCCCTGCTTCCTCGATTCTACCCAAAAAATGGTCACAATTGACCCCCTAAACGTCAACATTTCTACGCTTTATTACAAAATCTATGTGATTTTGAATACATCCTAAGTTGCAGAAAAATCAAAGCATTGTAACCGTTAGTACACATTTTTCAGACTTGAGTCTGTCTTTAAGCCACTCCTCTGCACTTGGCTGGAGTACAGATTGTTCATGCTGTATCCGTGCACAAACATTCAGAACTGCTGTACCTACAATGTCAAACAACTGTGTGTAATAGATATGTGCTTTTGGCCTTGCCCTACTTTTACACCAGCCTGCAAAAGCCAAAGTGCTTGCTAATATATAACACTTTTATTGTTTGCTATGAATTTCCATTCAACCTTACCAGCATATTTCCTTTCACTAGTTTGGATCCAATAAAACCGTATGTGTGTGCTTTCATTCAGTAGACCTGAAAATACTTATGTAAAGAGTTGACATTAAGTTTACCAATAACAAAAGCCATTTCTGTACCAATAAATTAAATAAAAGTACACTCCCACAGGCATCTGCTATCAGCAGGACCCTTGGGTATGCCAATGACATTTCGGGCATCTGTTAACGTGATTGTTTACATTACATTACTAATGAATAAAATTAATTGTTTGGCTACAAAATTTAAAAGATGTGGTCGAATTTCGAGTTCCACCTCTGGTCTGTGTCCATGGAGTTTGCATGTTCTGTCTGTGCTTGGTGGGTTTCCTTTGGGTGCCCCAGTGTTCTCCCACACTCCAGAGACTTGCAGATTTAGGTTAATTTTTTGTTCCCATATTTGCCCATAATATGTTAACATGTGTGCCCTAAAATGGATTGGAACCCAGTCTCATGCCCTCCTGGAATAGGCTACATACTTGCCACAACCCTGTATACAGAATAAAGCAGTATAGACAATGAATTATTGATTGAGTGAGTGGTCTGGTAGAAGTGGAAACTTTATTGCATTGTAAATTATACTGAGCAAAGCTTTACAATAAGGAATTCTTTTCTGATTCTGGTTTCACCCAATAAGATGACATTGTATGAAAGTTAATAAATAATTAATAGTTTGAATCTACAGTAATTTAAGTTTAACTAGCAGTCATTAAAGTGCTCATAACTATGTGTTTGTTAATGCAAATCTAAATTCAATTAAAATATTTCCTTTGAAGCCGAACAGAGTTGATCATTTCTGCTCAGAGATGTTTCCTGTTTGAACCTTTCCATGGATCTGAGTGAGGAAAGCCTACAGCTACCAGTTCCTTGCATCAGGAGATACTTGACCGAATTAAACAATTCACGTTAAGGGTGTTTTCAAACGTAGTCCTCTTTTGGTAGTCCAAGACAAAAAAAAGGTATTCCGTTCTTTTAGTGTTCTCTTACCGGTCCACTTTAGGTCTGACTTGGCATCTGCCTTTTCTTCACACAATAGTTCCCTTGTTTACAATGGCCCTGACTTCAGACGTGGTCTCAGTTCATTTAATTTCCGAGGGGCTTAGATTTTGTTTATGCTCACAAAAAAGTGTTCACATAAGTGCAAGAAAATGCTGACAGTTTAGAGCATCCTGAATGTAAATACACATACAGGAAAACAACCCAGTCAAGTGTGACACTACTGTGTATTAAAAAAACACAAAATTTGAAAATATTGTGTTTAGATTTTTAATAAGCACTCTGTGTCATACAGGGTAAATTACCTTTAGCTAATTAACTCCTAAATGGCATTATTTGATTGTAATAAAGTGCCGTTTGCTTCCTCAGGTTTGCATGGGATCTTCAATGTTGTCACACAGCTTTAAATAGAAATAGCAATTGTGGCCATTTCTGTTATTTTATTAAACTGTTAATGCACAGTACATTACTGAGGTAAAGCATGTTTTTTTTTAGAAGTTGTTATTTATTAAACCATGAGGTCTGGGCTACATAATGCTTAACCACTAGTTATAAGCTTTGATACTTGTTTGCTAACCTCACGTTAGCCTCATAGCTCCAGCACAACACCCTTGAAGCTAAATTCAGACAACGTGTGTTTGAATGATTGATTTGTTGGTTTTGTTTTTAATTTAATTAAATTTTTTTTGCTTTCTCCTCAAGAACATTTCTGCCTTTTATGCTGTCAATGAAGTTTGGATGAATCTTCACACTAACGTTGTCATTTGTGGTGTTGGAGTATTGTTTACGTTCAGTGCTGAGAACACAGTATGTGTGGCCATGCACGTTTCAGAAGTTGCTCCTTCCCTCCCCCTCTTTCTCTTGTCTATAAACAGGAGGTTTCCTATCACTGAGGAGGAGGGGAACAACGCAGCCCTCAGTTACACAACACTCCAACTACTCTTCTATTGACATTTGTGTTTGTAAAGGTAGTAATGTGGTAAAGTAAGAGGTAATGTGTTCCTAAGTAAAATATGAGTCCGGTGGAAAAGGAGACATCCTGAATTTTGTGGTTTGTGGTACCTGTTCTCTCTAGTCTTTACTTCTTCAAACATTCCCCTTCTAATTAAAAGCTAGAGACATTACTGGGCTTTTTGAGGATATTGTTGTTCTGCTTTCTTTCATAATGACTTTATGAGGAACGTTCTTGGTAAAGTACCCATGAGCATAAAACATGATTTTCCATGGTTACTAACAATTAGCAACATACTACCTATTAAATAGCGTATATAGTGATTGTAGAATTTGGTTTCTCGGAATACTAAAATTTAAAACATCTATTAAACATCAATATCATGCCTGTCCCAATCCACTATCACTTTAAACTATAATCCTTACAATAAAAAAGGCTTGAAACATCCATTTTCACAAGTTGCTGTTGTTCCCCACAACAATCACTCGCCCCTGTTGCCTGAACACATTTAACCCTGTGACATACATTAAAAGGCCAATTATATGTGGACAACTAACCATCAAAGTGTTGCTATGAAGCTGGAAGCATAGAATTGTTTTTAGAAATTGCTTTGTATGCTATAGCGTTACAATTCCCCCTTCACGTGAAGTAAAGGGCCCAAACCTGATAGTGCCCCTGTCCACAAAGTAAGCTCCAAGAAGACATGTTTGCTGAAATTTGTATGGAAGAAATTGAGTGATGTCGATGGACTAACAGGAACACCAACTGCACCTAAAACCTCCACATTCTACTCCAAAGGTAAGGTAAGTGTAAAGCTTTTTTTGTGAAAGATTTTACCATAGGAGCAAAACAAAACAGGGCTGAAAATGGAGTCTTGGGGTATTCCATAGACATCAGAAGCTAAAGATGATACGTCTGAACAACACATTCTTTTAGGTCATTTCTACCTTCATTTTTTGACACCACAACCTGTTTTTTTCCTCTGTTCAATTCCTTTTTCTGCATGCTGCCCAATCGTTGCCTTTAGCAATCATTTGAATGTGTTTGCAACTGTGCACACATCTGGGCACCTACATAGATGCAAAGTAATTCACCAGTGTTTCATGACATTCCTTTCCAAGTCAGAATATACTCAACTAATACCAGATTCCAGGACTGAGCTCTAGTGTTTGTGTGTGTGTGTGAAAGAAAGTGAGAGTCACATGACTTTAAGGGGAAGGCATGAATCGCACCAGAATAACAACCCATCCCCCACTGACACACAGAGACACATGCCTGCAAGGAGTCCCAAATAGCATGAATGCTTTTAATCAGTATACCATCTTTAAAAATAGAAATGAAAGCTGAGCAGCTGGGCTGATGTTAAAATATGTATAAGTAATTCTTATAATACACATTGAGACATTATCTCAAGTGCAAACTATCCGTCCATCCACACTGAAACAACTGTGTTGACATCTGCTGCTATAGTTAAGCATGACAGAAAAGAGGTTGTGCAACAGGTCTGCAACCAAGCGCCTGTCCTGCTTTTGCAACAACAGCTTCTCTTGCATGCCTGTACTTTTCCACCCTTAGAGCCTAATTTTTTTTTTACCCCCACCCTTTTCCATGAGCCCTCACTATTAAGTTCTGAATTCAGCAATAGCTGTGACCCATGTACAAGTTTATATTCAAGCTGAAGGATCGAATAACACAAGTGTCAGCACGATAGGGCCGATTCTAATATGCGAGCTGTCGTCAGTAGTGCTTTAGAAGGCGTTTTCCTCTCTGATTGGTTGCCTATGTGTGTGTGTGTGTGTTTGTGTGGGTGGGTGTGAGTGCATGCGTGTGTGTTTTTCTATCATGGTGAGGACCAAATGTCCCCCACAAGGATAGGAATATCTGACAGTTTTGACCTTGTAAGATTATTTATCTGGTTTCAATGAGGAAAATTGATTTTTTTTTAAATATCTTTTTTTAATTAAAAAAAGAAAAGGTTTCCTATTGAAAATCCGAGGCATTCATTAGCATTCATTAGCAACATTAATAATTTCGTCAGTGCTCCTCATAAGTGTAAGCCACATACTTCCACAAAGGATACTATTTTCATGTATTATGTAGTATGGTAGTGAGCAATTTTCTATCCTCACTTTGTTTTTGTAATAGCACAAACCTCTGCCCCTTTAAACTTTTATCCTAAAGTGTTTTTTCTATTAAATACACCAAAACCAGATGTGACGTTTCCCAAAACCAACAAGTATTTGTTTGACACTGTACAGGTTTTTCTTATGGCAAAAAGCTATAACAAGTCAGTGGAGGGGTCTGTGCTGCACTCGATGGGTGTAACATGAGGCAAGCACAAGTTATTTTTCTTAGGCTTATAAAAGTAATAATGTTTCTATAGATTTACATATGAGTTTAAGCATGATTTATAAATATATACATTTATAAACCGATGAACTATGAATATGTAAACTAAACATTATGGGTCTATAAATTTTCATTCATTCATTTAGAATCGTAGGGTCACGTGCTTGGAACTCATGGCATGAGGCAGATTTGAACCCCCAAGCTGGGCAATGTGAGACAACAGTGCTATCTAAGCCATTGTGTGCCTATCTGCACTTTATACAATACATTTATACATAAAGTAGTGAAAGTTGACAGGTACAGTCCAGTACTGCGAACCACTTAAAGATTCAGTCATATTATGCAGTACCGGAAAGAGCGGAGAGCCACTGCCTGCCAAAAACCATATTCCAAGCATTTTTAGCAGGAAAACATATTCAAATGTTATGTCATCTGAAACCTCTTCTTAGTAGTCTATGAAGTATAATTGCTTCTATGTCTTTCCGAATAGCTTTAAACCATCCATGTTGTGTTTCAATCTTTCATTACTGCAAGTTGTTAATGCAAGCTTCTGCTAATCCGCTGACAGGTTCATGACTCACTTCACCACTTTGTTCACAACTAATGCAAGCTATAAATCTAACTAGCTTCTAACACAAGGCTGAATCCCAAATCCCTCTCTAACCCCTGAACAAGGGTACTGCTTGGTGTGTGGAAAAGGGACTCTATACACTATAGAATGTGCTTCTTCTTCTTCTTTGTCTTTCGGCTGTTCCCTTTCAGGGGTCGCCACAGCGAATCATCTGCCTCCATCTAACCCTATCCTCTGCATCCTCTTCTCTCACACCAACTAACTTCATGTCCTCTCTCACTGCATCCATAAATCTCCTCTTTGGTCTTCCTCTTGACCTCCTGCCTGGCAGTTCCAACCTCAGCATCCTTCTACCGATATGCTCACCATCTCTCCTCTGAACATGTCCAAACCACCTCAATCTGGCCTCTCTGACTTTATCTCCAAAACATCTAACATGGGTTGTCCCTCTGATGAACTCATTCTTGATCCTATCCATCCTTGTCACTCCCAAGGAGAACCTCAACATCTTCAGCTCTGCTACCTCCAACTCTGCCTCCTGTCTTTTCTTGAGTGCCACTGTCTCTAAGCCGTAGAGCATCGCTGGTCTCACCACTGTCCTGTACACCTTTCCTTTCATTCTCGCCGATACTCTTTTATCGCACAATACACCTGACACTTTTCTCCACCCATTCCAACCTGCCTGTACCCGCCTCTTCACCTCCTTTCCACACTCTCCGTTGCTCTGGACCGTTGACCCTAAGTACTTAAAGTCCTGCACCTTCTTTACCTCTGCTCCCTGTAGCATCACCGTTCCTCTTGGGTTCCTCTCATTCACACACATGTATTCCGTCTTGCTGTGGCTAACCTTCATTCCTCTGCTTTCCAGAGCGTACCTCCACCTCTCTAAGTTTTCTTCCACCTGTTCCCTGCTCTCGCTACAAAGCACAATGTCATCTGCAAACATCATAGTCCATGGAGACTGCTGTCTAACCTCATCTGTCATCCTGTCCATCACCAGAGCAAACAAAAAGGGGCTTAGAGCCGATCCTTGATGCAGACCCACCTCCACCTTGAACTCTTCTGTCACACCTACAGCACATCTCACCACTGTCTTAGCACCCTCATACATGTCCTGCACCACTCTAACATACTTCTCTGCCACTCCAGACATCCTCATACAACACCACAGCTCCTCTCTCGGCACCCTGTCGTCAGAGGTGGAAAGAGTAATAAAATTTTGTACTCAAGTAAAAGTACTGTTACTTCAGTGAAATTTTACTTAAGTACAAGTAAAGTTACCATTATAAAAATCTACTCAACTAAAAGTAAAAAGTAGCTCATTAAAAAATGTATTCAGAGTAAAAGTTACCGAGTTACTTTTTTATTTTTATTTTTTTAACAGCGGGGGTGGGATGAGGCATTCTAGCGTAGTTCAAAAAAGATGAGCAGATATAAAATCTCAAACTAGTTGTTTTTTAACTGAAGGAACACCTTAACATAATAAAGCTGTTGTCTTTCTTGTGCTTGAAAATCAAAGTGGTCACTTAAATATGGTGTTACGTCCCAGTCTAGGGTCATACAGCAAAAGAATGGTTCAGGGTTCTATTTTAAACTGTATGGAAATGGTGGAATATGGCAGAAAGAACTCGATCCAATCATTAACTGATGAAATAATGAGGTTTGTATACACACACACACACAGACACAAACACACACACACCAGGAGGAGGATCAGATTCAGGATGGACCCAGGCCAAAATAATAAACAAAATGGTATTTATATTTAGTACCTAGATTACCTGCAAAAAAAAAAAAAAACACAAACAAAAATACAGGTACCTTCCCGGACTCCCTAAACCTATATAAACTATATAAAATATAAACCTAAGCTAAACTATATAAAATACCTGGCTCAAAAAAGTCTCACAGTCTAATATTTCACTGGATTGTTTTAGCTATGATTAAGCTGTGGGACTGCTTTGATAACCTTATATATATTATGTATATATAATTTTATGCCCCCCCCCCATCATTCCGTACAATAAGGTAGTCAGCTATCTTTATTTTATTCCTGAGCAAATAAATTCCCAAATAAACTCCCTCTTCCAAAAATAAATGGCAGCCACGCCCCTGCTACTAGTGAGTGCACAGACATACAGTGAAATTATCTATAAATATATACAAAGACCAACCAAACCATAGGGACAAAGCAATAACCAAAGTCAATTGGAGGCAAAAAGTCAAAACCAGAATACACAACCAAATATCAAAACGCCAAAATCACAACCTCTTTCATCTTTCGCGCGTCTCTCTCCAGTCGCGTTAGTCGATGACGTCACTCAGGGCGGAAGCGGCCGTGTGGAAGGTCAGGAAGATGCCGATGTCAGAAAACCTGGAGTGGAGTCTGGATCGGCGCGCGACCAGGACATGATACACACACGCGGCGCAACGGAGCATTTATAAAGCATAATATTTTTTTTATTGTTTTATCATTTTCATTCATTTATTTTTTACTCAGTAGCGAATATGATTTAAAATGTAGCGAATTACAATACTTCAAACAAAACGTACTTAAGTAAAAGTAAAATTACAGATTTTTAAAACTACTTTAAAAAGTAGAAATACACAAAAAAGCTACTCAATTACAGTAACGCGAGTAAATGTAATTCGTTACTTTCCACCTCTGCCTGTCGTACGCCTTCTCTAAATCTACAAAGAAACAATGCAACTCTTTATTACCTTCTCTGTACTTCTCCATCAGCATCCTCAAAGCAAATACTGCATCTGATGTACTCTTTCTAGGCATGAAACCATATTGCTGCTCACAAATGCTCACCTCTGCCCTTAACCTAGCTTCCACTACTCTTTCCCACAGCTTCATTGTATGGCTCATTAGCTTTATGCCTCTGTAATTGCCACAGCTCTGCACATCTCCCTTGTTCTTAAAAATCGGCACCAATACACTTCTCCTCCATTCCTCTGGAATCCTCTCGCTGGCCAAGATCTTGTTAAAAAAACTAGTCAGTAACTCGACTGCCACCTCTCCTAAGCACTTCCATACCTCCACAGGTATGTCATCAGGACCAACAGCCTTTCCACTCTTCATCCTCTTCAACGCCCTTCTCACCTCACTTTTACTAATATTTGCTACTTCCTGCTCCACAACAGTCACCTCTTCTACTCTTTGTTCTCTTTCATTTTCCTCATTCATCAACTCCTCAAAGTACCCCTTCCATCTTCCCATCACCCTCCTGGCATCTGTCAGTATATTTCCATCTCTATCTTTAATCACTCTAACCTGCTGCACATCCTTCCCATCTCTATCTCTCTGCCTCGCCAACCTGTACAGATCCACCTCTCCCTCCTTACTGTCCAGCCTAGCATACAAGTCCTCATATGCTCTTTGTTTGGACTTTGCCACCTCTACCTTCACCTTACGCTGCATCTCCCTGTACTCCTGTCTACTCTCTTCAGTCCTCTCAGTGTCCCACTTCTTCTTTGCTAGCCTCTTTCCCTGTATACACTCCTGGACTTCCTCGTTCCACCACCAAGTCTCCTTGTCCACTTTTCCCTTACCTGATGATACACCAAGTACCCTCCTACCTGTCTCCCTGATCACATTGGCTGTAGTTGTCCAGTCAACTGAAAGCACCTCCTGACCTCCCAGAGCCTGTCTCAACTCCTCCCTAAAGACATCACAACATTCTTCCTTTCTCAGCTTCCACCACTTTGTCCTCTGCTCTGCTTTTGTCCTCTTCACCTTCCTCACCACCAGGGTTATTTTACACTATAGAATGTGCTAGCTTTCTATTTTACGCTATTTGGGATTCAAATAGGTTTTTTTTCCCCATTTGTTTATTTTAGGAACAGTTGAGGGTATTTTAAAGCGGAATAAGTGGAGAGAGACAAATAAACTTATGAGATTTTCAGGACTGTCCACCACCTTCATGGTTTACTGAGCTTTGCCTTTTAGCTACATAGTACCAGCAAGAATTTTAAACATCTTTTACCTTTGCATATACGACCAAAAGGATGTGTAGGCCTGACTATCACACTGATATGTTCTTGTTAAACATCCCATTCCAAAAACATATGAAATTGTTTCACCTTGCTGTTATAATAACTTGTGTTATAATAACTATAACTTCATTATTTGGAGAAGGTGTCACTCTAGATTGTGGACAGAAAATTTTACTGGGTGCCGGTAAACCAACCCAGAAAACTAAAATAATTAGTCAGATCAGGGTGCTAATGTACTTTCACAACTGATTGGGACAACGAATCAGGAAGATGCATTATATTTTCATATTTCAGTTGCTGTGTAATACAGTTGATTTCTCTGCATTCACATTCCAATGCAGGTGTGAATGCGGCATTGGGTTGCTTTGTCGGCCAGGGTGATAGAGTTGTGTGCGAGTTGCCTTATAGTCTCTGCAACACCATGGTCTGTTGTGTGTATTGCCTTATCTGGATTATTTGCTGCTGGACAACAGTTCCAACAGCAGGTGAGCAGTCACAGCTGCAAAACTGTAGGAGCCCTATTGCAAAAACAGTCACATGACTCATCCACAGCGTATTCAAACACATGAAGATTGTGTTGTGAGCTTGATGGAAGTCAGAATCAGAATATTAATAACTCTTTCAATCTATCTGCTCCTGTTGATGGGACTGGCCTTGTGTTCAGTGATGGCTTTCGAACTCCATGTTGAGGTGACCAGTTGGTGAATCATTGACCAGCTGTTTGTGAGCCTAGGGGCAGAATAAAAGGGGTCCTTTGATTAAACCCAGGTTAGCCTGTTTGTTAAAGGAACTGATTGTGCAAGCATACAGGCATGCAGGCAAAAACTTGCTTTTTATATAAAAGACATTTTTTCTTCATAAAGAAATGTCTTTAATCCTATCTATTAAAAAAATTAAGGTCAGTAGTACCAATTGCTGACTCATACAGTATAACAGTATGAAAAATATCTGCATCGATAGGTTTAAAATAATAATAAGGTAATAAGATAATTATTTTATAATTTGAGTTATTTAGTAGATTTAAAGTTTGTTTGTGGTGCGTGCTTATGTTTCCTGTCTGTACCTGTGTGCTGGTGGAGTGGCATGATGGGGTATTTTTCCGACTGACCTTCAAAGGCAGCCACTGTTGTGTCATACAGTATATCAGAAATGATAAAAGATAGGCTGCCCACAACAAAAGATAAAAAAAATCTTGAAAAGAATAATGATAAAAAAGTGCAACTTCATGTACACTATATGTCCAGAAGTATGTGGACACCTGAACATCACACCCACATGTGAGCCATCACCAAATTGTTGGTAAAAAGAAGTACACAGAATGTGAAATAACACTATATTACCTGCATTGGAATGGGCCCAAACTTGTTCTCAGGAGCACAATGTCCCTGTGCACCAAACAAGCTCACTCACTCACTCACTCACTCACTCACTCTCTCTCATTGTCTATAACGCTTTATCATATATATATATACAGGGTCAAGGGCATATCCCAGTAGGCTTAGAATATGGGGAGGGGGGGGGGTACACTACGAGTGCCAATCCATTGGGGGCACACATCTACACACACGCTCCTTCACATACTACAGGCAGTTTGGGAATGGCAGTAAGCTTAATCTACATTTTGGACTGTGGGAGTAAACCAGAGTACCCAGAAGAAACCCACCAAGCACTGGGAGAACATGCAAACTGTATAAGAACATGCAGGCAGACCTGAGAATTTGGGAACCTGGGAATTGAACCCTGACCTTGGAGGTCCAAGCAAACTCCAGAGACGTAAACCCCAGTGAAAAGCTCTGTAATTAGATATTCCAAAAGTACATATGGTTGTTTTGGCCATATTCTGGTAATCTCTATGTCAAAATATCCCTTAATCAATACTCGTTATTTTGGCTTGAAATAATTTACCACAGTTTTCCTCATTACAAAAAGAGATAATCAGTCAAAACATGTCAAGACATGTTTAGAGACTAATTTTCCACAGGCTATAGACCTACCATGACGTCAGTCACAACAGTGTACGGCGGAAGAATCGATAGCTGACATAGGGGTACTAGGTATTTTCTTTTATAATTATGTTTGAGTTTAATTTTTCGAGCCAAAAAAAAAAGGTATCTAATGATTACCTGATTACCTACTAAAGGGGTGTTTCATTCCAACCAAGCAGAAGTGCTTCCACCTCTTTAATTAGTCGTTCTTGGTTTTCAATAGACTATCAGGTGTTGCCTCTGCTTGTTTGGAATGAAAGCCTATAACCACACAATCTAGTTGACAAACTAGATTACCTGATGCTTTGTCACACAGTTAAAAGTGTTACTTAGCAACTGATTGCTTCATATACAGTAAGTTATGTTGCAACATATTCAAATGAGAAACAGAGGCCTATGAAAATCAATGAAGCTAATAATGCTAATTTAATTAAGTTTGATTTATCATAACGTGATTAAAAGTTACCTCAGACAGTGTACAAAACTTTGATTGCTCTTGAATTTTCGTCTTGGATCGAACGCAGTTAGCAACAAAACTATATAGTAGCTTAATATTTTTGCTTTACTATTAGTACTATTGCTTTTGTAACTGGCGTCATTGTAGTCATGTGTCTGCAAAAGTTTAATACTGACATTTCAACTTTATAATTAATAGCTATTAGTTAATAACCAGGGTTCAATCCCAAATAGCATAAAATGGTAAACTCATTCCTACGTAGGTTGTAGAATCAGAGGTTAGAGAGGGATTGACATTGTGTTAGAAGCTAGTCAGCTGTGTTAGCTTGTGTACCTTGTGTTAGCGATGAATCATAACACAAATTATTCAGGGTCAATTCAGAATGCGTTCAGAGAAATTACTAAGGAGACAAAGTGTTGTTTAAGATGACATAATGTTAGCAGATGGGTTTGTATGTTAGTTTTGGCACCAGCATCCAATAAGTAACGTCACATTTGACATTCATAAATGGGCAGAATTACGACTGACTGTGTGACGTCAGGTGCAAAAGGTCTATAGGTAATAATAAATTAGAAAAGCACAGACAATGTGTCACTAGTCTTATCTTTAGATATAGATATAGATATCTTTATATATATCTCTTGTCTCTATATCGCTTTATCCTGCATACAGTGTCATGAGGGGCCTGGAGATTTAGGGCACGAGGCAGGGTACACTTGAAAAGAATACCCATTCACGCTGTCTCTTGTCTATTGTTATATAAAACTGGATCAAAGTACAAATTATGCAAATCACACAAACAAGTCTCTTTAAAATCTTCAACATCTTCATGCAGTTTGATTGTGAGTGATTTAGACTTGCACTTTGCACAAGCTTTTCTAGAGTAGCCTTGTACTGAAAGACTAACCAAGCAAACACCATGCATGTAATTTTTGAACAAGTACATCTGGGTTAGCGGGATCTGTCCTGGTGTTGTTTTTTAGTTAAATAGTTCCTTGAAGATTAACCTGTCTGATAGTAAGAGCATGTTATAACCAGTTTTTAGACAGTTTTTGGTAAAAACTCCGGAGTGCTGTTTTACACTGTTTGTTTGTCTGATTCATTTTTTTAGATGATCAACAGCCAGAGGCCTAATTTAATCATTTTAAACATCCTGTTAATATCCATTCATTAATTCAACACCTGAAACTCTTTATACAGGGTTGCATAAGAATTTCAATCATCAATGTTTAGTAATGCGTAAGAGTTAAAATGCTATAAGCGTAGATAAACTTTAGTGATACAGATATAAGTAGGAGACACACTATTCACATTTTTTTCAGGAAGTTTGTCATTAGACTAGAGGTGTGCATTGGAGCTACAAAATGGTGCAGGGGTATTGTGTTGTTTTGCATGCAATCTGTATGATCTGATGTTTGCAGGACAAAGAGAACATTAATTAACATGAACTTGCAACGTTCATTAATTAATCTCTGGTACCTGATCAGAGCTCTAATGGCTTGGATTTCCTTCTTTCCTTGTATATCTTTAGTTGAGCTCAATGATTTACTGGAGCGAGGTCCTGTAGCTGAGGTTGAGGAACCATTTGAGCCTGGGGTCACCCAGCATACTAACACTGCTGCCATTTCCCAGATTTTTTTTTTAAACATTTTCCAGGGTTACAAATGTACAGTTACAAACTGACAAAGATGTTTATCATTTGACATGTTTTAAATTAGTATGTTCATGGATTAAAAGGCATGTATGCTACAATTCAGCGCATATAAAAAAATTCAGCATGTTACAAAGATCAAAACACTGACCTCGGATTTCTGTAACATTTTCCTATTTTTTTCCTTTAATTTGTCACAAATAAATATACTGTACGGCCGAACATATGTGGGCACCTAAAGATCACACCCATACGTAGGCTTTTGCAAACTGTTGCCAGAAATGTATAGGATCAAGAATTGATTACTGAACACTGAACAGACATATCACTTACAGGTCCTTGGGAGTATCAGTCAGGATTTAGGCCTATATCACCCAAATGAGGATGGGTTTTGTAAAAACAATGTTATGAACAATGAACAGTTATGTGCTGGATTTAATATACTTTCAAATAAGCTACTAATAAGCTATCAATAGATATTAATTAGAAAAACTAAACTGAATATTTTCACAGAGTAAATAACAGCGCTAAAGTGGTTTAAGTGACTTTTAACCAGAGGTGGAAAGAGTAATAAAATTTTGTACTCAAGTAAAAGTACTGTTACTTTAGTGAAATTTTACTGAAGTACAAGTAAAGTTACCTTTACAAAAATATACTCAAGTAAAAGTTAAAAGTAGCTCATTAAAAATTTACTTAGAGAAAAAGTTACCGAGTTACTTTTTATTTTTTTTAACAGCGGGGGTGGGATGGGGGATGGAACACCTTTGCATAATAAATCTGTTCCCTTTGTTGGACTTGAAATCAAAGTGGTCGCTTAAATATGACCAGGAGTTTGCTTCATAAGAATTTGTTGGCATTTCACTTTCAGCTGTGTCTGCATCACTGGCATCTGTTTTGTCCGTCTCCATCGTTCTTGTGAATGTAGCGCGTTTGTTCTCCATCAGTCAATCAATCCCCGTTGTATTATTTGTATTATTTTTCATTTTCATTAATTTATTTTTTAACTCAGTAGCAAATATGATTTAAAATGTAGTGAAGTACAATACTTTAAACAAATTTCAGTAAAAGTAAAATTACAGATTTAAAAAACTACTTTAATAAGTAGAAGTACACAAAAAAATCTACTCAATTACAGTAATGCGAGTAAATGTAATTCATTACTTTTCACCTCTGCTTTTAACACGCTAGTTGTTTTAAGACCAAATTTAATCTTTATCTGATCCATTTTTTTAATGTCCTATCTGTGATTCACTCTCCAATTACTGAACAGGGTGTGTATTAGGCTGACGACAAAAGAAGTACAACTTCGCGTAAACAAGGTGTTAGATACTCAACCTTACAAAATGTTATTCCTTCGTATTAATCAGTTAGGCGGAGAGTTCTGATGTACAGAAAGACAGGCAGACATGTACATGGCCTTCAACCTGAAAAAATAATATCACTTATTACATTAAAGCTGATCAGATTATCTTTAGCTTTAACCTTTTAACTATTTCTACAAACTCAACAGTGGGTACTTACGGTAGTACCATATATTTTCTAACACATTTTAAAGCCATTTGTTTTTAACATTTCTTTCTATGCTGTACATTTTGAGTTGCTTTTCTGTTCATCACATGTTCTTATTTGCATTACCACAATCTTCTTGTCTATTGTAATTAAGCTGCCCATTTTCGTTAAACGTCTCTAATTTTTTTGGCCCCCAAAACTGCTGCTTATTGCACGTTTTTTGTTTTTCACACCGTTTTTGCAAGCTTTGAGAGCCGTTTTGCCTGAAATTTGAAATCTGACATTTCAGGAAGACTCAATCTAACAGCTATGCCACATTCGAAGTAATTGAAATCACATTTTACCCATTATGATGTTTGATGTGAACATAAAGTCTGAGTCTGCAAGTTATTTGTCAGTTGATATTGTTCAATAAAGTCATTCTATTATGTGATCAATACTAAATGTAAAGGTAGCAAAGATTTGTAAGAACATATTACTTCTTAAGTTGTATCAAATAAACATGTAATAAAATCAGTTGGATTTTGGTATAACACATAAAGACAAATGACATAATTCAAGGTTCCTCATTTGTACTGTTGCTTCAGCAGCGAATTCTGAAACCACACATGTGATTCATATTCGTTATTCAGCCCAAATGGGTATTACTTTGACACCCATCAAATGTATTTAACTAAGTTCAGGGCAGCTTAAACCAGTGAAGTTCAACTCATCACTTGTGTATTATTACCACATGTTAGGAAGGGCTGTTTTGATGTGGCACACCTATAAAAGTGAAGGTTAGTGACATGTCAGAGCAAGTGTGTATTGGCAGGATGACCTGATTCTTATCAAATATCAGGCTGTGTTATGTGACGTGTTGTATGTGCTGAGCCAAATTCCACCCCAGTCCAGCCTATCTGCTTGACAATAAGCAAACATTGGGTTTAATTTGCATTGTCACGATCTCTTCCAACATACTGTTGACTTACATGTGTGTGTGAACCATAAAGTTTAAGGCATAGGTGGAAAATGTTCTTAATATAGCATGAAGTAGGTTGTCAAAGTAATTCAATTTCAATCCAATTTTATTTGTATAAAAAACTGTTTAAAAAATCAGCCTTACAGAAATAAATAAAAAATATATATATAAATTAAACAAACACTCGTTTAACACATTTTTAGCTTTATCAATTGATCCCTTAGCAATCCAGAGGCAACAGTGGCATATACGAACTCCCTGATATAACATGAAAACTCACCAAGCACAGGGAGAACATTCAAGGTGGGAACCAAACCCTTCGAACCTGGTAGCTGGAGGCCACAGTGCTAACCACTATGATAGGCAGTTTTAATATGTAGATAATCAGGTCATGCCCTTCTTTTGTAGTTTACGTGTTAAATTACCTTGCCAAATTTACATGTTAATTACTTGTCAGTATTAAAGAAAACAAACACCTGAACTTGGTGCATTGGTGCACAGGAAGAGACCATCCCCAACTCCCACAAAGTTGGGAGAATCACTTCAACTGCTTTCACTGTTGTCTATTTGATGAATAAAATTTCGAATTTTAAATAAAACAGACAAATCTACAAAGCTGTTACATTGGTCTTTTTGTGTTTTCATGAATTTATGCTTTAATATTTATCACTTTTATACTGTTCATCCAATAAATATTTGGGATCGAGCTGTGCTGTAGCATTGCAGATATACAATGAAGTATTAAGACAACATATGCGATATGTTATAGTCGTCCCTGTGCATAAAACAGATGATGTTACTAATTAGGCGGCACAGTGGTGTAGTGGTTAGCACTGTCGCCTTGCACCTCCAGGGTCTGGGTTCGATTCCCGGCCAGGCTCAATTCCCGTCTCTGTGTGCATGGAGCTTGAATGTTCTCCCCGTGCTTGGTGGGTTTCCTCCGAGTACTCCGGTTTCCTCCCACAGTCCAAAGACATGCAGATTAGGCTAATTGGCATTCCCAAATTGACCATAGTGTGTTAATGAGTGTGTGTGCTCTGCGATGGATTGGCACGCTGTCCAGGGTGTACCCTGCCTCGTGCCCTAAGTCTCCTTGGATGGGCTCCAGGTCCCCGCGACCCTAAATACAGGATAAAGCGGTATAGAAGATGAATGAATGAATGAATGTTACTAATTAGAAGAGTTGTGCTCATTAGAATCAGGTGATTTAGTTAACAGATGGAACAAACTAAACAAATATGTGGCAGGATTTTACTTTCCGAAGCTGTGGTGGCCACATTTGCACTCAAAATGGCTAAAACTAGGGAATTCTCAAAGAAAATTGAAAAACTTTTTTGCATTTTTTTGTACGTGATCCTCGGGAAGTAATTATGCATGCACGGATTGAGCAAATGAAAACAACAGTACTCAATGCCCAGCCGGATCCAGCAGTTAAAGTTGTCTAATTTGTAAATTCAACAATAAAAATAATTTAAATAGTGTAAAGATTATGCCTGCTTAGGTAAGATTTTTGTAATGCTAAATAAATATTTTTTCGGACTTTACGCAGGGTCAAACAATGACTGCAATTACTACATAACAACATTACCTTCTGAGCTACCACTGACCTAATAAAGCTAGACAAGCCACAGTATTATGAATCAACATACATCTGAAATTAGTTTCCTTATCTGTCATTAAATTATTTCTCACATTTAACCTCCTAAATTTATGAATGTCAAAAACAAGAAGGAAATAATCCATAGACTTGCTAAATACCCGTCTTTGGTGCAGTTGATAAGCATCTAACAGCACGTGACAAACGTGACTTTTGGTTAGAGGGCTCATTTAAACATATATAAAGTGTTATTAATGTATCATAAATATTGCCATTACTGATAATACTACATGTGGCACAAGTGCTTAATGAAGACTTCCGTTTCCTCACTCCAAAAGAAACAAAAGCCACATTACCCACTGTTGGTATTTATACAGACAAGCACAGCTGTCAATCAGATTGTGATCATGATTTTTGGCCTAAGTAAATATAATCAGTTACACTGGTTTCCCTAGGTTTATTGGCCAACAAATTGGACACGTTATTTTGCTCTGCATCATTTACTACACTTGCGAACTGTGGAAGCTTAGTCTAATTTTCTTTAGAAAACCCTAGGGCACTACTAAACAGCCCAGTTATTTTTTTCCCCTTTTATACACACAGGAAGGGTAGGGTGGCACTAAAGACTGTTTTGAGAATCACTGACATGAAAGATGCACAAAGAGGTACTAATGAGATGTCGTTTGATTTATACATGTTTATAATGTGCACTCAGAAACTGTACTATTACATTCCTTATCATTCTGTTATCATTAAGCATATACCTTTTGTTGTTTAGTATGTATTTTTAGCATTATATGGAAAGGTGCATAAAGTGCACTTTTAAAGCTTTTAATCTGAAAGCAAATTATGCTGCAATCTACTTTGGGCAATTTTTTAAAAGTACACGTCACACATTTCCAGATGAAAATACATACTTAAAGAAGTGGGAACCACCCTAGTAACTAGAGTATAGGTTACAATCCAATATGCAACAAAAAAAGAAAAGAAAAAAAAAATCACTTTTGTGAACAAAATGTGTAACTGCAATGCATTATATCTCAATTTCATTTTTGCCATGCATGCTGCACTAATACTTTCCTGACCATGATAAATGTATTTATTCTTTTATTAACATCTGCATTGACATTTTTGTCATGCATGCTGCACCAATACATTTCCTGTCATGATAAATCTACTGTTTTAACAACATGCATTTTTTTGTTTTTGCCATGCATGCTACTCTAACCTTTCTGACCATGAATCTATACTTTTTCTTCCTACACCCTTATTGTTTGATTAACTTGTAATTGTTTCTGAAACCTTTTACCATCAACCATCCCCGAGTCTTTGTTCAGCTTGCAGTTTTAAATGTACATTTTTTATTTAATTCTCAACTTTTAATCTTATATTTGAAGCACCCAAACACTTATACAAGTAATTATGTATATTATAATATTTATATAATTATAGCATTTATTATGATTATAATATATTAACTGTGTATATCGATATTATGTGATGCCCTACAGATTGTCTGATTAAAAAAGACACAAAAAAGTATTAAATAGACACAGAAATTACTTAAAAACATGAATTTTATTTCAGTTCACAAAGAGTCATTTAAACAAGATATGGCTGAACCTCAAGTGGCTCCCTGTTCCGTAAACAAGTGCACCACACAGGAAATAGGGCTTCATTATTCGATTGAAGTGCACTAGATGCCCAAAACGAGGAGAAGGGTCTGAGTGATCTTGAAATCTGATTGGCTGCTCGGACACTCCTACTTTACTGCTTTAATTACTTCCGTAACAAAACAATGCATCATAGAAAAAACAAAAAACACACACATGATAACAGCAAGATCTTATTAAAAAAAACCCAGTCATGTTGTTCTGCTGGCCTGTGCACCACACACTGTTTACCTGTGGCGAGTGTTTTATGTACAAGCCACGGCGTCACAGAACTGTTTAAAGTCCCTCAGCATGAAGTCTTCGCTCTGCATGACGTCACTCTCGGACGGAAAGTACTGCATGCTGTCTTCTCGCTCGAGCTCAGGGAACGTGAAGAAGTGGAAAGCCTGGCTGGCGGTGAACGAGAGCTCGGGGCTGTCTAACAGCGCGCCGCGGGCGTTCTCGAGCACCCCGAGGTACGAGTCCATGTCCGCGGGGTCCAGCTCGCAGTCGGATGAGCTGTCTGTGCCCACTGAATCAGAGCGCATGTGCATAAGCTGGTACTTCTCGTGCATGAGAAACTGGTTGGTGTTGCGCGGCGCGCGCATCCCTGGCGCGCGGCGGCCGCGAACGTTGGCCGGCCGGAGCGACACGGAGCCCGAGAAGCGCCGTGGTCTCGGCGGGTTGCGGCGGAAAACCTGGCGGAGATCTCCGCTTTCGCTGTTCCACCGCCTCCTTCCGTTTCTGTGCCAGCTGTGCTTGGCTCTCTTCGACTCCTCCTCGTGCTTGAGCTCGTGTTTAATTGACAGCTCGTGGCTCTGGACTTTACTGTGGCACATCATTCCCTTCCCACACATTCTGTCTTCGTATAGCGTTATCTCTCTCTCTCCTCTTAATCTTCTTCACATCGTCTTCTCGACGAGGAAACAAAGAACAGTCTCACCCGTTTAATGGGGAGGTTTTGTTTCTCGAATCGAGGGGGTTCACCCTCAGTATCTCGATATGCTCTACCTTTTTACAATCTTCTCCGTTTTTTTCTTTGTCACTGGCTTTCGCAGGTTCATAGCCTGACGCGGTGCCTCCTCGGTAGGCAGCTTGACTCAGTCACACCCCTCGACAGTCCGCTTAACTCCTTCTTTCTCGTCGTTACTCTGTATATATAACACGTCTAAATTATGAGGTTAAATCGTGGGGAAATGAGCTTATAGTTTGTTTGACGTTTCTTATTACAAACAAACTACTTCTCACAACCCCGCAGACACATCAGCAAGCCCGTGGCAGTTATTTTAAACGGGGGAGCGACTGCATTGCTGCTTATATAGCATCAGGACGCTGGGCGTGCGCTTGAGTTTAAGGGGGTGTTCGCTTATTGTTTGGACTGGAAAATACAATTAAGGTATAAAACCCTAGTCTAATACGCGATATCACAGAATTAAAATTAAATATATTTCTTATATAAATAATGGACAAGCAGTGATTTAAGGCATTTAAAGCAGACTACGTTACACCATAGCCCCACCCATCGCTTTGAAATAATGGTTTCTTCCATTGAATGGATGGTGACCGTACAGCTGATCTAAGATCGGTTATTGCTATCACAAACAGGCTAAACCTATTAGCAAAGGGAACCTCGAACAGGTAACAGATCAGATGTATCATCCTTACAAGCACAAAGAAGCTACATGCAAAACGGCATACTAGCGCACTACCACTTTAACAGAAAGAACAAGTCTGCCGACCATTTTCACATTTTTGTGGAGGTTGTTGTGGA
Organism: Channallabes apus; assembly: GCA_030522415.1. Lineage (NCBI taxonomy): Eukaryota > Metazoa > Chordata > Actinopteri > Siluriformes > Clariidae > Channallabes > Channallabes apus. Next base: position 17,940,345 of record CM060123.1, read on the forward strand.
CAAAAACAACGGCGTTAACGCGAAAGCAACGGCTCCAAAATTGACGCTACAAATAATGAAGCACTTTAATTAGATTCAGTACTCAATGGAGTAACCATTTTGGAGGAGACAGGGTTATTTTGTCAAAATACTCTGAACCTAAAATTCACCTGCACAATGACGTTCCCTTCCATCACACATGGCCATTTCTTTAAAGGAAAAAAAATCTTTAGATAGGTTTTGCAATTTTCACCTGAACTTAATTCCAACAATGTAGGATAATGTTCGACGTACCTAGATGTTTGACACGTGACTTGGGGGGGGGGGGGACATAAAAAATACCATACACCTTCTCTCCCTTACACCTTGAAGCAACATGTTTTCACTGAATTCCCATTTTGACACAGTTATTCATCCATGTCTTGGTTCAGTTCCCACCAAATGCCCAAACCCCAGCCACTGGATACCATTTGGGTCCAAAGCCAAGATAAAATGGGAGGGTTTCGTCAAGAAGACCAATAACAATCATCTAATCCATTAGACAGACTAATAATCACCAAATCCTCAAAAAGCCTGAGTGTGAGTTGTAATGGGAAGCTAGTGTTGTTTCACAAACTGCCACAGGAGCACCCCTGACAGGGGTAAAAATAACACCAACTACACTGTAGTCTCATGTTACCGATTTGATATATTAGGATAGCTGAAGTAATGCTTATTCATAACTTATACTCACTGTATGTAAAGCACAATGTATAGTGTATGGAGCAAAACATTACAGACATTGCCGTTAAAGGAAAAACATCCTCAAATGGTATTAAAACCCTGACATTATGTTTGCCTTTGCTAATAATAATAATAATAATAATAATAAGAAGAAGAATATGTTCTGAAAGTTCAGTCTATGCATGCCAATACTTATTACACAGCCTTGCTTTAACCTTTTTGTACCACATGAATAAGGAAAAGTCTCATACCAGATCATAAAAAGACCAGATGAGGCTTAAATTTTGGTTTATTATTAAACAAGACAATAAAATCAAGTTAATATCAACTAATGATATATTTTAGTACAATATGCACTGTTACAGCTAACATGCATATGTTTTACATTTACATATTATGTGAAAGGAAATGATCAATGACTAGTCAATATTGATATCCTGATACATTTTTAGGCATCTTCTGGCTTCTACTGTAATTAGAGGATAAATATAACTTCTACTTTTAGGTAATGTGAATAGGAAGTGGAGCTGAGCTTCTGATTAATAATAAGATGAACTTGTGTAGTCATCAGACATACATTACAACATTTCCCCCCATATCCCAGGTTGTTAAGAAACTATAGGTGCAGAGCAAAGGGTCAGTACAGCACTCCTGCAGCAGATAGGATTAAGGCCATTGCTTTAGGGTCCAAAAGTGGCTCCTTTGTGGTCCTGGTCTTTGAACTCTGACCTTTGGATCAGTAACCCAAAGTCTTAAAATACTGTGTAAATACAGTGTGTCATTTCATTGCTACGCAGATGATACACAGCTGTATATACCACTTAAGCCAAATGACTCCACTGCCATAGAAAGATTGCTGGCTTGTCTTAATGATGTTAAGGCATGGATGTCTACAAATTTCTTGAGCCTAAATGAATCGAAAACAGAATTGATTGTTTGGTCCCTCTGAACTTGATAACACAGTTGAATCTAAGCTGGGTCCTTTGTGCCAGTTTAAAAAATATCATGTAAAAAATCTGGGGATGATTTGTGATAGTGCACTTAAATTTGACAAGCAAATTAATGAAGTCGTTAGAACGAGCTTTTTTAAATTGAGGATGATTTCCAAAACAAAGCCCTTTTCATCCAAGAAAGATTTGGAAAAGGTAATCCAAGCATTTATTATTTCGAGCTTCGACTATTGTAACTCGCTATATTATGGTGCTCAAAATAAAGTCTTAGAGAGACTGCAGATGGTCCAGAATGCGGCTGCAAGACTGCTTACAAGCATGTGCAAATTCGAGCATATTACTCGAACATACACCATATGTTAAAAGCATTGCATTGGTTGCCTGTTACTTTTAGGATAATTTTTTTAATTTTATTACTTGTTTTTAAAGCTCTACATGGTTTAGCACCAACTTATATTGCTGATCTAATCCAGCAACAAAAGTCAACGAGATTATTACGATCTCAATCACAGAAACTTGTTGTTGTTCCTCGGTCTAAGATGAAGTCTAGAGGGGATTGTGTGTTTGCGGTTGCTGCTCCTAACTTATGGAATAGCTTGCCTTCATATATTAGGGATCTTCCTACGCTTGGCCAGTTTAAAAGCCATTTGAAGACATAGTTTTTTATGATAGCGTTCGATCAAAGATAAGTGTGAAGAGTGTTAGTGTCATGTATTTCTTTTTTAAACTCTATTTTTAGATATATGGCTATACTCTGTCTTTTATCTGTCTTTTGCTGTTTAGTGTTTTATTGTCTGTACAGCACTATGGTCAACATTGTTGTTTTATTCAGTGCTTTAGAAATAAATTTGAATTTGAATTTAAATGTTGAGCCAACGCTCCTGCTAATTTGTGGATATAAGATATTTGTTTTTGGCCTCATAGCCATGCCATATTGAAGAAGAAAAAACTCCAAGTCACATCATCAGTTGGATAGTTAAATGCAGTTTATGTACAAAACATCCTAGTTATTCCAACTGAAAGGCTTTTATGGGATTTTAAATGATTTTATAAAAAAAAAAATTTATGTCAGAACTGCCAAAGAATAAAGGCTAAATCTTGTGGTTTATTGATCCAATAGTAGGCAGTTAAATTGGACTACTAAAACATAAACAGTTATATTCAGCTTGTGTTTGTCACTTCTTGAAATTAAATAAAATTCAGAGGATATAAAATTAAACACCCATTAATTTCACATGTAATTTTGAAAGCACAACAAAGCCAGATATTAATTTATTCATTTACACTAACCACATTATTCTCCTTGGGTACATACTGGGTGCAGAAAACAACATGAATAGTACCATGCATATATGCTTTTGCACCTTTGAGCAATTTAGAGAAGATAATCCACATAATAGCATGTTTTGGGGAGATGAAATGTAACCCGAGAGCCTGGAGGGATAGGTGAAAAACATGTAAAACTCAACCAGACAGTTACCAGAGCTCAGGATCACACCAGGTACCTTTGAGCTGTGAGGCAGTAACTCAACCTATGGCTCCACCATGTGGCAGGCTTTGGTTTTGTGTAAAATGCAAGGCAGTGCTATATGATAGTGGTACCAAACTTCTATATTTACATCTGTTTTTTATTACTTTCATTGCAGTTAGTAAAAAGTTTCTAACAGTTGCATGTTTTGGAGACTTTGGTATTATTTAGCTTTTGTACTGGTTAAAATAAGATAGATTATTATATCCTGAGGGAAATCGAAGAATAACATTTATTCATTCATCCATCTTCTATATCGCTTATCCTGTGTACAGGGGCAGGGCCCCCATGGACAGGGTGCCAATCCATAGCAGGGAACACACACTATGGACAATTTGGGAACGCTAATTAACCTAATCTGCATGTCTTTGCATAGTGGAAGGAAACCGGAGCACCAAGGGGAAACCCACCAAGCACAGGCTAAACATACAAACTCCATGAACACAGAATCAAATCCTTGTCCCTGGAGATGTGAGGTATTTTTTTGCTTTTTTGTTCTGTCCACATGCCATCCAACACTTTGAGTGACATATATTTGATAGCCATCGTTTCTGTGGCAGTTACTTAAGAGGGCGGTATGGCAGGTCAATGCCTGATGGTCATTCACAATCTATGGGCAATTTGGAAACGCCAATTAACCTAATCTGCATGTCTTTGGATTGTGGGAGGAAGCTGGAGTACACAGAGAAAACCGACCAAGCACAGGAAGAACATGCAAACTCCATGCAGACAGACCTGAGTCAGTAATTGAACCCTTGACCCTGGGGGTGCGAGGCCACAGTGCTAACCACTAATAACATATTATTTCAAAATAATTTTAAAACCTGAAATTAAACATTTGTATCTATATAGTCAGATGTCCACATTCTTGTGGCCATACATTGATCTGCCATAATGTTATGATCACCCACTTACATTTAGGCATTTGGCAGACACGCTTATCCAGAGCGACTTACAAAAAGTGCTTTGAAGTTTCTGTCACTGGATAGATACTTACACTGGGTTACTAGGTTACGAACTACATGCCATCAGTCAAACACAGTTGGGATTTTTGTTGTTGTTGAGGGGATTAGGCCAAGTATTGAAGAAACACATATGTCTCGAGTCGTCGTTTAAAAAGTTAATATTGAGTAGGCCCCCCCCCCTTTTTGCACCCAAAACAGTAATGACTTCCGTGTTCTGACAGCTGTCTATGGAAACCAGCATTATCCTTTTCAACAATTTAAGCTACAGCAGCTTTCACATTGGATCAGATTACACACGCCAGCCTTCGCTCCCCATGTGCATCAGTGATCCTTGGCTGCCATGACCCTGTCTCCAGTACCACCGGTTTTCCTTACTTGGATTACTTTCGGTTGGCAACATCCCTGGGAACATCCCACAAGAGCTGCAGTTTTGGAATTTCTCTGACCCAGTCCTCTAGTCAGCACATGTGGGCCGTAAACTCCTGTGTAGTGCAATTCAATTCAATTCTAACAATTGACATTGTCGTAAAGCAGCTTTACACAATCAAAATAATTATTTAAGTTTGTATGAAATGTGAATGTGTATGAAATGATAAGACTGTCCCTGATGAGCAAGCCGGGGACGACGGCCACAGTGGCAGGAAAAACTCCCTGAGATGGTAATAGGACGAAACCTTGAGAGACACCAAATTCAACTGGGAACCCATCATCATTTGGGAGATAACGGATAGATTTGGGTTATAACGGACAGAAGTAGAGTAAGTGTAAATCAAACTGATGGAAAGGTTACTGCTGGTTCTAATAGAAAAGTATCACATCATACAGTGCGTCAGGGATCCAGCTTCCGCTCTCCAGTACACCAGTAGGCGCTGTTGGACTTCATGTTTTCAGAACTACAAGAGAAGAGGGAAACGATCCAGCCTGTGTCTGTGTTATCTGGTCGAATCACAGCAGTCATGGACGGGGACTGAATGTTTTTTTGCACATTTCAGCTGACACATCTGCATCATACGTGCATTGTCGTAGTTCAGGATTTTGTATGATGGTGTAGCAGGGAATTGTAACCTGGTGAAAATGGACTGCGAGGCGTTTACGGAGAAAAACACAGAAAGAAGTGTTTGCATCGTTGGATCAGAACTGGTGGAGAACTACACGGTACAAGTTATGAAATATTAAAATGCATCCTATGAATGTAGTGAAGTGTGCTTATGTGCTGCGCTTAGACTTCTCCTGATCCAGTGTCCCGAGAATGCTCTGATAGTGCTCCAAGCTTTTCTTCTGACAGTTATTTTGTGGGCCGCGTCATAATCGCCTCTCTAGTGAACAGAGAGTGCACTAGATAGGTTATACACTCGGATGCTTTGTAGTTTTCTTTTATAGTGAGGAAGGGGAGGTTTGGGACTGAGCCAATGTTTACGTCAAAGTCCGAGAAATTATTGCACAGACAACAGAAATAAAATAAAATATTATTTATCAACGTTATGTTGTATGGATACATCTGCACATATTTAGTTAACTGGCTTGTTAACCACCCTGGTTATGTGTTGTTAAGTTCACAGAAAGCTTGGAAACAATTGACCTTTGAGCTAGCGAGAGAAACACTGCTAAACTATAACTAGCTAATTGGCTCATACAGCTGACTGTAATAAAAATGTCTTTTCATGACTCTAACAATGCTGTCAGGTTTATTAACCAATTTCTGTTAGCTACAAATATAGTTTACACAGCGTTAACCAGCTAGTTAAGTTCGTTTAGTTCGTCTCGCGCCTCCCAGTACTTCCGGATGTGATGAAATCTTATTACTTTCTCTAGACTGTACACTATTTTGGTAAAACTATTTTCAAGAAAGCGAAGGCTGTATAAATTAGATGAGTTTGTCTGTTCACACAGGTTGCTATTAATTTTCTTTTACACTGTTTTAAAATGGTTGATAACTCATTAACTAATACAACAAAAAAGACATGAGCATTAATTCATAATGTATTAAACATATTAAGAATTATATGGCAATATCAGAATCTGTGTGAGAGAGAAATGATTTGGATGTGGCCTTTACACTTGTTATATAAATGTGTATGCTCTGTGGTAAAGCCGGACATAGAATTAATAGAGAAAACTGTTATATGTGAATCTTTCTGTTGGAGGTACAGTGGTGAAATGGTTATCACTGTGGGTTCGAACCTCCAGGGTCAAGGGGTCTGTTTTCTCTCCTTGCTTGGCGGGTTTCCTCCGGATGATTCGGTTTCCTCCCCCAGTCCAAACACATGCAGATTAGGTTAAATTGTGTTCCTAAATTGTTTTTGTAATGTGTTTTTCTGTGTGTGCATGCCTCAGGCCCAAAGACTCCTGAAATAGGCTCCAGGCAATCTTTAACCTGTACACAGGATAAGCAGTATAGAATTAATACCAAAGCACATTGTATTCACAAAAGAAAAACATAATTAAAGGGAAATATTATAAATGTCAGTAAGAAGTCATGATTATGAGAATGATGAGCTAGTAAGTCATAATTATGAGAGACCTATCGTTTCGTGTCGCAATTTGTGTGTGTGTGTGTGTGTATATGTGTGTACACATATAAACGCACACATATACAAGTTTCTTATTTAGTTATGAGTTTGTTTGTTTATGTATATATATAAACAAACTCATAACTAAATAAGAAACTTGTCAGACAGCAAGAACTCTCCAATGTTTCCGATCTTGCCGGAGGGTCTCAGCAGTTTGTTCATTTGTGATGTTTAGTGCATTGAGGTCTTGAATGATTGTTTGCCTCCATGTTTGGGGACGTGTTCTTGATTTAGTTTTCCATCAGTACAACTTCACCAAACTACTGTCTTTGGGATCCTTTGGTTTCACATTTAAATTTGGTCGGACACTTGAGAGATAATGAGTCGCAGTTATGAGAGAATAATAAACGTATATATTTGTTAAGAAAACTCACCTTGTTGTAAGCTCTAGTCATATGTCCAAAATGCAGAACTACCAACATCCAGTTTGTTGTATGTTGCGGCATGCTGATCCCTACATCGGGCTCCCACCACCAGGCTTCAATTTAGCAATGATGAGTGAAAACAGAGCAGAGTATGTTGAAATTGCTAAAACGTCTTCTTTCTGATTTGCCTCTGTTAAGGTTTACATAATCGAGGTGAAGGTTGGGGAGCACCGGTGGACTGTAAAGCATCGCTACAGTGACTTTCATGAACTGCACGAAAAGGTATGTTTTGATCTTGTATGCAGTGGATATACAGTTTATACTAACAAATTCCTAATTAACATACTGCATACAAATAAAACATTCTTTAAATGTTTTGCAAAACCCTTTTTCATTGATGCACATTTTTTTTACCATAGATTATACTGGCAAGTTTAAATAGCTTTAGGTTAGGTTAAATTGCTTGATTTATACTCACAAGTAAATTTGTGCTGCAGTAAATGATTGCAATGACATGCAATTTTAAAACGCATATGAAACAAAATGAAAATAACATGATGCATGGTACAAGTGCTCAAGACTCCACCACTTATGATTTATGATTAAGACATACCATAAATCACATTATAAAAAATATAAAACAAATAAATGAATGAACCATTAAATGCCTAAATATGTAAAAAATAAATAATACCCCAACATCTTATTCAACACTGGTAAAACTGCAGGAACAAAGCTTTTATATCACATTGTTCTGCACCCTGGGACTAAAAAAACCTCCAGAACCGTCCAGAAGTAAAAAGCTGAAACTGTGCAAAGTGTGGGAGTCATCATTTAAAATAGATATCGCCTCTGCTACAGAGTGGATGATATTTAGAGATGTTGGTTACAACTGTGACTCACCAACCAAGAACATGAAAACATTAAACTATCTGCTTTAAGGAATTTCTTGTTTTACAGATGCATGACCAAAGCTTGCCACCAAAGATAAGGACAAGATTGATTGGATAAGCGCATGGTGAAACATGCCCATTATTGTTCAGTCAGTTTTATTATTCCAGCTTCACTTGCAAATGAGTAGTGTTCATTTTGGCAGATTATTTTAGTTTTAGTCTTTTAATGATTGTTAGTTGTAGTCTATATTATTTGACAAATACTAAAAATATTCTAGTCTAAATTTAATAATACAATAAAAATTAAATCACATGCTGTTAGGTCAGGCTGTACAGTGGTGTAGTGGTTAGCACTGTGACTTCGCACATGCATGGTCGAAGGTTCGAGTCCCGCTTTGGGTCCATGTGCGTCATGTTCTCCCCGTTTCCTGCAGGTATTCCGGTTTTCTCAGATAGTCCAAAGACGTGCAGATTGGTGATGGCTAACTGGTGTTCCCAGATTGGCCATAGTGTGTGGTGTGTGCATGTGTGCCCTGCATTGGATTGGCCTGTGCCACCTTGTGCCCGAAGTGTCCTGTGATAGTCTCCATGCTTCCTGCGACCCTGTACAGGATAAGAGTTATACAAGATGAAGACTGTTAGGCCACATATTTCGATTTAAAATTTCACAATTTCATGGAAATTACCTTCGGTTTGTCTAATAAACAGTCTAATTTTATAATATGTTTATATTTTGGAATAAAAGTATAATTACAATATTATATTTAATGTTTAAAGTCTAATAAAACAGTCACTAAAATTACGTTCGGTTTGTCTACTAAACTGTGAGTAGGCTAATGTAGGTTATTTTGTTTATAACTAGTTGCAAAAAGCTTTCAGAAGAACAAGACTGTTAGAGGCTACAGGGTTGACAAAGCGTTGTAAATCAGGAGTTCTCAAATTAGAGACTCGCACGACCCCCTTTGGCAAAAACAGCTGGGAATTGGAGATAAACGCTGGATGAACAATTTCACTACTTCACTCGTTCCTGCGAAATAGTAACTGCAGTTTCTGATGCAATAAAAGTTGCAGGAATTGCATTCACGTGTGTGCAATTCAAATTGTGACCACTTGTTGCCAGGTAAAAATGAAAATGCAGTATAACTATGCCCTACTGTTTATAACAGTATGCCGGTGGCTAACATGTTATGCTACACATTTAAAAGTAAAGCTAACTGTATTAATGCCACGTTATGTTCACAATCTGCCTTACTGTTACATGGATCGTAATGATTGCCTAACTTTTCATACATTTCTGAATAGCTGGTATTCAAACGCTTTTCACTTTTTATTATCCTTTTTTTTTCTTCTACTGTCTGTTTTGACAATTAAGTGTAGTTACCACATAAATTGTTAATCTTTGTTTTAGTTTTTCTCACAAAAGAAAGGACAACCATATCAGGTAACAGGAGGTTTGTTTTTGATGACAGTTTGTGGAGTTTTTTTATTTTTATTTTTATTTTTATTTTTTTCAAACTTACAGTTTTCAATGTACATGTGCGCAGCTTATTGGATAGAAAAAATATTTCAAACATATCTGTCCTTCACATTCACCTCATCATTTAGTTGTTATTCATTAATGAAAAATAGAAATAATTTCATCATGGTTATTGTTTTCAAAGATGACACTTTAAGTCTTGTCTTTATCATAAAATCTAGTTCGTCATTATTTTCGTTTACAAAATTGCAAATGAGCAAATTGCAAGTGAGGTGTTGTATGGGTTATGTGTCTTTCAGCTCACTTCAGAGAAGAAGATTGACAAACATCTTCTGCCGCCTAAGAAGATAATTGGGAAAAATTCCAAAACCCTTGTGGAAAAAAGGCAGAAGGAGCTGGAGGTGTATCTGCAAACATTGCTCAGCCAATTCCCTGTGGCAGTCCCGAAAGTTTTATCTGACTTTCTGCACTTCCAGTTCTATGTAAGTGTTCCTACGCATATTTGTTTTTTGAAATTGAGCAAACGATGAGCAAGTCCAAACATGGAATGATAATTAAAACTGTCTTTGCAAATGTTGTATGTAATAATAAGAAATGTATCCACATATAAAGAATCAAACACTAGGGAAAAAAAGGTAGTGATGGTGTAATCTGAAGAATAATGTCTGATCATTCTTTCTCCTATTTATAGTTCATTTTAATAATGTGCTAAAAGAGAAATTGATTCTTGTTGTAGATTATATACTTAAGCAATATCACACAAGGGGCAGTGCTGTTGTTTTAGATATCCAGCCATACACTATTTATTATCAACAGATTATGATTCGTTTCTTTATTTAACCAGTTATTTTGTCCCGCCAACACAAATAACAGTGGTGAACGTAGTTTTCAATTCTTACTGGTACTATGTAGACAAAAGGTGAGGATAATAATACACTGAGGTGGGGGACAATCCTGTAAACCTCTAAAGTTTCTCTTTATATTTTGGGCCCAAGCACTATAGGGTGCACAGGACACTCTTGTTTTCCTAAGAATTATAATTTTTTCCCCCACTCTTTTGGGCTTTTTTGGGGGTCTTAACATGCTCAAAAAGACAGGTTGGAATCTGCTGCCATTAGGATGCCTGAGAGTCGCGTGGCCCGGGCCCTTGGGGCCCCCACACGAGATTTTGCTGCATAGCTCATACACACTTGCACGTATGTACACGTATTTCGCATTGCATGTCCTGGACTCAACTCAACAGGAGGCCAGTTATTTTGGGTCGTTCGCAAAAATGCATCCACTGGATTTTGATATACTCCTCCTAGGGAATTTATACGATCATCGCCAAACTGGGCCGATGTTCTCTAAAGACACCTAGGATGCAGAATTGTAGAGTGATTTTTGATATCTCAAATGGGTCAGTCATGACGATGCCTTAAACTTAATAATAACGTTCTGTATGACATTACATTGAGTGACACGTTCAGAGACACCACATACAGTGACATCATAGTGTGATGCTTTTCTTCCAGCATCTGCTGCCTATTCTACACACGTACTGTATACATCACAAATGTTAACACTCTCACACACGCACACATACACACGTACAAACACACTTGTATATCCCACACGTACACACCAGGGTTTGACATTGGCACCCGCCAAATGCGGTAAAATTCGGTTGTGGCGGGTAATAACTTTAGTCTCACTAGACACTTTGGCGGGTAGTTTATTCTTTCGGTATGACAATATATTTCTCTAAAGTCCTCCGATATAATAAACGCATTGCAACGTAATATTACGCGCATAAAATGCGCATGAATGTAATGAGGACATTTAATACCTCTCTCTACACATGTTTACACACGCGCACACACACATATATATATATATTACATACACACACACACACACACACACTTACTTCCTGTTTGGTGTGTGTGTGTATCATTTCCTTAAAGGGCTATTGCTTCTCAACAGGATGAGAATGTTTGCCCCTTTGGCATAGGATATTTACTGATTATATATAAAAAAGTAATCACTATTAAAATCTATTTAGATTTCATGTTGAATGATAGAAAATTCAGCAATTAATTGAATTACCTTACACTATAGAGTCAACACAACAAGATAGACCAGAGCCCATTGTCCTAACTCAGAATTCTGATATAATAATACATAATGAATAATAATACCTGGTAATAGTACACATAATAACACACTAAAATGATAAATGTTCTGAGTTTCTGTATTTTTAATATCAGAATGAGTTCAGTTGTACTGAATCTGTTATTTTTCAATTTCATGTTGTAAGAGGCTTGAATTTAAGTTCAATAAGCAGAATATACTGTTCATGTTTGCATGTTTTTATATTGGGAGCTATCTTAACAGTACTGAATACTTGATTACTACTATAGTGATACAGTGTATGCTGTCATTTATACAGTGGTGTGAAAAACTATTTGCCCCCCCTCCTGATTTCTTATTCTTTTGCATGTTTGTCACACAAAATGTTTCTGATCATCAAACACATTTAACTATTAGTCAAAGATAACACAAGTAAACACAAAATGCAGTTTTTAAATGAGGGGTTTTATTATTTAGGGAGAAAAAAAAATCCAAACCTACATGGCCCTGTGTGAAAAAGTAATTGCCCCCTGAACCTAATAACTGGTTGGGCCACCCTTAGCAGCAATAACTGCAATCAAGCGTTTGCGATAACTTGCAACGAGTCTTTTACAGCGCTCTGGAGGAATTTTGGCCCACTCATCTTTGCAGAATTCAGCTTTATTTGAGGGTTTTCTAGCATGAACCTCCTTTTTAAGGTCATGCCACAACATCTCAATAGGATTCAGGTCAGGACTTTGACTAGGCCACTCCAAAGTCTTCATTTTGTTTTTCTTCAGCCATTCAGAGGTGGATTTGCTGGTGTGTTTTGGGTCATTGTCCTGCTGCAGCACCCAAGATCGCTTCAGCTTGAGTTGACGAACAGATGGCCGGACATTCTCCTTCAGGATTTTTTGGTAGACAGTAGAATTCATGGTTCCATCTATCACAGCAAGCCTTCCAGGTCCTGAAGCAGCAAAACAACCCCAGACCATCACACTACCACCACCATATTTTACTATTGGTATGATGTTCTTTTTCTGAAATGCTGTGTTACTTTTACGCCAGATGTAACGGGACACGCACCTTCCAAAAAGTTCAACTTTTGTCTCGTCGGTCCACAAGGTATTTTCCCAAAAGTCTTGGCAATCATTGAGATGTTTTTTAGCAAAATTGAGACGAGCCTTAATGTTCTTTTTGCTTAAAAGTGGTTTGCGCCTTGGAAATCTGCATGCAGGCCGTTTTTGCCCAGTCTCTTTCTTATGGTGGAGTCGTGAACACTGACCTTAATTGAGGCAAGTGAGGCCTGCAGTTCTTTAGATGTTGTCCTGGGGTCTTTTGTGGCCTCTTGGATGAGTTGTCTCTGCGCTCTTGGGGTAATTTTGGTCGGCTGGCCACTCCTGGGAAGGTTCACCGCTGTTCCATGTTTTTGCCATTTGTGGATAATGGCTCTCACTGTGGTTCGCTGGAGTCCCAAAGCTTTAGAAATGGCTTTATAACCTTTACCAGGCTGATAGATCTCAATTACTTTTGTTCCTGAGTTTCTTTGGATCTTGGCATGATGTCTAGCTTTTGAGGTGCTTTTGATCTACTTCTCTGTGTCAGGTAGCTCCTATTCAAGTGATTTCTTGATTGAAACAGGTGTGGCAGTAATCAGGCCTGGGGGTGACTACAGAAATTGAACTCAGGTGTGATAAACCACAGTTAAGTTATTTTTTAACAAGGGGGGCAATCACTTTTTCACACAGGGCCATGTAGATTTGGAGTTTTTTTTCTCCCTTAATAACGTAAACCTTCATTTAAAAACTGCATTTTGTGTTCAATTATGTTATCTTTGACTAATAGTTAACGGTTTTTGATGAGCAGAAACATTTAAGTGTGACAAACATGCAAAAGAATAAGAAATCAGGAAGGGGGCAAATAGTTTTTCACACCACTGTAAGTAAATCTAGATATAACAAACATAAACGTATCATGGTGAAGAAAAAACTGCGATTTTCTGGTAACAAAATTGTGGCGAGTAAAAAGGCTGAATGGCGAGTGACTCCAGAAATCCACTAGCCACATTGGTCAGGGAGCAAAAAAAGTTTGTCAAACCCTGGTACACACACACATCACAAATGTTAACACACAGACACACCACACACACACACACACACACACACACACACGCACAAACACAATTACTCGTCACACACAGACTTACACACACACACACACACACACGCACAAACACAATTACTCGTCACACACAGACTTACACACACACACAAACTCTCTCACTCTCTCACACACTCAAATGTCTCACATACACACTAATGCACTCGACAAATATTTAGGGCTTAAACTGACATCAGCCCTATATAGTGTGTGACATGTGCAAGTTGTGCGGTGCACCCGGGTGGCGATGGCTTTTTGTAGGTCTTAACACACCCAAATAACAAACAGGATGTGCGGTGTGTCCAGGTGGCGATGGCGCAGTGCGCTTGAGCCCGTCATTGTTGCTTGCAACTATATTTCCCTGTGCCCTGCTCAGGGGTTGGAGAGCGATTTGTAATTCAGCCTTGGGTTAGTTAGCGATGTCGCCATAAATAAAAGATGGCGAATAGCAGGGTTAACCTGTTCTGCCTTCATTGTCATGTCCGAAATATTATGTGACACAAAAAGGACAGAAGCTTACAAGAAGAATAAAGTCCTTTGAGATTAACCTTTAAGTTTTATGCAAGCTAGCAACATTATGAGAGTAGTGGTATTAAATAAACTTCATAGTCACAATAATAAATAATTGATTAATGTTTTCTTTTGGCATAGAAATTACATTTTATTTGCAAAACAGCTTTCCAGAGTCAAAAGAAAATTATGGAAATGAGTATGAAATGTGTGAGAAAATGTGTATGAATTAAAATGATCAGTTTGTCCCTGATGAACAAGCCGAGGGCGACAGTGGCAAGGAAAACTCCCTGAGTAGGAAAGAAACCTTGAGAGGACTGAGACTCCACATCCAGATTTGGGTAATAATGAATAGCAGGAAGTGATCTGCAGTTATTCTTTGTGTTAGGCTGCTGAAAGTTCAATATACTGTAACAGGAGATGTGTCTAAGTTGACATGGAGTCTCGTTATTGGAGACTCCGTTACAGAACTGTAGGGAATTCCAGTCCTGAACTATTGAGTGACTGCAGTCACAAGTCCTCAGAGAACAGCTGTCTGCATCAGCCGAGGCCAGGACCATCTTCATAGTAAAGTGGAACCATTCTCAGTCACCACACGCATCCCAAGCAAACCACACGGGGCCTCTATGCACCAAGATCCCCATGACTACATGAGTCAGACAGGTCTGGAGGGCATAACTGGCAGCTCAGGGCCACCATGTGTAGCTCAGCAGAGAGAAAGGGGAGAGAGATGAGTAGAAGAGAAAGAGAGAGAAGTTTCTATAGGGTCACAGTCTCATGTGTAAGGTGAATGTATATTTGGTGCAATCAGGTCCTCCGGCAGGATTAACTTGCAGCATAACTAAAAAGGGAGAACCAGAAGAAAACACTGACATGAGGGCTCCCTGGGAAGTAAAGCAACCAGTCACTCCGCAGTCAACAAACCTGAGTGATCAATGAGAGCGAGGGAAGACGGCATCCAAACATACCATTTCACTTTAATACTCCCATGAGTCGCCCATATCTGCTTCTTAAGCTAAGACAAATCTATCTGCAAAAATGCTTGGCTAAATAAATGGGGACTTTGGGACTTTATAAGAAAAAGCAACATGAACTTGTTGTTTAGCCCTGTGTGTTTATCATCAGTATATTTTACCATCGTTGGTGACCGTTCCGAACATTTTAATGCCTTTTGACCTACGAACGGATTTAATGGATGCAACGTTCCTTGCTATTCAGCGTTTCTAATTCAGGTCAAACTCCACATATTCACTAACTTAACGTGAGGTCAGAGTAGAAAGAGTGAAGAGATATGCTGTGGACATTCTTTTGACCAAAAAAGGTTTTAGTGTTATCTTTGCATTTTAAGTTTCATATAGTGTAGATTTCTAAAGCAGCTTCTTACTATTTTGAAACCATTTTATTTATATATTTTTTTTTAATTACACCAGTGTAGGCGTGAATGTGTTTTTTTTATATTAAAATAGACAACAAATTAGCTGTTTTATGTAATTGAAGAAAATTAATAGCTCTTTATTATGATTATCATATATATATATTTATTTATTTATTGTGTGTGAAATTCTCTTAGCTGTCCGTAGTGATTACATGGCTGGGTGATTTGTTAAACTGGAGTGTAAAAGTGAAATTGCTTTAATCAGGCACGATTTCTGTGGGAGCCGGTGTTAATTCCACTTTTTCAGTGCTATTCAATGATTGTATTACTGTCTGGGTTTTTCAGGTCATTGTTCCTCTTTCTTCTCTTCTGAGAAAATCAGGGTCCAACATGGAGGTTTTATAATTTTAGTCCTTTCCCCTGCTGCGTAAATGGACTTCTGTGATTTTGGACTTCTCGGTTTAGTCTGTAAGCGTTCACCTTTAGCAAGCACTTCATGAAACCGAACAGTATGATTCTACAGGCTGATTACACAGGGTTTGTCTTTCCCAGATGGTTGTTAATGAATACTCCTAATATCTTTGTCTTTTGTGGAAAAAAACATGCGTCCATAAGGATAAATAAAGCTATATTTTCAAAACCAAACTGATAGGGGTGAAAGTGAGTCAGGCATCCACAAATAACCCAAATTAGTACATATTGCAAAGGAGAGCTTTGAGAAAACGCTATAATGTAACTGATTACTTTTTAAAGACAGTAATTTTGTAATGTAATTGTCCCCAAACACTTTTTATGATTTAGAGTGAATAAAGAATTCTTTCCAGCCTGAGCCTTAATGACATTTAGAAAAAGAATCAAGCTTTGTTGGTCCCCTTTTTGTGTGTGGGAGAGACCTTCTATCCATTTGACATTTAATTCTCACATATTTTACATTTCCCATCTGGTAGGTCTTTATTTTATTAATTTTTTTTTATTTCCACCGAAGTGAACACTGGGAAATACTAATATTAGTAATGCCCATTTTCCAACCGTAGTTGATCATTGAGCTTGGTAAACGGAAATTACTGGTAGCAATAATTCTTTCCTCACACTTACCCAGTCTATTAATCAGTGACCACTGTAAGACTTTTTCTTGAAAGAAGCACCTAGACATAAAGTGTAAAAAGGAATGAAGTGCATTAAAGGAATACAAAAGAAGAAAATGTGTAGTTTGGATGCATTTTGGATGCGTCAGTCATTTTATGGATGGCCTATAGGCCTCCTTAGATTCTGGAGGAGCTTCATGTACAGTACATGCTTGAGAATGATTCAGATATCAAACTATAAATCGTTAGAAATGTTTAAAATCCACTTTATTTTACCATTTCTTTAACAAGTTAACTTGGGTCCCAGAGTTTCCCCAAAGTGTGAATGCTAATGCTCCAGCTGAAATAGCCTTCAGATAATGCATTTTTGAATTCTTCACACTTCATCTTTTTTCACTCCTCCTCCAAATGCACTGTTTTTGTGAAAATGAGCTATGGCTGAGCAGCAGTGCTAAGCAACAAGACAGGAGAAAGTATCTTTTATACTACAAGAACTACAAAAAGTCTCATACAATTAAACAAATCAATCATTGAACAAATCAAACACCTGTTACCCGAATGCTACTAATTAGTGCACTCGTCATGATCATAATGAGTGTATGATGTAGATGTGAGGTAGGAAACGGTGGAACGATAAATTATTTATTTATTTATTTATTTATTTTCTGTATAGCCCTGTACTGTGATTAACTATGGTGACAAAATGATGTAAAGTTCTGTAATAACAATATAAAATGTATGGAATTGTCGAATAAGCCAACTAATAAATTTGGCTTTATGAAGATTTTATTTAAATACGTAATAACTAATGATTGCTTTCTTTGTTTTCAGGAAATCAATGGCATCACTGCTACCCTGGCAGAAGATCTGTTCCACAGAGGTATGACTTCTATATTTGTATTTTGTAGATTCTTTCTAAAAGGTCTAACAGGCTGGGTATCCATCACATCACATCACTTTAACTTGTTTTTTCTTCATCATGACCATGTTGTTGGCTTTTGCTGCCATGTTTACATTACTTGATGTTTCATTCTGGTAAAAATTAAATGTATATCAATATGGAAAGATATCGAGCCTTCTGAAGTAAGAAAGGCTTCAGATCAACCCGTTTCCTTGCTCACACACTGTGCTGACAAACAGCACTGATTGAACCCCCACACTGAGACCTCGACTCAGTTCCAGGAAGGCGTAATCATTGACTACAATTCGATAAATTAGTTATTTTGTGGAAGAATTTTTTTTTTTGCGCATACAGATGTTTTCTCAGTAATAACGAGTTATGACTCTCATTATGTTAACTTTGGTAGCATAAATAAACAGCAATCAGGTCATTCATTCATTCATCTTCTATACCGCTTTATCCTGTATTTAGGGTCGCGGGGACCTGGAGCCTATCCCAGGAGACTCCGGGCACGAGGCAGGGTACACCCTGGACAGCGTGCCAATCCATCGCAGAGCGCACGCACACACACACACACACACACACACACACACACACACACACACACACACACACACACACACACACACACACACACACACACACACACACACACACACACTCATTGCTTCCCAAATTGACCATAGTGTGTGAACCAGGTCATTTTTGAAAAGAAAAAACAAAACAAAAAACACAACAACATTTAGCACTGTCGCCTTGCACCTCCAGGGTCTGGGTTCGATTCCCCGGCCAGGCTCGATTCCCGTCTCTGTGTGCATGGAGTTTGCATGTTCTCCCCGTGCTTGGTGGGTTTCCTCCGGGTACTCCGGTTTCCTCCCACAGTCCAAAGATATGCAGGTTAGGCTAATTGGCGTTCCTAAATTGCCCGTAGTGTGTGATTGGGTGTGTGAGTGTGTATGTGTGTGTGCCCTGCGATGGATTGGCACCCTGTCCAGGGTGTACCCCGCCTAGTGCCCGAAGTCTCCTGGGATAGGCTCCAGGTCCCCCGCGACCCTGAACACAGGATTAAGCGGTATAGAAGATGAATGAATGAACAACAACATTTGCAAATATGCACTGGAGAATTGGGTAGCAATTTAAAGCACATTCACTAGGGGTTAATTAATAGATTTTTAATCATAAAGCCCTCTAATACAACATAGCTGTAGATTTATTATGATAAAATGACTTATAATTGCATTATAAGTTGTAACACTTCAGAATCTTGTCATATATGCTTTCAAGGGTGGAGCCACGGAGGAAGAAAAAAAAGGAACCAGGTATAGAGGTTATGACTTATAGTAGGGTGATGCTTAGATGAGGAGGAGAGCATATGGAGTTTCACTAGTGATGCAATAAAGTGAGGGTCCGATCGGGTAGGTTTAGGCATGGAAATAATCCAATACAGCAGACAGTCATGTTGTCAGTGAAATCACAGTCTCAATGCCAATAGGTCCAAAAGTGTTGACAGTTCAGTATGTTAATTAGTCTTGTTGCCATGAAGCAAAGCTAGAGTCAAAAAGCTGAAAGCTTTAGTCCAGTAATAAGTATATTTATTTATTTTTTTATTAATTAATTAATTTATTAATTATATATATATAATATAATTAAAATATAGTACAAGACAGACCAGCTTTCAGATGGAAACAAAAAAAACAAATGTACGCTCCTGGGATTTGGGACAATAGAAAAGATTGAGTGTGACAAATTTACCAGAAGAACTCATATTCTCCAGCAAGCTCAGTAAAACCTAAACCTGGATTTTCTGAACCCAATACATGCACTAAATTATACATGCAGCACATCTAATATTTGGAATGCTCAGGTCCTTCTTTAGCAGAGATAACAATTACCAAGTCATTAATAAGCTTTTGACAGAATCCTGGTTGTATATTTTAATCGATCTTAATTAATTTACTGGTATTAATTACTGATAATTATTGGTTTTCTGCTGACTTTTAAGAATTGCCACTGCCATTGTTTGAACTGATCAAACGGTTGGAATCTGCGGTTCTTTAGAAATGGCTCCATGAGAAATTCCTGATACTATATAATGATTTAAGATCAAGATATAGTAAATAACTATATAATCTAACAATCTAAGCAATATTGTAACATGGCTGTTTGTCTTTTCATTCTTGATGATGAATCATAAAAACGTTACTGCATGTTATAATTCAATCACTTCTCTTTGTGCAGGTGAGCAGTTGTTAGTTGCTGGTGAGGTTTTCCTCCTCAGGCCGCTACAGCTCTATGCCATCACCCAACAGCTGAAACTGGCCAAACCCACCTGTGCCAATGGAGATGCCAAGGCAGATCTTGGCCACATACTGGACTTTGCCTGCAGACTCAAATATCTCAAGGTGCATAAAGATTTGCTTTAGGTGTCAGGTTGTTCCTAATTTCATGCATCATTCATCATATTTATAGAATTTCTTAGTTCTTTCTGTATTTTTTTTTCTTTTAATATATAGAGGGTTTACACTTTTATTGGTGTTCATAAGTAAGAAGTGGTGCCTATTGCTACTTGTTAAAGTAATTCTTTATTATTTATGAATCATCATATCAGAAACCTTAGCAATCTCATATTTTATTTAGCTCCATGTTGGTCTGATCAGGAAACCGCAGTTGTTGGATGCAAATATGAGAATGACTAGAAATTGTTAAAACCATTCAATATATCTAATGTCTTTGTGCATGCTCAGATCCCAGGGACAATAGGAGTTGTGGGCACCAGCAATATTGCAGAACACAGTCTGCCATTTGACCTCTCCGTTTTTAAATCCGTGCTCCAGATTGAGGTATGAGACACATTTTCTTTATGGCCTGTACTAGGTTTTTATGTTTTTAAAATGTTGGCATGAAGTACAGTAAGTCCCCGACTTACAAACATTCCAGTAACGAATTTCCACAGATACGAAACTACCGCGGAGTTATGAACATTCATGAAAGTAGTTCAAGTGTATTGTACAACAAATAGACACTGCATTGCTCCAGATACGAATATTAACAATTATATACAATATTTTGAATGTGTAAGTGAATGCATGAAATGTCCAAAGTCCAGTATACTGTATGTTTGGGGGGGGGGTCCGGGAGAAATCAGTCGACCTTACTGGTTTCAATGAATCAGTTCGGGAGCACAAGGATAGAAAATGGCTGTCCTGTAAAGCTGTCCTGATGGTGAATAATCCTCATTTCGGAAAATCCTCAACAAGACAGAGTTCACAGTCCAATACAGCTCTGAAACAAAATGGCATCCGTTCATGCACGCAGCAAACATCTCACAGTCTCACTATATTATAATACAGAACCCCAAAACTGTTGTGTTCTTATTTATTCATTATTTAAAAAAAAAAAGAACTTTACATTGTATATTTGTGTCAAAGCTGTACGAAATTAATTTTGTTGATCAAAACTTATTGATCGACTTATGAATGTGCTCTTGGAACGGAACTTGTTCGTAATTTGAGGACTTATTCTCTGTCTTCTGACAAGCAAGAACAGTTGAAACACTTTTGCATTCTTGGACTATATTAACTATTAGAAATTGTTTTGATATGTAAAGTTAAAATGTGTTGAATACAAACAAAGTGCTCCAAAAAACGCCTCTACCTGCTGATTTGTTTCAGATAAATGATTGCAGTTCAGGACAGATAAGAGGACTTCCTGTGTTAAAGCCCACTCTGGCTACACTCAGTATTCATCGCTCGGCTCTGTCCATGAAGGTTTAATAACTGCTTTGATTAAACCATTTAAGCCAATTTAAAACTTCAGCATCTGTATTAACCCTGAACTGGGTTTGGGCGACTTTGTTCTGTAGGAAATGTTAGTTCCAGAAGCTGCTGAGTTTGCCCAGTGGGAACCCGAAGGCTTGGACATCGATGGTGCTGTGACAGCAATTATTCCTACTTGGAAGTTACTGACCACCTTGGACATGAGCCATAATAACATCAGCTGCATCGATGAGTCTGTGGTGAGGAAAAAACTGCACTTTGAATTTTGTACCTGCTAGGCATTTCTTTTCTGTTAAAACATTGTGACCACCATATTGATGAGTAAATATAGAGCAAGCGTAAGGATTTAAGTGACTTTAACAAAGGTCAAATTGTGATGGCTAGACAACTGGATCAGAGCAACTCCAAAACCGCCGTCTGCAGCGATCAGGACTTATCAAAAGTGCTCCTAGAAGGCAAAACCAGTAAACCGGAGACAGGTCATGGGCAGCCAAAGCCTCATTTGCATATGGTGAGCAATGGCTGGCTCGTGAAGTCTGATCCCATAGAGCTACTGTAGGAAAAAGATTATTGCTGGTTTGAATAGAAAGCTGCGAACACAGAGTGCGTGGCGAAAGAGGAAACCCACACAATGTTATGTGGGTGGTAATTATGTTATGGCTGATCCGTGTATAAGCACAAAATAAAGGAACAAACTTTTCCACCTTTGCTGGGACTGACAAGAACAGAGGCCGTGTGCACTTACTCCACAGAGACTATCATGCCACACCTGTTTTACTGGCAACGCCCCTGACATCCATGCTTCTTGCCCACACTACTGGTGATGGTGAGAGAAGGCTTATCTCTTAAAAATCTTCCCTTTGTCATTTTAGAAACTGATTCCTGCAGTTGAATTCCTTGATCTTGGACACAATTGCATATCACTGGTGGAAAATATTCAGGTAAGCTATTTAAAAATAATAGTACTGTTAATATTAAACTATGATATTTGAATATACTGTACATACTAGACATTCTAAACTTTAATCAACATTTGTCAAAGCCTTACAGCTTTTTTTTCATGTCTATTTGCAGCATCTGTACAATCTAGTGCACTTAGACCTGTCCTATAACAAGCTTACAGTCCTCGAGGGTGTTCACACTAAACTAGGCAACATCAAGACTCTGAATTTGGCCGGGAATCAACTTGAAACCCTGTCTGGTCTCAGTAAACTTTACTCTCTTGTGAACCTGGACTTGAGCAGTAACAGATTAGCACAGGTATTAAGTTCATCGGCTGCCAAAGGTGGCTAAGATGCATGTTTGCAGAAATAGTGTTTAATTGGATTTACCTGTTAATCGTTATTTTCCGCAGTTGGATGAAATAAAGCACATTGGAATGCTGCCTTGTTTGGAAAAACTGTCGATCGCCAACAACCCCATGTGCATCATACCTGACTACAGAACAAAGGTTCTGGCGCAGTTCTGTGACAGAGCATCAGAGGTATGGCTTACTTATTTATGAGAAATTTACGTGTACCGTCATAGTGTGTATGTGTTCGTTTTATTGTTAATTGTTAAAATATATATATTTTTTATTATTTTATTAATTATTATTATTATTTGTTTGTTTTCCCATTTAATTATACTGATCTAGAAATAGTTCATCATTTGATAAAAGTGATCCATCCCCCAAATGGACAAGTAGTCCGAAATCATACCAATACAACATAACACGTGGCTCTTTTTTTTATATTATATATATATATAATATATTATATATATTTTTTATAATATTATGATACGATGGTGAGTTTAAAAAATATCCGCACTCCTGTTACCTTCAAACGTCTGTTGACCTCATCAGCCGCATTTCCGTTCAAGTCTTCTCATTAATATGGACAAAGTGTATTAAGAAGTAAGGAGATTATGTAAAAAAAATCTGCATTTATCTTTTCTAAAAAAATTCTCAATAC
This sequence comes from Channallabes apus, assembly GCA_030522415.1. Classification (NCBI taxonomy): domain Eukaryota; kingdom Metazoa; phylum Chordata; class Actinopteri; order Siluriformes; family Clariidae; genus Channallabes; species Channallabes apus. The sequence continues at coordinate 17,963,648 of CM060123.1, forward strand.
ATTCTACAGGTAGTGTGCAGATTGTTTGTTTTTAAATCACCCTCGTAATAATAAAAATAGTGTAGTAAGATTGTCATTACATGTCTAATTTCCTGCTTATACTGCCATTGGAAAATTCATGATGAACGAGGGTGAACATCTGTGTTGTTGAAGGTTTGCCTAGATTGTACAGTAACCACTGAGAAGGAGTTGGACACTGTTGAAGTGCTGAAAGCCATTCAGAAAGCCAAAGAAGCAAAAGACAGAATGGCAAACTCTGATAAAAAGGTAAGGGTTGTTTGATGTCATAGTCTTTGTTACTTTAATAAAGGAACTCAGTCTTTTCGAAACTGTTTCTCAGAAGATAAGCTTGGTTTCTGCTTCCTTATGTGGGCCTTCAACATGACCCTGTAGTTCCACTTTCAAAACTATAATTTGTTTTCAACATTTCTCAATTTTTCCACACCGCCTCATTGCTGCGCTCTTTTGACCACAGACTTAAATTAGGATTTGGTGAAATAGCTTCTGCAGGTACATCATATAAATTCTGATTTCTATGGGAACAAATTATTCATATGACGTGATTCACTGTAGCTGCATATTTAGTGCAAGCTGAAACCAGTACATTTAACACTTCCTAAAAGTGGTGTGTGTTTTTCTTCTGTGTCAGATTAGTGATGTCCCCAGACGGACTGGTGCAGGGCTAAATCCCTCATCCTCCGGCTCTGTCACTGCTTCACAGTCTTCCTCTTCTTTTTCTACTTCTTCGCTTCACTGTGCCAGCTCCAGCCAAGGTAATCATGTATGTATCAGCGCAGCATGAAGTGGCTCATTCTGTATCACGAGTGTTAAACGTTTGACGTATGGATGAAAAAGGTAGTTATTTAGATGAGGATATTTAGATGAGGATATATGTTTGCGGTAGTTATTTGCAGCAATAGGTTCATTGCAGAATTAAAGACATTATTGCTTTTGAAGTGATTAAAGACCTCATCATAAAGGGTACAGAAGGCCATGCCTAAATGTCAAATAACCTGAAGAAAGAAGCTTCTGTATACAAAAGTTAAATGACAACATGGATGCCATTTAATGTCTAATTGCATTTCTTTTTTTATTGATAATTGATTGGTTGTTCATGATCTGCTGTTTTTTTTTATTTTTTATTTGGCTTTAATTAGATGAATATAATTATTTTTTCTTTGAAGTGCCACAACTGGCCTGGTATCTTGGTAGGTGTGGCTTGAGGTGTTAAACATTGTGGTTTTGTAGTTTATTACATGTCTGTTGGTAACCTTGGTGATGGTGGTCAAAGTGCTACTAAACTAGGGAGTCTGCATCCGATTACTGGAGCTTGACCGACTTTCTCAAATGTTACTCAAGAATATAGGGAGATTTCAGCACTTCTTGTTTTAACGTTTGTTGAACAAAAACTTAAACATGCTTATATTAATGCACGTTCGGAGTAAACTGCTCCAAACTGGGGGGTATATTAAGATATTTTTTACGTTTCCCTGAGCAACAAGCAAACAATTGTTTTGTGTGACAGGTGTTTTGTGTGACCTCTTCTGGCCTGATGTGGTTTTACATCTTCAATTCAGGACTCTCAGGGCTGCATGGACACAAATATCAAGCAATAGGATATTCTTCTTTGTGACTGCAGAATGCTTGTAGTCCTGTCACTAGTTTACTGGTATATACAGTAATAGATAGTCAGTGTTAATGAGTTAATGTTATGTAGTGTTGATGTTATTTGATGTTGATGTTATTGGTGTTATGATGTTGGTGTTGGGCCAGGGGTAGCTCAGTGGTTAAGGCATTGGATTACGGTTCGGAAGATCCCAGGTTCAAACCCCACAACCACCAAGTTGCCACTGTTGGGCCCTTGAGCAAGGCCCTTAACCCTCAACTGCTCAGATGTACGGTATAATGAGATAAAAATGTAAGTCGCTCTGGATAAGAGCGTCTGCCAAATGCCTAAATGTAAATGTAAATGTAAATGTTATAGCTGATCGGTATGTACGTAACTGAAAATTCAATTCAATTTTATTTGTATAGCGCTTTTAACAATTGACATTGTCTCAAAACAGCTTTACACAATCAAAAGAATCATTTAAGTTTGTATGGAATGTGAATGAATCAAAATGTTCAGATAGTCCCTGGTGAGCAAGCCGAGGGCGACAGTGGCAAGGAAAAACTCCCTGAGATGGTAATAGGAAGAAACCTTGAGAGAAACCAGACTCAACAGGGAACCCATCCTCATCTGGGTGAAACAGATAGCAGGAAATGATCTGCATTTATACAGTGTGTTAGGTGGCAGCCAGTTCAGCTATAATAGTTGATGTTAAAATGGAGTCCAGTAGTTATTGGAGACTCAGATAGACTTGTAGAAAGTTCCAGTCCTGAACTATCGAATTGTCAAGTCCTCCGAGAAACAGCTGACAACACCAGTCAAGGCCAGAAACCATCTTCTAAGTAGAGAGAACCATCCCCAGACACCAGACGCATCCCAAAGAGACACACGGGGCATCCATGCGACGAGACCTCCAACCAGAAACGGGGCACCAGGATGGATCAGACAGGTCCGGAGGGCAGAGGGAGTCTGGATCACTGGCAGCTCAGAAATGACATGTGTAGCTCGATAGAAAGAGAGAGAGAGAGAAAGGGGGAGACAGGGGGAGAGAGGAAAGAGAAAGAGGGGGAGAAAGAGAAGAGGAGGAGAGATGGCAGTTAGGTATGGTCACAGTCACCTAATGTATAATGTGAATGTATATTTACTGAAAAGAATTGTGGATGTGTTTTGAATGAATATAACTCATGCAGTTTGATATGAACTGGCACCACCTGGAAGCTCTGCCTCTTTCCCCATCTCATATGCTTTCATCGGGGTCAGTCGTATCAGGGGAAATCGTATTAAATTTGTATGAGATCATCAGAGTTTGATATGGTTGTCTTGGACTTAAGAATTTTGTAGGTGGTTGGGAGACTGCATAGTTTTTTGGCTCTTTTTTTTTTTTTATGGATCATAGAGTTGTCGCTTCTGGATCAACTTGCTAAAATAGCTAAATCCGATCTTGTGCAGTGAAGTACTAAATAAGATGCTTGAAGAGAAACTATACTCAGTATGCTGATGTTATTAAAGAAGTGCGTGACAGAAGCTATGAACCTACAGTCACAGGAATCCAAAACATGGGTATCCTGGTCACTGTTCATAGGTGAGATGTTGGTAATAGGTAAAATGTGTATATTTTGTAGAAGATAAGTTTGGCATGGTTTGTAGTAGAGTTATGATCATACGTATGTCAAAACATTCCATTGGTAATGTGTATCCAGTTTGTAGGTTTAAGGTATGTGACGTCACCAAGAAGGTACCTAAGAACTGTTGAAAATTTCCATTCGGGACGATTGCACATGTTCCAAGTTTGCGAATGTGAGAAAATCCCCTGACTAAATAAAAAATTTTCACAGAAATGCCCAAATATTTGCTTTGTAGCTATTATTTATTTTCCCTCAGCAGCTTCAAGAACCATGATGGATAGTTTGCAGTCGTCCTTTCCTAAGGTGATTTGTCATTTAATGGTGGTAGTTTGCTAGAACTCAAATTGTCTTAAGATAAACCCCCCTGTAACAACTATACCTTTCATATTTTTGGTTCATGTTGCCCTTTGATTACTGAAGGATGCCTTTTTTTTTATTTATTTATTTATTTTTTAAAATAAATCGCCCAGTACGGTGCGTTATCTCCTGAATGTGGGAGTGATTTTAGCTGGGCTCTTTCTTCTATACCGGACCGTAGTTCTACCAAGAAGGTTCTCATCTCCAGATCAGCTATTACTCATTAGTCAAAAATTTCACAATCCCACATCTTGCTGTTTTAAAATTTTCCCCCTCTGTGCATAATTCTTCTTAATTCTTTTTAGGTTTTGTATCCTGTCCAGCTTACAAATATGAAACCATAGTTATTTCAGACTTTATCACTTCTTATTCCTGTAATACAACCGAACTCTACCGTCTGTGGAGGCCTCGTACTACTTTTTTTTTTTTTATTTTGCTTAAGGGGTTTGTGGAATATTATGCTTGAGATCGAATTTTTCCTTATAAATCACCCAGACTCCTGACATCTTCCTCATTGCAATGGGAAGCACATATTTAAGAGCATATTTCAGACATATATAAGAGGGCTGGTTATTTCTTACAGCAAAATTAAAAGGAGAGTGAGAAATGAACGGCCCAAATTACTAACAGATCAAATATTGAGGCTTGACTTGTCACACAGTCAGACTTCCTCGCCAGCACTACTAGAACAAAGTTTCTACTAGTGCAAACTCAATAAATATTTTAAAAGCCCAAATACCTGAATGCTTGCCTTCTAAGTTGCGATGAGTTTTCTTTGAGCCCCCCTACTGTTATCAGTCTTTGAGGAGTCTCTTCTGTGAACCTCCCTTCCTCCTACTGTGTTCACGTCATGGATCAGGGTGCTATATGAAATGTGCCATGTTGTAACTCAAAAAAAAAGGGATATACAAGACAAGTATGTCCCTTATCTCAGCTTGTTTTGTTGTAGTGATAGAGCCACGAGCCATAGCTTTGAGAGGATCTAAAAGGAAAATGTGTGATTATATGTTGATGACATGCTGACTGACTTTATATCCTGATATTTCACCCAAATCAATCATCAGAAAAGTAAACTAATGCCAATTGGCACAGTGTTCCCAAATAATTATTTTTCTTTAGCCCCTTATAGGATTAATCACAAGAAATTGTGAATATCTAGAGGTATGAATTATACATAAATATAAATATAATCTCTGGTCATTTGTCCACCCGCCCAGTTGGGTAACCATGGAGAAGGCATCCATCCACCCATTTTGTAGACTTTTATAAGACTTTTATAGATGTATACAAATTGGCTTCCAACATTGCCTCCTTTCTTGCCTCCTTTTCTTATTCTACTTACATGGAAAGACTCTTTACCTCCGACATGGTCATAGGATTAGAGACATTGGGCATCATGTACTACTTGAGATGTGTTAATTCTATGAAGGGATCTATAGAGGGATTTTAAGACGCATAGAAACCCCTCTGTGAACGGTGTAGGAAACATGAAGCTGGAAAAATTGACAATTTTATTTATATATTATAGATTTTTTTTTTCTTTTTAGTTATACTATTTTGTCTTAGTTGCTCCAGGACAGGTGTTGTATGTGGTATATTTTTGTTGTATGCTAAATGTTAGGTTTTTATTTTTTTAGGTTTTATCTGTGAAAACTATAATAAAAAGCTATTTCGTGACCCCGATATAATTAAATGCATCGATTTATATTGATTCACTTTGCCTGCCTACCTTTATATGAGCATCCATGAAATGTGTGTGCGTGAGTGTCTACAGATGCGTTGATGTATCGGTATTAAATTTTTCTTTTTTCATAACTGCACCCCTCGCTATACCATTGATTTGCTGTGTGATTTATTTAGTTCTCCACCTCTGTTGGGTAAATAAAATCACTGCTGTACTTTTTCCAGAAATAGCCTGCAAAGACGATGCCTTTCTTACCAAAGAGATATTGACTCATGTGGATTCTACACTTACCCAGCGATGCTGTAATGACTTCCCCACAGCCTATGAGGCCACACCTCAGGTGAGGACACTTATCAGTCGATCAACTGCAGATAAATTTGTAATTGAATTTGAGTTGTTTTTTTTATGCGAGTCAATTACAGTCCCATCACAACCAGCATTTATGTTTGGCTTGGTATTGGTGGGACATTTTCTGTATTCACTAAATTCTACTAACAGATTCAACTAAAAAGATAAATAAATAAGCACGTGAATTCCCACGAAGTTGGAATTGTCCGTATTCTCTCCTGATAAGGCTTTTAATCTAGCTATTCACCTGTATATCCCTTTTGTCGGTTGTCGGTTTGAGGTTGTCAGTTACCAATATGTCACTGTAGTCCAGCCTGTGGTGAGATTCAGGAACGTGTGCTACAGTTACAGCAGTGAGCTGAGTTGCACAGCTGTAAAGTAGGTTATCTTTTAACAAGCATACCAAATGCTAAACTTTTCCAGAAGCCAGTAGGAGGTAGGGTTTGTTTTCTTTCTCACAGTCTTTTTCTGGTTATATCTTCTTGTCCGCTGAAAGAAAAAAAAAAAAACAAAGTAATACACCCATGGTGCTCAATTCTCCCTCTAGGACCACACACCACTGTGCTGTAATATTTATACACTTCATCCATTCTCAGTGAAGACAGCATGGCTTCCGATTCCTCAGTCACAGACACCAGTTGTGTCTCAAAATGGTTGTTTAAAAAAAAAAATGTATATAAATTTGTAGCTGTCATGTTTTTAATTATGCAATCACATTAGGTGCTCAAAGTTGCCACCATTAGCATCCAGACACGTTTGATTTCGGCGAACTACTGTATTAACATAATTGACTAGTCCATAGGGATTCCTCTACATGATACTTCAGAGTGTACAAATGTACAATACCACTTCAGTATGATACTACATTGCCCGAATGCAAAGCCATTTTGCATTCGCCATTTTCCTTTTCATTTTCAATTTGTGTATGTTTTTGTGTTTGTATGTATGAATACAGTATGTCTGTATGTATATCTGTCCATGGTTAAAAACATTGTGGAAACATTTTGTCCAACACTGCAGCAGTGAAATAACATTTGCCTGTGTTTGGTTTATTACAGGTGAGGCCTCAACTTACTACCTGTTCAACTTCTGAGATTAATTCTGAGCAGATGCATGAAAGTTCTGGGTTAGTTTTTGTTATAAATTTAGATTTGTTTGCCTTACATTAAGTATAAAAATTATTGAAATATTATGTCATGATTGCCAAAAACAAATATAATCTGATTCTAAAGTTCTAATCAGCCTTCTTGTATTTTTCAAAATACATGGTTAATGCTCTTTGACCTGTCAAAAATTATATTGATAAATAATTTATTATTAATTGTGCTTGGAAAATTACTACTATTGAGACGAGGTGTTCCAGCAGCTCGGATTAACAGATATGTTTATTATTGGACTAAGATTTCTAAGAGGGATTTTACACTGTTTACACATCTTCTTAAATCATGTGGAAATCATATAAGAATGTTATTAATGTAAACATGCTGACTGATAAAATCACATCAACACGTAACCGCTCCTGAAGCTTTCGTGGAAACATAAAAAGAGAGAGTATGTATGCATGAATACTTCCCCACATGTTTATTTCCCAAGCTTTTGATATCGCTCCTTGATGATATAAAGACTAATAGAGTTATGAGCTGTAATTCAAGCAAGTTAGATTTTCTTAGAATGTGTAAACAATCCTCAAACTCTCTTTTGATGCCCTAAAGATTTGCCTCGCCCCTTCCTCCCTTGGGAAGGTTTAGATTAGATTGTTCAGTAAACAACAATGGCACTTTTTCTTAGTGTGTAGAGCTGCAGTCTGACGTTGCATGAGCAGAAAAATGTCATGAGGAAGCATGTGAAAACATTCATCCTCTCTGATTGGTGGTTAGTAGCCCATTGTTGATGGGGAGAAACATAGGGGAGAAACTATTAGTAACGGGATTGTTACTTCATAGTTTGAAGCAGTTGTTGATCATCCATGCAATAGAAGTAGTGGTTTTCATAGTCTGATCATTGAATCTAGACACGTAGAATTAAGGTCATACTGAATAGCCTCCCAAACATCAAATACTGTTTGCATCTTCTCTGCATGATGCACAGTACAGTAAATATTTATCCAGATTTACAGAGAAGAGGTTTCCTTTTTGGGTCTGCTTCCTCTCCTCATGTCCCTTTTTATTCATTGCAAGTTTTCCTCTCGATTTCTGTACCAGAGAAATTTATATATATTTACATATTTTATAATTTACACATTCACTCACACACACACACACACACGTATATATATTTAGATATTTATTTATTTATTTATTTTACCACCCCTTACCCTAATGATTCAAATTATAAACTAGGAATTCACTATGTACAGTAATAATAAAAAACAGCAATAACTACACCTTTTTCCATGCACTTGTTTTTGCATGATGATTCCACTTTAAATGCAATCACAACGTTTGATGAATCTAATGGGAAATGTAATATTTGACAACCATCATAAAGTTTTGAAACCATTTTCAAGGCAATTTTTTCATTACAAATACTCGAGTGTGCAGTAAGTGTTTTAGTAGTTTTAAAGTGTGGTAATGTGCAAACTGTAAACGTGAATTATAGCAGCAGTACAGTGTGCTGTACTACAGAATGTAGCAGAGCATAATAACCACTCAATATCCCTCACTGACATCCTGAGCTAAACATTATACAGCAAAATAATGTTAAAATATATTGAAAATAAAATGCAGGTGAATAGAGAGAAGAAGGAAAGCTGTAACAGCTTCAGAAACAATTAAGCTCTTGTGAGTTATGGATGTTGAGAGTGCTTTGGATTCCATGGGTAATGCGACTGGCAAAAACAAAAATTCTGTTAATTTTTTTCAAATAAAAATGCAATCATGTGGTGGCTTAGACTATAATAGTTTATAGGGTGTTGAGTTAGCCATGGCTTTCAAAGCCCACCTTGCTGTGGTTTATCATTTGTACCTAATGAGGTTAAGGAAACTAATGCATTAGCCTATTAATTATATGGCAAGTGTTTGACAGTAGTAGGTGCAAAATGTGAACTTTCTGTTGACATGTCAGTAAAGCCCATAATTACAATAGCAGCAATGACCTATTTAGCCAAACAATTGTGGATATCTCACCATCACTCATATATGATGATGGCTCACTAGATTTTTTTAAAGCACACCGTGCTGTTCCAAATTATTACGCAAATTATATCTTTCCCTGATTTTCATAATTGGTCAATGCAAATGACAGTCAGTATAATTTTCAAGTCATCAACTATTAGGGTATAATTTGAATTTTATAGAACAAACCTCCTACTGATAACAATATTTATTAAAAAAAAAAAACTGGAAATGCACTGTTCCAAATTATTATGCACAACAGAGTTAAAACATTTTATAGGTTGTAAAGAAGTGAAAATGGTCTTTTGTTGAATTTGCAGGTTTAGGAGGTCATATTTAAAGAAATCAAAAGCTATTATAATCAAATCAAAAATATAATCAAAACATCCTAACAGGACATGTTACATCTTAACATAGGACCCCTTCTTTGAGATCACCTTCACAATTCTTGCATCCATTGAACTTGTGAGTTTTTGAACGGTTTCTGCTTGAATTTTTTTGCAGGATGTCAGAATAGCCTCCCAGAGCTGCTGTTTTGATGCGAACCGCCTCCCACCCTCATAGATCTTTTGCTTGAGGATGCTCCAAAGGTTTTTAATGGGTTTGAGGTCAGGGGAGGATGGTGGCCACACCATGAGTTTCTCATCTTTTATGCCCATAGCAACCAATGACTGAGGTATTCTTTGCAGCATGAGACATTGTCATGCATGAAGATGATTTTGCTAATGGAGGCACGGTTCTTCTTTTTGTACCATGGAAAAAAGTGGTCAGTCAGTCTACTTTGCAGAGGTCATTTTCACACCTTCAGGGACCCTAAAGCGGCCTACCAGCTCTCTCCCCATGAGTCCAGCCCAAAACATGACTCCGGCACCTCCTTGTTGACGTCGCAGCCTTGTTGGGACATGGTGGCCACCCACCAACCATCCACTATTCCATTCATCTGGACCATCCAGGGTTGCACGACACTCATCATAAACAAGACTGTTTAAAACTTGTCTTCATGTATGCCTGGGCCCACTGCAACCGTTTCTGCTTATGAGCATTGATTAGGGGTGGCCGAATAGTAGGTTTATGCACAACTGCAAGCCTTTAAAGGATCCTACACCTTGAGGTTCGCGGGACTCCAGTATACTTCAAATACTTGTTTGCTGCTTTGTAATGGCATTTCAGCAGCTGCTCTCTTAATCCGATGAACTTGTCTTGCAGAAACTTCTTCATTCTGCCTTTATCTGCACAAACCTGCATTAGATACCTGAAATATCTAATGTTTTTATACCTTGTCCAAGGCATTGCAATATTTGATGCTTTTCGGCAGCAGAGAGATCCTTTTTCTTTCCCATATTGCTTGAAACCTGTGGCCTGCTTAATAATGTGGACCAACCTTCTTCAAGACTTTACCTTTAATTGGGATTATCTGGCAAACTAATTATCACACATGTCTGAGATTCATTTCGGTGAGCCAAAGAGCCCTGAGATAGAATACCACCCATGAGTTTAATTTAAAAACTGAACATTTACTGTTTATGACCCTTACATCCAATTTTCATAATAATTTGGAACACGGTGTATATGGGACAAACAAACTTTACTTGCCTTTAGTTCAGTATTAAACATGGTCGTGTTGACCATGGATGTACAAATGTATGAACAAATAAATACACAAATATTTACAAATACAGTTTGTTAAATACATTATGTAAGATGGTAAAACTCCCCCAAAATTTTGTAATTGTGCTTGTTTTTGTCCCTTAGCTGCTTTTACTGTGAAGAAAACCAGGAATTCTGGACCAGCAGATGCTCCACACCTGTACTACCCTTCTGTTATTTGTCCTACACCACCACCAATTTGGACTTCATTACCCGGCTTTCTGATTTAATCTGGCAAAAAGATTTGGAGAATAAAACATCCATTGAATGCAGGACCTCCTCTGTGGATGTGACTGAGCAGGGCAGCCCTGACTCTGGAGGCAGTTACTTTGAGATGGGCCCAGATCACAATGATGAGATCATGGGTTGTTCTTCCTCTTCCACACTTCTGGATAATGAATCTGAGAATGTGGAAAGCTCGAGCGTTCAGATCAGACTGATAGTGTGGTCTCACTGCATCAGTGTGGGCCAAGATGGAGGTCTGAATCAGATACCGTGCTGTTTAGCTGCAACGGATAACTCGCTGGTGGTTTTTCAGACACGGTCCAAAGAGAAACCACATATCTTGGATGAGCTAATGGACAGTATTAAAGTAGCACTGATGGTGCCATATTCAGACATTGAGGCATTTCAGTTTGACGTTCCAGACACTTGCGTCTCCTTAAGAACGAAGTCTAGCACCATGCGATGGTTCTTTTTCTCAGATGGACAACATTTGAAGGAGATCCATTCCCATGTAAACTTGCTTCTAGATAATGGGCAAAGTGAAAGTATGAGTGAACAGTCTACCATCCAGTTGTTTATTCAGCAGTTTCTAAATTCCTGGGAAATCGAAGGGAGTGATGGCGGAGTAAAAGGTGGATACATAGCTCACATTCTGGACCATGCGGCACAAAGTCAAAACAGCTCTATTCCCTCTGACATCTTATCTCCAGTATATGAAAGCCACACTTCCATCCCATTACTTTTGTTCCTCACAGCACAACATCTCTGTGTGCTCAAGGTTGATTTCATTGGGATGGCATCGAAACCCAACGGAAATTGCATACGTTCCTGTGCCAAGTTAACCAGAATTCCACTGGCATCTACCTTACTGAACCCCAAGAAGAGTCAAACTGGACAAAGCAGTTCAGCCACCCATTGTTTTTGTGATGGTCATGTTATAGAGCTCATGGCAGGACATGAACACCTAGCTGTCATTTTTGCTCTCCCCCACGACAAGTTTCTGTTTCTGAAGCAGTTTGTTCAGTTCCGTGCCAGCCTTCAAACCATCAAGACCATCACACTTTTGCAGACGAGTAAACGCCAACTGACGGAAAACAGCACAAATCCTAGCAAAGCTACAGAGAAAAAGAGGTAAGGAAATAGCTGCCATGTTTATCAGCCATTTAATAAGAGCCAGTTTAAAAACCATTTAACATGTTCCAAGTAGAACAAAGAGATGATGTGCTTCCTATAGTCTGTTTTTGGGTGTCAATACGACATGTTCTGAACGATTGGAAGTATTACCAAAAATGAGAATGAGGAAGCACAATGTTTGAAGACGTATGATAGAGGACCAATAGAAGCATTGAAAATTTCACACAATATCAGAAAACTCTAAAAGGTGGCTTGTGAGAATGATTGGACCTAACACAATTTGAGAGGTATACAGTTATGCACTCAGCTGGAATTTTTAAGACTAGGAGGTGGTAAATGTTGGATGGATATGAATTAACATGTCTAGACTGTCGCGTAGATTCATGGTTTCGCAGTTACAATACGTACATTTTGGCTTCTACCATTTGTCAATGCTATGAAAAACTATCTGCTGGACAAACTATTAAGATAAAGTGAGAATGAATTATGTACTTTCATGTGTTTCTAAATGATAAGAATCGCCATCCTCTTTTGGTCTAACCAGGGTTTATTTTTATTTGAAGTGTTCCTCAGGACCCACAGAAACCCCATTTAACATTGTCTCTGGTCAACCCTGGAGACTCGCTAATCCAGCAGCTGTCAGATGAAAACCAGTGTCCGTCCCACCTATCGCTGTCTTCAGCCCTGTGTCACCTGTCCTTATTGAGGGGCGAGGAGGTTCTAATTTTCTTCCATGACAACATTGCAGAGGTATGCTATGCAGTGTGTATTACTTAAAGCAAGCCTGGTTCCAGTTTGTGCATTGCTTGATTTTAATGTTTATTGTTTGAGACTTAAAGAACTATTACATTACAAAAAGCAGTTGTTAATTTGGGGCGAATGTCAAAATTATAATATGTATCCTTACTACAGTATATGTCACCACACCGGCTACGTTGCAAAAGAGAATGTTGTGTGTGTTCTTCTAGGTGGAGAATGAAGAACTAAAGCACATGCTTTGGACATCTGTGCTTTTGTACAAATCCCCTGATGTGGAGTTGACCGCCTGTGTTATGCTGTCTACCAAAGCCGTTTACTTTATCCTGGATGATGCTGCGTCCGCGCTCAGCGATCAAGCTTGTGAGTGGCCAGATTTTTACTTGGTTGTCTACATGTATCCAAAAAAAAAACGAGAAAGAATAAATGATGAATATAATATTGCGGTTGCTTAATTCACAACAAATTGACGAGATAAAAGGTCTGGAATTGATTCCCTGTGTTGAATTTGCATTTGGTACACCTGCTGTTCATACAAAGATTAATAAAAGGTATTAATGAAAGTGCAGGAGGCCATCATTAGCCTGAAAAAAATAAAAAATCAGACCTATCGGAAAAATATAAGGAAGGCTTATGTTCCACATCTGGCGTGCTGGTGTACAAAAATATCTGAAGCAAAAAGCATCTGAAGCTGGCTGCACCAAATGCCTGGCAAAACAGTTCAAATCTCAGTATAGTAATGCCCATGACTTTACATTAGGTAGTCATTTACAGGTTTTGCATCCATTTATGAAGTGTAATTCCAATATTTTCAATTATGTTAGTTTGGCCTCCGAGTGGTGCAGTGGTAAAGCACTCACCCTATCATCCAGAGATTGCAAGTTTGATTCCCGGGTGATGCTCTAACCTCTCGCAGCCGGAGGTCTAGAGAGAGCTGACTGGCCGAGCTCTCAGAGGGGAGGGATGAGAGGTACTCATTAATCACAGCTCTACAGCAAGTGGAAGGAACAGATAGCGTTGTTCTCAGAATGTTACACTGCCCCCAAGGGTGCGTGAGCGAGCAGTTTGAAAACTGCAGTCGGCTGGCGTCACAGGGTTCGGAGGAAACACGTGATGGTCTTTGGCCCTCCCGACTGAGTGATAGTACTAGCCTTAATGTGGGAGCCCCCTAGTGACGGGGAGGACTTGGACACAATGAAATTAGGGAGAAAATCAGGGGGGGAAATTGTTAGATTGTTTACTTTTGAGCATGCCTTTGTATTTTCTTAAATGGTTAATGCATTATTTTTTATCAAATGTCTTGAATTATACCTGAAAGTCTACACTTTAGGGCTGCATTGTAAAACCATTGTGTTGGTGTACAAGGGTCAAATTACAAAAAAAAAAAAAGTATCTATCCAAATACCTAAGCGTATAAATTGCACAAATTACTTGTGACTGAATAATGACTCCTAATAATGTTCTGTTTTGTATGATATCGAGTTCGAAGCCACCATCAGTGGCACTACAAACGCTAATATTTGATTGTGTTGATTTAGACATTGCACTTAGACTTTTAGACATGGTAAATGTAGTCATCTTGAATTTCAGGGCTCTGCTGATGAATAATTCAGATTATTTCATGGATTATTCCCAGTTTCCACAAATAATCTGCACACAAATTATGAACTGAAACTCCGGAACATACAAATGACCACAAAACCATTTCTTCATGCAGTGATGTGGAGTTGGCACCCGTCAGACCACAAGGATGCCGATTTCCTCATCTCTTTTTGCTTTGCGATGAAGCTGAACGAACTTCAGACTGTAAATGTGGGACTGTTTGACCAGTACTTCAGAGTGGTGGGTAAGTAGAGATGCGTGATAGGAAATAATGTAGGGGAGTGTCCAATATTTATGAAATAAATAAACACAGTATGTGCTGTTGTCACAAGATAATCGCGATATTGCAAGTCTATAGCAAACAAAATAAAGTATGTATTGCTGATGAGTATTGATTGCAATGGTGGCTGATAACATTTTGATATTGGAAGAAGTTGAAATAGTTTACATGGGGAACACAAGCGGAGTGATGCACACCGTGAAATGTCCCAGTGCAGTTATAAGACATATACAGATCTGGCCATTAAGAACGCACGTTTAATTACCTGTAGGTGGCAGTCGTGTTTCAATCTGAAGTGTTGTGTCTACTGAGGCCGAAAATGTGTTCTCTCAGGCGCCCATTGACCGCAAGCGACAGAGTTAATAAACGTGTCGAGCTCAAACTGTAAATACAGTGGAACCTTGGTTTACGAGCATAATTCGTTCCGGAAGTGTGCTCGCATTCCAAAACTGGTGTGGGTGTATGGGGGTGTGTCTGCTGGGTCTTAGTGCTTGCAGAGTTTGAGTGTGTGTTTGTGCGCGTGCGCAATATTATTATTATTATTATTATTATTATTATTATTATTATACTTATTATTATTGTAACGCACCCGTGCGTGTGTGCAAAAAGACGAAGTACAACTAATAATACCAAAATGTATGATATGTTAGCCTAAAACAATATTGTTTTATTGTGTATATGCACTTTAAATATACACTAAACAATAAACACTGCCTTTTGCAAAGTGAAAGTGAGTTGCACGTGCGGCTTTTTGATCAAAAGGCTGATAAATGCGTCCGCAGATATGAGCAGATTTATCGATAAAACTACAGACATGAAATGCAACAAATTTTTATTTTTTTCATAAAATTCATTTTTGCTTCAGCATTGGTAAAGATATTGTTTTAGGCTAACTAATTATTAGAGATGTTCCGATACCATTTTTTCCCTCCCGATACCGATTCCGATACTTGGGCTCAGGGGTTCGGCTGATAGCGAGTACCGATCCGATACCTGGTTGTGTATCTGTACTGTGTGTGTGTGTGTATATGTGTATATATATATTAAATATATATTATATATACACATACATAATAAATATATAATTTCTTTTTTAAGTAAAATACTACAAGCCCTGTGTACAAGCCCTGTTCGACCCTAAGTGCACGGGCGACACCATGAAACACGGACACGAGGCGAGGTCTTACAGGAAAAAGGGTCATTTATTTAGAAAAATGGGTAAGGAAAGGGTTAAAGGCTCTCTGCGGCCTTTTCCCCTTCGGCGGCAGGGATGTGGAGGCGGGCTCTACGCGGAAGTGAAGGTGCCGCGGGAGCTCGCGCAGCTCGTTCACGCGCTCCTCTCGCGGAGATCAAAGGCGCCCCCTCTTTTTAAAGTCTCTGGGGCTGCATCACATCGCCCCGCTCTTGTACCACTGTCTCTCATAAAATCCACCGCGTCGCAAAGTCCAGCTTCCCATATAGCGCCGATATTATAGCGCCGATAGCTCATGGGCCGTTGCCTGATTCTGCGGCCCTGCTACTTCACATACCTAAAGGGGGGGGGGGAGGCCGCCTAACTAGTGAGCGAGGAGCGCACGCCCATTCAATTTGGGCGCACGCCCATCACAGGCGCATGCCGTGACACTCTGTAAGTAAGCTAAGCTAGCGGGCATAAATAGGTTATGTTTAGGAAAATGGTATCGGATCGGTACGTGGACTCAAGTACTCGCCGATTCCGATGCCAGCTTTTTTTGTGATATCGGCAGCATTTCCGATACCAGTATCGGAATCGGAACAACCCTACTAATTGTACACGGTTTTTCGTTGTACTTGGTCTAGGATTTAGATAAAGTCCTTCCATGCGCCATCTGGCGAATATTCAGTATAGCACAATACATTTATTTAGATTCCCGAATGTTGCTTGCTGCAAGTCGTGGCACGCCAGCCGCCAAATTGCAGCATCTTGCGGGAAAATGCGCATTCTTAATGGCCACATCTGTAGGCCATCTTGGAACGCCACTTGACCCATCAAGTAGTAGCTGAATGCATAGGTCTTGTAAAGACATTTGATGCAATTAAAAAGCATCTTAGTCAAGGAAGCGCACAGGAAGCATATACTTAACCTGAAGAACAGTTGATGCGTTACAATTGTATATTAATTATGGCTTTAGCCCAATGTGGTTACATGACATTTGGATAAATGACTTTGATCAGATCTACTTCAGAGGTGCACAAATGTACATCCTGGGCAAAAAAAAAAAAGACCTGACCAACTGAAGCAACCCCAGATCATAACACTGCTACAGAGGTCTGTGCATCATTATGCTCATGCAATTTGTTTTCTTATTGCCACATAGTTGTTTGGATAGTACGTTGAAGGGTATTAACCCAGTTCACTTTAGTTGTTTTCTTTTCTTGATACAGTCCAATAATCTGACCCCTTTTTTTTTTTGGCCAAGCAGTGTTTAATAAAACTTATTTTTATGTGATACAAAAACAATATAATAAACAGTAAGATGTCACCTGACATTTAATGCAATTTTTAAAGTTTTTTTATTTAATTAATTCTCTTTTATTTATTTATTTATTTTAAAGGGTCCTCTCCAGAGCACATCATCTCATGCCTAACCAGAGACAGCTACAGCACACACCACTTTCTCCAGCAGCTGATGAGTGTGCTGTCTTTACTGGAGAAAGCACCTTCACCAGAGCCTTCAGACCAAGACTTCTACACGCAGTTTGGCAAGAAGAGCACAGGTACGGTAGGAAATTCGGTATAAACTCTCACTAGACTGTTCCTTATGACACGAGTGATTTTATTGTTGTGAACTCGTATAACACCTATCCCTAACTGCAATCGTATCTGATTGATGGCAACAATTTTTGAACAGTGGCGTGGCTAGAAAAGCATAGTCCAACTTGCTGAAAAACATGAAATGTTTCACACTTGCTTCCTAATTGTGTCTCTGTATAATTGGACGGATAAAACGGTATGTCCAGCTTCTGAAGTCTTAGCCAGTGAGTGAGCTTTGGACGTATCTGCCTAGACATCATAGAAAATAATTACTGAATAATCATGGAATTGGCGTCTCTGTCGTTTCCAACTAAAACAATGAATATAGATTATTACTACATTACTTGCAGAGATTACAAGCAGGGTATATTTACATGAGGACACTTTATGAAAATTGATCAGTTTGAGTGTGTATATGTGTGTATGTATGTGTATATATATAGATAGATAGATAGATAGATGAGAGAGAGAGATGAGATATATATATATATATATATATATATATAGATAGATAGATAGATAGATAGATAGATAGATAGATAGATAGATAGATAGATAGATAGATAGATAGATAGATAGATAGATAGATAGATAGATAGAGAGAGAGAGAGAGAGAGAGAGAGAGAGAGAGAGAGATGTGTGTGTATATGTATGTGTATATATATATATATATAGATATATATATAGATATATATATATAGATATATATATATATATAGAGAGAGATATGAGATATATATATAGAGAGAGAGATGTGTGTGTGTGTATATATATATATATATATATATATAGAGAGAGAGAGAGAGAGAGAGAGAGAGAGAGAGAGAGATGAGATATCGATATATATATAGAGAGAGATAGATAGATGTGTGTGTGTGTGTATATATATATAGAGAGATATATATATAGAGAGAGAGAGATGTGTGTGTATATATATATATATATATATATATATATATATATATATATATATATATATATATATATATATATATATATATATATATAGAGTGAGAGATATATAGATAGATAGATAGATATGTGTATACATACATACATACGGCCTCCGCAGAGTTCGATGCTTCGCCGCCATGTGGCTGGTAGGGAGCAAGACGGTCTCTGTGGAGCACCACCACTCGCGTCCACCCCACAACCGCACCCGGTAGATGACATCGGAGGGCTGAGTAATTACCGTACAGGGACCCACCCAGTGGGACATAAGCTCGGGCGAGAGCCCCCCTCTTCCTTCCGGGGAAATTCACCCATACCTGCTCTCCAGTAGCAAAGTCTTGCCCCCGGCTGTGAGTGTCCACGCCCATACGCTCCATAGGTGTCCCCACCCGAAAGTCCTGCAACGGTGCCTGCGAGAGCTGGGTGGGGCCCTTCTCTGCACTCATCCCCAATATTCCCCACAAAGGGTGAACACACAGAAACCCCCCCCCCCACAAGGCATGATGGTCGTCAGCCGCCGCCCCGCCTACGCCACAATATATAATTTGTGGGTGTGTGTGCCCTGCAATGTATTGAATTGGCACAAGGTTGAGTGGGACCACCCTGTCTAGGGTGTACCCCACCTCGTGCCCTAGGTCTCCTGGGATAGGCTCCTGGGCCTGCGACTTTGTATACAGAATTATGATAATGAAAAAATATAATGAATGAAAGAATTTTTTTTTTAACATCAAGGGTAAGCTTTATAGCAAAATATCTGTACATACAAGCATGATGAAATAGAAAGAAATTCTGCCGGTATCAGCGCCCATACTTCTGCAGACTCGAGTCTAAAGTAAGCATTAAAAAGCAATGATCCGAGGAAATGTCCCTCTCAACCTTGTCCATAAGCATTAATGCCAAAGCCTGGAGCAGAGAAATCTGAAGAAGCCAAAAAAATGAGGTTTAATTTACTGTAATTGAGTATGCTTATACTGTAGTTTGCTTGTTTGTGTCCTATTTTTCATTTGTCTGGGCATCCTTGTATTAATCAAAATTTACTTTGGCTGTGATTTGATGTGATACGATATGATGACAAGGTGAGGAGTCAGTTCTTCTCAAACAGAACAGATGGAAAACATATCAACTGTTGCCAAAGCAATGTGGGTTAGCCATCTCAGGAGTTAACTTTTATTCAAATGAAGCAAAGCTTCAGGATGCGTTCTTTACCAATGCGAGTGAGGGTCAGAGTGCTCCATTTTTCTCCATCATGATACATGAGCCTTTGTGTTTTTGTCTCAAAACAGTCACTGTGTAACTTACACTTGTATTTCGCTCTTTCATGAAAATAGGCATAATGGAGAACTACGAGCTGGTGCACTCAAGCCAGGTGAAGTTTGTCTATCCGAGTGAGGAGGAGATCGGAGACTTAACCTTCATTGCGGCGGAGAGGAAAGGCCCTCAAGGACCTACGCACTCATTTAACGTCCTCTTCTACGCACTGGTGTTCCAAGTTCAGAGCGGTCCGTGTGCAGGAACCGAGCTGCAGCCCAAGAGCCTCGTTCTGAGCAGCACACATGTCTTCCTACTTGATGAGGACTACATCAGCTACCCGTTGCCACAGTTTGCCAAAGAGCCACCTCAGAGAGACAAATACAGGCTCACGGACGCCCGCAGGATACGAGACCTGGACCGTGTGCTCATGGGATACCAGCCGTACCCACAGGCGCTCACACTGGTCTTTGATGACGTGCCTGGACCTGATCTGCTGTGCCATCTGACCATGGACCATTTCTCCGATGAAAAGGAGAGAAAACGGATGCAGGGTGGTGATGGAGCTGAGAGCGAGGTACAGTGGTGTATTTTTGTCCCTGGCGCAGACAGCAGGGAGAGACTGATCTCGCTTCTGGCTCGCCAGTGGGAAGCGCTGTGCAGCCGGGAACTTCCACTGGAACTCACAGGCTAATGGAGGCTCAAAGGTAATTAATGAAAAATAAAGACTATGTCTAATAAGTGACTGGGTGTCTTAGCTTCAGTTTTAGTCTAAGCTTTAGTTTCCTTTATGAAGTCTTCAAGCATCGGGCGTCAGGCAATATGACGGTCAACAAAGTTGCAAGTGACAGAACACACCAGCATAACAGTTAGTGACTTGTGCACATCTGTGCATTTAACAATTTAACAAAGGATATACTACTTACAAATAAACAGCTATAGGAAGAAAGAAAGGAAATCATAACATCAGATCAGCTACTTTAAATTTGTCGTCTCTGCTCTCTTATGCTACAGCAACATCACTAACATCCAAATCTTTTTTTTAAACAGCTGTTTAATTACAGCGGCAATAAGACCTTTTAATTACTGTCTCATTAAACATGCGGAACTGGGCACCTGATCAGGAACTTTGAACGCAAAGTCCGCCCGTTTCATCATGCATCATGACTTATGTGCACATGAGTGCTCGTTCTGCCAACCTGAGGGGAAATTGTACTTAACTAGCAAGTCTACTAGTTTTCTTTAAATTAAACACCAAATATTTAGCTTCCTAAGACTTGCAACTTGCAAATTGACCTAAAATGTATTCTTATTTTTTTTTTATTCATTTCTTGTACAAATAACCTGGAAGATATTTAAAACATGATAAAAAAAAAAGCAACAACATTGGCCTGAAACAAGAATTTAGTAACTCACTCACTCAGTAATCGTTTGTACAGCTTTATACTGTATACATGGTCACAGGGGGCCTGGAGCAATTTGGGAACTCCAGTTAGCCTAACCTGCATGTCTTTGGACTGTGGGAGGAAACCAGTGTACCCTGAGGAAACCCAATAAGCACAGGGAGAACATGCAAGCTCCATGCACACAGACCAGAGGAGGGATTCGAACCTGGAGCTGCGAGGTGACCGTGCTAACCACTAAGTAAAAAGTTAATTAATTTATTGAGAAAGTAGTAACTTCTTGTTCAGCATGCTTGTCTGTCAGAATTTTTAAAAGACAAACAATACGGGGCATCTATGATCCTGGGGTGGGATTTTGTGAATTACATTTTATTTATTTATTTATTTATTATAATTTTTTTTTCTCCACAAGCACCATTAATGGATTGCAAGTTGAAGACTAGCCAATTAGTCAGATAAACTTGCTATTTATGATGATAAACTACATTAACCAATTTTAATGCCAGTACATCTGCTAATCTAAAAATACAGCTGTTAAGAATGTTAAGATGTTAACCTTCAGTTAAATCAATTATGCAAGTATGCTCTTTTTTGTCAGTATGCTGTATGAACAACTATCAAAACTACCTAAACTTTTAGAATTTTTGCTACTACAATGTATAATTTTGACAGCCTTTAATACTAACACTACCTGTGCAGTAAAGATAAAACATTGGTTATTGATATGATCAGTTGTTATCTGAGTTTCAGTAACCGAACGTCTTGGTTGAGGGTCTTCTCTTTGCTAAAGTCCAGATGCTCCAAATCCATTTTCTAGAGCTGCAAAAAAGCTGGATAACAGAAAAAACTTCAAAGGGAAAACTAAAGCTAAAAAAGCTGAAGCTAAAACATTGGATGTGGTTATCCTCATGTAGTTCAAAGGAAGAAAAAGAAAAATCCTTCCAACTTTTACACACACACACACACACACACACACACACACACACACACACACACACACACACACACACACACACACACACACCTGTGCACGCACACACACACACACATTCTTTGTTACATTTTTACTCATGCTTTCAGCATAAAGCATCCTGAGAAGTTTTGTGTAGAGTCCACAAGAGTATAATATTTTCTTTTCCATATCAGCCTACAAACTTGGCTGTTATTCTCTCACTGCTTATATTTTATTTACTTGCTGCTTTGTACAATCTACCGAATGTAAATTACTGAACAGAATGATATTAAATGTTGTATTTTATTAGAAATATCATAATGTATGTTTCAAGCTGATTTTAATTATTGAATGGTTTAATATGATTTATGTTTTGAAGCATTATGTCTTTTTGAGCAGTTATTTTGAGTTGTACAGGTTGTACATTGTGGTTTACAAAACTAGAAAATTTTACAGGGTGTCATGCATTAATGAATTTGATTTTATGCCATTATTTGCCTTGGGCATTAGAAGCATGCACTTTTGGATTTATGTTCCCCCCCCCCCCCCCCATTTTTTTATTTTTATTTTTAACAAAAATAAATGTAATTAATCCGAATGTGTCCTGTGTGAACGCTTCATTTTGGTATGTTAATGTTATCCTGTACTGTAAAGTGGCTGTTCAGGTAGGTGCATCTGATAACTTTGATGTACCTGTATTACACAATGTTGAGTCCAAATAACACTCCAGGTACTCTGAACAACAAAAATCTGTAAGATGCTTGAATCCATATAAAGAGGTAGATTTACCTTTACCATATAGCACCCTGGTACCATCTTTTTCCCCAAGTAAGTGGACCCAGCTGTCACATGATGTAAAATAAAGCAATTCATCAGACTAGGCCACCTTCTTATTCCTGCTGTATGGTCCAACCCGTCAGCAGCCCCATACAGTACGAAGCTAGCTCTAATGTCTCCCGACACCATTCCATCGGAGTTAGCGTTAACTTTTCAACAATTTGTGCTGCAGTAGATCTTCTGTGGGATTGGACCCGACAGCCCAGCCTTCACTCCGCACATCTATTCGTGAGCCTGGGAGCCTGTGATCTTGTTTACAGGTTTACAGGTTGTCCTTCCTCAGAGCACTTTTGGTAGGTGCTAACTACTGCCTAACAGGAACACACCACAGGACTTTTTTTGGAGATGACCAGGTGTCTAGCCAACAAAATGTTTGGGGGGGTCTTGCCAAAATCGCTCAGATTCTTAAAGTTGTTAAAGCCAGAGATTTATTTATTTATTTATTGTCTGGGTTTTGTTATTCATAGAATTATGTATTTACCTGTTATTACAGGAAATTAAGTCTCATTAGGTATTAACCAGTTCCATTACAGCAACGTTGCTTAAATGTGCTACATAACTAGTCCTTTATCTCACACATAATTTAACATAAAATTTTAATAACATCCAACAGATTGAAAACATACAATACTTATACTACATACTACATGTACAAACTACATACTTAACATGGTAATAAAAAAAACCACTAAAAACAATATAATTAAATGATTGCTCACATACCCGTAAAGAATACAATGTATTAAATTTCATGAAACATTTAAAATAAATAAGCTGCCAGGGGCGATACAATAAATGTACAACATGCATCAGTAGGTTATGAACAGTTGAATATGAGCAGTAGTCCTGTTCTGGCAAGAAACGGACCCCAAATATGTAAAAATTTGTCTTGGAATTTGGATCGTGTGTACCTTCATTTTTCTATTCAGGTAATGGACACCATTTCCAAATGCACCTTTGAAAAGATGTAGAACAGTGAGATTTTCAGTCTGTTATAATTACTCTTGGCGGTGTTTATACCGAACATCAAAGATTTCTGTAAGGCTTTAGGTACTGTAGATGCAGCATGGATTCTGAACAACCAAATATTGCTAATTCAGGATAGGGATTAATATAAATGCCTTATGCTTTGAAAAACCAAGAAAGAAAAATTGTCTCAACAATATCCTGGAAGTGTATGACAATGGTAGAAAGTGTGACTAGGTACCCTCTGAAATTTTACTCCTGCGGCATTGAGCTGAAACAAATTGATAAATCTTGTGCAGTTTGGATTTGGAATAGTGATGATTTGGAGTAGTGAAGATGAATCAAATGGTGTCTACTATTAATGGAACAAGAGTGTATTCTGGCCCTGATTTCAATCCACAAGGGTTCAAACAAGTCAATTCCCAACTTCACTGATCACTCTATGCCTTTCATAGATGATCAGTAGATCTTTTAACGTGATGAATAAAAACTAATTCAATGAGACTAACTGTCTGGAGCCAGGGAGATGCACCAAGACATGCATCAAGAAGCATCAATGAAAGGATGTTGTATTGGTACATTTTCAAAGTTCTTTTATTTTATCTCTCATAATGCCTGACTTGTAAATAGCGGGAGAAATGTGAATTGGGGTGTGTGAGTGTGTGTATGTGTGTGTGCCCTGCAATGGATTGGCACCCTGTCCAGGGTGTACCCTGCCTTGTGCCCTAAGCCTCCTGGGATAGGCTCCAGGTCCCCCGCGACCCTGTATATAAGGATAAAGCGGTATAGAAGATGAATGAATGAATGAATGAAATGTGAATTGGAAGATAGAATCTAGTCAAAGAAGGCAAATCTACCATTCATATAAAAAACTTGAATGGAAATTGGACCACTCTTATGGTGGCAGGAAAGAATGATCAAAACACATAAGGGTTCTTACAGATGTCTTGGGTATATTGAGCGACTTATTGAGAATTCTGATTCTGAGTTTCTTGTTGAATAACTTAGGTGAACAAAGGTGTTAGGTTTACCCAGCTTAGAAAACAGCAATGCCAATAAGGAAGAGTTACCAACTAAGTTAGCCTTCATATTCACCCATAAAGGGGTATGATCCATTGTGCAGGTGTTCCAATACATTAATGCTCTTACATTAGCAGCTCAATTGTACCGTCTAAACACTGGAAGGCCAAGTCCAAACTGAGATTTGAGCTTTAGATATCCTGGGGGTTTTATAGTTACATGAAACCAAGTTTTTCTTTTTTTTTAAATGCAGATGTGAGAAAGATGGGTAAATTTTGACAGAGAGAAAGAAATCTGGGAAGGGACACCATTTGAATAGAGTTGACACGGCCAATTGTAAATAAAGGGAGAATTTTCCAGCAAACTACAGTATGTTGTGCTGACGGCACTGTGGTGTTGTGGTTAGCACTTTCGCCTTGCACCTCCAGGGTCTGGTTTGATTCCTGGCCAGGTTCGATTCCCGTCTCTGTGTGAATGTTCTCCCCGTGCTTGGTGAGTTTCCTCCCACAGTCCAAAGACCTGTTAATTGCCGTTCCCAAATTGCCCGTAGTGTGTGAATGAGTGTGTGTTTATGTGTGTGTTTGTCGTCTGCTGGATTGGCACCCTGTCCAGGTTGTACTCCACTGCATGAAAAGAGCTGTATCCGGACAAATATGGTATGGGAAATCCCCGCTAAACTTTAAGTTTGCCAGATGTATGAGGCAGTGCTTGGAAAGGTAGAATGCAAAGGAAATTTTGTGAAACGACCAGATACCTCATGTATGTGGATGTATACGGGAATCGGTGAAACTTTCCAGGAATCCTCACAGCTAGCAGTAAGAGGTGATGGCTGTGAGGTGTAAAGACCTTTTGTATGTTAATGAATAGCAAAAAGAAGTGCTGTCCTTCTTATCATAGCCGGGTGGGGGGGATTAGCCATGGTGTGCCTTTGTCTTTTCAGCTTGAGGGTTTGAAGGGGAAGCAAGATGCACACACTGCTCTTCTCAAAGAGGCTATCCAGCGTCTTGATGCATTTGAGCTCAAGTTTGATGAGGGAAGACAACAGGAAGAGTCAAGCCATGTGCATAAAAGAGCTAAGAGGACGCATAACGTTGGCATTGCGGTAAGTTGACCTTTATGTTACCTGACAATACAGTAGTAAATGATAACTTGCCAAGTTAGCGTAAGCATTTGATTATACATCTACTTTTTGTTACTTGCATTGTTGTAGGTGTCCAGCATCTTTAAAAGTTTGTCATGTCCGAATTATACAATATTGTTTACAAATGTATGTATTAAAGTGCTTTTAATTCAACATTACAGGAAGCTGTAAGGAGCCTCCATAATTCAGAAAACAACCCACATAAATACGATCCACAAACTGGGTAAGAATGTTGTTTCTTTACATGTTATGTATGTTTTTTTTTTTTTATGTAATTAATGATACTACGGCGGCACGGTGGTGTAGTGGTTAGCACTGTCGCCTTGCACCTCCAGGGTCTGGGTTCGATTCCCCGGCCAGGCTCGATTCCCGTCTCTGTGTGCATGGAGTTTGCATGTTCTCCCCGTGCTTGGTGGGTTTCCTCCGGGTACTCCGGTTTCCTCCCACAGTCCAAAGATATGCAGGTTAGGCTAATTGGTGTTCCTAAATTGCCCGTAGTGTGTGATTGGGTGTGTGAGTGTGTGTATGTGTGTGTGCCCTGCGATGGATTGGCACCCTGTCCAGGGTGTACCCCGCCTAGTGCCCGAAGTCTCCTGGGATAGGCTCCAGGTCCCCCGCGACCCTGAACACAGGATTAAGCGGTATAGAAAATGAATGAATGAAAGAATGATAATGATACTACTCTCTTTCCACACATAATAAGTTTACTTCATAATCAGGCAGTGATGACATATCTGCTGGAGGAATTAAAGATGTATTTTGCAGATGCAGACCCTGAGTATAAAGGGTAATCAGGAATTGTTATTGTAATTATTTTCATGGCCCTTTATTTTTGTCCCTCTAATAATTTGAATTGTTTGTCACTTATCTGAATTTTTTTTACCAACATGTTTAACATTGCAGAGGAAATACTTTTTGTCTCGGCCAGGAAAGTCTCAGCTAAGAGACTCCGTTAACACTCAGGGGCTAAAAACGGACAAAGATGAGTAAGTGTACAAATTCATCTATGTATTAAGTTCAGTACATCTCTGAGTGTTTTTAGGGGTTAACGTATGGTGTGTTTTGCAGTTGCTAGAGTCCAGGTGTAGGGTCGTTCAAACAGATGCAGAGAGAGAACTGTGGCAGACTGCAATACTGGAACTGATGTCTGATGAGGAGGATGCCATTGTGTGCCATGCCGTCAGTGTGTAATATCTAATGGGACCGAGCTAGAAGGACATTTATTTTGGACATCTAACAAGCACTGGTGCATGTTTGTTTTAGTATTGCTTTTAATTTAATTGCACCTTCATAAATGCACATTTGTTAATTTTTTCCATATTTTATGTTTTTTCCCCCTTATTCTTACTTTGCTTTTTATATTTATTAGTGTTTGGTTTGATTTTAATAAAAATAAAAATCAGAATAAATTCTATTGTCATTTTTTAAAGTATGTGGGGGATATATAGTATTGTGGGGGGTGGATAGGGCCTATCTACATACCTGCCCAATAACCAATCAAGTCACTAAGTTATGAGGGCTTGGGTTGGGCTAAATAAAAAGTAGTGACTGGGTAATGTTCCAATAGATGTCAGGGTTTTGGGCGTGTTTTTTTTTTTTAACAACCAATCAATGTTGCGATAAGAAACCAATAGGGAAGAGCAGAGTTGGGAAAAGGTGTAAAAGGCAAATGGGGCCTGAGGTATGAATATCTCCTGACAAAATCCTTGAGTGGATTATTTGCAATGACAACAAATGGCCGTACCATGGAAGGATTCCTCAGCAAGATACATCCGAATTGGTATCAATCCGGAAGTATCCTAGCTTGGTGGAATTTGATGTACTGTATACGCTCAGTGATACTTGTAGATACTTCCGAAAATCAGTGGTGTATACAGGAGTTTCCTAGTACAGATACACCTCTTTTCATGCAGTCGTGCCCTAAGTCTAATGAGATAGGGTTCAGAATACAGTATAAAGCGGTACAGACGATGAGTTGAGTGACTATATTGTGCTTTAACCATGCTATGAACTATAAAGTTGGGGAATTTTAGCAATTTTTAAACCTAGTGATCTGGTCGCTGACTATCCTAAATGATACATGAACCAAATAAAAGGGGAATAAAACTGACTTGTCGCTATTGGTTAAAATCGAGCACAATGAACTGTTATAGAAATAGAGTTATAGAAATAGAGAATAATAAATAATTCACCAACACCAAAACGCTGAAACGACTCTAGCATATACGGCCATTCTATTTGATCAAAAGCCTTCTGTGGTTTGATTAGTCTTGCCATGATCTGCATATGTTAAGTAGTCGTCTAACATTAAGAAAGGGGGATGAAACCAATTAAATTATATTTTGGTATTATTATTATTTTCATCATCATCATCACTATTCTTCTTATTATTATTATTATTGATCCCAACACAAATTGCTGGACGTGCTGTTTTTGTCTGGCCTTATCATATTTTTTCGCAAATGAAACAAACAGTGGAATAAAACATGGAGATATAAAAGTTAGCCAATAGATAGTATGCCCTTACACGGCAAGCAAGATGGGTCCAATCGACTCGATTTCAAATTACTCAGTCTTATTTGAGTCTGAACTTCAAAAAGTATCCGAAATGAATGAACATTTGTAAACAATATGACCTCTACATTCCAAGCACTCCTTGCAAGGCAAAGCCTAATTTATTCAAACAGCCTGAACTGATTAGTGGATGCACGTAGAACCTTGAATTGGATATAGAGCACAAAGTTCTGAGGCTATAATTCAGATAACTGTTTTTCAGCTACTACACACTTGAGAGAGCTGACTTCTGGTATACTGCAGTCTGCTATGCTACAGCAAGACATGAAAACATCCCACTTAGTATTCAGCAGGCATAAGGATTTATAGGATTAACACTGAGTGATCATCATAAAACCTGGAATGTTAGGTTGATCTAAAGACCTGCTAGTAGCTGATGTGATTTAACACAAATTGGGTGCTACACACTTTTTACGTTTTTTGCATAATAAAACAGCAATCTCTTGTAAAATAAACTGTAGAGTGGAAATTATTTATTTCTTCTGCTTCATTTGCATCAACCATAAAATTGTCTCTTATGGACAATTTAACTTTGCCAGTTCAAACTTACATTTGCACTCAAACATATTTTTGTGAACTAGGTCTAGGATTTTCACAAAATCAGAGTCTCATTAGAGTCTGAAGTTCAATGATTATGTTAAAAAAAAAAAAACAATTTATAAACACAGTGATCTACATTCTAGTGACATGTCAATCAATTCTAGTGGGTACAGCTTTGTTTACTCAAATACTTGCATAAAATTGCATAAAAAGGCAATTTCAACTGGGTTATGAATTATACTGCTGATTAAAGAAACAGTTTACACTAACCTAATTATTTAGTATATTTCCAGCGGTAGATTCAGATAAAAAAAAACAATTATTAGGTCCATAAAAGTGGACTTCTTAGCCCTAACTTTAAACCTACAAGGTGCTCACAATGAATCACCTTAATGGAGCTAATAAACTGTCATTTCAGTGTAAAACTCATACTGTCAAAACACTGTGTATCAAAAAAGGGCACCAACTAAAATGTGCTGTGTGGTTTTAACAAAAGAAAACTGTTGAGAGAAAGGTTTTGTGCACATTTTGCCATCTAGCAGTTAGGAAAGATAAACCGATTGACCTTAAACGCAACACCCTTTGTTTAAGAGGATTCTCCGCACACTACAATGACAGTCAGCAGTATTCTCTCCTTCTTTTTCCAGTCAGCAGTGCGTGATTAAAAAGAAAACATTATAATGTAAATTAGTTTAGTCAAATATATACTGTATATACACAAGCAATATGTAAGGTTTCAGGCTTAAATAAAGTCTGTTTACAAATAAATCTCTATAGATTGTGTACCACAGACTCACCCTGTTAAAATTTTTAATTTTTTTATTACACAAAACTTTTTGAATGATGGTGGGTGAGGAAGCAACACTGGGCATTGCATCCTTTTTGACCTCATTGCATCCTGTTATTCCAGGGAAGGCAGAGTGTGCTGTGCTAAAGGTCAGTGCACAGAGTGATGTTCAGTCCTGTCAATGCACAAATATTTTTGTGGATACTCCAAAACTTTAGAGTTGAAGCCATGCCTTTGAATGACACAGCATTTTGTCTTTGGTATGAATTGAGTTATATGTGCTTATCATGTCCGCATTATTATGTACAAAATCATTTACTATTTCTAAACATAACTTAATAAATAAACAAAATGAATAAATAAATAACTTTACCAAAAAAAAAAAAAACTTACATTCTCCATTAGATTTTTTACTCACGGTACTGTGCAAACATCTTGGGCACATAAAAAAATGCCACAAACATTATGATGCCTTTCAAAACTTTTCTAAAGAGCAGTCAAGAATATGCGGAATGTGCTGAAGAATATGCCAGCAGTTCTTCTGGTAACTTTGTAAAACTTGCTCCTTGCTATTCTAGGCATTGGGACTAAGCAGCTTAAGAAAACCACTTAAAAGTAATCCTAATTGACAAAAAGTCTTTAACTTGCCAGGGAGCATAAAGAAGCGTTAGGAAAAGGTCTTGTGGTCTTTTGGGTCCAGATTTACCCTGTTCCACAGTGTATGGTGCATCAGGGTATGAAGCGATGCACCCATCATGCCAAGAGCCTACTGTACAAGCCTGTGGGACAGTGTTATGATCTTTAGTTGCTTTTGTTGGTCATGTCTAGACTTAGCAATTCTGTACCCAAAATATGAAGTGAATGAACAGATTTCTTCTCTACAGCCAATCAGGGGCGTCTGTGAGCTCACGCAAGCAGAGGGAGCAGATAGCGCTGACCTCCGAGTGTGTTACGCAGTTCGAAAAGATGCTGTCGGTGACGTCACGTGGGTCAGAGGAAACATATGATAGTCTGAGGCCCACCCGATTGATTGATAGTAGAAGCTTGATGTGGGAGCCCCCTAGTGACGGGGAGGAATTGGATACGACTAAATGCTGGGAGAAAATCGGGGAAAAATCCAAAAAAAAAAGAATCAGAATCAATATCAGAAAGAGTTTTATTGCCAAGTACGCTTGCACATACAAGGAATTTGTTTTAGTGACAGAGCTTCCAGAACAAAAAAACAAATGACAAGACAAAACAGAACAGAACGATATAAAAAATAATAAATAAATAAATACTTTTAAATACGTTACATAAATATCTGTCATCTGTGGTATGATGCAGTATTTTTGTACAGTGGTATTGTACACAATATTGCACATATATTTATTGACAATTAGAATTATGTTTAACTCTTCATGAGGTAGATTGCCTGGGGAAAAAAACTATTTTTGTGCCTGGCTGCCCTGGTCTTCGGTGCTCTATAGCGTCGTCCCGACGGCAAAAGTTCAAATAAAAGGTGGCTTGGGTGTGAGTGGTCCAAAGTGATATTCCAAGCCCTTTTCCTCATTCTGGATATGTACAGTTCTTGCAGCGTGGGCAGGGGAGTGCCAATAATTCTTTAAGCAGTCCGAACCGTCCTTTGTAGTCTTCTGATGTCTGCTTTCGTAGCTGAGCCAAACCAGACAGTTATTGAAGTGCACAGGACGGATTCAATGACGGCTGAGTAGAACTGTGTGAACAGCTCCTGTGGCAGGTTGAATTTCTTTAGCTGGCGAAGGAAGTACAACCTCTGGTGGGCCTTTTTAATAATGGAGTCAATGTGAATGTCCCACTTCAGGTCCTGAGAAATGGTCTTGCCCAGGAACCGGAATGACTCCACTGCTGTCACAGTGCTGTTCATGATGGTGAATGGGGGAAATGCTGGTGTGTTTCTCCTGAAGTCCACGATCATCTCCACTGTTTTGAGTGTGTTCAGCTCCAGGTTGTTTTGACTGCACCAGATAGCCAGCTGCTTGACCTCCGGACTCGTCACCGTCCTGGATGAGGCAGATGATTGTAGTGTCATCTGCAAATTTCAGGAGCTTGACAGAGGGGTCTGTGGAGGTGCAGTTGTTGGTGTAGAGGGAGAAGAGCAGTGGGGAGAGAAGGCATCCCTGAGGGGCTCCAGTATTGGTGGTGTAGCTGTTGGACATGAATTTCCCCAGTGTCACTAGCTGCTGCCTGTCTATCAGAAAGCTGGTGATCCAGTGACAAATAGAGCTTGGAACAGAGAGCTGGTTTAATTTGGTCTGAAGCAGTGCTGGGATGATCGTATTAAAAGCAGATGAAAAGTCTATAAACAAGACCTTTGCATACGCCCATGGTTTGTCCAGATGTTGATGGATGAAGTGCAGTCCCATGTTGACTGCATCATCAACAGATCTGTTTGCTCTATAAGGGGGTCCAGTAAGGGTCCTGTGATGTCCCTCAGATAGGCCAACACCAGTCTTTCAAATGACTTCATGACCACAGATGTTAGGGCGACTGGTCTCCCATGTACACGAACACAAATGAGCGTAATACAGTTCAGATTTTTTTCATATTTTGACTAAATGTCTTTATTTCATTATTAAAATAAATTATTATTATGTTAAATAATTACATGTTAAAGTAGCATTCTCCTCTGCCTAACTTTAAGGGGTGCCCGTTATTGACTGGCCACCACTGCTTACTATAGAAATCCTTAAATATTAAAACAAATGCATTGATGTGAACCTGTGATTTTAATCATAACTATATCTCTTGTCAGAGGTTCAACACCCGCACTGTGGCAGAATTTTATTTTTTTAATATTTCACCCTTTTTTAAGGGATCTGGAAGTTCTGTATAACACAACCTTTAAAAAGTATCATAAAAGTGCTATTAAATCCTAAGCAATCTTAGCATGATTTATTTCAAATTTCATATTTATCTATTTTTATATGACATGAATTGCAACTCAGTTTGCAAATATATCGCAAATTCCTGTTAATAATTCCTGTTAACTTATGAACTGGCCTACTTTGGCTGATGACAGCACATTTATTACTTAAACAGTGTTCTGTTAAAACTGCAAGAAAAACAATGTCAGGAAAGGAAAGCATTATACTGATTACACAGCACTATGTATAGTGCCAAGCCTGTTTCCCCCCCATCCAATCACATATTTATGGTGCTTTTCTGCAGATCAAGCATTTTATTTTCTATTGAATTTACTGTTTTGCACAGGTTTCCCAAATGTTTAAACACAGTACCAGAAACTCTCAATTTCTCAATAGTCTAAAATCAAACTGAAAATGATTCAGCATTCAAAACCTCATTTGACAAAAACAATACGCACAGCTATCATACAGTATGCTTACGTCTTAAAGAACTTCATAAAAACACATGACTACTTTTGATGGAACTGTTTTGGATTTCAGGTGGCACAGTGGTGTAGTGGTTAGCACTGTCCAGGGTGTACCCTACCTCGTGCACTAAAGCCTCCTGGGATAGTCTCCAGGTCCCTGCGATCCTGAATACAGGTATAGAAGATGAGTGAGAGTGAGTGTTTTGGATTTCAGATAGCATCATAGCAAACTCAGTAATTTCACCAATGTAAAAAAAAAGAAAAACACTTCAAAGTAAATCATTAGATACAAAAATGTAACAAATATTTATTCGTCACTGCGACACAAAGTGTTCAGCTGATTTGACAAAAATTGGCTGCAATGTTCTCCCTGGCCAAGCAGCAAGGGGAAAAGTGCCTGGCATGGCAGATCCATCCTTGGCATTCATTCGGGTGAATGGTGTTACATGCATTCTTCATTGCCTGGTGTAGTGCCACATGTCTGCGTCTGCGTTCAGACACATTCCACTTTTTTTTCATTCCACAATTCCTCTATTGGTGTTAGAAATGGTGAATATGGTGGACGGTACAGTACAGCGCTACAAAAGCATGGGTTGTTGGCAAACCAGTCATGGTGGAAATTCACATTATCCCACATGGCAAACCTACATGGGTTGCTCTGGGTCTTTTTCCTGTGGAAGGATGAGATATTTTTGAGTTCAGTAAGAGGAATGTTAGCAAACTGGGAGTGTTATATGGACCATGTTTGTATGGTGATGTATGACCCCACACTAAGCAAAATGTGCGGCACACATGGTGACATTTCCGCCATGCATCCCAGGGACAGTGACAATGACACAGTTGCCAATAATGTTCCTCCCCCGCCACCTGGTCTTCTGCAGGTTGAGCACAACCTCGTCAATCAAGATATTTTCATAGGGAACAGCTCTGGCATCAGGAAATAGAACACAATGTACCCTTTTCGTCCTCAGCAGGTGATGATTCAGGTCGATTTCAGACAGCCTGTGCTGGTATGAGTTTGCTATATGAACATGGGTCTTCCAGGACTCTTTCTCTGATTTCCCTTAGGGTGATGGCATCATTTTCCAAAACCATGTGAACTATAATGATCTCTTCACATCTGTGCATTTCTGGTATCTTTCACTGTTTGCTGGTCAGCTTTCTGTTCTGTGAAAAGTATATGCAAACTATTAAATACA
Organism: Channallabes apus; assembly: GCA_030522415.1. Taxonomy (NCBI): domain Eukaryota; kingdom Metazoa; phylum Chordata; class Actinopteri; order Siluriformes; family Clariidae; genus Channallabes; species Channallabes apus. The sequence continues at coordinate 17,997,771 of CM060123.1, forward strand.
CATTTTACTGTCTATGAGACATTACACAATAGGGAACACTTCTGTGAGCAATGTAAATGTCCATAGAAAACCAAAAAGTTATGGTATACTGTAATTATTGTCATGTAAAACTTCTCAAGTGGTTACTTTTTGTGACATTCATTGTAGACAGCAAAGGAGTTTCATTGAATTTCATTGAAACATGTTTCTTTACTGTGCATATGACAATAAACTTGAAACTTAACAATTTTCTCCTTAAAAGGCTCGGATTACTGTAATTATCATGAGTGATGGTCCACAAAATTTGCACATATTTTATTGGAAATATTGGTTTGCCTTCCGGCACAGTGGTTAGCATTGTTGCCTTGTACCTCCATGGTCCAGGTTCGATTCCCAGCCAGGTTGGAGTTTGCATGTTCTCCCTGTGCTTCGTGGGTTTCCTCTGGGTTCTCCGGTTTCATCCCACAGTCCAAAGACCTGAAGATTAGGCTAAATGGCTTTCCCCAAATTGCTCCTAGTGTGTGAATGAGTGTGTGTGTTTATACAATTTATACAGTGTGTTAGGTGGCAGACAGTTCAGCTATAATAGTTGATGTTAGTTGATGTTAGAATGGAGTCCAGGTAGTTATTGGAGACACAGGTAGACTTGTAGAAAGTACCAGTCCTGAACTATCGAATTGTCAAGTCCCCAGAGAAACAGTTGCCAACACCAGTCGAGGCCAGAACCGTCTCCTAAGTAGAGAGAATCATCCCCAGACACCAGACGCATCCCAAAGAGACACACGGGGCATCCATGTGACGAGATCTCCAACCAGAAGCGGGGCACCAGGATGGATCAGACAGGTCCAGAGGGCAGAGGGAGTCTGGATCACTGGCAGCTCAGGAATGACATGTGTAGCTCGATAGAGAGAGAGAGAGAGAGAAAGAGTGAAAGGGGGAGACAGGGGGAGAGAGGAAAGAGAAAGAGGGGGAGAAAGAGAAGAAGAGGAGAGATGGTAGTTAGGTATGGTCAAAGTCACATAATGTATAATGTGAATGTATATTTACTGTAGAGTGCAAGCAGAGACTGCGGCAGGACTAACTATGACAGCATAACTAAAAGGGAGAGCAAGAAGGAAACACAAACATGAGGGCTCCCTGAGGTGTAAAGCAAACAATCACCTCACCGTCAACAAACCTGAGTGATCAAATGAGAGTGAGGAAGACAGCATCTAAACATATCAGTTCACCATAATACTCTACGTCCATGAGTCCCCCAGATCTGCTCCTTTACCTAAGGCAAATCTATTTATAAAAATGCTTGACTAAATAAATAGGTTTTTAGCCTAGACTTAAACACTGAGACTGTGTCTGAGTCCCGAACACTATTTGGAAGACTATTCCATAATTTTGGGGCTTTGTAAGAAAAAGCTCTGCCCCCAGCTGTAGTTTTCATAATACGCGGTACTGACAAGCAGCCTGCATCCTTTGATCGAAGTAGGCGTGGGGGATCGTAAGACACTAGCAGTTCGCTTAGATACTGCGGCGCGAGACCATTTAATGCTTTATATGTCAAGAGTAGTATTTTAAAATCAAAGTGAAATTTCACAGGGAGCCAATGCAGTGAAGATAAGATAGGGGTGATGTGCTCATATCTTCTGACTCTCGCTGTCACGAGTCTGCTCAGCTGTTTCTCATTCCATGACTGATTACTCCAGCGATTTAAGCATGCGCGGCGCGCTGCTCAGATCGCTGGATTATTGTGTGTGTTATACCTCGATTCTCTCGCGTTTTCTTTTCTCTAGCTTTCACGTTACGACCTCGCTTTGTTTTTTCTCGTTTCTGATTTTCTGCCTGCCGATTTGGATTGTTCGCCTGCCCTTTTGATCTCCCGGTTTTGACCTCGTGCTTTCCCTTTTTGATTACGGTTCTAGTCTAGTGTTTTTGCTTTGGACGCTTCGCTGACGGACTCATGGCTTTCGACCCTTGATCACGCCCCCGACCACGCCCCCACTTCTCTATACAGTCAGTAACCGCGCTTGGATTCACACCGTTCTGCCTGCGTTCGTGACACTCGCTGCTGCATTCTGGACTAGCTGAAGCTTGTTTATGCACCTAGCTGAACAACCAGCCAGTAAGGGATTACAATAGTCCAACCTAGAGGTGATAAAAGCATGAACTAGTTTTTCTGCATCGTTTAGCGACAATATATTTCTTATCTTGGCAATATTTCTGAGGTGAAAGAATGCTATCCTGGTAATATTATCTACATAAGCTTCAAATGAAAGGCTGGAATCTATAATCACGCCAAGGTCTTTTACTGTTGCACTTGATGGAAGAGAAAGGCCATCTAAAGTTACGGTGTGATCTAAAATTTTACTCCTAGCTGTATGCGGTCCTATGACTAGAACTTCTGTCTTATCCGGATTAAGCAGAAGGAAGTTAACTAGCATCCAATTTCTTATGTCCTGCACACATTGCTCAACTTTAGTATGCTGGTTTTTCTCATCAGGTTTTGCTGAGACATATAACTGTGTGTCGTCAGCATAACAATGAAAACTAATACCATGCTTACGGATTATGTTACCCAGAGGAAGCATGTAAAGGGAGAAAAGCAGTGGGCCTAAAACTGAACCCTGCGGAACGCCAAACTCCACTGGGAACATGCAGAATAATCACCATTTAAGTCTACATACAGATAACGATCGGTCAAATAGGATCTGAGCCAGGAGAGGGCTGTACCCTTAATTCCTACTACATTTTCTAATCTGTGAAGAAGAATAGCATGATCAATGGTGTCAAAAGCTGCACTGAGGTCGAGTAATACAAACATAGTTACACAACCCTGATCAGAGGCCAATAGGAGGTCATTTACTACTTTAACGAGTGCTGTTTCTGTGCTATGATGAGGCCTGATACAGTTCATGTATGCTATTTCTATGTAGATATGAGCATAGCTGCTCCGCTACTATCTTTTCCAGAATCGTAGAGATAAAGGAGAGGTTTGATATTGGCCTGTAATTGGACAGTTGACAGGGGTCGAGGTCAGGTTTCTTAATTATTGGTTTGATAACTGCTAATTTAAAAGATTTTGGAACATAACCAATGCTGAGTGAGGAATTAATTATTCTCAACAGCGGTTCTGTTATTACTGGTACTATCTGTTAAAGAAAATGTGTCGGTATAGGATCTAATATACAGGTTGATGAATTTGCAGAAGAGATGAGTGAAATTAGTTCATTCTCTTCAAAAGGAGTAAAGTATTCTAGGTTCCGATGTGACATGGCTAGGTTAACATCTGCATCAATTACATTGTTCGGTTTCAAAGCCTCAATTTTATGCCTGATATTTACAATTAAATTATTAAAAAAGTTCATGAAGTCCTCACTATTGCATGATGTTGTTGTGGAGATTTCTGTAGTGGTCTTATTTCTGGTTAATTTAGCTACGGTATTAAATAAAAATCTAGGATTATTTTTATTTTCTTCTATAAGAGTGGAGAGATACGTTGATCTAGCTACACTAAGAGCTTTCCTATAGTTCAGGATGCTCTCTTTCCATGCTATTTGAAATACTAACAATTTAGTTTGACGCCATTCACGCTCTAATTTGCGAGCGGTCTGTTTTAAACTGCGCGTGTGATCGTTATACCAGGGAGCGAGTTTCTTATCTCTAATAATTTTTCTTTTAGCTGGAGCTACATTATCTAAAGTACAACGAATATTAACTGTCGAAAATATAATGTATTCACCATAAATATTTTAAGCTAAATTAAATCATTTTAAGGAAAACAGTTTTACGTTTACTAAAAAAAATGTTACATTCAATGAATATCTAAGAGAAATCTGGTAGAGATTTATTTATTTTTATTGAATATTTGAGAGAAATTAACTAACATTAATAAAATATTTAGGTAACCTGATTTACTTTTACAGATACAGTTAAATGATAAATCTACTCAATAATATTGGATGTGACTTCATTGAAACAATTTTAATATTTCTAAGTTACTTAAATACTCGTGCTGGGTTAATATAAAAACAGGAATAGCATTTAACATTTGTAACACTGTCCAACATTTTTTTAAGTGCAGCATCAGAAGCTGGTTAAATAGACAGTACCTGTATACGTTAAATAGACAGTACCTGTATCAAAAAAGAATACACTGTAAAATATGTTTCATCTGAAACATCAAGAGTTTTTATTTTAACATTAAAACTAGCAAACAGCATTATGAGACTGTTACAAAGGTGTGCCATATTCATCATAAAGAAACATACAATATTCTGTTACTACACGTGTCCCCTTTAATTTAATATTTTATATTGAGCTCAATTCAAAACACGAAAGGTAAATCTTTAAGTTAATTACTCACCTCTAGAGCAACAGTTAACTGCTGCAGTTAGACACTCAGTGTTAAAGTGGGGGAGGGGAAGCTAACGCTAACACTCTGAAACATTGACTAGCCCGACTGCCTCTTTAAAAGAATATTATATAACGCACATTGTAATACAATTCACACACCGAACTAACTACCATGCTAAGCCCGACTTTTAGCCAAATAAAAACAGAGCAGACTGAGAGGACATCTTTGCTTTAGAACAGACTGAGAGGAAATATCTTAACTGAATTTAACCACACAATACAATTTGTATATTTCACAACTGTCTGTAAAAAAAATTAACTGCTACAAAATTATTTGTACATTCATATTACTAACTAAACAAATCTTACATTAAGAAAAATGCAGATCCTGCAGCATGTGGCACCTGGTCTGGCTGTAAAAACTTGGGCGGAAATTGCATGGCAGTAAATGAGTAAAAAAAAAAAAAAATGTAATTAAAATTTCCCCATTTTTTCCTCGCTGATTTTAAACTGAAAAAAATTCACTTGAAATGGAATTAATAAATAATCAGCATTTGTTTAAATCAGCTTAATTTGACTCCAGAATGCAGTAAGTAAATTTTATTATGTACTTGTTACTAATATTAATTTAACAATTGTTAATTAAGCCCAGTCCCACTTTTTACAGTGTAGGCTCCAGGCCCCTGTGACCCTGTATACAGGATAAAGCGGTATAGACGATGAGTGATTGAGTGGTTTCCCTTCCTCTTCCTCCTCCTCCTTGATGACCAGATGACCAAGATGGCGCCGGTGAGGTCGGCTGCCGTAACGACTCCTCCGACCTATTTTACTCTGTTTACGTCCTAAGTATTTCACTGCATATGTACACACTGTGTATGATCTGTATGTGACAAATAGAATTTAGATTTGACCTCCACTGCCAGCTAGGACTCCTCTTACTCTGATTCGTCCTCTTCCTTTGTGTTCTTGTTGCTCCATTCTTTCCTAACACCTGTCACTTGAGTCCTCTTTTATATTCTGACTATTGATTGAAATGTTTTTCCAATTGTGTTTTGCACAGGTGCAGCACAAGTGGAACTAATTAGGAGTTGCATTGATGCATTGCAATGATTGTGTGTAGAGTTTAGTAGTTTGGATTCATGTTGTTGATATACTGTATAAGCGCCAAGTTTACATTACAGAATTGTGTGCAAAGTTCCATTTTTTTCATTTGTGTGTATAGAATGGGGAACATTTTAATAACTTTGGCATATAAATGAGGACTAAGGTGCACATAAACAACCTCACTGCTGCTGACACACACATCATTTCATCGTCCATCATACTGCTGTTGTCTTTCCCACACACAATATTTTTACACTCAAGACTTTTTTATTTTTATATTTTTATACCTCAAAGTTTACACTTCTAATTCGTACATTATGTTCCTGTGTAATTTAAGTACATTTCCAATCATTTCTTCATTTTACTGAAAAAAATAAAAAAAGCTTAAATGTATAATATGTTCTTTGTAAGAAAATGTTTCTATTTTAGGTCATATAAGCATTTCACTGCATAACAAACTGTGTATGGTTGTGTATGTGACAAAATGGGAATTTGGATAAAACTGAATCAGACAAATCAAATTAACGAATAATGATTCCTAGTGTTCCCAGAACTACTCTTTTGCAATTTGATTCCTGCCATATTCCCATGCCATCAAGGAAGATACAATAAGCTCCATGTGATAACCTGGTCATTCAGTATGCTCATTCAGCTGACTTCATTTTATCTTGTGTGTCCCAATCTTGTGAGTGTGAGTAAATGATCGTACTTTCACTATAATATAATATAATATAGCTGTGATTTCTGCATTTTTTACAAAGCAAAAAGTGCATCAATATTCTGTGATTACGTTAACATAGTCATTCATTATTTTATTTTGATCACGTTTTTTTAGGGTTCACCATGATCCTTCCAGATTTTAATAATGCACTTGGCAATTCTTAACCCAATTTCTGTAAGTTGAATTTTTTTCTTGATGCAGGCCAGCTCTTCTGAAAAGATGACTTATTTATTTTGCTCAGCAATTGTAGAATTTTGCTGATAAAAATCCGTGTTATGGATCTGAAATAAGAAGCAGTCCTTCAGTAAATGTGAGGAGCACAAGGCCACCTCCTACAGTATATTTTTAGTGGATTCAAACGGAGTTAAAAAAATAAAAACATAAGCTAAAAACTAAACTAAAGAATCATTTCCACTTCAGCTTTGTTGATTGTGATTACTTGATAATCCTGGTTTTAAAATGATGAAATGCCAAATAATAATGTTTATGTGATACATCCTTCATATGTTTTCATTGTTGGATCTTTGCATAGAATCGACTAATATATATATACAGGTTCTTCTAAAAAAATTTGCATATTGTGGTAAAGTTAATTATTTTCTGTAATGTACTGATAAACATTAGACTTTCATATATTTTCGATTCATTACACACAACTGAAATAGAAAAAATATACACTCTCACTCACTTATCGTCATTACCGATTAATCCTGTATTCAGGGTCGCGGGGGGGAGGGCCTGGAGCCTATCCCAGGAGTCTTAGGACACGATGCCGAGTACACCCTGGACAATGGTGCCAATCCATCGCAGGGCATACAGACATACACACGTCCACACGTAATGTACTGACATTACAGAAAATAATGAACTTTATCACAATATGATAATTTTTTGAGAAGGACCTGTATATATTCTCCTCCGGGTACTCCAGTTTCCTCCCACAGTCCAAAGACTTAGGTTAATTGGTGTTCTCAAAATTGCCCGTAGTGTGTGGACGTGTGTATGTCTGTGTGCCCTGCGATGGATTGGCATCCTCCCCCCCGCGACCCTGAATACAGGATTAATCGGTAATGACTATAAGTGAGAGAGTGAGAGTGTATTTTTTCTACAAATTTAATGACATACTGTAAGTTAGCCTTTTGGTAGGATTAAATATATAAACTGTTGTTCCTGCAAAACGCACATGGTATGTATGTAGTACATTTACTGCTAGACACAAAAAAATTCAGCTAATTGTCACTCTTGGTTGGTATTTTGCTGAACGTCGCACAGCGGTCAGTTAACAAGTACAGACTTCCTAACAGACATTGCAGAGGAAATCCGTCCATTTTCCTGTCAGGAAGTGATCGTTTACTCGTTCTGTTCTTTTTCGAAATGGTGCATGGTCAGTAGGAGAACCTCCCTTGCTCACCAGGAATAAACTGACATTTCTTTCCCCAAAAGCAGAAAGGAACTTGTTGGACATGGAAGAGTGAAACTTCTCCATCCTGCCTCGTAACTCATGCTTTAAGGGAGGTTCGGGTGGATATTTTTCGAATGAATGCTTATCTTTGAGAATTTTGGGAGTTGTATGATCTCAGAAAGCAGCCATGCGTTATCTCCTCATTTTAGGACTCACAGTGCTGTGCAGTTTACAAACCGAGGTAAGTTGTTTTATAGTTTTAGTATCTTTAGAATTCTTCGCTGTATCTAGTTGTTTTCCCTTAGAAGTTTCACCGTTACTTTAGATGTTAGAATACAGTTGGTTTTCAATGCACAGCATGCTTTCATGATCTGATTTGTTGAAGGCTACCTCGAATCGCTGTGATGAGCCCCGCACTGTCCGACACTCCACTCTGTGTACGTCTTGTGCTGCTGCACCTGCTATCGTCTGCCCACAAGGCTTTAGGAAGACTACGACTGATGCTGAGTGCCGGTAAATAACTTCTCATCCAGCTCTTCCAGCTGGCTCTAATGTCCAGATATCCTTTCAAGCTTCCTTCAGCAGGAAAGAAATCCTGTTCTATATACAGTAGAGCACATTGTAACTATGATACAAAATAAAAGGTTAAAGGTGAGAACTGACTATATTTCAGTGATAAAGAAAATTCATTGAAGATGCCCCTTATTACAAATGCAGTCAATCATCCATAACGTTAGCTTTAAATTGTGCTTTTCTACAGTGTTATTCTCTACTGGATAAATTTAGCCCAAGCTGCATGCCTAAATCATTACACACTCGCCTCACTCTGCACTGCATTGTTCAGATTTTTAAACAGACTTGTTTATGTGGTTCCTGACACTGTACGGCACATAGTTTTCTGTAAAAGTTGTTAGAAGTACAGTGCTGAGATAAAAACAGTAATAAAGTTAAAGCTGAGGCACTCTGTGTTCAGGTAGGAAATGGAATTCTACAAATATTATACAAGATAATATTACTTAAGATTATCACTTTAAAAACATAGACCTACAATTTTATGAAACTGATAATGTACAAACTGTTTTACTGAGCATTCCTTCTAAGCTGAATGTGAGATTATCTTCTCATGCAGTTAATTATGCTTGTCTTGTGATTATAGGACAGAACTACAACTACTTATCAAACCTATTTCTATACATTGTATCTAATGTACAAAACATTCTTAATTGTTTTTTTCCTACTTTGTGGCATTCAAATCAAACTAACCCTTTTAATGCAGAATAAAAGAATCCAGTTATAAGAGTATAAACTCCCTTTATTTCTCCATACAATCTCCTGCTATCACTAGTTCTTGAATATAATCATGGTAGAAAGGTTTTCTCAGTATTCTGGAGCCACAATTGGACATCCTGGACTTCCATGTCAGAATGTTTCGTTATCTCTCTGCAGATTAGCGCTTCTCTGTATTGGTACCCAACATGCTGGTGTTTGTCCGACAACTTATCTGTAGATTTTTTTCTAAAGATCATCTGAATGTTCATGGGAACAACTGCAGTTGTCTCTGAGCCACATCGAATGTGACGAGTGACTTTCTTTAAAATGTTTGCATTCAATTCAGATGCTTTACTGCAGCTAAGAGTCTCATCACCATATTGTGCTTGAAGTCTTCTAATGTTAAATGTTTTTAGTTTTACGCCGTCATTCATCTGTTCACGCCTTGCAATATATATATCTTTTGAAAGAGACAAAACATCTAAAACCTCTAAATGATATTCCCTTTGACTGGTAATAACCTCATAAGAAAAAGAATTAGATAGATTTGCCAATATAGTATATTGTGCACCAAGTGTACGGATAAGTAGTTTTGAAACACCAAGTGTGTTATGTCTGATTTCTCAGCTACACAGTGCAAATCGGTGAACACGTTCTGGAGCTGCCTGGTTGCTCTCGATCCTGCGAGAAAGTCACTCTCATCAAGCGATGCTGTCCTAGCTTCTTTGGGTCTCTGTGCTCATGTAAGTTTGATAACTGTAGATCTAATTCTGCTTTAGATATTGAATACTGTATGCTTATAGCTAGAATGCACTGTGTATTAACACAATGTTTTATCTGTTTAGCATGTCCTAGTGTGTCAGGGAAAATCTGTAACTGGCATGGCACCTGCATGGACGGAGAATCAGGAAATGGCACCTGTGTGTGTGAGGTAATAAAAAAAAAAAATTTGTTACAATTAAACATCCATCCTTGCTTGAGATCCTGAGTTTATCATTTGCTGAGACATTTATGTCCAGCTATAAAAATTGCTTTGCACAAATAGGTAAAGCATTTTTCTTAGTTGATGGGGGGAGAACATTTATGTGCCAATGCTGATTGCCATATCAACAGCATGCCGAGCATAGTTGTTCTCTTTGCAGAACCACAAACACAAACCTGAGCCGTGTTGTGTAATCTGCCTATAATCTGCTATCAGTCCACCCCTTAATAGATAGAGTTTGAGCCTGGGTAACAAACTTTTTTTTTTTTTAAACTAATCACCTTTTGACAAATAAAATTTTATTAAATAATATTACAGATGTATGCACCCCATCCAGGATGTACCCTGCCTCATGCCCTAAGTCTCCTGGGATACAGAATCTTTTTGTTTACTGTTTACAGCTTTATCAGCCTCCTCTACTACTGGTTGTAATTACATGTGAACAGCTCCCTATCATTGTACAGTTATGCATCATATAATGTATGTTTGTCCATAAACTGCCCGGGTGTCAGTTATCCATAATAGTGGAAATAAGCGGACAATATAAATGCAACAACTTTCCGCACAGAGCACATGCATCAGCTGGTGAGAATGTGCATATTTTAAGTGCTGTAGTGGCATTTCTCAGCTTAAATTACTTTAGAAAACCTACTGGAAATGGATCATGACTCCCAAATGCAGTGAAAGCAGGAGAATATGCAATATACTGTATACTATAGGGTTTGCACAACATTCAAATCGTATAACGTTCTATTTCACAGAACATATCAAATCAAATCAAATCAAATCACTTTTATTGTCACGTCACGTTACTGGTACACTGGTACAGTACACGTGAGTGAAATTCTTATGTGCAAGCTACACAAGCAATAGTGGTGTACAATTATAAGAATAAATACGTATGCATATCAATAGTACAGTATAAGAATAGTATAAACTAAAATAATATAAATAAAAAAATTGTAAAAATTGTGAATGCAAGTATACATAATATATATATATATATATATACACATATACTGTATTTACATCTACATATATCTATATATACATACATACATCTACATATACACATATATGCATACATGTATATACACATACACACACGTTTGTGAGAGTATGTCTACTTGTGTATAATGTATAAGAATGTCCGCAATGAATATTGCATCTTAATATTGCAACATATTGCGGATGTTACATGATTCATACCTGTTATTTATTACTACTGGCAAGGCAGCCTTAATGCACAAGCTTTCCTGTGGCCTACATACATCATGAGCCATTAAAAACAATCACATTGATTTGTGATTTGTCAAATTTTTTGTCCATCATTTGATAGTCCTGTTTGCGGTTACTGATTAACTACATTTACAAGTGACCCCCGTAGGTCTAGCTTTATTCTATTCACGCTCCTGATGCTGACAGTATTTAAATCAATAATATTGATAACAAAAAAATTTAAATATTAACTTTTTCATTTTGCACACATACTCTAGTTTAGTTTTTCAATATTTTTCCTTCTACTGCCTCCTACTGTATATGACAGACATATTCAAACTAACTGATTCCGATTACATCCAAAGATGCTTCCCCTTCATTCACTTTTGGTGAATGTAGCCCTAGTCGGGAGGAGTTGATGTCATCAGGCGGTATCCAATGATCATTGGCTGTTTCAACCCTAAACAACACCCTCAACATTGGTGGGTCAGCAGTGGTGGCCAAATCACTGCCCATCAACTCCCCCTGGCTTCCAGCTAAGCTCCTCTCTCCTGCTCTATAACCAGCAAGAAGCCCTCTCTGCTGCCTCCCCCATCCTGCGAACAGTCATCTTTCTCTCCCTCCCCGTCACCCCAATGGCTGTAAGCATCTTCCATACTGACTGGGCCGGGAATTCTCTACAGCCAACCTCGACTGGGAAGAGCCATGCCTGCCAACCTTTCCCCCTGCACTCCTGCAAGAGATCCTGGTATTTGGCGCTCTTTCTCTCAAATGTTTGTTCACAACCCTCTTCCCATAGTTCGATGAGGATGATCTTCTTTGCCTCTTCAGACCACAGTACTGCATCTGGCCTCAGGGTTGTCTGGACAACCGGGAGGAATTGCAATCTTTCGTTCAGGTCTATCTTCATTTCCCATGATTGGGCCTTTTGCAGCAGATTGGTTCTTGTTGTTATTGTAGTTGGTGTCTTTTGACGCGCTCTTACAAACTTGATTGATGCTATTACTCTCCCATGTGGTTGGTGTTTCTTGCGTCTCTCTTGCTCCAGGGTGTTAGCGATTGTCATGAGCACCTTTTCATGGCGCCACCTGTATCTACCTTGGGCAAGTGCTGTTTTACCCCCTGACAGGATGTGCACCATGGTACCCCTCTCCCCACAAAGCTTGCACAGTGGATCATTTCTTAAGCCCCACTTGTGCAAGTTTGTTAGAGTTGGGAGTGTGTCATACACCGATCTTAACAAGAATGAAATACGGAAAGGTTCCAATCTCCACAGATCTCCCTCTTGGGATCTTCCTCTTGGGTAGGTCCCACTTGGTCCATGCTCCCTGGGATGCTACTCCACTGTCCTTACCCCTTCGTTCTTCCTCCTCCAGGTTCCGTACTTCCTCCTGGATCATGGACCTTCTATCCTTGGATCCAGCCTTCCCCCATTGCTGGATATGGGAAGTTACGAGACCCTGTCTTCCTGTGCATGGCGTTCCCATGATGTCATGATGTAGCTTCAACATACTTTCAGCTTATGCAACAGATGAGTCAGCTGCCCACTTGCCTCCTGATCGTGTAAGGATACCTGCCTGCCTGACTTGTTCATCCTGGGAGTCTCTGTATGTCATTATGACTCTGCATTTTGCTACCTTAAATTCCTCCACCATGGATGACAGAGGAAGTTGGAGCTGCCCTGATCTTATGTAAAGGCCTACTGAAGTAAAACTTGGAGGGATTCCCAGCCACCTACGGAGGTACTTGTTGATCTTTCTCTCCACTCTTTCGATGCTTGTCATGGGAATTTCATACACCATTAATATTTTTCGATCCTCCTCAGCCATTCCTCTGTTTGCTTCTCTGTACTGATGATGTTGTTCCTGTCGGTAAGTGAAACATCAAACCACTTTCCGAGGCACTTAATTGGATTTTCCTTTATCGATGGAATCACCTCCCCTTGCACATGCAGCGTGACTCTGTTTATCAGTTTACCTTTCCTGATCACCATATACCTGGATTTCTTTGGCTTAAACCTCATTCTGGCCCACGTTGCCATGCGTTCCAGGACAGTTAGTACCCACCTCGCCTCCACATGGGTTGTGGTCATCACAGTAAGGTCGTCCATATAACCTCTTATTGGGGGTTGTCGGATGCCCGATTGCATTTTTGGGCCTCGGGCTTCCTTCCCAGCAGCTGTTATTATGAGGTTCATTCCCATGATGAAGAGGATGGGGGAGATTGTACAGCCAGTTACGATCCCTATTTCCAATTTATCATGGAATTGGAATTTATCAGAACATTTGCAATTTATCAGAACTTTTGGTATATTAAATGTAAAAAATAGATTTTATTTACTTAATTAATTTATTCGGTTTGTCAGAATAAAATTTAAATTCTGTATACAGTATGTTGTCTGACCTCAAATGGGGATCACCAAACACACACACACGCGCACACACACAACACAACAACAACAACAACAACAATATTAACAAAAATAAGTGTGAACAGGCAAGTTTGATAGATGCCAGCTCCACACACTAGCCATTCTTGCACAGGAACTAATATGTGGCCTTGAACAATGTGTGTGTAATCAGTCTTCAGTGTAGAGTTTATGTTTGATGAATGCCTTTTTGCTCTCAAACCCCTTCTTTGTGTTATATAATAAAGATCATGTGTATGACTGAGTGTATTTTGCAGGAGGGCTATACTGGTTTTGCGTGTCAGAAATGCTCAAATGAGAAGAACTATGGTGAGCGCTGCAGCTCAGGTTTGTGATGATTTTAATACTAACTTTTGCTTTCAGATTGTCGTGTTTTTTTCCATTATAACTTGAGTTTCCATTTACTAAAGGAGTCTAATCAAATAGTATTTTAATCAAATGAACCACTTGTCCTAGCTGTTATAATCATATTTAAAAAAAAATTTAGTGTCATAATAACTGTTTGACTTTGTTTTTAGCTTTCTATGCAACCCAATAAACTTTATGTACATACTATTTGAAGTGCTTTGTAAGTGTACATTATATGAAATTTGTTCTGTCACTCACACATGTATTAATATTTATGGTATGATTTTATGTTCTGCTATACATGGTTTTTATGTGTCTTGATGAGTGTATACTGTATCTTTGCTTCAGTATGTGGTTGTGTGCATGGAGCGTGTAATTCGGGTCCAGATGGAGACGGAAGGTGTCACTGTCAACCCCCGTATTCAGGACCAAAGTGTGACCAAAGTAAGGTTGATTATATCTCTGTTTATCTGTCAGAGCGTTAAAATGTTTCAAGAAACAAGTTTGTGGGGGAAAAATGAATATATAGTACTGTACTGTGCAAAAGTCTTGAGCGACGCCTCATTTCTTCATATTAAGTTATAGTAATATTAAACTAAATGATTAATAATTTTATTACGTTACTACGGCTCGATTCCCATCTCTGTATGCATGGAGTTTGCATGTTCTGCCTGTGCTTGGTGGGTTTCCTCCCAAAGACATGTAGGCTATTCTAATTGGTGATCCCAAATTGCCCGTAGTGCGTGAGTGTGTCTATGTGAGTGTGCCCTGCGATGGATTGGCACCCTGTCCAGGAATGTATCCTGCCTCGTGCCCTAAGTCTCCTGGGATAGTCTCCGGGTCCCCCGCAGCCCTGAATACAGGATAAAGCTGTGTAGAAGATAAGTGAGTGAGTGTTTATGTAACAACCTCAGCAGCAACCTCATTTCCCATCTCATTTGTTCAGCATTACGAGTATACTAATCATCGGCCTGATAATTTCTCATCATTGGCACCTGTTTCTAACTGGTTCATGTCTTAATTTGGATGTTTTTATGCTTAAATGATTTGAAGGTCATTGCGGCTTTACAAAAAAGAAAAAACTCTGAAACTGTTTAGGTATAGGGACCGGACTAAAAATGAGAGGCAAAAACTTGCCAAAAATCAGAATCTTGCCAAAAATCTAGAGAATTATTCCTCAAGACTACATTAGAAATACAAGAAAGCCTGTCTCTGTCAAGATGGACTAACCTGAGGTGACCAGAAGACGTAGCTTTAGCGGTTAGCCCAATGTAGCGTGGAGGATAAACCCAAACGCGGAAAGAAGCGAGCAGGCAGGATAACCACGCGATTTAGTTTAAGGACTCTCACAAAAACGGAGCAAGGGAAAAACACAAATTTAACCCGCGTCCTAGAAATACACACACAATAGCAAAAGACAACGGAACCAACATGTGAGTACTCACGGTTTGCTGAAACGACAACTGGAGCTGACATGGGCCGAACTCAATGACTGAGCGGTAAGCCATCGTTTGTTTACCTCTTTTATACTTCCTGGTTTTGCGCCCGTCTTACTTCCAGGTCCTAGTGCCGGGCGCAGATTGCGTGTGCATGACAGTCTCTTTGGAAGCCAAATATGACGAGGCCTTTACGAAGACTTTTAGTATTGTACCTCATATACAGTGGTGTGAAAAACTATTTGCCCCCTTCCTGATTTCTTGTTCTTTTGCATGTTTGTCACACTTAAATGTTTCTGCTCATCAAAAAACGTTAACTAATAGTCAAAGATAACTTAATTGAACACAAAATGCAGTTTTTAAATGAAGGTTTACATTATTAAGGGAGAAATAAAAACTCCAAATCTATATGGCCCTGTGTGAAAAAGTGATTGCCCCCCTTGTTAAAAAATAACTTAACTGTGGTTTTGTCACACCTGAGTTCAATTTCTGTAGTCACCCCCAGGCCTGATTACTGCCACACCTGTTTCAATCAAGAAATCACTTAAATAGGAGCTACCTGCCACAGAGAAGTAGACCAAAAGCACCTCAAAAGCTAGACATCATGCCAAGATCCAAAGAAATTCAGGAACAAATGAGAACAAAAGTAATTGAGATCTATCAGTCTGGTAAAGGTTATAAAGCCATTTCTAAAGCTTTGGGACTCCAGCGAACCACAGTGAGAGCCATTATCCACAAATGGCAAAAACATGGAACAGTGGTGAACCTTCCCAGGAGTGGCCGGCCGATCAAAATTACCCCAAGACCGCAGAGACAACTCATCCGAGAGGCCACAAAGGACCCCAGGACAACATCTAAAGACCTGCAGGCCTCACTTGCCTCAATTAAGGTCTGTGTTCACGACTCCACCATAAGAAAGAGACTGGGCAAAAACGGCCTGCATGGCAGATTTCCAAGGCGCAAACCACTTTTAAGCAAAAAGAACATTAAGGCTCGTCTCAATTTTGCTAAAAAACATCTCAATGATTGCCAAGACTTTTGGGAAAATACCTTGTGGACCGACGAGACAAAAGTTGAACTTTTTGGAAGGTGCGTGTCCCGTTACATCTGGCGTAAAAGTAACACAGCATTTCAGAAAAAGAACATCATACCAACAGTAAAATATGGTGGTCGTAGTGTGATGGTCTGGGGTTGTTTTGCTGCTTCAGGACCTGGAAGGCTTGCTGTGATAGATGGAACCATGAATTCTACTGTCTACCAAAAAATCCTGAAGGAGAACGTCCGGCCATCTGTTCGTCAACTCAAGCTGAAGCGATCTTGGGTGCTGCAGCAGGACAATGACCCAAAACACACCAGCAAATCTACCTCTGAATGGCTGAAGAAAAACAAAATGAAGACTTTGGAGTGGCCTAGTCAAAGTCCTGACCTGAATCCTATTGAGATGTTGTGGCATGACCTTAAAAAGGCGGTTCATGCTAGAAAACCCTCAAATAAAGCTGAATTACAACAATTCTGCAAAGATGAGTGGGCCAAAATTCCTCCAGAGCGCTGTAAAAGACTCGTTGCAAGTTATCGCAAACGCTTGATTGCAGTTATTGCTGCTAAGGGTGGCCCAACCAGTTATTAGGTTCAGGGGGCAATTACTTTTTCACACAGGGCCATGTAGGTTTGGATTGTTTTTCTCCCTAAATAATAAAACCCCTCATTTAAAAACTGCATTTTGTTTTTACTTGTGTTATCTTTGACTAATAGTTAAATGTGTTTGATGATCAGAAACATTTTGAGTGACAAACATGCAAAAGAATAAGAAATCAGGAGGGGGGCAAATAGTTTTTCACACCACTGTACATCCTACTGTAAATAAAGTCTTTAATACATTTACATTTAGGCATTTGGCAGACGCTCTTATCCAGAGCGACTTTTTAAAATTTTTTTTTTATCTCATTACACATCTGAGCAGTTGAGGGTTAAGGGCCTTGCTCAAGGGCCCAACAGTGGCAACTTGATGGTTGTGGGGTTTGAACCTGGATCTTCCGAACCGTAGTCCAATGCCTTAACCACTGAGTTACCCCTGGCCCTTAATAGTTACTGTATGTAGCTAACAAATACTGAAAGCATCAACTAGGCCAAAAAGAAAGTTTGTTATGCTTTTATGCTTAAATAATATAGCTTTCTGTTTTAATAATGTAAAAAAAAAAAGATCGCTGGTTCGAACCCCGGGTGATGCTGTTGCCTCTCACAGCTGGAGGCATAGAGAGAGCTGATTGGCCGAGCTCTCTCAGAGGGGAGGGATGAGATGTACTACGCGTTCCCACATTAACGACGGCTCTACAAGCCAATTAAGGGCGTCTGTGAGCTCGCATAAGCGAAAGGAGTGAATAGCTTTGATCTTCCGTGTGTGTTACGCCGCCCCCAACGGTGCGTGAGCAAGCAGTTCGAAAAAAATGGTCGGTGACGTCACGTGGGTCGGAGGAAACACATGGGCGGTCTATGGCCCTCCCTACTGAGTGGCTGTATGAGCATAATGTGGGAGCCCCTAGTGACTGGGAGGAACTGTGCACGACAAAATTAGGGGAGAAAATCTGGCAAAAATTGGGGTGGGGTGGGGGGGATAAAATAAAAAAATTATTAAAAAAAAACTGAAAATCTATTTCTATCTGCATGATTCCTAATAACTCTACTTTGGAACTTGAAGCCACATGACACCAAGCTATAACTGATTTTTTCATCAAGCTATGCTGTAACTATGTGCGACCCTGTGAATCCATAGTTTGTAGTTTTCAGAATGCATTGCAAACCTGAATACTAAACGAATCTTAGTTTATCCATATCATTATTATTTTTTATTTTAATCTTTGTTAGAGCTGTTTTTATTTGACAGATTTTAGCATTTATAGTATATTTGTTTCATGCATTAATTTATATAACAGAAATCAGCAATACCAAGGTGAAATAATAACAAAATACATGCATAACCAAAAAAAATAAAGTCTCATCCTTTAAAATTCAATCACTTTTAGCTTTGACACACAGTGTGGTGGCTAATTCATGTGTGAAACTGATTCCTCATGCTCCCAGAACCACTCTTTCATAATTCCTGGAATTTGCCTGTGCTGTCAGGGACAAAAACATCCAGTCATGTGATACCCTGGTCATTAAGTACATTCAGGTCACCATCTGCAACAACCTCAGATCATATCACTGCCTCCAGAGGAGGTTACAGCATGATGGGATAATTGCTTCATGTGATTCCTTCTCTGATACACCAACCTTGAATAGGGTCAATCTTGATCTTTTTACACATAACCTTTTCACATTGCTCCAAAGTCCAATCTTTATGCTCCCCTATTTTTACTATGCAGCTTCACAAATTGCTCTCCCTTCTCCGTCTTCAGACCACATCTTCCTGAAAGTTGAAGGTTCAGTACTATCCTTACAGGTCTTGATATTGTGTTAAAGGGTCTTAACCCAGTTCCAGTTCAACTTCAAATCTCCTTAGTTGTTCTCCTTAGTTGATGCTCAACTTAACTTTTATTTGGCCAGGCACTGTATAAGCTCCATACAGTATACTGTATATGTGTAGCTGTAAAGATTAATGTTTAATAAACCTTGGATCTACAACCTTGTAAAAATGTAGACATTGTGTAAATCACATAGTACAGTAAAAAGTTTTAGCTTGACAGAGTAAGAAAGTTGAAATCACAGAATAATTATTTGAGGGACAGTAATTTGCTGTGATGAGTTCTGCTTATTTTTACACTATGAAGTGATAATGATCAGGAACATGTTCTATGATGGAGCTGGAGCACCAGGAAAACAGGAAGTACAACAGGAAGCAAAACAAAGGCTCAACCGCACATAGTTATTCCCCCTTTTGAATCATGGCAAACAGAAGGCAAACTGGAAATCAAACATTACAGTATATATACATACATGGTGGTATCAAAAAGGTTCGAGATTTACACACCACAGATCTCGTCGCTTTCGCCGTACGTCCTTTCTTACATGCCTTAAAACCTGGCAGTATAATTTGTTAATGATGGTGTGGCCCCTAGGGATGAATTCTTGATTCACAATGCCACGAATGTCAAAAAAGATGATGAGCATGCACTTGATCAAGCTGCAGAACTTTTTCCGATCCTTTTCGGCCGTGAAGACTTTTGCTTCCTCTCAAGGTGGTACCAACACACACAAGTTTTGTCACCAGTAATGATACTTGACATGATTGTTGATGTGGATGGTTCATCCACGGCAAACTGATGGAGTTCTTAGAAGACTTTGATAAAATATTCCTTCTGCTCCTTATGAGTAACATTACAAAATCAGTATTTGGTGTATATAATATAATAACCACGATTGCAATTACAGCTTTCATACGTTTTGGCATGCTCTCCACCAGTTTTTCCACATTGGTTTTGGGTACATTTTTACCACTCCTTTTGCAAAATAAGCAAACAGCTCAGCTTTGCTTAATGGTTTCTGACCATCCATCTTTCTCTTGATAACATTCCAGATGCTTTTGGGAGTAAATTGCAGTAGTCTCTTATTTTTTTCCAGAGCTATATATACTTATATTGAAATTAGTACCAAATCTTTTAATGATATGTTGTATGTAGAAACTCTGACAAAAAAAAGGGTTGCATAACAGTTTGCACCTATTATGGTGCAAAATATACTTTGTACTATTGAAAATATGACAATTATCAGGTAACAAATTTACCTCAACATCATCAGAGGTCTAGAGCTTGAAAAATATTTTTAATTTTAACTGTTGGCTTTCTCCTTATGCAGTTTCGTCTTCATGTTCAGACTGCAGTCTCTACTCTTACTGCAAAGGAGAGGGTGCAAGTGCTCAGTGCGAATGCCTTCCATCTTTTAAAAAGGTTGGACGCGTCTGTGTAGGTACGATCTTTTAAGACAATTACATTTTGCATATTGCATGTAAAAACAAGTAAAAATTAAGCTACATTTAGACATTTTCATTAAAATACATTAAAACCAAAAGTTAAGGCCACTGTTTCGGATACATTAGATGCAGAAATATATGTAAATAATAAATATAAAAATAGATGGCTTTTGGTTAATCTGAAAATGTCCCTACCTGTGTTTACTTGGAAAATATTAACTTTAATCACATTCTCTCTCATCCAACATTCAGTGAATGGAATTGGCTGGTTTTCAGCTTGTAAAGTTTGCTTTCCAAATACTGCAAATGAGTGGGTTTTAAAATCCACTCATTTCACAAACCAGTATCAAAACACTGCAATTGCAAATTAGTTTTTAAAATCGCCTGCTCCCAATTGCTCAACATCTACTCAAGACTTTTAAGGCATATAAGGCGTTAAAATTTTCTGTTTCTTTATAATCCTTCAAGTGGTACACTTTGAACTATTCACACATTGGCATCCCGTGTTGTAGGAGTGAATTATTTGCTAAGTTTGTTTCAAAATAATGATTATGGTGACAGACAGAGTTACATGCTTTTTAAATTTAAAGTTAATGGTAGTACTAATGAGGCGGCGCGGTGGTGTAGTGGTTAGCACTGTCGCCTTGCACCTCCAGGGTCTGGGTTCGATTCCCCGGCCAGGCTCGGTTCCTGTCTCTGTGTGCATGGAGTTTGCATGTTCTCCCCGTGCTTGGTGGGTTTCCTCCGGGTACTCCGGTTTCCTCCCACAGTCCAAAGATATGCAGGTTAGGCTAATTGGCGTTCCTAAATTGCCCGTAGTGTGTGATTGGGTGTGTGAGTGTGTGTATGTGTGTGTGCCCTGCGATGGATTGGCACCCTGTCCAGGGTGTACCCCGCCTGGTGCCCGAGGTCTCCTGGGATAGGCTCCGGGTCCCCCGCGACCCTGAACACAGGATTAAGCGGTATAGAAAATGGATGGATGGATGGTAGTACTAATACTATAACTAGTGACTCATAATTCACAACCCTTTGAATTATACAGAGGTATAGGCTATAGATCATTGTGAGCTGCAGGGAAAAGGCAAATCCTACCTGAAGTGCACACCCAGTCAGTGGATGAGGGGATAAAATTTACATGAACTGTCACATGACACTATTAGAAAATATCACCAACTGTTACATAAAACAATTATTAGCTAAGATGAGTAAAAAAAAGCTTATTAAAGGATGTATTTGTGGTTAGCTCACTTTACATTACAATATGCAGTCATGTGTACAAGTACCCCATCTCTTTATTCTACTGTATGTGTTTAAGTGTAAAAACATAAGAAATAGCAAATTATATCAGAGTATTCTAATGGGAGGCCATCTGTTAGACAGCTAAAGTTTTGTTGAAATTGACACATGCAAACAGGACAATGATCTGAAGCACACCAATAAATCCACATCAAAATGGCTGAAAAAAATAATTAAGGTTTTGGAATGGGCTAGTCAAAGTCCAATCATCAACCCAATTGAAATGCCATGGCAACATCATAAGAGAGATGTGCATAAGTGAATGCCAAAAAAAGGTTTCTCTACAAGCTATGAATCATGGTTTGGGGGGGGGGGGGTCTTTTTCATTTTATATTTATTAAATGAATAATGGTATCATGAAAAAAGTTATATGTTGTTTGTCTGAGGTTGTATTTGTACTACAATACTAATACCGGGTAAAATCAGATGATTTTTATTACGTTTATACCTAACATTAAAAGAGGGGTACTAACGCTTGCTCATGACTGTAATAGTAAAAATATGAAAAAGTAAAAACACAACATAAAATGTCTTCTCACATTTACCTAACTCTACTGCCCATTGGACAGACATGCCAACTTTGATTATTAAAAATTGTTCATGACAGTTGTTCCTATAAAATTTCAGGGATTTGCAGCAAGGATATTTGTGACATAAATGCAGATTGTTCATACAAGGGTGCAGGGCAATTTCAGTGCACTTGCAAGGCTGGTTTTGAGGGAGATGGCAAATTCTGCATCCCGGTCAACTCTTGCTCTCAAAATAATGGAGGCTGTCCAACAAGCTCCACTGTTTGTGAAGTCACTGGACCAGGCCAGGTAATTGTTGGGATAAAATTCATATCAATGAACTCTTTCCTGTATACATAACATTCATATAGATTCCTTTATTCGTGTTAGTTTTGTGATAAATGTGTTTGTGTTCAGTCAAAATGTGTGTGTCAGAGTGGGATGGAAGGATCAGACCCTCATGCTGGCTGCAGGCTGAAATCTGCCTGTAAGGATGGCACATGCCACAGGACTGCACGATGTGAAACTGGACAAGATGGATTAGCCAGGTCTCTCTTCAATATTCACTCTTTTCAATGTATTGGTATTTTGTTAATACATAAATGACAAGGCTCACCCTCAAATGTACTCAATTATATCGTGCTTGGACTTTATACGGTCACCTCAAATAACTTTAATGTTATTCACGAAATAGAAACAACAGAAAAGAACAGTACTCACATAAGTGAGCTCCACAAAATATTTTCAATACATCAAATATTGCATCTGTAGTTTGTAAACAACCCCTGCAACCCCTTTTTATATTTTTTATATTTTCATCTCAGTTTGATAATACACCATGGCCCCAATTTACTAAGATCCCAAATAACCAGTGCTAAGTTGTGTGTTATAATGATTAATTTTGCATACATTTGTGCATTTAGGAATTGCAAAACCGGGTAAAGTAGCAACTTTACTAAGTTTTTGTATTTGCTGATCAAATTAAGAGTGTAGCAGATTATTATTTTACTTTATTTTGATAATTTAATAAGTGGTTTTATGTTTTTCTTTAACTGATGAAAAATGTATGACCAAAAAATAGGCATTATTTTCTAACACACATTTGCCACTTTTGAAGCTACATTCAAGCTTAATACTACTGTATGTTGGATAAAAAAATATTGAGCTCCATTGACACCATTCTGTATCAGATGTATTCTTTATCACTATTTTGCAAATTTATGCAAAATAGCATATTCACAGCAAATTCTCAAAATGCTGTGATTAATTTATTTTGTTTGTTTAAAACACAGAAACATTTAGTATCTTACGGCTTATATCTTTTTGTTTTGCAAAACTTAGCTTTTTAAATCCTAAAAACTAAAAACTTTTTAGTTAGGATTTGTGCTGTAGAGCTTGGTACTGTGAGTGGGTTAGGGTTAGGAGTGCAATGGCATATAATGGTATATACAGTAGATGTTAGGTACATGTAGCTACAAATTCACTGAAGAAATTGGATTACCATTCTAATTCTTCAAAGATTCTGAGACATATAAATCAGTATTTGTGAAACTGTTGTCCTTTTTTTTTTTTTTTTTAGGTGTGTTTGTACTCAGAGACAGATCAGCGATGGGTGGCGCTGTTATGGTGATATCATAGAGCGTGTTTTGGAACTGGATCAGGAAGGCAGCCAAGCAGGAAAGCTCACCGGAAGCATTTCATTGTTTGGTACTATTGCTGAAATTATTCATAGATTATCTGTCCTTTCTTGAACTTATTCATACTGCAGATATTTAAAATTAGACATCATGTATCTAGTACACATTCATTCTTACAGAAAGAGGATGTAAGCTCATTCTGAGCAAGCATGGCCCGTTTACAGCTTTCATCCCAGTGAATACATCAGAGGTGAGCAAAAGTAGAAATTTTAATTGCTTTTTAATATATTTTAATTATTTATTATTTAATGATGTATACATTTCCTTTTATATATAATCGTTTAGCTTAGGCTCATATCAAATGTATAAAATGTATGTAAAATTTTTTATAAAAAAATAAGGCCAAATTATACTGGTGGCATAAAAATGGCAATTTCTGAAAACCTATACACTTATAGTCCCCTCCTCTCAAAATATTGGAATGTCAAGGCCGGTTCTTTTATTATTATTTTTGTTTATAAATTGAGGGCATTTGGGTTTGAGATCAAAATTAGACTAATGACAATAGACTATATCTCTTTAGGCAATTTGTAGCTATCCATGGATAAACTTAACCAGGGGAGAAATCACCCCTCCATCTCCATACTTGACAGTGGGCATGAGGTGTTTTTTCTGAAATGCCTTTTGGTTTACACTAAACATGACGCTGGGCATTACAGTACATAGGACATTGTTCCAGAAATGTTGGTTCAGTCATGCTTCCATGTTCTTTTTAGACAAAAGAGATGTCATGGACAATTAACGTGCTCAGTTTGACCTGTAGGGTCTGAGATGTAGCTCTTACATTTTTTAAATTGTATTTCTCTGAACGTTGCATGGTCTGACCTTGGCGGTCTAGGACTTCCAGTCCTGCGAAGATTGGCAACTGACTTGAATGCTTTTCACTCGTGAATAATTTTTCTTACTGTAGAACATTAACCTTTTCCAGATTCATTGCTTTAAAAAAAAAAAAAAAAAAAAAACATTGTTTATGATCTTCCTTCTTGGCATTGTATTGGCACACAGCTCAATGCTCCAGACCAGCAAACTATCAAAACATCTGCTTTTCCAGAGGTCTGCTCACCTGCTGATGTAATGGGTGAAGTTTCCAGACCACTTCATGCTTCTGTCGGCTGATAAGCTTCATAGTGATGCCGATATCCTTTTTCAGCAGGACTTACCACCTTCCCACAGTGGCAAAACTACCACTACCTTGTTTGCCAACCATGATATTACTAACCTGAACCCCCACAGAGAATTCATGGGGTTTTGTCATGAGTACGATGAGGAACACCTGACCCATCAATTCAAATGAGCTGAAGGCTGCTATCTAAGCAACCTGGTTTTTAATAACACCTCATCAATGTCACATGCTGATTGCCTCCATGCCATGCCACACCACACTGAGACAGTCATTTGTGCTAAATGAGCCCCAACCAAGTATTAAGTGCATAAATTAACATACTTTTTCAGAATTTCTATACTGTAAATTATTTTTCTTCTCATCTCTACGTAATGGAATAATAGGTGTGTGTGTGTGTGTGTGTGTGTGTGTCTTTGTAGCTATCCATGGATAAACTTAACCAGGGGAGAAAAGCAGAAGCCATCTGCAAACATCACCTCATTCTTGGCCAACGTCTTTATAACGATTTGCAAGGACAAGACTTATGGACATATGGAGGAGAACCTATGAGATTTAAATCAAACAAGGTGAATTATGATTCTAAAACAAAAATTTTTAGAGTTCTACATGTAATGTCTACTTAGAGCTTATTTTTGCTTGTACTTTGCAGAAGTTCATCTCAAAAAATTATCCTGATACACTGTTGACAATAATCATGAGTGACATACCCGCATCCAATGGAATTATTCATATAGTGGACAAAGTATTTACTTTTGCTACTGTAGACGCTTCTGACAATACTGAGGTAAAGTAATGATTTAAATTCCTGGTGTTAAGAGTGATACAAAGTTTATTTTATATAGTGTGTCCCTTATTTAAATTATATTTTATCAGCCAAGACATGCCTAATAGTGCTAGTAGGCAAATTGCTAATTTGAGCTACCAGCTTAGCACTTTGCAAAGTGCATGCTAAAACCATCATACACATGCATCACTCTGTCCTGTGTTCTTCAGTAAGTAAAGAATAAACATTATAACACTGAAATAGATTATTTTCTAATAACAAATATTATTCCACATTAAACAAAAACACAGAAATAAAAAAAGCATTTTAGCTAATTCGCTATTATTATCTTTTAAAGAATGACATCATTTGTTCATTTGTTTATAATTGTGCTTAATTTTTTTAAAAGTCAGTTCCTGTTAGGGGGGCTTCCGGTGGTAAGATGAGGAAGTAGTCGTGTTTCGCTCGCGCTCTCATTGACTTTTATTTTATTAGCGTTAATTACGCATAACTTTACCCTGAAGTGAGTTAATTCTGTTCTTACCAAGAGCCTGCATCTAAGGTCGACATATTTGTAGGAAAATGGCAAGTAAAAATGTAAAAAAATCGACGACAAGACAAACGCGGCTCGATAGCCCTGTCTTAAAGCAAAACATGGAGGCCGCTGTGATTCCTACAAGTGGCGTCAGCATCTGCGGTGAGCCATTCTCGCTTGAAGATAATTCACTTCTTCAACTGATCAAAACTGAATTGACATCCTCCCGCGAACAGATGACAGAGATACTTAAAACAGAAATGGCGAGTTTTCGAACTGAGGTCGGATTGATGGTCGAAACCCTCCGCTCGGATGTCAAAACTAAAATAGATGCCTTGCAATTGGAGATAGCGGGCCAAATTCATTCCGTTCAAACCAAACAAGCTGATATATCTGACACCATGGAGAAAATGGAAACAACACTCAACTCTCATCATGACTCGCTCGGAACAATTGAATCCACAGTTTCAACTCTAAAAGTCTATAAGTCGCCGCCAAAATCTGCGAATTATAGGTATACCTGAAGACTCGGAGAAGGGCCGACCCTGTCACGACCCGCCAAGCCACAGCTCCACCATGATTTCAGAAGTACTCCTGCTCCACGTTCCCTACCACTCCTTACATCTCACCTCCTCATCTCCCGCCCTCCACACACCTGTGCACTATCTGTAATCATTTCCCCTACCTATTTAAACCACACATTAACAGAACCTCATCGCCAGATTATTGTGTGCCTTCCATAGCCCAATTCTCCAGCGTTTTGTTTCATACTCTGACTCTCTGATACTGACCACGCTTTGTTTTTCTCGACCACGTTATTGTCTCATGTTTTGGATTTCCATGCTCACGGATTTTGTTATTGACCATTGGAATTGTTTCAACGACTACGAACTCGGATCACGGACTTTGCCTCGTCTTTCTGGTACTGAACTTTGCCCGCCCCCGACCACGAGAAAGCTTAACGGAACCAGCCACCAACCTGCGCGACGTCTCCATTCACTCGCCGGCTCACGGCACTTCCGCATTCCGACGCGGGACACACACAGCGCTCTCGCCGGCTCACAGCACTTCCGCATTCCCCCCAGGCTCAAGTTACACACAGAGCTCTCACTCCGGCTTCCGCATTCCTGCGCCTCTCTCTCCCTCTCTCTGCACACGCAGCCCCCCAGCGCAGAGCAGCAGGCGCTTCAGCAACAAACACGTTTGCAGAGAAGAACCACTGCCAAGTCAGTTTTGAATCTCACGTCCAACATAATAAATTCCTGGAAGTTGCTCCACTGCACTTGGATCCATCCCGACCTGCAACCCTAACAGTATAATCTGGCCATCTAATGGATCCAGCAGAAGCAGCTCGCCTGAGGGGGGCACTGGAGAGCCAGGGAGCCCTCTTAGGCAATCACCAACAAGAAATTAGGCAGGTCACCTCCACGCTTCAAACCATCACGGAAACCTTAGGGTCACTTACCATTCAGCTACAGCAAACACAACCACCCTCGGCACCTATCCCACAGCCTTCTCTCCCAGTACATGCCACTGGTCATGAACCACGCCTACCTGCCCCACCCACTTATGATGGTGACCCGTCTACCTGTCGCTCCTTCTTGTCGCAGTGTTCCCTCGTTCTTGAACTGCAGGCCGCTTCATTTCCCACTGAACGCTCCAAAGTGGCTTATATAATCACGCTCCTCTCAGGGAAAGCAAGGGAGTGGGGAACAGCATTATGGGATGCCCAGGTCCCTTGCTGCTTCATGTACAAAACATTCACTGATGAGATGAGGAGGGTTTTCGACCATTCGTTCACAGGACACCAGGCGGCAGGTCAGATACTTCAACTACGCCAGGGATCCAGCTCTGTTTCCAACTACGCTATTGATTTTCGGACACTGGCGCCCTCCTGTGGTTGGGATGAAAAGCCCCTTTTTGATTGTTTTCACAACGGTCTCTCGGACTCAATCAAGGATGAGCTTGCGGCCCGAGAGCTCCCATCAGACCTGCAGGGCCTAATTGACTTGGCAACACGCATTGACGCCCGTAAACAATCCCGACGCGAGGAACACCGGCCCTTCAGTAAAATTTACACCCCTGCGCCCAAACTCACTACCCCTGAGCCACCTCCTGATCCAATGCAAATAGGCCGCGCACATATCTCCCCAAGGGAGCGTCAGCGCCGTAATGATGATGGGGCCTGCTTCTACTGTGGCCAGGTAGGCCATGTTGTTCGCTCCTGTCCACTAAAAAGGTCGGGCCCCCCAGTAGTTCTGGGGTTACAGGGCAGCCCTGCTTCCACTCTTTCCCCAGATCAGCGTTCATGTTTTCCTGTCACCTTGACCCTGGACAGCTGCTCCTTCATCACCCACGCTCTAGTAGACTCCGGGGCAGACCAAAACCTGATCTCCACCTCTGCCGCTTCACAATTCAAAATCCCGCTCACTTCTCTGTCTCGACCATTCGTCGTTCAGGCCCTTGATGGCAGTAGGCTCGCTCCTATCACTCATCGCACCGCTCCAGTTACCTTACAGTTTTCCGGCAATCACATCGAGACCATCACCTTTCTCGCTGTCCAAAACGCTCACGCACCCATTGTCTTGGGCCTCCCGTGGTTAAGATTACATAACCCCCACATAGATTGGTTAAAACGAAGCATCCTGGCCTGGAGCCCCACCTGCCTCTCGTCATGTCTGCGCTCTGCTACCACAGGGCGACTCTCTCCCACCTTCGAAGAGGAAATCCCTGACCTGACCAAAGTACCAATTGAATATCATGATCTTCGACAGGTCTTTAGCAAATCACGGGCTGTCTCTCTACCACCTCATCGCCCCTATGATTGTGCTATCGATCTTCTCCCTGGCACCTCCCCTCCTAAGGGCCGACTGTATTCTCTCTCCCGCCCAGAGAGAGAGGCTATGGAACAATACATTAACGAGTCACTCGCAGCAGGTATAATTCGCCCCTCCTCCTCACCTGCAGGAGCAGGATTCTTTTTTGTAGATAAGAAAGACAAGTCTCTCAGACCCTGCATTGATTACAGGGGATTAAATGAGATCACGGTCAAGAATCGCTACCCTCTCCCATTAATGTCTTCAGCCTTTGAACTACTCCAGGATGCCTGCGTGTTCACAAAGCTTGACCTAAGGAACGCCTACCATCTGGTCCGAATAAGGGAGGGCGATGAATGGAAAACTGCCTTCAATACCCCTACTGGCCATTACGAGTACCTGGTTGTTCCGTTCGGCCTAACCAACGCCCCAGCAGTCTTCCAGGCACTCATCAATGATGTCCTCAGAGACTTCCTCAACGTCTCAGTGTTCGCCTACCTCGATGACATTTTAATCTTTTCACGCTCTGAGGAGGAACACAAGCTCCACGTCCGTCAAGTTCTGCAACGCCTGCTAGAAAACAAGCTGTATGTCAAGGCAGAGAAATGCGAGTTTCACTGCTCCTCCACCTCTTTTCTCGGCTTCTTTATCTCACCGTCCGGCATCCAAATGGACCCCACCAAGGTTAAGGCGGTAACTGACTGGCCACTACCATCTTCCAGACGGGAACTTCAGCGCTTCCTGGGATTTGCCAATTTTTACCGTCGCTTTATCAAGAATTACAGCATGGTGGCAACCCCACTCACAGCACTCACGTCGACCAAGACCCCGTTTCACTGGAACCCCCTGGCAAGCAACGCCTTCGACGAGCTCAAGCGTCGATTTACCATGGCACCCATCCTCACCCTACCCGATCCCTCCCTCCAGTTTGTAGTGGAAGTGGACGCTTCTGAGACCGGTGTAGGGGCCATCCTCTCTCAAAGATCACCTAAGGACAACAAACTTCACCCTTGCTCCTTCTTCTCACGCCAACTCACACCCCCAGAACGAAACTATGACATTGGAGATCGGGAACTCTTGGCAGTCAAACTGGCCCTCGAAGAATGGAGACACTGGCTGGAAGGAGCCGAACACCCTTTTCTTGTATGGACAGATCACAAGAACCTTGAATATCTAAAATCGGCCAAAAGACTTAATTCTCGTCAGGCGCGGTGGTCACTTTTTTTTTCTCGCTTCCACTTCACACTATCATACCGGCCAGGCTCTAAGAACATTAAACCCGACGCTCTCTCCCGGCAATTTTCCACCTCCCAGCACACACCCACAGCTGAAACCATCCTCCCCCCCCATGTCTTGTGGCTACTATGCGGCTAGAAGTGGAAAACCTAGTTCAGCGAACCCTTGATCAGGAACCAGGCCCAAGTAATGTCCCCCCCAGGATGCTTTTTGTCCCTGCGTCAGTGAGACCCCAAGTACTTGGCTGGGCTCACAGCTCTAGGTTGGCTTGTCACCCTGGGGTGACACGCACACTTTCACTCCTACAGCAACGGTTCTGGTGGTCTACTATTAAGGAAGATGTCAAGGAATTTATAGCCGCCTGTGACATCTGTTTGAGAAATAAGACAACTAACCGCCCCCCTGAGGGCCTCCTAAGACCCCTCCCCATCCCCCATCGGCCCTGGTCTCACATCTCTATCGACTTTGTCACTGGACTACCACCATCCGACAATAACACGTGCATCTTGACCATTGTAGATCGGTTCTCCAAATCAGCCCATTTCATTCCGTTACCCAAGCTTCCGTCCGCCAAAGAAACAGCCGAAGTTCTGATCAACCAGGTTTTTCGTCTCCATGGACTTCCGCTGGACATTGTTTCTGACAGAGGGCCTCAATTCTCAGCTCGTTTCTGGAAGGCATTTTGTGGCCTTATTGGTGCTACCCCCAGCCTCTCTTCTGGTTTTCACCCCCAGACCAATGGACAAACTGAACGCATGAACCAGGAACTGGAAAAAACATTAAGGTGCATGGCCTCTCGGGACGCAGCTTCCTGGAGTCGTTTCCTACCCTGGGTGGAATATGCCCACAACTCGCTCCCTACCTCCTCCACAGGGCTGTCCCCGTTCCATTGCTGCCTTGGGTATCAGCCACCACTATTCCCCTCCCAGGAAGAGGAAGCGGCAGTTCCCTCTGCCCAAGCCTTCGTCCGCCGATGCAGAAGAACTTGGCAGCGGGCTCGTGCCCAATTACAACGCACTGTCAGCTCCTTCCAGCGTCAGGCTAACCGCCACCGTTTACCAGCTCCCAGATATCACATCGGCCAAAGGGTCATGTTATCTACTCGTGACCTTCCCCTCAAAACCACCTCTAGGAAACTCTCGCCAAGGTTCATTGGCCCGTTCACAATCACTCGTATTATCAACCCATGCTCTGTCCGGTTGGCCTTACCTCTATCCATGCGCCGGATCAACCCCACTTTTCATGTCTCACAGATTCGCAGACTGGTCTCCTGCCCACTATCTCCACCCATCCAACCCCCCCTCCTCCTCGACTCATAGACGGGGGTGAGGCCTTCACAGTCCGTAGAATCCTCAAATCTCGCCGCCGTGGACGTGGTCTCCAATACCTTGTGGACTGGGAGGGCTACGGCCCTGAGGAGAGAAGTTGGGTACCTACCAGGTTCATCCTGGACCGCTCCCTCATCAGTGATTTTCACAGACTCCACCCTGAGGCACCTGCTAGAACGCCAGCTGGCGTTCATAGGGGGGGGGGTACTGTCACGACCCGCCAAGCCACAGCTCCACCATGATTTCAGAAGTACTCCTGCTCCACGTTCCCTACCACTCCTTACATCTCACCTCCTCATCTCCCGCCCTCCACACACCTGTGCACTATCTGTAATCATTTCCCCTACCTATTTAAACCACACATTAACAGAACCTCATCGCCAGATTATTGTGTGCCTTCCATAGCCCAATTCTCCAGCGTTTTGTTTCATGCTCTGACTCTCTGATACTGACCACGCTTTGTTTTTCTCGACCACGTTATTGTCTCATGTTTTGGATTTCCATGCTCACGGATTTTGTTATTGACCATTGGAATTGTTTCAACGACTACGAACTCGGATCACGGACTTTGCCTCGTCTTTCTGGTACTGAACTTTGCCCGCCCCCGACCACGAGAAAGCTTAACGGAACCAGCCACCAACCTGCGCGACGTCTCCATTCACTCGCCGGCTCACGGCACTTCCGCATTCCGACGCGGGACACACACAGCGCTCTCGCCGGCTCACAGCACTTCCGCATTCCCCCCAGGCTCAAGTTACACACAGAGCTCTCACTCCGGCTTCCGCATTCCTGCGCCTCTCTCTCCCTCTCTCTGCACACGCAGCCCCCCAGCGCAGAGCAGCAGGCGCTTCAGCAACAAACACGTTTGCAGAGAAGAACCACTGCCAAGTCAGTTTTGAATCTCACGTCCAACATAATAAATTCCTGGAAGTTGCTCCACTGCACTTGGATCCATCCCGACCTGCAACCCTAACAGACCCACTGAATTTATGTCTGATTTCTTCTTGGAGATGTTAGTTGAGGACATATCGGATCTTCAGTCAGTGGTTTTGGACCGTGCTCATCGCACCCTCGCCCCGAAACCTCGCGCCGGGGACAGGCCCAGAGCAATGATTGTTCGACTTCACTATTTCTCTGATAAAGCCAAGATTCTTCAAGCTTCCAGGAAGCGTGGGGAGCTTACATTTCGCGGAGCACGGGTGCATATTTTCCCGGATATGAGCGCTGATTTGAGTCGCAAAAGAGCAGCTTTCAACTCGGTGAAAATTAAACTTAAACAGGCGAGGATCTCCTTCGGTATATACCATCCAGCGGATTTACGGTTCACCTTTGAGAACACCAGACTATCCTTCAAGTCACCGTCAGAGGCAGACGCCTACTACGAGCAACATATTAAACCGAAACTGAGTGCTCCGGCCGCCGAATAGCTCGTCCCTTTTGATGTTTATTACAGGGTATCCGGTAATATTTAGAACAATAATTTCTTTTGGAATAACAAGGTAATTACGTGTTTAAAAATCATTTAAGTTGAGCGCCTGAAAGAAGCCCGATGCGTTTGGAAACGCCAAAGGGTAGTTACAGGTGGGGTGTTCTTTTTCCCTTGCTTCTTATTCGGGAAGCTGGTTGGGGGGTGGGGTGGGTTCGAAGGGTTTGTTTTATATTTAAATGTGTTCATGTTTTCAGATGCTATTGTGTACTGACGTTAAGAATATTTCAGATAGAATGCATCAGTTGTGTATATATTAAACAACACTGTAAACCTGGGACATAATGGATCACCCATAGTGAACTTTGTGAGCTGGAACGTGAAAGGGGTTAACAATATTATTAAGCGTAATAAGACCCTTACTCATTTGAGGAAACTAGAGGCAAATATATTATTTCTGCAAGAAACCCACTTGGTATCAACGGACCATTATAAATTGCAAAAACCCTGGATTGGACAAATATACCATTCAGACTTTCAGTCAAGATCTAGAGGCGCTGCAATTCTTATCAGTAAAAACACTCCATTCTGTGTAAACAATGTTCAAAGTGATAGAGGAGGAAGATTTGTAATAGTAACAGGTACGCTTTATGATATCCCCTTGATATTAGCCAATATTTACGCTCCAAATTGGGATGATGTATCATTTATGAAAAAAATATTTACCAGTTTTTCTAATCTGACCACGCATAAACTAATATTAGGGGGAGATTTTAACTGTGTGCTCCACCCCACTTTAGATCGGTCTTCAACATCACCCTACAATATCACTAAATCCGCCACGTTTATAAATGCTTTTGTGGAGACCTACAAATTATCTGACCCTTGGCGTTCTCTATATCCAAACCTGATAGGTTTTCTTTTTTTTCTCCAGTACATCTGTCATATTCCCGAATCGACTATTTCTTAATAGATGATAAACTACTCACCTCTGTCACTGATTGTAAATATGAATCTATTGTGATTTCAAATCACTGCCCGGTAATACTAAAACTGACATTTCCCAAATCATCAATTCGTAAGACATGGCGCTTTGATAATTTCATTCTTTCTGACCCATCCTTTGTAGACCTAATTAATAGTAGAATAGAATTTTTTCTATCTGTCAATGTGACCCCAGATATCAGTAAAGCTATAGTCTGGGAATCTTTAAAAGCCTATATCAGGGGAGAGATAATTTCATTTACTTCATGGGATAAAAAAAAAAGAAATCAGAGGTTGAATGATCTTATGAACCAAATTAAACAATTAGATCTGAAAGGGGCAAGTAAACCATCTCCGGATGTTTTTAAAGAAAGAACTAAGATACAAACGGAGATTGATCTAATAACTTCCGAGCAAACGGAACGACTTCTACTCCAATCCCGCTCCAAATTCTTTGAATCATCAGACAAATCAGGAAAGATCCTCGCTCAGCAAATAAGGCAGCATTCTGCAGCAAATATTATAACTTCTATTCGTAAGAGTGATGGGAAGATCACAAAGGATGAGTTAGAAATTAATGCGGTCTTTGAACAATTTTATTCAACCCTATATTCATCTGAAATTGATTATAACTCTCAAGAACTTGATTCTTTTTTCGATTCTATCAATTTACCCCAAATCTTACCGGATGATAATACAGGACTGGAGAAACTTCTAGCACTAGAAGAACTTAATGCAGCACTCTCATGCATGCAAAATTCAAAAGCTCCTGGGCCGGATGGCTTCACGGTAGAATTTTACAAAACATTTAAAGATAAACTAATGCCGCTGCTACTTGAGGTACTTGAAGAATCATTCTCTAGAGGTCTTCTCCCTCATACATTTTATCAAGCAACGATTTCAGTTTTACCCAAAAAGGGCAAGGACACTTTGGATTGTGGTTCATTCCGACCTATATCTTTGCTAAATGTTGACTGTAAAATATTGGCGAAGGTCCTGGCCAGGAGATTGGAGGATGTTCTTCCTACTATTATAGATCCGGACCAAACTGGTTTTATTAAAAAACGATTTTCTTTTTTTAATGTACGCAAGGTATTTGATATTGTTTACTCCCCTAACTTGGATAAGTATAAACCAGAAATTTTAATATCTCTAGATGCGGAAAAAGCCTTTGACAGAGTAGAATGGAGATATCTTTTCTACTGTCTTGAAAGATTTGGCTTAGGGTCCAATTTTCTAACCTGGGTAAAACTTTTATATGCTTCACCTTCCTCTTCTGTCATCACAAATAGCACCAGCTCACAGTATTTCAAGCTGGGCAGGGGAACTAGACAGGGCTGCCCCCTGTCCCCTTTACTATTTGCAGTGGCAATTGAACCCTTAGCTGTTTTGTTGAGATCAAATACAAATATACTCGGTATATCTAGAGGTAACAGAGAATATAAACTGTCACTATATGCGGATGACCTGCTGTTATTTATTACAGATCCTCATAAATCTCTCCCCCATATTATGACGGCTCTTGAACATTTCAGTTACATGTCAGGATATAAACTCAACCTCTCTAAAAGTGAGCTATTTCCCATAAATCACAGAGCAAAAACCTCCTCCTTCTCTCATTATCCATTTCCAGTAGCCTCTGATAAATTTACATATTTAGGGGTTAATATTTCAAACAATATATCCAAGCTATTTAAACTTAACTTTACCCCACTTCTGGAAAAAACCAGACTATCCCTTAAAAAATGGTCTAACCTCCCCACTTCTTTAGTGGGCAGGATCAATATTATTAAGATGAATACGCTTCCTAAATTTTTGTATCTATTTCAAACTATACCTATCTATATTAAGAAATCTTTTTTCTCCCATTTAAATACAATAATTTCATCTTATATCTGGAACAAGAAACCCCCCAGAATACGTCTACAACATCTCCAAAAACCTAAAGAGGATGGAGGAATGGCGCTACCAAATTTTGAATTTTATTACTGGGCCTGTAACTTGAGGGCTCTGACGTACTGGCAAAATTCTCTTTACACTGATCAGACACCAGATTGGGTTCAGATAGAATCGGCTGCCTGTCTCTCCTCCTCGCTCCCAGCTCTCCTGTTTGCACCTTTGCCGTTGGGTTTAGACTCCCAATCTCTACACCCAGTGGTATGGAACTCTATTCAAATTTGGAATCAGATCCGTAAATTCTTTGGCTGGCAGAGAGCTTCAGTATTTACCCCAATTGCCAATAATCATAGATTTCCTCAGCCTTTAAATGACCAAGCATTCATAATTTGGCAAGAGAAAGGCATTTTAACATTTAAAGACCTCTTTATTGATGGATGTTTCCTATCTTTCACTCAATTGGAATCCCAGTTTAAGATCCCCAAAACGCACTTTTTCAGGTACTTACAGGTGCGAGATTTCACACGCAAGAATTTTCCCTCTTTTCCAGCATTACCTGAACAAAATCCTATTGACCAGCTCCTTCCTGACGATCCAGACCAAAGAGGAAATATTTCTATTTTATACATTAAAATTGCGTCAGTACTATCCGTTTCTAATAATATACAAAGAGACTCCTGGCAACAGGATCTCAAGGTTAAGCTGACAGATGCGGAATGGGATGAGGCTATATATAGGATCCACGGATCTTCTATTTGCGCTAGACATAGCCTTATTCAATTTAAAGTGGTGCATAGACTTCATCTTTCTAAAGCCAAACTAGCAAAGATGTATGCCTCGGTAGATCCTACCTGTGTGAGATGCAAGCAGTCTCCTGCTACATTGGCTCATATGTTCTGGTTATGTCCCAAACTATCTGTATTTTGGTCAAACATATTTCTATCTTACTCCAACATATTCTGCAAAGATTTGTGTGTGAATCCTTTAACTGCCATCTTTGGCATCGTATATGAAGACAATAACCTGTCAAAAAGTGAATTGGACTGTATTGCTTTTACCTCCCTGTTGGCAAGACGCCTGATTTTGATCAATTGGAAACAATCATCTCCCCCGGCCTTTAAACAATGGGCAAATGATGTCCTATATTTCCTTAGTTTGGAGAAAATAAGACTGAATTTAAGTGGTTCAAGATCCAAGTTCACGGCCAGGTGGCGTCCTTTCTTGGATTACATCAAAAACAAGATATGACTACGAGAGGTCAAAACTATGTGGCTGTTACCAGGTTTTGTTTATGATGTTCTGATGCTATTTCCTGTACACAATAGAAGAACACTTTGTATATATGTTATGGTGTTGGTTATGTTATATACGGTATACATATGCTTTTCTTTTCGTTTTTCTTTTCTTTTATTTGTTGTTGTAAAAAAAATGAGAAAACAATAATAAAAAAAAAAGTCAGTTCCTGTTAGCATTAAATAATTGTTTCCTCACCAGCCTCTAGTCTTTCTCTCATGAAGATAATAAGGGAATAAAAAAGCTGTTACCATGAAACCACAATTTCCCAGTTCCAAAGGTGCTGTGCCTCAGAGGGCCACTGGAGAAATAATTACAAATGCTATATTCCCAGACAACTACACCATATCAAAATGAATTTAAAATGTTTGTTAATGTGTAGTGTCCAACATGCATGCTTCTGTGCAAATAATTGCTATAGAAATGATAACTTATTCAACAACATGTACAGTATATTTACTGATGGTGACTTTGAACACCAAATATACTCTGCTGAGAAACTACAATTAAGAATAAATATATATTTTTTTGGTTTGGTAGAAATCATGTTCCCTTTCAAAGGCTACACTCGATGCTGCGTGAAAACGCTATGGGAACATCTTTTCGTGTTGCCGGTTCTGAAGCATGTGAAGCATTAAACACACCAAATTTTGGCCTATATAACCTCGGTCAGGTGAAATCATCTGATGAGACGCACCTGCAGGTTATAAATAGGAGTAAACCGGAAGCATTCCTCAGATCTTTTGTCTTCACTGACAAGCCTAGTTGTGATTGCGTGTCTGTGTTTAAACCAGCAAATATCGGTGAATATTAACTCACCAATATGGCAGAGTTTTAAACGAGATGTCCCTCCGTCTGTGATAATCCATATTGGAACGTGATCTCTACACTTTACTGCTTTGATTGAAGTGCTCGCTCACTCCCCGCATTCCTTGAGAAGCTCCGGGCCGCGGCTGTTAGATTTTTTGTCTGGATGTTCATGCTACTCCGTCCTCTAGTCAGCCTCCCAGATATAGTTCTGAAACATCCTTCGCCTTGTGCACACACGCTACACAACCCTGGGGTCCAGACACTTGCAGTGCGGCGGCGTTGGTATTCTCGTTCCCATAGCGTTTTCACGCAGCATCGAGTGTAGCCTTTGAAAGGGAACGTCTCGGGTTGCTTTGCTGTAACCCTGTTCCCTGAAAAGGCGGGAACGAGATGCTGCGCTCCAATGCCGCAATGCCTACATGACTGGACGTCCCTTCAGACAAAATCGATCGATTTACTCCTATTTATAACCTGCATGTGCGTCTCATCAGATGACGTCACCTGACCGAGGTTATATAGACCAAAATTTGGCATTTGATACATACATGCTTCACAACCGGCAACACGAAAAGATGTTCCCATAGCGTTTTACGCAGCATCTCGTTCCCGCCTTTTCAGGGAACAGGGTTACCTAACTAGGGTTAAGTAACCTGAGACATTTTTCATTAATCATTAAGTGACATCTCTTTTTTTTGTAACTCATTTTCCTATTGATTATAGTTTTCTTCAAAAACCATTGGAGACATTCTTGCAGAAGACAGCAGATTCAATCGATTTGTATCTCTGCTAGATGTAAGACTTCTTTCCTTTTTTCTCTTGACTTATGACTTATTCATATAAAATTTGTTGCATGCTTTTCTCTGTGTTTCTAACTGAAATCAAAATCTACTTGATTTTCTACTTGAAAAATCGTTGATTTTTTTTTTTTTTTCATAGAACTGTGGAGCTTCAATGCCACTCCAAGATCCAGGGCCACTTACACTGTTTGTCCCAAACAACAAAGCCATAGACAGATCTAGGGATGGTAGTATTATATACATGCTAAAGGATGTAAGTGATGAATGTAAATATGCTGTATACATAAATATTTTAGTTCATGCCAGTATTAAATGTAGAATTTTGTTTTACTCAATATATATCTTTCACTCCCAAAGGCCAAGCATAAACTTCAAGAACTTCTGAGGCACCACATGTTCTCTCAGGCAGCAGTAAGAATGTTTGCATTTTGTCTTTAAATGAATGAATTTTTGCCTTTAATGATTTGTCTAATAGAAAGGATATCACAGACAAAAGTACTTTTTTTTAATTGTAAAATGCAACATAGACATTGTTTACTGACCCGCAGATATAATGTAGATGAGTTTAGTGTCTGACATTCTTCTTCTTTAAATTTGCACTAAAACTTTGAAGTTAATGTAATGAACTAGTCAGCATGCCTTACTCTTTAAGAGAATATTTTCCCTTAAATACATTGCCAAATCTTAATGGCATTTTATGCTTTTCTCATCACAACACTTCTCCAAATGTGGTAAGCTTGTTCAGATCCCATGCAGTGCAGGTGTAAATATTGTTGCCATATTGCTTTGTTACATAAACATATATTGGTAGGTTATTCTATTATGTATACAGTATATGCTGCATGTATATTTGTTTGTAGGTAACTGTGGACGAGCTGACCAGCATGACAGAGATCCAAACTATGGCGAATCAGGTCATAACGATCAATATCACCGGTGATGTAAGTCCCTGCATATGTTTGGGGTTGTTCTTAACTAGAAAGTGTTCTTAAATAGAACGTAATCATGTCAAAGATCTCAGCGCTAGATATATTATTATCAGTGGTGTGAAAAGTATTCACATTCATTACTTGAGTAGAAGTATAGATACTAGGGTTCAAAAATACTTCTTTAGAAGTTGAAGTATCAACCTAAGCTTTTTACTTAAGTAAAAGTTTAAAAGTACTGGTTTCAAAACTACTTAAAGTATAAAAGTAAAAGTACCGTGAGGGGCGACAAAAGCATTAAGGTCTCGCTTTCTGATCATGCGACGGGGGGGGGGGCGGGGGGGGGGAGGCGGGGTTTGTGGTGGCGGCGCGCGTTGTGCGACCATGCAACCGGGGGGGTTGCGCGTTCTGATCATAAAAATAGAGTAACGAGGCTATTTTTAAAATGTAAGGAGTAGAAAGTACAGATAATTGCTTAAAAATGTAAGGAGTAGAAGTAAAAAGTCAGCTGAAAAATAATTACTCCAGTAAAGTATAGATACCCAAAATTTCTACTTAAGTAAGGTAATGAAGTATTTGTACTTCGTTACTTGACACCTCTGATTATTATCATAACATCTACCAATCACACATATTTTACAATTAATATAGAAAGAGCACATGCCCGACTTGTCTTAGGGTATGTATGTCTTGGGTATGCAGAGTCTTAAGCATAATTTTACCATTTGAAAACCTCTCACCAGACTGTCAAATTAAATAATAAAAGTGATACTTTAATACCATACTACAATAGCACTTTAAAATTAGTCCAAAATAACATGCCTGCCAAATAGGACATATTTTATACTGAGATCATGAATGCTACCCAAATAAATGCAGCTGCCTGCAGTGTCCTGACTGGAAATAGTGATGATATTTTGATGTACCATAATAAATTGAATTAAATGTTTCACTGTATAGTAATACTGTATATACAGTAACAAATTTAACAAGTGTGGATTCCACCATTCTGATTTTTTTCTCTATTTTTTCTCTCAGGGAAGAGTGTTTCTCACTGAAAAAGGAATACCTCTTGAAGTAAAAGACATTGTTGCATCCAATGGGATCATTCATATTATTGATGGACTTCTTATTCCACCATCTATTACTCCGATCATGCCACATCGGTGTGATGTGAATGTGTCCACTGTCATTATGGTATGCTAGATATAACAGACTGGTAGATATTTTATTCTGCATTAATAAATTATCTAAATGAAATATTTACTTTTACTGTACTGTAGTTGCAATTATAACTTATTATTAAATACTACATTCTCTATTACAATTCAAATGCTTATAACTAAAAAAATATATATTTTTTAAAATTTATTTTTAAAGTTGGGTGTATTCACTTTTCTAGGTATAAAATATATTTAAAAAAAGTTACACAAGTTGTACTGGCGATGGTACTAAAATAGCTGCTAGATAAGATTTGTTTGTAAAGTTTGTTACCTTTACTCCTGAGTGTGTAGTAACGATACACACAAACAATAGCTCTCAGCATTGCAGTATAAAGAGAAGCCACGTGACACACTCCCCCCTTAATATATAAGAAATAAAAATTACTGACTACTACAGTTACTGACCCTTGAAGTACTCCTGTACTGTAGTTAGCCTGTGAGGGGATGATGCTGAACCTCCTCAGACTCTACATTATTAACGTTATTCTTTAACAACTTGAAATTTTATATATTCTATGTATTATAATCCATGGAATTAGGTTATATTGTTATTGCTCTACTTAAAATATTAGAACCTTTCGTTGAAGTGCACAAGTGACCTTTTCCGAAAAAACAAAACAAAACATTAAATAAAATTCAAATTCAAATTTTATTCGTCACATACACAGTCATACACAGTACGATATGCAGTGAAATGCTTACACGACCGCCAGTGACCTTAAAAAGAGAATTAAATCTTATAGTAAGAAATAAATATGAATAAAGAAATACGATAGGAAAAATTTTACTTAACTAGAATAAAAAATAGAAATAAAAATAAAAGTATACTGTACATAAAATAGAAATAAAAATATACTGTACAATAGAGATTTTTATTTATTTTTTTTAATTGAAATTTGGTGGAGGATGTATGGTGTGCAAGTATGCATAGAAGCGTGTTCCTAAGGTGCCTTATTAAAGTGTCTTTGTGCAAGGGTCCAGAATGTAAACATAAACATGAGTTCCGATGTAAGTGTAGATGTGCATGAAAGTGTCCATAGTGTCCAATGACGTTAACAGGTTGTATTAGTTCTGTGTTTGTGGTGTGAATGTGGTATGGTTGAGAGAGAATGTGGTATGGTTGAGATAAACACATTGATACAATGCTTGACGTGTGCATATTTTGTTTTAAAAACTGTTTGTTGTTTGCAGAGTCCATGTCTAATGTGCAAGTACATTTCTGAGTCAAAATGTCCACCTGGAAGCGAAGAAATGGTATATTTTCTTTACAGAACAGTACATCTATAACAAATGCACTGTATTGCATAGAGGCAGTAATTCTTACATCAAAGGCATCAAGTATTCAGTTGTATCATTGTATTTAATGATAAGAATTGCTTACTGATTAAATCAGCTGCTGGCAAATCCTCAATATTTCTTGATTTTCATGCATTTTTCTGTTGTATTAGTCTGGCCGTATGAAGCTATGTGACCCTATTCCTGATCCACGGTGGAATGACTTTACTAGGGTACAAGGCTGTGCGAAATTATGCATAACAAACCGCACGGTAAAAAACACTCCTGTATTTCAACCAAATCCAGGCTTTCTGGCAGTATTTAGCTTTCAGATCTAGTGTACACAATAAAACTGACCTTTATTACTTGTTATGCCAAATACACTGAATTACATTACAATTTCAAAAATTATAATTGTACTGTACTTTATAAAAAAGTGACATTTTAATAATTTAAGTCTAATGTGAGATTTTTTCTTCTTCATAGCAACTAAACAAATAATAGATAAGTCTATATGAACAAATACACTACAGTATTATTATTTTAATTAATGCCATTCCCCCCCCCCCCAGATAAAGTAGGGGAAAGATTGTTGAGGAAAACAATGCATTATCCTGAAAAATCGTCAACCTCATCAAATCTATGTTTATTTTATTAATTAAACAAGAAAAGTTTCCAAAAAAGTTTACATCTTATAAGAATACATGTTTAATATAAAAAAACTTGTTTTTAGGAGCCCCAGTGCTGCAAGGGTTTTTTTGGGCATGATTGTAAACCCTGTATTGGAGGTTTCCAACACCCATGTTATGACAAAGGCACTGTAAGTACAGCACATGTTTGTTCCTCTTTATTAATTCATATAAGATTGGTCATTGACAACATTACTATTAAATTAGTT
This sequence comes from Channallabes apus, assembly GCA_030522415.1. Lineage (NCBI taxonomy): Eukaryota > Metazoa > Chordata > Actinopteri > Siluriformes > Clariidae > Channallabes > Channallabes apus. The sequence continues at coordinate 18,040,739 of CM060123.1, forward strand.
CTATTTGAGTGGATAAGTCTGTATAATTCTGTGAAAAATGCACAATTCTTTGAACAGGTAAAATGAAACCATAAAAAAATCAATAAGGTTTTAAAAATAAGATTATGCCAAGATAAAATTTTAGGTTGTCAGTTCTTGGTGCTCACATTATTATTATTATTATTATTATTATTATTATTATTATTATATTTACTGTAACTAGCACTGTTTATGCATTAAATATCGATAAAATATTGCTTTACAATATCATTTAAAAAGAGAAAGAAAGAAAAATGATTGGTAAAAATTAGTATACAGTAGCAGTAACTTTATTAAAATAATATAACCTAGATTAAAGTATTTAGGCAAAAGAAATATGCAGGTGTAATGTGATATACCTTTAAGATATTTTCTTTAATGTTCATGGAATTAAATTTTTTCTTTCGAAAAGCACTGCTTCTTGTAGCTGTCAGAGCTGCTGAAAATTGAGAGGATGCAAATGCAGATACAGTAAAATCGTTTATTTTAAACTTGATCTGCCAGACAAATAAGTATCAAATCTGCAAACAATGTACACAACACTTAGACAAGAATCAGTAAGCATAAAACAACAAAATCATATTCTATAAGTCTAAAAGGAAAAACAAGGCTTGATAACGTCCAGAATAAATCACGAGAGAATATACTTTGTGATGTCTTTGTTAAATAACAGGGTTCTATTTACTTATTAGAATGCAGATAATTCTGGTTGTGCATGCTGCATAGTTGTAGTTCACTCCCGGCATGTTAGTATGTATGGTTTCATCAGCTGCCACTTCATCAGTAGTCAGATTATCATATATCCATCCTTCGATTATTATTATTATTATTATTATTATTACTTGTGCGGCTTTATTAAATGTTCTCTTTATTTTTGAATTTGTAAACAGTGTTCTGATAGCATTCATGGCGATGGCTCATGTAAATGTAACCCAGGCTTTAAGGGCATTGGTTGCCACATCTGCTCTGATCCAAGTAAACATGGGGAAAACTGTGATGAAGGTAAGAATCTGACTGAGCCTTAATCTATGCAATGCATCTTTAGTTATGACTACAAAGGAATAGCTAAAATATTAAGTTAAACTAAACCTTAATGTGTGTAATAGAGCTCCCCTCATTGAGAGCAGTATTATGAACACCTGTACACCTATTCATTCATGCTATTACTGTATGTAATAATCTGCAGCCAGGTAATTTTCATATCAACCATCAGAATGGGGAAAAAGTCATCTCAGTGGTTTTAACTATGATATGATTGTTGGTGCCAGGCAGGTTGATTTGACTATATCAAATAAGTGCGGATGAACAGGGATTTTAACACATAACAGTCCCTGGAGTTTACAATGAATGGTGCAATCAAGAAAAAAACTTTTTGATGAGAAAGGCAAAGGTAATGATGTCAAACCTTGAGATAAAACGGCTACAAGAGCACAAGACCACGTAGCGTTCCACCTCTGTCAGTGTATACCTTCACAGTCATTACACCTTCACAGTAATTATTATTATTAGTAGTATTAGTAGTAGTAGTAGTAACATAGTAAGTGTAATAATAGTAGCGTTTGGGGTGCGCTACTGTTGGACTGACTGTTTTCCTGTTTCTGTTTTGAAGTTCTTCACTCGAAGGCCTTAGCTACCTCAATTTTCAAATTCTAATTTTAATTTTAATTTCACATGCACAGCCACTCACAGTATGATATGCAGTGAAATGCTTTTATAATCTCCCTTGGCCTAAAAATGAAAAGGAAAACAGAGTATTCTAATAAAGAATATGAAATAAGAATATAATAAAAAAAAAAGAAAAATAGAGTGTAAAAAAGAAAATATTCAGATAAGGAATATGAAGTATGAAATAAAAAGATAATACTAAAAATTATATAAATAGAGAAAATATAGAAACCTTTTAGCTGTAAAATTTACACCATGAAAGACTTGAAATGGAAGTGAAATATAAAAACAATTCCCAGTCATAAACAGAAAATGTGCAAAGTTCCATGAGTGCAAAATGTAGACCATGTGCGTTAAATGTGCAAATGTGCATTAATGTGCTGAGTGGTGTATGAGTAGGAGAAGATCAGAGCGTTTAGTCCTGTGTGGTGTTGTGATTGAGAGTCCGTATAGCCTACAGGAAGAAGCTTGTTCTCAGTCTCTCTGTGTTGTCCCTCGGAGAGGAAGCACTGTCTTGACTGCGATAGAGAGAACATGTCGTGAACTAACCCGAGGAGACCAGAAAGACTTAGCTTTAGCAGTTAGCCCTGTAGTGTTGACTGGTAAACCCAAACGCGGATGGACACGAGCGGGCAGGATACCTCATAGGTCAGGTGATGAATGGTTTTAGCTGGGAAGTATGGAAGACTGGGTGGATCCGGAGCGCCGCAGGCAGCTGGAGCCGGTAGATGACAGGGTTAATTCTTAATGTGATGCGGTATGGTCCGATGAACCTTGGTGACAGTTTCCAGGATTCGGTGTGCAGATGTAAGTTCTTGGTTGATAGCCATACCTTGTCACCTACGTGGTACAGTCGTCCCGGAGGGTGCTGACGGCGGTGTTGTGTAACGTAGTTGGTGTTGGCACGTTGGATGGCAAGGTTGGCTTGGTGCCATATCCGTCGACACCGGCGGACCAACTGTTGGGCCGATGGTACGTCAACCTCCGGTTCTTGGTGGTCGAACATCGGAGGTTGGAAACCATGGCACAGCTCAAACGGACTTAGGTTGGTGGCTGAGGAGACGTGGAGATTGTGCGACAACTCAGCCCATTTGAGGTAGCGGGCCCAGGAGCGTTGACGATCCGACACAAAACACCTCAGGTAACGCTCCAGTTGTTGGTTGGTCCGCTCTGTCTGACCATTAGTCTGGGGGTGGTAACCAGAAGATAGACTGCACGTTGAATTTATCAGACGGCAGAAGGCCCTCCAGAACTGGGAGGTGAACTGGGGGCCCCTGTCTGAGACGATGTCCTTTGGGAACCCATGCAATTGGACTACATGTTCCAGTATCAGCTCGGCGGTGTTTTTTGCTGATGGGAGTCCGGCGAGAGCCACCAGGTGCACTGCCTTGGAAAAACGATCCACAATGGTCAATATGATGTCTTTCCCTTCTGAAGCCGGCAGGCCTGTGATGAAATCTAAGGCAATGTGAGTCCAGGGACGTCGAGGAACGGGAAGGGGTTGGAGTTCTCCGGGTGTGGGTCGGTTTCGATCCTTTGCCCTGGCACACACCGGGCACACCTGAACAAACTCGATGATGTCCCTCCTCATCATGGGCCACCAGAATGCCCGTCTTATGAAGGTGGAGGTTCGTTGGGTGTCCAGCGACGGGCGAGGAGTGGCCCCATTGGAGGACTTCGGATCTTAGATGTCGTGAGACATAGAGTCGTCCAGGCGGCACACCTGTCCGCGCGGTTTCTGCGGCCAGTGCCTGGCGAACCCTCGTTTCGATGTCCCAGCGGAGAGGTGCGATGATCTGAATGGTGGGAATGACAGACATGTTTTTTGACCCCGGGCGGTACAACAGGTAGAAGTCGTATTGTTCGAAGAATAAGGCCCACCGTGCTTGTCGTGGGTTGAGCTGTTTGAGGTTCTTGATGGTGAGGAGGTTCTGGTGGTCAGTCCAGACGATGAACGGCTCGCTGGCGCCATGGAGCCAGTGACACCATTCCTCCAAGGCCCACTTTATGCCCAACAGTTCACGGTCCCCTACCCCGTACCGCTGTTGAGTGGGGTTAAATTTTTTGGAGTAGATGCCACAAGGGTGTAGCTTCTGGTCTGGACCTCGCTGGGAGAGAACGGCGCCGGCGCCCACTTCCGACACGTCCACCTCCCCAACGAATGGTTGGTTGGCATCGGGATGTAGGAGAATAGGTGCGGTGGTGAAGAGGTGGCAGAGTTTTTTGAAGGCTGAGATGGCGGCTGAGTTGAGTTGAAAGGGATGAGTTGAGGACCTGGTCAGTGTAAGTGGTGCTGCAACTGTACTGTAGCCCCGGATAAAGCGACGATAGAAATTCGCAAACCCGAGAAAACGTTGGAGCTGCTTCAGTTTCCTGGGTAGGGGCCAGTGACGTACAACCTCCAGTTTCTGCGGGTCCATGGCCACACCCTGGGGCGAGATGACAAAACCCAGGAACGTGGTGGAGTGCTCGTGAAAAGCACATTTCTCCAGCTTACAGTACAGCTGGTGAGCGAGCAATCTCTTTAGTACGGCCCTGACGTGTTGGACATGTTCTTCGGTGGTGTGTGAATAAATTAAAATGTCATCTAGGTAAACGAACACCCATCGGCCTAGCATGTCCCTTAGAACGTCATTAATGAACTGTTGGAAGGCCGAGGGTGCGTTGCAGAGTCCAAAAGGTATGACCAGGCTCTCATAATGTCCAGTGGGGGTGATGAAGGCCGTCTTCCACTCATTGCCCTCTCTGATGCGCACCAAGTTGTAGGCGCTCCGGAGGTCCAACTTAGTGAATACGGTGGCACCAGAGAGGGCGTCCAGCGCTGAGTTGGTGAGCGGCAGAGGGTGACGATTTTTGATAGTGATCTTGTTTAGCCCCCGATAGTCGATACACGGGTGAAGTTCGCCCCCTTTCTTCTTTGGTGTGGGGCCGCGGCCGCTGCGATGGGCGGCCATCAACAGCCACACGGAGGCTCGTGTTCTCCCGCCTGAGATCCGCAACCTCGCGGCGCAAGGCCGTGACGTCTTGGACGCTCCGGCGCAGAGTATCGAGCTCCCCGGTTAGCTTGTTAATCAGCATAGCGTGCTGGTCAACCACATCGCATAAGCGCGCATGATCTGCTGGGTTTACTGCCTTGGGCTCTGTCATTCTGTCGTGAACTAACCCGAGGAGACCAGAAAGACTTAGCTTTAGCAGTTAGCCCTGTAGCGTGAATGGTAAACCCAAATGCGGATGGATACGAGCGGGCAGGATAATCACGCGATTTGTTATAAGGACTCTCAAAATCAATGAGCAAGGGAAAGACACAATCTAACCCGCGTCCTATAAACACACACTCAGTTTGAAAGTAAACCCAAGAAAGTGAGTACTCACAAGTCAACGAACGAATCCGATGCAACATGGGCAAAACTCAATGACAGAGCGATGTGCGGCGCCATCTTGTTTCCTTTTATGCTTTCAGGTTCGCGACCGTCTTACTTCCGGGTCCTAGTGCCGGTTGCGGCTGAGTGCGAATGACAGAACAGTCTATTGTAGAGGCAAAAACACAATGTGTTGACTGCAAAAACACAATGTGGAAGACCCGTCAAAGTCATATGGAAATTATGAAACTTAGTTGCCACAAAACTTTATGATCTATAGCCTAAAATTTTATTTACACTCTGTCATACTGACCTCAGTTTTTAAATACACAAATGAGAATGAACATCCAACAAAATTAAAGGCTCCTCTTTCAAATAAACAGACAAACAAGTTATTATTATTATCATTCTTCTTCTTCTTCTTATTATTATTAAGTGATTATGTTGATCTTACTTCATCTCTGTTTGGGTGTTTGCACAGATTGCCGCTGTGTTCATGGCACTTGTGATAACAGGCCTGGCAGTCAGGGGGTATGTCGCAGGAACTCCTGTCTGTCTGGATACACAGGAGACTTTTGTGATCTCACAGCCGCACTCTGTGATTCAGATGGTGCATCTGAACACTGCCATATCCATGCTCACTGTACACGCATCGACAACATGAACACGTTAGTTACACATCTGTATTATTTTAACTTTTTACCTTTGCTTATCTTGTTGCTATTATGCTAACATAGAGAGTAATAGAATATGTATTTATTTAACCAGATCACATAATTTTGCAAATACTGAAATGCAAATACAGAAGTGCACATAAAAGTCTACACATTGTTAAAATTACATGTAACTTATGTTAGATCAGCATGACAGGACTGACATTAATTCTGGCCTAAGCATTATTATGTCATCATCATCATCACTATGGAAGTGCTGATGTCTGATAGTTCTGATGTCATAGTGTGTGAAGGGTCTCTTCTTTTTCTAAGGATGTTTTTTCCAGCATTTTATCCAGGCTTTTTGGGGGTCATAACATGCTCAAAAACTCATTAAAATCAGCAAGCAGGTTGGAATCTGTTGCCATTAAGACACTTGAGCGCTGACGCGTCGTAACATGCAAACATGAGGCCCTCACATGCGAATTGCATAGCTCATACTGTACATACTTGCACGCATGCATGTAAAACCTAGTAGACATTAAGAGCTCATTGAGCTAAACAGCATTTGCATTGCACGTCATTGGCTCTACTCAACAGGAAGTCAGTAATTTTGGGTCATTTGCAAAACACACCCAACGGAATTCTCCTAGGGCATTTATATGATTGCCACTAAAGGTGGTGCA